>CM035429.1:146150966-146810966 GCA_020310875.1 Ceratopteris richardii
CTCTCTCTCTCTCTCTCTCTGTGTAGCATACAGTGATACACTACATAGCCATATCAGAGCAATTGTGCTTCGCACGCTCACGTGTTTGTACGCACGACCTTCTTCACTGCAAATGCACAGCAGCACACACGTACATGTACAAATCACAATTCTCGTTTCTCACAGAGAGCTCGATCTATGCTTTCCGCCATACTCGCCCACCATCTTTGCTCGACCTAGCGCGCAACAACCCATCTGACTTGCCGAAGTGGCAGGTCTTCCTTAGAAATCGACCATACTTCCATCATTATTCAACGGTCAGGACGACATAGAGTGAGGCGTACTGTATTAGCATTACCGCAGCTGCTGATGAGCCCTGGGTATTAGAACTCCTTCACGAACGAAATGCAAGAGCAATACCCGCAAGTGTAGCATTGAACAGATGGATAGAGATTGATTTGAGGGAGTAAATGGAATGTTCTGATCAAGCAATGAATCCTTACAAGCCTGTCTTGCCCACCATCAGGCGGTCCTAACAACCCGCCAACCCCTCGACACCTCCCTCTCTGTTTCAACTCCTTCAGTCCTATCACCCACATAAAAAGCCAGGCACACAAACTTGTTGACAAAGGGATTGAACACTTTGAACCTTTCTCTGAAAAGTCTGATTTACTGATGTTTAAAATTGTCATTCACAAATTGAAACTGTAATCTGCTGACCACTCTGCATCTCTCTCTCTCTCTCTCTCTCTCTCTCTCTCTCTCTCTCTCTCTCTCTCTCATATGAACAAAATATGAAGGCTACATAGAACATTCGTATGTGTTAAAACTCAATAACAATGTGTTAAAAACTGATTAAAATGAAATATGAAGCAATTCCTTTTTGTTAAAAATCCCTTCTGTACTTCTTCCCTCTAAATATCAGTCACGTTTCTCTTTGTATTGTATTAAGCAGATTATGGACTATAACACACATGAGAGAGAGAGAGAGAGGAGAGGAGTGAGGCACGCATCCACATAATTTGGACTCTTCCTAAAAGCCTCTAAAGAGAATTGAGGTGGATGCATACGCACAAATCTTTGAGCCTTTCCAAGAACTTTTGATAGCACTTTGTTCTTTCCCCTTGCGTTCAAATGAAGATAAAGATCTCTTGCATTGGCTGTGAGTTGCCATGTGAGCATACACATGGATGCTTCTATGAGAAGGTACATTTTCCTTCATGCCACACTCTTCTAGGAGTTATATCAAGTTCATCTTCCTACATGGCAGATTCGTAGTAGAGGAGCTGAATTGAGCTCAAACTATGGCGAATATGACATGTTTTCTTGTGAAAGGGATTTTAATCAATTGAGGGAGGATACAGACGTTCGGTAAGAATGTGGTTATATTCATGCACCTTATAGTGTACAAGATTGGACGCCCCTCCCAAAAATATATTTGAATGTCTTGATGCAAAAGATTTGAATGTGATGTGCACGCCCACCAAGAAGGCACACAACAAAGGACGAAGCTGAATAATTTTCGTAGAAGAAAGGGAGTTGAAAAGGGGGTTGAGCCCGTGTGATGACATTTCTATTGTATGGGAAAAGTCATTACTAAAGATTCAATGAGAGAGAACAAGGAAATGCATAGTGCTCTCCGCACGTTGGGTTGTTTGGTAATGCATAGTGTTTGAGCACCTTAGGTTGTTTGGTTGGGGATTTCTTTTCTTGAGGTGGGAGCAGGGTTGAACACCTTTCTCTGATAGGACAATTGCGGGCTCTAAGTCAATGTATTGCTTTTGGGAAGAATTAAATTAGTTGCTCTCGGGCAATATTTTTCAAGTGTTGCTTTTTGGGAGTCTAATCGTTGCTTTGTGGAATACAAGGGGTTCCATATATACTATGCCCCTTCACCTTTACATTTTTTTTTTAAATCAAAATCAAACTATAAAAGAGATTAGGCTTCAGCCAAACTTCTCTTTTAAAAAAATGCACAAGAAACTCCATGCTTAATTTTTGTGTAAACTTGTGTACGAGCAAAGGGCTTGTGTTTCTTCCTCCTTTTTTTTAGGAAGTTTGATCATCGATTTACTCTTTTATTTATGTTTAAAATTGAAATGAAATAGTCAATACACTCGAAAAACCTCTTATCCCTCACTTTCCATGGGTTTAATGTCAAGCCACACTCAGCCACAATCTAAATTTTGAATCCACAAATTTAATTTTAAGTCTCACTTCAGATTTTGAATTCTAGGTCCAAAGTGTTAACCACTCTACGATGTTGCGATATCAAGATCATCATGTGATGATCGAGGATGACATGTATCATTTTTTCATTTCTCTAAATATATAGTGATCATGCCGGTATATGCCGGGGATACTTTATTGAGCTTTATTATATTTATCGATTGAGAGTGATGGCATATTTGTTTCTTGTTAGCTCACTCATTTGTGGACATTAGGATTTTCCTTATGCATTGTTCTTTTATTGTAGTAGTTGTATTGTTGTTTTAGTTCATTTTTGTATATTCCTTTTATGTAATAGAAGAAGAAGAAGAAAAAAAAGAAGGGTGTTCTTCCTTGCTTCAATCTGTGTGTGCTCCTCTTGAGTGTGTGAGTGAGCTCTCTTCCTTATCTCCTTTCTCTTGACATACAATGGATCCCCAAAAGTGTTAACCACTATACCATGGATCTCCAAAGTTTCAACCACTCCACTATGGATCCTCCATAGAGCATGGATTTTGTGTCACTCGACCCATGATGAATCAATTTTTCTGCTCTTTTTGTAATATAGTTATTGTTAGATATTATCTACCATGAATATGTTGATCTGTTTTTTTTTTTCAGGATACTGAATACTGCGTACCTTTTATCATAAACAATGTAGAGGCTAACCATGGTGTTAATAGTCGATCATTTTCATATTAAAGAAATGCGTTCTATAGTAGCCTTGTTTTGTTTTGTTCTTACATGTTTTTTGTTGACAACATGGAGAAATGAGTGTGTACCTAGTTGTTCTTGCATTTTGTGCAAGAAGTGCACATGCAAAAGTGAAAAAAACGCACCTTAGAAGAAAAAAGAGCCTGTGATGCAGTGAATCGCTTGAGAGGTTCATAACACCGGGTACGCATGACTGGGAGGTCTCGTGATATAGAAAACTTAAGGGAACTATTCTTTTGTCCTCCAAAGACATCCCATGTGTGATAACCTTT
The DNA here is from genome assembly GCA_020310875.1 of Ceratopteris richardii. Classification (NCBI taxonomy): domain Eukaryota; kingdom Viridiplantae; phylum Streptophyta; class Polypodiopsida; order Polypodiales; family Pteridaceae; genus Ceratopteris; species Ceratopteris richardii. Next base: position 146,154,140 of record CM035429.1, read on the forward strand.
TAAAGCACATATTATATGAACTTGAGAGTGCATCAAAACAAAAGAGTAGAGTTCCAAATCATAATGAGCATAAAGTGAGACAAACTACAGATGCATTTAAACACACAAGGGCTTTATGTTGAACTTATCAGAAATTTACAGAAATTTATAGAAATTCGTAGACGACTTGATTGAAAATTTTTAGAAATTTGAATGGAATTATGATTGTCGTACTGGCCTTGATTTCCAACTTTCGTTGACATTAGTTGATCCTCCTCAAAAGTTAAGGTAAGAGGATCGATCGCTTTGAGTTTTTTAATATATTTGCTTTACATTATAGATGACTTATCACTAAAAGTACTGTCCTTTATACACTATTTGCAACGGTTGGATTTTTGTTGCAGCAAATACGTTTCATTAAATACACTATTGAAAAAGCCCAACAGGACGTTCGAGCTCCGATTCCATCGATATGTAGGTCACTAAAAGAGTCGATATATCAGCAAAAAGAATCCAGATTCATATATATATATATATATATATACATACATACATATATATATATATATATATATATATATATATATATATATATATATATATATATATATATATATATATATATATATATGTGTGTGTACAGCAATATCAACATATAAATGCCCTGCAAATTTTAATTTTTAAAGAGTTCATCATCTCAATTACTGATGTGTGAACACATTCAGAATTCTCAAAGTTTTTTGTTCTTTTTTGGGAGACTATTTCTTTGTTTTTATATTTGTGCATAACTTTGAAGGGCTACTTATTTTTGTATTTTCAACACCCAATGGACACTCTATGTTCTGCTCTCAAGCTTGTTCTTTTTCGTCATGTTGTTTGTGTTCGTTCTTGCTCCCTAGACTCCAACAATTGCTATCCAAGTAGGTTGTTACTTCTTGAGACACATCATTGGCATATCTCCACTCACTTTTTCAAAGTGCCACAATAGTTTTTCACCATATCCAGGGTGTTCTATACTCCAAAACAACTCTAAGAGTATCAAACAGTTTCAAAGTAAAAAATCAATTAATAGGAAGAACAATTGTACAAGTGAATGGGCCTAGCACCCATGGGACCCTTGAATCCCATAAAATAGGGGTTTTTTAAAATTTTCTAGAAAATATTGTGAAGAATTTTGATAAACCTTTCATCCCCCTCATGGGGGCCCACTTGTTTTTAATCTTGTTGCTCTCAAGGAAAGACACTCTATGATTCTTACAATTGTAAATTCTTTTACTTGGAAGGAAAAGAGATTCTTGGATCGACCATTCTTTAGGAGGGCTACCAAAGTTGGCAGCACACCTCTCTTTCCAGATCTTCGAGAGGGCCTTGCCTCTTATGACATTCCACAATGTTGAAGAATAGCTTCTCGCTTCACCCAATAATGCTTGCTTTCAATTGATTTGTCCCTACAATAATATGATTCTCTCAAAGGGCCCACTAGAACAATATTGACTCGGGGCATGAAAAGAAGAGGTGTCCCAAGTCCTCATTTCCATGAAGGCATGGTTTACACCATGGAGGGGCTCCAGAAATTTTGCTGGCTTTTATGTTGGTCCAAATTACCTTGTGGAGGATTTGCCACATAAGAATTGATTTTTTTATCTCGATGAGGGGATGCCAAAGGGATCGGAACTTGAAATACCACCTAAATCTTGACCAATCTCGACACCATCTCCTATTAAGTGTGACATGAAAGTCCACATTCTTCTTGGATCTCAAAATTTTATACAAAGTATTGTCGTTGTGCCATCTACGACCCTCAAGGTGAGGGGAGTCCTTCTCATGACCATCAATCACCCACCCTCTTTTCCCCCATCTGTTAGAAAGAACCTCCACCATATTAAATTCCCCACAAAGACTGATGTTGGGGGGTAGAGAGTCCAATGATTGCCAAGTGGTAATTTTTTTGAATCAATATTGGGAGCATACACGATGACAATGGTGAACTGCAAACACTACAACAAATTGATGGTATACCGAGGTTTTTACCGAGGCCTCCTGGGTGTACCGACGGTTATTCCGATGGCACTACTAGGAGTACCGTCGCGTATACCGACGACCATACCTGCGAAATTTTTTTGGGCAGAGTGTTTTGTCTTTTGCTACAGCAACATTACCATGATGTTGCTGAACAAAAGACAATACACTCTGCCCAAAAAAAACCGAGTACATGTGATGTGTACTCTAATGACAATCGAAATATGATTTCATGAAACAGAGTATTATTGTACACAAAAGAGATCGATAATCAGAATGAACAATGAACCATGTACAAAAGAAGTTATATATTTCAATAATGAAGCATGTACAAGAGTGTGGCAAACCACTGTCATATATGACACTTTTACAAAATGTGGCAAAGCAATGTATTGCCATATGGAAATCAAATACAAAATATTGGTCTTCCACTGCCATACACATGCAAAGAACGTTCCATATCAATAGTTCTACAACAAAGAACATTAATGGAATGAGATAAATTCACATGAAAATTACAAACAAGTAAAAACCAAGTTTATAAATTAATTGCCTCATCGCAAACGCTCCCATGAAACTACCGCACCGCGTCCCTCCAAGTCCTGCAATAGTGAAGTCAACCCATGACTATATCCATAAGACTCCTCCGTTCGTGTTGGAGGACGACCCATTGCTAGCTCCTGAAACAAATATAAAAAGATTAGAGAAATATATATGAGAAATTTAACACAAATAAATTCAATAAATGAAATGGTACTTACAAACTCATGACGCATCGTGTCATATCCGCCGTTGCCCAAATGTGACGGTCCAATCGTGTCTAGACATGTGGCTGCGGCATTTCGCTACTGGCGATATCGATCAGGAGTCTGCTGCTGCTCATCACGAATCATGTCCCACTCCTTAGCATCTAACCACACAGGCTTTGGTAAGCCTTCTCTGAATGCATCACGAGCCTCGGATCGTCGATGCGACATGACCTCACGTGCGGTGTGCAGAATCCACTCTGAACTGACAATCGACTGTCCATCGGCTGGTCGGAACTCCTGGTAAATCGTCTGTGTGATATAATTCTTCCGAACTTTATCCTGTTCACTCCATTTCAGCATGATGGAGTGTCCAAACTGGATGGAGCAAAGCTGTCGTATGTGTGCACGCATTGCTTTGCCAGTCGCATCCATCACCGAAGCTCCATCTCGGATACTATACACCTTGGAGTCATCATGGTCATGAGCACCCCAAGGTGTACGTGGTGTACTGCGTGGCGTACCTACATCGGAGGTACTCGTCCTAGGAGTAGAAGCGGGCGACACAATGTTCGCCGCACTGCCTCCACAACAACCGCCTCCTCTGCCTCCAGACCTACCTGTAGATCCACTCCTAAAACCTCCTGCTCCAGAGCGTGACCTTGATCTACGAGATGGGCCAGACCCTGTATCTTGCTGAGGTGTCAAACACACATGTCTACTAGTAGACCCAGTAGGAGATGGCTGCAAAGATGGTCGTGGTGGAGTCACAAAGCTAGGAGACATACCTCCTACAGGAGTAGCACCACCCTCAAGAGTGACACCGGCAGGAGTGACACCGACGGGAGTGACACCGGCGGGAGTGAGGCCAGCGGGAGTGAGGCCGGCAGGAGTATGGCCGCCAGGAGTGAGGCCGGGAGGAGTGCTACCATGAGCGATCCAATACTATGATGCAGCGGCCATATATGCAGGAGGAACCTGAGAGATGAACTCCAAAAACTGCTCCTCTCTCATGGACTATGGAGTGACTGGAGGACTGTCTCCCATCGTGTTCTGTAATAAAAGAACTCAAATAATTAGCATGCGATAAGAAAAATAATATAAGGAATAAACAAAAAAAAAACCAAAAATTAGTACGTACAAGTCTTTTATTCAAAAGTCCTCTATTCTAGCATCCTCTTGAAGATCCGATGCACCGAGAATATCTATCTCTAAATTGATGGCTTCTAAATCGCTTGCTATGTTGGTTTCCTCCTGATCATCATCTATTGCTTCGTCTTCATCTATTTCTGTATATATACATGTGTATATACATGTATATATGTATTACATGTGCATGTGTATGTGTGCATATATCTTATGTAGGTGTTATAACCCTAAAACCCTAATCTTAAAGATTCAAATCTAAAATATGTATATTTTTGTATGCATGTGTATCTACATGTATGTATGTATTATATGTATATGTGTCTTTGTGTATATATGTAATCTATGTATTAAAATCCTAAAACCCTAATCAGAAAGACTTAGACTTAAATCTGAAATACTAAACCCTAAAACCCTAATCTTAAATATGTAGACCTAAAATATGTATATTTCTGTATACATGTGTATATACATGTATATATGTATTACATGTGCATGTGTATGTGTGCATATATCTTATGTAGGTGTTATAACCCTAAAACCCTAATCTTAAAGATTTAAATCTAAAATATGTATATTTTTGTATGCATGTGTATCTACATGTATGTATGTATTATATGTATATGTGTGCTTGTGTATATATGTTATCTACGTATTAAAATCCTAAAACCCTAATCAGAAAGACTCAGACTTAAATCTGAAATACTAAATCCTAAAACCCTAATCTTAAATATGTAGACCTAAAATATGTATATTTCTGTATACATGTGTATATACATGTATATATGTATTACATGTGCATGTGTATGTGTGCATATATCTTATGTAGGTGTTATAACCCTAAAACCCTAATCTTAAAGATTTAAATCTAAAATATGTATATTTTTGTATGCATGTGTATCTACATGTATGTATGTATTATATGTATATGTGTGCTTGTGTATATATGTTATCTACATATTAAAATCCTAAAACCCTAATCAGATTGACTTAGACTTAAATCTGAAATACTAAAACCTAAAACCCTAATCTTAAATATCTAGACCTAAAATATGTATATTTCTGTATACATGTATATATGTATTACATGTGTTAAACGTTAATCGTTACTTCCACGTTCAGACTCAAAGTACTTCAAGTTCAGCCGATTTCGAATCTTTCCTAACCGTAAATTTTCTCTTAGCCACGTGGGTCCTTGGGAGTGGTAGGGGTCTGTTAGACAGAGGCCCTGTACTATTTTCCCAAATCATCACACAATCCTAAATGTTATCCCGTTCTTAGCTCAGTGCCCATCTCTGAACAACGGAAGACTGTTCAGTGTACTGGAATTAGAACTTCAGGACTGAGGGCAGCAATCCGGTTACTTATTTTATGAGCAAAATATACTTCAGTAACAAGGTCACCTAATACGTGCTTCTTCAGAGCAGATAGGTATACCAACCAGATATTATACCTTAAGGTTATGAGGACTCATCGTATGCTAAACTCGAACAACCAATCTCCTAATAACAAACGGCTAACCATAAACTAACGATGTCCTACTCACATCCAGACCATTACAACTACTAGTCTTCCTGTGATCGGAATCAACAGCAAATATAGGCTACGGTATCGAATTCGGTCACTTACAGAAACGCTAACAGACAATTAGTTCGGGACTACTTTTCACGTTTCCTGCTCCGCCGAAGAACTGACAAACAGCATACTGCACTTGATAACACTCAGAGACACACTCAATCATTACCGAACAGATTCGTAACACAATACAACTGATTCGTAACTCTGTAATAAGGTGAGAATAATCGACTAGCCAGAGTACAGAACAGAACAGAACAAAGCAGGACTTATCTTCTCAACAACATACACACTCACACAATACGTTTACAACCCTCCCCAAAACGAGGCTCACTCAAACGATACACTGCAATTCCCACAAAATGGGGCGCTCTTGCCACTCTTTTCTCATTGCCTTAAATAGAGGATTTTTTTACAAGAGTGCGCAATTCTTCAGTTACCTGCGCGTTTCCTGAAAGATTCTTTTTCATTTAAGATACCTGTCCTAGTACTTTTGTCCTTGTTCGGCGGCCGTCTAACACTTTTACATTTAAGACACCTGTCCTAGTTCATTTGTCCTTGTTCGGCGGCCCTCTAACACATGTGTATGTGTATGTGTGCATATATGTTATGTAGGTGTTATAACCCTAAAACCCTAATCTTAAAGATTTAAATCTAAAATATGTATATTTTTGTATGCATGTGTATCTACATGTATGTATGTTTTATATGTATATGTGTGTTTGTGTATATATGTTATCTACGTATTAAAATCCTAAAACCCTAATCAGAAAGACTTAGACTTAAATATGAAATACTAAACCCTAAAACCCTAATCTTAAATATCTAGACCTAAAATATGTATATTTCTGTATACATGTGTATATACATGTATATATGTATTACATGTGTATATGTATGTGTGCATATATGTTATGTAGGTGTTATAACTCTAAAACCCTAATCTTAAAGATTTAAATCTAAAATATGTATATTTTTGTATGCATGTGTATCTACATGTATGTATGTATTATATGTATATGTGTGTTTGTGTATATATGTTATCTACATATTAAAATCCTAAAACCCTGATAAAAAAGACTTAGACTTAAATCTGAAATACTAAACCCTAAAACCCTAATCTTAAATATCTAGACCTAAAATATGTATATTTATGTATACATGTGTATATACATGTATATATGTATTATATGTGCATGTGTATGTGTGCATATATGTTATGTAGGTGTTAAAACCCTAAAACCCTAATCTTAAATATTTAACCCTAAAACCCTAATCCTATTTTTATATATTTAATGTAAAAAAAAAACTTCAAAATAAAAATAGGATTATATGTGTGTATGTATGCATGTGTGTATATATGTGTGTGTATGTATGCATGTGTACATGTGTGTGTGTGTATGTATACATGTGTATACATGTGTGTGTATGTGTATGTGTGTGTATGTAGGCATGCATGTGTGTGTACGTGTGTGTATGTATGCATGCATGTATGTGTATGTGTGTGTATGTGTATGCATGTGTGTGTATGTATACATGCATGTGTGTATATGTGTGTATATGTGTGTATGTATGCATGTGTGTATATATGTGTGTATGCATGCATGCCGGTATATGTGTGTGTATGTATGCATGCATGTGTGTATATGTGTGTATATATGCGTGTGTGTATGTATGTGTGTATATGTGTGTGTGTATGTGTATGTATGCATATGTGTATATATGTGTGTGTATGCATGTGTGTATGCATGTGTGTGTATGTATGCATGTGTGTAAATTTATGTGTGTGTGTATGCATGCATATGTGTATATGTGTGTGTGTGTGTATGTAAGCATGCATGTGTGTATAGGTGTGTGTATGTAAGCATGCATGTGTGTACATGTATGTGTGTGTATGTATGCATGTGTAAATTAATGTGTATCTTCCTTTCTCTTCTCTCTCTCTTTCTTTCTCTCTCTTTCTCTCTCTCTCTCTTTCTCTCTCTTTCTCTCTCTTTCTCTCTCTCTCTCTCTCTCTCTCTCCTTCTCTCTCTATCAATAGCGAATAAAAGAATCACTTACAAGTATGTCCCTCTTTGAATCGTTGTCGTCAAAGCGTAATGTAGGTCGTCTCTTGTCCAATTCCAAACAATCAACACCAACAAACTTCTGCAAAATCAACGAAAAGAGAAATTAGAAACCCTAAAGCATAGAGAAACACAAATGCTAACAGTACGCGCAACACTTACCAAGATGTGAGATCTAAGCCGAGAGAGAGTGTGTGTGTAGAGAGAGAGATCCGTGTGTGTGTGTGTGCACAAGACAATGCAGGTTCACGCGCGCAAGTTCGATAGTAGACCGACAATACTCAAACACGCGCAGAAATGTGAAGTTTTGCTCTCGGGTTCGCGGTATGTTTAAAACTCGCCGCCGGTATAGGCGTCGGTATGGACGTCGGTATACGTGTCGGTAGTTGCTAGTAAATTACCGACGCTTATACCGACACTCATACCGACGCCTATACCGATGCTTATACCGGCGACTGCGGACCACACCGACGATCCGTTTAAAACGGTCATACCGACGATCACTTGACCGTCGGTATCTCTTAGTGAGATTTTCCGAGGGCTATACCGACGCCGACTATGACCGTCGGTATATGCAACATCGTATGCCCCTCATATGTTGTAGTGAAAGGTCCCCCAAAGGAAGCACCAATCCACCAATGGTTTTGATTTGCCATTGTATCCACAAGTTTAGCATACCAATTGCTATTAATGTCGATAGCCGAGCCCACATTTCCCTTGGGGTGTGCGTTGGAGAGCCAAACATGGGACAATGAAATACATTTTAGTCTCTTTTGAAAGTCCTCCCTATGAGGGGTCAAAAAATGCCCTAATATCTTTAAATTCTTGTCCCTCTTTTTCTTGTTTTTCTCATCATCCTTTTTCTTCAAGGTGGAGGGGTCTTGACATAGAATTTTACCCTTAAGGAGGCTCTTCCACAATATTTCAACCATTTGTTTTCCTTTGTGAGAAGCTTTCTTAAAAAACGAGTCGAGAATCCTTTCAAGGATTATGGATCCAATGATCAAGCTTTCACTATCTTGGTTATCGTCATTGTTGTGGTGAGTCCATCCTCTTTGCTATGTTGTATCCTTCTTGGTTATCTTCCTTGCAAGTGGAATCATCTAGAGTTTTCCCATAATTGTGATAGTCATAATGTTTCATTCCCCCTCGGTTCTAGAATTTTAAAGCTATGCTAGAAAAGCAGACCTACAAGTATATTTAGACATTAAGATCTGGTGGAGGAGGTGAATACATGTCAAATGAGTTTAACAACTTTCTTAAAAGTCATGGAATTCGATGTCAATTTTCATGTAGGTCACACACCACAACAAAATGGCATTGCTGAAGGTAAAAATAGACATATTTCAGAAATAGTACGAGCCTTGATGGCTAAGAAGAATATCCCTCATTGTTTATGGTCAAAAGTTATGCACACTATTGTATATATCATGAAGAGAACTTCGATTACTATTGTAAATCAAGTTACACCTAAAGAGAAGTTCACAGGTAAAAAGCCAAACTTATCACATATGAAAGTTTTTGGCTATATTGCATATGTACATATTTTAGATGATTTGAGGACAAAGTTTCATCCAAAATCAGAAAACATGTATCTTCATTGGGTACTCCCTTGAGGAAAAGGGATATAAATGTTATAACCCACTCACACGATAGGTGAAGGTAAGCAGAGATATGGTGTTTGATGAAATGTAAAGCTTTTATGCATATGCCAAAGATGGACTTAATCTTGAACCAAATGACAAAGAAAATGTTGAAAAATCAAGTGCAAAATCTCAAGTTTTGAGTCGACCAGATGTGTCAGTAAGCAATGGTTCCAACTCAAATCCATGGACTGGAAGATTGTGAGGAAGTTTTAGTCCAACAAATTCATCAAATACATCCAAGAAAGGTAAAGGAAAGCTAGAGGAACTTGGATTGCCCTCTATGAAGACTCTAGGAGTAAGAAAGGCACATGTAGATGATACAATGAGAAGTGATTTCGGACCAAGAAGATCTGGGAGGATGTAGAATTTAGTGCAATGATTGATGTATGATAGTTACATGGCTCATCATTGTGCCTACATGACCAAGCTAATCCAAGATGATAAACCTTCTTGTTTTGAAGATGCAATTGGAAATGCAGATTGGAAAGAAGCTATGGATGAGGAGATGGCTACACTTTATGGAAACGAAGCATGGAAGTTGGTTCCATTGTCGAAAGGAAAGAAACCCATAGGTTGCAAGTGGGTTTACAAGGTAAAGCACAATGTTGATGGTAGCATAAGCAAGTATAAAGCACAATTGGTGCAAAAGGATATGCGCAAACATATGGCATTGATTATGAGGAAACATTCAGACATGTGGCTAAAATGTCTAGTGTTAGAGTACTTAGTGCATTAGCTACAACAAAAGGATGGACTTTGCATCAGATGGATGTGAAGAATGCTTTCCTACATGGTGAGTTACAAGAAGAAGTATACATGGACCAGCCACAAGGATATGAAGATTCAAAGCACCCAGAATATGTTTCTAGGTTTTAAATGGCTTTGTATGGACTTAAACAAGCCCCTCGTGCTTGGCATGCAAGGATTGCTGACTACCTAACCACAATTGGATTTTCTATGTATGATGTAGATCATTCATTATATGCAAGGAAGGGTGATAATAGCATCACAATTGTGGATATTTATGTTGACGAATTGATTATAGGTGGTGATAATGAAGAAAGCATTAAAGAGGTAGAACAAATCCTTATGCAGGAATTTGACATGAAAGATCTTGGTGTGTTGTGCTATTTCTAGCAGATTGAGTTTATACATATAGAAACAACAATATGGATGTCACAAAGGCAATGTGCCTTGAGTATGCTACAAAAGTATGGTATGGCTGATTGTAAGCCAATTTCTATGCCATTAGATCAAAATTTGAAGTTGGATACTACATCAGGTGAAGCATTGGAAAATGCTAGTATGTATAGGAAAATTATGGGAAGTTTGATATATCTCACAATTACAAGGCTTGATCTAAGCTACACTATTGGACTTGAAAGTCAATTTATGCATGTTCCCAGGAAGCCACATTTAGATGCTCTGAGGCACACTCTATGTTATTTGATTGCTACTTTGGATTATGCATTGTTTTATGAAATTGGTGTAGATTTGCAAGTTCATGGATGCACCAATGTAGATTGGGATGGTAGTATTCTAGATAGAAGATCTACTAGTGGATTTCTATTCTCACTTGGAAGTGCAATTATTACATGGAGCAGCTTGCTTTGTGTCAAGTACAAAGGCTGAGTATAGAGGTGCTACAATGGCAACATGTGAAGCATCCTAGTTAGAGATGCTACTTGCAGATTTAGGTGTGGAATTGAAAAAGCCTATCACCATCTTTTGTGATAATCTTAGCAACATACAGTTAGCATGAAACCCTATTTTTCATGCTAGAGCAAAGCATATCAAAGTGCATTATCATTTCATCAGGGAAAAGGTATTAGTAGGTGATATTGGCCTTGTTTATGTGAGGACAGATGAGAAGGTTGCTGATATTTTCACTAAAGCATTTGGAGCTGAGAAGTTGAAGAAATTTTGAAAGATGCTTGTCCATCCTCAAACTTGCTCTCTACGTGATCAATAGCAAAAGGATGTTCAAGGTTTCTCAATTAGCTAGCAATCTTCATAGAACATCCTCATAGATGCAAGCACCTAATCAATTTGTATGTATACGTTCTATTTGTGTATTCTATGGAACTTTTGGAATGTCTAAATAGGCTATCCTTGAGCTCACTATAGATCTCTCCATGTTATATGAACTATCCGATTCACTAGTTTCCGAACTTATGTTTGAATGGTGGCTATTTGATTGCTTTGACCACAATTGATAATGGGATTGACACTGGCTTTAGAAGACCTTAGGCTTTGTCAATCCACTTTGACAAGATGTTTGCCCAATAGCAAGTTCATGAATTTTCTACCTCTTTCTCTTAAGTAGTAATTATCACAAATGGGTTCCTTGTTTCTCAATCACTTTTGATATTATGGCCTCTTGTCTCTATTTACATCATCAGGAATAGATTGAATGATTCAAATTTATCATTTTTGGATCTCTGCTTTGAACAGCTTTCCTTCCTTCTGGATGTCCAATATCCGAAATCTTTCTTCCAAGCACGATGGTTGTCATTCATTTACGTTATTTCCCTAAGGTTTTCATATTTGAAATTTACTTATAGATCTTGGACTTGATGTTCCTTTAAGATTTCTTAAGCTTTTTCATTCCTATCAATTACCTGAAAACTAACCTGAGAGCTATGTTCTTAGCCTACACTTTTATTCTCTATCTGGGATTGCACACTGAAACTGTTGAATATAAAAAATTCTCTAATCACTATAGATCATCGACGGTCAACAAAAGGTACATATCCCTACCCAAGCATTCTCGTTCTATTTTTGAGTAATTTCTTTCAACTAGTTCAAGGTTATGACTACCATAATAAATAGTTATGTACCATGTCTTGGTATGCTACATCAGCAGACTACCAATGGCAATGTCTAAAGCATCAACAATGATATGAAAAGGATGCTATCAATTTGGGGTTTGCAAAATACGAGCTTGATTCAAGAGGTTTTTAAACTAGATATAGGTGATCAGACGTAGGTCAAACACAATTCATGAGGTGGGACAATAGCTAGTTGGTGGATGGGATTATCAATATGTGCTAACAATCACATATGGAGGAAGTGCCACCAAATCTATCCAAGAGAACAGAGGACATCTTTAGGGGAATTTGGTGGAGGAGCCTCTAGGACACCCTTTACCTCACAATCAACCTGAATATCCTCTTTGGCAGTAATATGCCCTAATAATTTTCCACAAGATACTCCAAAACACTGACTTAGCCGAATTCAAACAACTTGGATATTCTCCATACTTCATGTTCTAAGTGATCAATATGGGCACCACAGACAGAAAATTCATCCATATAGAATCTCATAAAACTAGTTAAATACTAGGAGAAAATTTTCTAAATACAACTTTTAAAGGTGCTTGGTGTGTTTCTCAACTTAAATCACATCTATGTAGGCATAAATTCCCCAATTTGTGATAAAAGCAATCTTCAAGACATCCTACTCATCCATTCTAACTTGATTATACCCGATGTACCTATCAAGGATCTGAGAAGTGTTGAATGGCATACTTGGGACTCACCTCTTGATGTATTTATAACCCTCATCTAGTCACCATTTAGAGTTCTCTCTAACACTAGTAGGTACCTCCTCTGAACTCTCTAGCTTTTGTCCTTGGCTCTCCCCTGAGCAAGGAACTTCCTGTTCCTCTAGGCATGTACATCTCTAGAATATAACACTTTCTCTCCCTTCTAGATATCATTGTCCAGAATGATATAGAAGGAGCTATAAACTTGGGGTTTAGAACCTATGATTCCAACTAATAAGAGTAGAGTGTGCTCAGTGTTTGAAATGCTAGATGCTTGAAAAGTACATAACTATTATCTTTGCTCCCCATCTAGCATTTCCACCAAGAGATCATAGTAATCATTGCCTTGTGCACAATTTGGGAATCCCTTTGAGTCATAATGAATCTGTATGTGCACAACATAAGTACTGATATTATCCTCAGCCTTTCTATGCCTAGAACTTGACCACTAGCTTGTGGCAATGTGTCACCTGTAGAGACCTTGGCTGGATTGCCCTTGTCTTCTTGAAATATTCATCGAAAATTTTTCAATAGTATAACTAAAAAATAAACAAAATCACTCACTCTACAAGAGTAATGAACAATACTATGCTCATCTAGAAGTATGAGTCATCTATTGACCTTCCACAAAATGGTTTGGTAACTAGGATAGTGCACTATACACTTCCTTAACAATCAAAGTATCCCCCAAATCGCTATAGGAAAATACTAAAAATAAATCAAAATCTTTTCCAAATAAAATTTTCATCTCTAAACTCAAGTAAATCTGCTCGATTCACTCACTAAAATAAAATGAAACTCAAGAATTCTTATCTTCATCCAAACTATGAATCCAAGATCTCAATCTGTCATACCAAAGATATGATGATCCAAACTATGGACCAAAATCTTGCATGCAAAGTAACTCCCAAACCACTCTATGGAGCTAAGTCTATCATACCAAGTCAAGATGCATTGAGAAAATCTATGTATTTTCAAGAATATTTATGGACACCTATGCATATATGTAAGTATGTATTCATGATAGCATGCCATGTATATCTATGTATGCATACATTTACATGAATGCATGTGTAGGCAAGCACACACACACATGCACATACATACATACATACATACATACATACATACATACATACATACATACATATATATATATATATATATATATATATATATATATATATATATATATATATGTATGTATGTATGTATGTATATATATATATGTATATATATATATATATATATATATATATATATATATATATATATATATATATATATATATATATATGTATGTATGTATGTATGTATGTATGTATGTATGTATGTGCATGTGTGTTTGCAGATACATATGTATATGTAGACATGCATATTCAGATGACACACATACACACACACAACCACACACACACACACACACACACACACACACACATATATATATATATATATATATATATATATATATATATATATATATATATATATATATATATATATATATATATATATATATATATATATATGTGTGTGTGTGTGTGTGTGTGTGTGTGTTTGTATGTGTGTGTGTGTGCACATACACATAAATGCATGTAGTGGTGAGTATATAAAAAGCATATGTATGCACGGATATATGTAAACCTAGAGATATGTGAAATTATGCATTCATGTGAGTGCATAGGCATGAATACATATGCATGTATTTATGCATATATATATATATATATATATATATATATATATATATATATATATATATATATATATATATATACACATACACACACACACACACATATATATATATATATATATATATATATATATATATATATATATATATATATATATATATATATATATATATAAGTGTGTCTGCGCATGTCAATACATCATAATGCATCAAATATGTGTTCATATATGTATGGAAGTATGCATGCATATTATACATGTGGATAAATGTAGATAGGTATGCATGTGTATTAATGTATGCATGAATGTATGCAAGAATGCATGTATGTATGAACTTGTGCATATACACATATGTAAGCATGGATGTACTTGTAGTGGTTTGGATACAATAGCGTTTGTATTCGCACATTTTAACGTGTATATTTATATGCTTGAAGAGATATACGATTGTAGATGTATGTATACATGCTAATCACACATACACAGCTTCACATCTACGCAGTCTACAAGCTTTCTCTCTCTCTCTCATACACATATACACACACACATACATACATACATACATACATACATACATATATATATATATATATATATATATATATATATATATATATATATATATATATATATATATATATATATATATATATGCATGTATATACATATATAATGCATATCAATGCATATATGTGCATGCATAGGCCATACTA
Source organism: Ceratopteris richardii (assembly GCA_020310875.1). Taxonomy (NCBI): domain Eukaryota; kingdom Viridiplantae; phylum Streptophyta; class Polypodiopsida; order Polypodiales; family Pteridaceae; genus Ceratopteris; species Ceratopteris richardii. The sequence goes on from CM035429.1 coordinate 146,169,275, forward strand.
TGCATGGAAAATGTGTTTGGATTCTTATTTGTTTTCATTTTATATATATTTCATAAGCATATCTATATATAGAAAGAGAAAGAGAGAGATGTGTGTGTGAGAGTATGTGTGCACATGCACCTATGTGCATATATGTCTAAAAGTTGCTATAATATACAAATACATATACATATTTATGTTTGTATGAAACGCGTTGAACCTATATGTGTATTTGTATGTATTGTTATGAATGATGGAATGTGTTGAGCAAGGCATTGTTGGAGTGTTAATTTTTGGTGTTTTTGATATAGCAGGTGAAGGTTCATGAGGGCATGAAAGGGCAAACATCAATAATCCGATTTATAATTTATATAGTTTGTAAATAAACCCGCATAGAGGGTTCTATTGTTAGAAATAGTTAGAAAAATAGTGGTTAGAATAAGGGTCGTTGTAGACCGCAATTTTTGATATTTAAAGCAAAGGCTTTCTATAAAAGTTACCAAATTTTACTTTCATGCATGATTTTTGAGGCCACTTTCATGTAACGACTATTTCAACATGATAAAAAATTCCTATAAATACGTGCACTCTTTGGACTGTTGAAACAGAGTGAATGGGGGGAGATTGCACCCAATATTGCATTCTGTCTTGTCTCTTGGCGTGTCTATTTTTTTGTGTCTTTTCAACATCCATAGCCTCTGTGTGCACATAAGCAAGATCTTGATAACAGTGGTATCAAAGACTTGCATGCATCATTACAGAGGGGTCTGTTTCTGTTCATTTTGGCGATTGATCTCTGTTTCATTGTTCTCTGTTCGCGATCCGATTCCGATTTGGTTTCCATTTCGGGTTCCAGTTCTGGTTCCTGTTTTTGTTTATATTTTCGTTTCTATTTCCATTTCCATTTTCGATTTCACTTCCCATTTTTGCTTCAAGTTCCAGCTCCTATTCCTGTTCCAGTTTCAGTTCCAATTCCAGTTCTAGTTCCAAAATGAGAACCTATGTTTACTCCTATGTTTACACCTATGTTTACACCTATGTTTACACCTACGATTACATCTACATTTACACCTAGATTTGCACCTATGTTTAGTCTGTTTACACCTACGTTTACTCTTTCAGTCAAGGCCTTGACTAAGGCATAGAACTTAGGCATAACTTAAGGTATAACTAAGACATTAATTTGGCATCTTTGGCATCCAAGGCTCCCTTGGCGACCGTTAGCCATTGGCTATGTGCAAACCAATTTTAGTTTATGAGTGGCAGGAGTTTTGTATTCACCAAGGTGGGAGGATTTGAACCCACAACCTCACTCACACAAGGGAAGTGTTTTACCACTACACTATCTCTTTGTGTTGTCACTCTATTTCTCTTTTCTTAGATTTAACACAACTTTCATCTTTTTCCTACCTTTTCAATCCCCAAGAACAACCCTTCCTTTTACGTTTTAATTCAAGCAATCTCAAAAATTGTTTTTACATATCTAGCAAGAGGTTTCCGTTCTCTACATAATCATGGACCTACGAACACCATGGAGGATTTTGGTGAGTCACCTTTACCCGAGGTAACACTTGAGCAATAGCTCGAGCTCATGTGGCACGAACTTTGAGGTGCTCAGAACGAGACCCGACAACATGACGAAGTACTCTAGAAGATGCAAACTGATGAAGATAACCTTACGAGGGTGGTAAAATCTATTGTCTCTACCCAATTGGATGGCACACATTCCAAGACTGGTGTTAAAAATTACTAGTTTCTATAGTTTGATGGCCGTAAGGATGGCCCTTTAGTTCTTTCATGGTTGTCATAGTTTGACGATTTTTATACTGATGAAACATATGCTGAAAGTGAAAAAGTCAAATTTTCCACTAACTATTTAGTAGGAAAAGCTCAGCTCTTGTGGAATGTCCAATGCCATAGTACAGATCATCCAACAACATGGAAGGCTTTCCAAGATAAAGTGAAGGATTCTTTTCTTCCTCCTCAATATCAATTACATGTTTAACATGCATGATGTATGACAAAGCTAGTCAGTGGACCACCACAGAACCTCCAGTGTTCCCAGATCCAATTCCGGTGACACAAGTTCCACTGCCAAAGGAAATCGCGCAAGAGCAAGTGTCAATCCCAGTAACTGATGCATCGTCTTCAGAATCAGTAAAAGGTACAAGTCAAGCAGAGCAGGCATGGGAAATTTTATCTAAAGCATCCATTAATCTTCCTCTTGGACAGTTACTGGCATTAGTACCAGGAGTTCGGCAACAATTCTAGCAGCAGTTCAGTTCTGCGTCTTCCTGCATTCCGACAACAGCGACAGTACAACCGGAAACTGACTCTACGGTGGATCACTCGGTTCCGTTAATTATGGTATGGTACAAAAATCATAAAATTAATCAAGTATTAATTGATGGTGGTTCCAGTGTAAACATAGCTACTGTAGCACTTTGTAAAAAGTTAGGATGGACCGAAATTGAGCCTGTCCAGTTTTCTGTTAGAATGGCCGACCAATCCAGAGTCCACCCAATAGGACTTTACGGAATGTCCCCATCACTTTGCAGGGTACAACTTTTAAGATGACTTTCGTAGTTTTAGAACTACTGGAGTCTAGTCTTGATTATAATCTTCTTTTCGGTCGACCCTGGCTGAAACAAGCTAAGGTTATACAAGATTGGTCCGCACAAGAACTCACTTTCAAAGACAATAACTGAAAATATGTTGTAAAATTAGATGCTATTCAACCCTGTGAACTACATGCTAGACCATATGTAGCAGAACCGGTCCATATGCTAGATGGGTTATCTGATGATGAAGAAGAAGAATTTTTAAAGAATAACATAGATTTAATCTCCTTAGGGACTGTTGACCTACAATCTATTGTAGATAACTGGAATTCGACAGTTTGTACGGTGGTTCCTGTGACCGAAGAAGTAGAGATAGAGGATACTACTGCTAAGGATGAAGCTACTATACAATAACTTTTGCAGTCAGTCGATGATTGTGGAAATCCTCGTCAACTCTATGTTCCTGAAGATTAGTTGATAACTTATAATTTAGGAGATGAAGTAAATCCGCAACCTGTCAAGATAAAGGAAGGGTTGTCTGAAACGTTTCAAGCAGATTTGATCCAGCTTCTTCGTGAGTTCTCTGATGTTTTTGCATGGGATTACTGTGACATGAAGGGTCTGGACCCTCGCATATATCAGCATCGGGTCGTACTTAAACCAGAGGCAAAACCAATTAAACAACCCAGCTATAGGATGAATCCTAACTATGCAACACAGGTAAAGGCAGAGCTTGATAGGTTATTACAAGTCGGATTCATCGTTCCAGTAGAACATGCTGAGTGGATATCTCCAATTGTTATTGTTCCCAAGAAAAATAAGCAACTCCGAATATGTGTGGATTATCGAAAACTAAATGCAGCCACGGTGCCTGATCCGTTTCCTCTTCCATTCCTTGATACAATGCTAGACAGAGTAGCAAGACATGAAATGTACTCCTTTTTGGATGGTTACAGTGGGTATAATCAAGTCAGAATGGCTGAACAAGACATACCAAAAACATCTTTCATTACCAACTGGGGAGTTTTTGCTTGTACAGTCATGTGGTTTGGATTAAGAAATGCTCCTAGTACTTTTCAACGATATATGCAAGAAATCTTCTCCCCCTATCTTACTTCTTTCATGCAAGTATATCTAGATGATTTCTCTTTATTTGGTAAGATGGTAGCACACCTGTATCATTTACGATGTTGCTTTGAGAAGTGTCGTGAATACAGACTCTGCCTGAAGCCAAACAAGTCTGTGTTTGCGGTTTCATGTGGTAAGCTGCTTGGCCATATTGTGTCTGCACAAGGCATACAAGTCGATCCAGATAAAACTGCAGCTGTGTTAGAAGCACCTGTACCTACTACGCCAAAAGAAGTCATGCGATTCATGGGTCAAGTCACGTGGCATGGTTGACATTTACGGTGGCTTGCTCATTTGGCAATACCCCTCAATAGATTAATAACCGGTACTCCTCGACAGTTTGCTTGGACTCAGGAATGTCAAACAGCATTTGATCGTCTCAAAGGCTTATTAATGCAAGTTCCAATTCTACAACCTCCTGATTGGGAACGTCCATTTCATGTTTTTGTTGATGCATCAGATATCGCCATTGGGAGTGTCTTAATGCAACAAACTGATAAATGGTTTCGGCCTGTTTATTATGCAAGTAGAAGGCTTGCTCCTGCTGAAAAGAATTATTCAGTAACTGAAAGAGAATGCCTTGGTTTAGTATATTCTGTAAAGAAATTTCGGCATTATTTGTTAGGCCAAAAATTCATCTTTCATGTAGATCATGCTGCGCTACTTTATCTGGTTTGGTAGTAGCATTTAGGTGTTCGTTTAGCGCGTTGGGTTCTACTATTACAAGAATTTGATTACGAAGTGATTCATCGACCTGGAACTGCACATGAATTAGCAGATTTCCTTTCTCGATTGGATTCCGGTGAAATTTATGTTACTGACCCAACTACTGATGAATCTGCAGAACCTCCTGTGACATCTACTTACTATGATCAGTTATTAACTTTTCTTACTGATGGATATCTTCCTGCTCAGACTTCTCCTGCAATGCGTAGGAAAATTGCAATTTAGAGTCACCGATTTCGGTTGATTGCTGGAGAATTGTATTATATGGATCACACTGGAGTCTTACTTCGTTGTATTCCTCCACATGAAGTAAACTCAGTTATCACTCTGGCACATTCCATACCTTCCGGTGGACATTTTGCAGCAGATTTAACGCATCGGAAAAGTTTGCAAAGTGGGCTTTGGTGGCCTACCATGTACAAAGATGTATCTCAGTTTGTCAAACAGTGTGACAATTGTCAACGGTCTAGACAGCCTTTACAACGATATTTTTTTCCTCTACAGCCTGTCTTACCTTTAGAACCTTTTCAGAAATGGGGACTTGACTTTATTGGACCAATCACACCTCCAGCAGTCCTTAGCAACAACATATATATTCTGACATGTACAGATTATGCTACAAGATGGGTAGAAGCTTGGGCTTTACGGTCCGCTACAACTATTTCGGTAGAAAAATGTTTAATGAAAGACGTATTTCCACGATTTGGGTTACCTCTAGAACTAGTGACTGATCAAGGCACACATTTTGTTAACAATTTAATGAAAATGCTCACACACTCTTTTTAGATTCTGCATAAATTTAGTTCTCCTTATTACCCTCGTGCTAATGGCTTGGCTGAAAGTACAAACAAGACTTTGCTGAATATGCTTCGTAAATTGATTGTCGAATCACCAGAAAGATGGGATCAATTACTACCTGCAGTATTATGGGCATACCGGACTACTTACAAAGTTGCCACCAGAATGACTCCTTTCAAACTTGCATATGGAATGGAGGCAATTGCACCAATGGAGCTTGTAGTACCAAGCTTATGTGTGGCAATCTCTCAGAAATTATTACCTGAGGATTCTTTGTCGTTTCGGTTGGACACACTCAGAGAACTAGATGAGCATCGCTGGGAAGGTTTTCTGACTCTTCAAGAAGTGCAGTTGCGGCAAGCTCGTACACATGATCGGTATCTAAAAACTCCAGTTTTTACGGTAGGGCAACTTGTGCTGTTTTATAATGCAAAATCAAATCGCTCTGCTAGAAAATTCAAGTTACGTTGGTTTGGTCCTTACCGAATTACTGAACAAGTGGGCCCATCAACTTTTCGATTGACTACTTTGATCGGAATTCCTCTTCCGAAAGTTATAAATGGTTCAAAGTTGCGGCTGTATCATCAAGCGCCTGATTCGCACTGAAGTATTCCGCGGTTGCCTGCATATTTTTTCTTTTTTTCTTTTCTTTTCCTTTTTAGTTTTGTGTGATTAAGAAAATAAGTCTGTAAATATCCTCGTTTCATACCTAATAATGATCTACAGCCGCCCTACATTATCGTTCTGCTCATGCATGCACACCGAAGTTATGAAGGTTATCATCTCAACATCGCGCCATGATTAACAATTTCAATTGCTTCCCGCTGCCAAGTATCTACTTAACCTTTTTCATTCCACTGTTAATCGCTATTGTGTCTGTGTGTTTTGTGTGCTTGTGCTCTCTGTATACCCTGTGCAATTGTGTTCTTGTGCTTGCTATTCGTGTGCGCAACATGGAAGCGTTAGCAAAATTTGTTGCGTTCCGTGATGGACTCCCCGCAGATATAGGTGAGTTCTTGCGAATTCGTGGGTTGGCCAATTTCGCTAAACTACCTTGGCATTCAGTGGATTGTCACCCGTTCTACGCCCAAATCATTGCCGCCATCACTGCCACACCTGCTACGGAGCAGAGTTGGCCAATAACCTCATTACCATCTCGGGTAGTTATAACTCTACAGACCTTTGCTGATGCATTCCGACTCTCTCCGAGAGGTCGGGAGAATGGACCTAGTCTTCCCATCGCCACAATGAATCAGTTGTTTCCCAGACATTCCTCTAATGAATATGCTATTCTTTGTCGCCCTGAGCCTGAAAGATCCGCGTTACAGTTTTTAGTAGCTATCCTCAACCTGCAAAAGCGTACATATGGCATATCTTGCCCTTTCTATTCGGCAATAGATATGGCTACGAGAGAGCCTGTGAATTTTGCATCATATTATTTCCACCGCATTCATCGAGAATGCGTTTCCATCATTAAACAAGTCAACAAGGGAGAAATGCCCCGATCACGATTACCGCATATATTAAGTTTCCTGTTTCCGGCAATACAAGCAGCACAACCACCACACAGAGGTCCGGTATTACACCATGAAGAATCTGCGCACATCCTGGAAGATGATGAAGAGGATGACGAAGAATTATTCCAGCTCCTTTGTCGAAAGCGCATCAGAATAAGCTATTCCGATAGCCAAGTAAAGGGATCGGTCGCCGGACATGAAGATGATGACAATGAAGAAGAGACTTTTGAGGACACCGCTACCTCCATGCACCATGATTCGTCCACCCAATCCTCTCCAAAGCAGCAACAAGAGCATGATGAGACCACCAAATCCAAGAGCCAGCTCCTCTCAAGAAGAATCTCAGCAACAATCCGAACAGGAAAAGCAAGAAGATGGGCAACCTATCATTAAGGAAATTTTTGAAGAACTGATTAAAGCAATGGAGTCTGCAGCTGCCAAACCTGATGACACTACGCAACAAACCACCGAACATGTATTAGAAACAACCACTGTTCTTCTCACTCCTCCACCCGAACCTCCGATTAACCCCATTCTCCCTGTTCCACCTATTATCCATGAGGAACCTTCTGCTTCATCTTCCTCACCAAATTACTCTCCTCCCTCTTCACACCAACTTTTGACAGCCTCTTCATCCCAACAGCCACTTCCTCCATTTCCCATATTTACCGAACTTGAATCCATGGGCCGCATGATTATACAATTTTCCCAGCAGCTTCCGGTACAATTAAGACAAGTTACAGAGAATATTCGTCAGGAACTACAACATAAGGTGGATACCCTTGAAGCAGACATCACTCCTCTACAGGAAGAGATCGATGCGGTCAAAGCAGAAAATCATCATCTGCACTTCCACATTAACCAGCTCCAAGCCAGACTTGCCGAACAAGAAGTAGTTACCAGTCAACGAGATGCGGCACTGGCAGAAGTCCAAGAAAAAGAAGAATTATTAAGTGTTGCTGATGCAGAACTAGTTCAGTTGAAGCAGTTAGTCCAAGATAAAGAGGATGCACGTATAGCTTTGGGCAATCTTTTAGAAGAGACTAGAGCACAACTAAATGAAGCAGTACAGAAAGGACAAGAGATGGCCGATTTGGTTAAGAAGACTAATGAAGAACTCTAGAGAAGCAAGGATGATTTATCTGAAGTAAACAATATTCTTAAACGCAAATTGACCATGGAAGCTCAATTACAGAAAGAGATAACAGGGATCAGAAGAGAGCGTGATGCTTTTCATCGAACAATCCAATTTCAGAATCAGGAGATAGAAAGAAGAGAGAATCAGCTGGATGCTAAAAAAGAAAGACTGTCTCGAATTGATAAGCAGATAGCAGATATGAAAGTCAGTCGTGATGTGACTCTGTCAAATGAATTTTACTTACAGGAAGCTTTTCTGCAAACCCAGGCAGAAAGTTTAATAAGTCAAGTTATTTTGTTAAGTTCAGTACGGACAGATGCTCAGCTCGTAGAACCAGATATTTTGAAACAGATGTTAGAGACATTGAAAAAGAAAATTTCCCGGACATTTAGATTAGCCAGAACTATGTATTTAGAAGGAATAGTAGATGAACCGTAATTTTTGTATACCTGCGGGTTCAAGTCCACCGTGCGTGCCAGTGTAAGCCACCGGATTGGCAATTGTAAAATCTGACTCTAAAAGAACCGAAAGGTCGTTGCGTTGATGTTGTAACCTTGATTGATGTTGTAACCTTTATATAAATCAATGAAAAAGATGCTTCGGGACGACCAGAGGAGTCGCTAGACTGTTCGTTTGGTTGATGATGTCTGTGTAGTTTCCGTGGTGTGTTTGAGAACTCTGAGTTATTTTGTGTCTTTTTGGTCTGTTTGATTATCTGCACCTGTACAGTACAGACTGAGTTACTGTTATTGTCTCTGTTGTTTACAGTGATTGTGTTTGGATCAGCTCTTAAGTTAGACAAAGTGATTCTGTATTACGGTAATGATAGTTTCGCCGCTGTCTGTTGAGAACGCATCAACTGGATTGTAATCGGTAGATTTTGGAAGAGTCTGATTACAGATAGTAAGATTGTAAGAGTGTAACCAGAGTCTTGATAAGTAAGTTGTATTGATAGAAATTTTTAATGTTAGATTACGATCATGTGATTGAGTTGATTTGGGAAAATCAAGTATAGGGCCTCTGTTTAACAGACCCCTTCCACTCCCAAGAACCCGATATATATTTAAACGCGTCTCTGATGGCAAGACCCGCGTTTAACACATCTTAAAATAGTTTTTCACTTACTATGAGAGAACACACTTTACGCTAATCCTGAAAAGAGTTACTTCTTTCAACGTAAGCTAGAATATCTAGGGCATATTATTTCAAGTGAAGTCATGCATGTGGATCCAAAAAAGATTAAAGTGATAGTAGAATGGCCCATACCACAATCAATCAATGATGTTCGTTCTTTTCTTAGGTTGGCTAGTTTCTATAGGAAGTTTGTTCAAAATTTTTCTTATTTAGCAACCTCTTACCTTGTTATTGAAAAAGAAAATAAAATTTTCATGAGGACTTACCCAACAACAATCCTTTGAAAAACTAAAACATGCTCTTTCAGATGCACCCGTTTTATAGTTACCTGATTTTTCACAACCCTTTTATGTTGTTATTGATGCTAGTGGTTCAGGAATAGGTGCTATTTTAATGAAAAATGATCATCCCATTGCATTTGAGAGTAGGAAGCTTAAGCCCTCAGAAAAGAATTATAGTACATATGATAAAGAATTGTTAGCGGTTGTGCATGCTTTGCGAATTTGGAAACACTATCTTATGGGCTTTGAGGTCTTAATCAAAACCGATCAACATCCTATTAAGCATTTATTAAGTCAGCCCTTAATCTTTGATCGGCATCTTAAATGGGCTTCATTCATTCAAAATTTCCAACCCATGATCCAATATCAACTTGGAAAACTAATGTTGTAGATGATGCTCTTAGCCATTTTCCTTCACATTCTCTTGTTTTCCATAATATTTCTGCCATCCAAATTCATTCTTTTCAAGAAATGATTTGCACTTATGCATCTGATTTGTATTTTTCACGTGCATGGCATGACTTCAACAATGGTGCATCTTTATCTGATGAACAATATACATTTTATCATGGTTTACTTTATTTTCAACATAGATTGTGCATAACCCAAGCTTTTAAAGATTTTGTCATCAAAGAAATGCATGAACCATCTTACATGCGTCATACAGGCATACAAAGCACCATTTCTGCTTGCAAACATTTCTTCGTTTGGCCACACATGGAAAAAGATATTGCACATTATGTTTCTCAATGCTTTGTATGTCAGCGTGTAAAATGTCATCATGGTAAACCATTTGGATTATTAATGCCACTCACCATTCTCAACAAACTATGGAACAAATCTCTATGGATTTTATCACAGGATTTCGTATCACTTCATCACATAATGATATGATTTGGACAATAGTTGATAGTTTTAGTAAATATGCATATTTCATTCCTTGTAGAAAAACTTTATCTGTACCTCAAGCTGCAAAATTATTCATTAAATGCATTTTCCCACACCATGGATTTCCTAAAGTTATGTTATCTAATCGTGATGTTAGATTTTGTAATCATTTTTGGGTTGCCTTATTTCAACATTTTGGTTCTAAAGTAGACTTTAGCTCTGCATTTAATCCCGAAAGTAATTGACAAAGTGAGGCCACAAACAATACTATTCTTGATTTATTGCGTTGTTATTCATTAGATAATCCTAGTAACTGGGATGACAAGTTGCCATTGCTTCAATTTTCTTACAATAACACCACACACACCACTACTAGTCGTGCACCTTTTGAAATTGTTTATGGGAAAAAGCTTCCTACTCCCATGTCACTCACCCAAACTAACATTCCGATGGTTGATTCTATTGCTCAAGACCACATTTCTTACTTCATGATGTGCACGAGCACATTAGGAAAAGTCAATAGCGATACACACATAGTATCAATACAAAATGATTAGCCAAGGAATTCAAGGAAAATGATATTGTATGGTTGCGTATCATTAAAAGATGTCTCAAAAATATTTTGCAGCATCTTAAAATTAAATTTGCACCACGCTATTATGGACCATTTTGGATTATACAAAAAATTAATGATAATTCATTTAGATTAGATATACCATCTCATTGGAATATACATAACTCTTTTCATATTAGTTTCATTAAACCATTTAAAGGAACTTTACCACTCACTCCACTTCTTGATGACCTTCCTTTGATTGAAGAACAATCTGAAATCTTACTTCTTGAGAAAATAATTGATCATCATCTATATGAATGATTGAAAGCATGTATGTATATTCAATATATATATATATATATATATATATAGAGAGAGAGAGAGAGAGAAATATAGCTGCATAAGAATAAGTTTCGATGTCTATATGTACACATAAATGCATGAGTGCATGTGATTTATACAGATTGCATAAATTTACATTTGTTACATAGAGATGGGCGGGTGTGTATCATGCATGCATATATAATTATATGGATGAGTGCATATATTTGTACAGGTAGTTGACCTTATGTATATGTGTTTTGCATGTGATGTTTTGCAAGCATTTCTCTTCATTTGTCTCTCTCTTTATCTTTCTTGAAGAACCTTTCTTTTTTTCTAACTTTATTCAAGATTTTGATCGTCCGTCATGATGGTTGATATAAAGTTATCCATGTGAACTCACCACAGCTTCATTAAAACATTTAGAACGCTTTTTCTGCCACCATTTGCATAACCAATGGTTCTACCATGAAGAATTGTAGAATAACATCAATTTCCTTCCAAAAACTATGAAGGTAGGGAGTCATCATAGTGTTATATTCTCCTATATGGGTATCTTGTAATCAAGTTCTATTGTGAGAATCCTGTAACAAGTCTACTGCTAACTAGCACAATCTAGTCCTCCCCTAATAATGATCTCCATTTATGGCTTTTCATGGAAAGACATTTAAAGCCCCTATCGACTCAAATGACCCAATCCTAAGTTTAGATTGTGTAAGAAATGTAAGATAAAGAAAACTCTTAGTGCCTCAATAGAGGAAGAATTATAAAGTCGATAAGCAAAGATTGAATTGATTGGATTTCAGTGATACCTAAGTAAGCTTCCTACCTAAAATTTACTCACTTGCCTACATATGTCCCAGAAAAATGGATATAAATTCCCTAAAAAAGTGTGTCTCAATTCATATCCACAGATCCTCTAAGTTTGTTCAACCATGTGCGTAAGCAAGTACATACACAGTTCTCTCCTATCATTTAGTTTTGCGAGTAAAACCACAAAAGTGCATTGACAAGTTCTACACTTAGAGTTTTGGACATGCATTTCCATAATAATGCCCATCGACCATAGATTTATTGCTTAATTCTCTTTCTAGATACATTAAAACTTTAAGGATATTCCGTATGTATGGCCAAAGAAGATTCTACCAAAGTGAAAAAGCAATAATCAAGAGCATAGGGATATTTTTTTTTTCTACTGTTATGATTGTTTTTTTAACTTAATAATGGATGCTTTGTGTAGTTATATCCCCTTTGTCCTTTTATCCTTTTTGTAAACTGTACATTGCTTGCAAGGGTCAATAAGATTGCATTGGAGGTGAAATGGAAGAGTTGCACTAATTATGTCTTGTCCTTTAATCCTCTTTGTGAACTGTATATTGCTTGCAAGGGGGCTCACATTGGACATGACATGGAGGTGTTCGAATTGCGTATGCAATCTGCTAGCTTTTGAGGTAACTTCCTCACTGTGATGTGGTTGTAATGTCGATGTAGACATTGGCAATCGTCTATAGAAAGCACTCCATTGTAGTATCCTCACGTCAAGCTCTGTAAAGTTGAAGCAAGAAACAGCTTTTATACATTCAATGATGAATGTCCTCTTATGAAGTGACATGTTTTTTTGTTGGAGTGAGGTCTACATGGCTGAGGGGGATGTGTCTTTGTGTCATAGAGGGCTGAAGGCTTTTGTCACGCATGTATGGGTCATTTTGCAAATATTGCCTATATAATTAGGACATAACGTACAATAAGATTTGTGTGCTTGCATTACCTTTGAGCATAGCACAACACAACAAATAAGCTTAGGCAAGTGGTTAACTCGGATGGATGGGAAGGACGAGTTTCTAGGTTCAACACCAACAGGTGAGGTGGAAGTACATTTTTCGAAAGATGCTCTAGAGCATGGAGTTAACTTTAGTAAACTCAAGTACATTAGAGCACATGCCGGGCTTAGCTCAAGTGAGCTTTGATGCCTCGCATGTGTAGACTCCAATAGATTGGGACACTTTTGAAGCTCTTCTCTAGTTGTGGCTACGCATGCATTGTTGTAAGTTAAGCATGCATCACAGAGCTCGAGTTCACTTCACAACTCACCCTCAGTTTGGAAAACTATATAATAATTTCTTAGGCCAAGAGTTAGCCGTCATTTTTGGAGTAGTGGGAGAGCATTATGACACTAGTATTAGAGCCATGGAGTTCTTGCAACTGTGAAGAAGAAGGAGACATCCGAATAAATCTTTGCTTGGATCCTTTCTATACAGTAAATGTTTCTTGTGCAGCATGAGATGCTCATTCACACTAATTGCATCCATATGCATCATTGGAAGCACCAATCTTGCATGCCCAACAAGAAACCATTTGTGACAAGAGAGCCTCCTATTGTTCTTTCTCTTTCCCATTTGTGAAGAGCCTTTGTCTCCTCATGCACTTCATATACCCTCTTGCTTTATGTTTCCCTTCACATGTGGGATAATGGAGCCCCATTAGCTCTCTCGAGATTTGCTCATGTGCCACATTTTTCGAGACCCAAATCTTTGCACATTCAGACACCCTTGAACCACTTTTTAGCTCACTGTGCTTTGATCGATTCTTTCTGTCTCTACATACTCCATCCTTATCTACGTATCCTTCTCATTAAAAATTGTCTTGAAGGATAAACTTACCATCCGTAAGTGGCAACGTAAGAGAGTAATGCAAGGATTTTTGGCTTCATAAATAAGTAATCAAAAGGGAGGAGAAAGGATGGTGGTTGTTATTTGTTGGTGATTTTACAAAGCTTGCAAGAGATCCAATTATGGAATGTGAAGAGGACAAGTCTTGTTGGGTGAAGTTAATTGGTTTGAATGAAATTTCCAAAACAAAGCTAAGACAATCCAATCTCTTTTGACCATCTCAAGAAGTATCCTTGTGTTGGCGACCAATCAGGTAATTCAAGAGGCAACATGAAAAGAAAAACCCACAACTCACACTAAACAAGACTAGACATTTCTCTTCATAAAAAATGATTTTTATCACAACATATTAAAAACCCCATTATGTAAATATTAGCTCCATTTTGTGCAACCAAAGGAGTCCTCGAGCTTGAGGAGCATGGTTAGAAGTCATGTATCAATTTTCCTATTTGTTGGAGCTCGTTTGAGCCTTGAAATCACCTAAGGAAACTATTTTTTAATTATGTTGGACAATTAGATGTGAAACCGGTGAAGGCTTATCTAAAACTATAAATAGAGCATGTAGTCTCATTTTGGTAGGAGTTACTTGGTGGATGATTAGAAAAGCTAAAGAAGTGCATTTGTAATTATTCTTTTAGGCAATTAAGCGATTGCGTTGTTACACTCTTTCTACTCTTTATAGCAAATGTGTGTATATGTGCACGTCATTGTGCTTTTAACCTTCATATTTGCATGCATCACTTGCTCACAATCCTCATATCACCTTCACATATCCATAGACTAACAATTAGGAGGTGGATCTCCTTTGACGTTAGTACTCACAATTGTTCCATGAGAGACACCAAATTTTGGGGTCATTGTTAGGGAGTGCTACTAAAGGGAGGAGCATGTGATGGTAAGAGTGTAGAGAGCACATGGAGAGACTTGAAATCATTGATAGTTAAGTTTTTCATTTTTTTTAATTATCTTGTTCATTTTCACCCCGATGTTCACTTCCATCATCTCCATTCAACCGCTATCCCCTAGTCCATCTCCTTTTCCATTGAAATTTCACCTTTTTTTACCATATACACACCTTTCTCTATTCCTTATTCATTCCCTTATGTTTCTGTCTAAGAGAGAGAGAGAGAGAGAGAGAGAGAGAGAGAGAGTTTGTGCTTGGCTTTTTCATTTTTGGCTATTTCCTTATAGATTTGGGTTCATCGTCAACTCCAATAGCCTATAGGTACAACATAACTCTGCACAAGTCCCAAGATGACACAATTGGTCTATCATGACAAACCAAAAAATTCCTTCTAAGAGCTGCATTAACACAAGGTAATAAACATCCCTAGAACCTTCCCAACATACCAGAGAAGTTTAGAGTTTTTCACTGTATCATGATAGGATGACCCATGACATATCGACTCTATGGTGACAAACAACCTCTATCATGATAGAGAACCCTATGGAAATAGGCTTGGACTATCATGATAGACTTACCACCATGCCAAGATGCTCTATTAGGATAAACCCCCCTTGTCATGATAGACCAATCTATCGCAACAAACCCCCATCTATCATGATAGATCAAAACCCCAAAAAAGACCCTCTCCCATGATAGACCTTGTCTATCATGAAAAATTCTCCCTATCATCATAGAACAACATGATGGGACACCCTCTATTGCAAGAGATTGCTATATCGCGATAGAACAAAAGCATGAGAGACCACTATCTATCCCAATCGAGCACCTATTGTGATAGAAAAAAATTATGATAGACTCTGTCTATTATGGTAGACCCCATCTGTCTCCATAAAGCAAAATCAATAGAACCCCTCTATTGCAATAGAATTGGTCTATCATAGTAGACCTACCTATTGTGATAGATTCCCCTCTTTCATGAAATATTTTGGTCCAAATAGATGTTTTTTGTGATTTTGTGGGTGTAACATATGTCTAAGGGATGCAATAGCTCCATTGCATCTTATAGTAGTGCTCAAGTACATGAGCAAAGCTTGGGACATCATCCTAAGCATGGTAGAGCATACTAGAGCATGTGAATAGAGGTTGGGAGTTACCAAACTCCCTTGGGCAATTCTTGCATAGGTTAAAGATGTAGCTTTTAGGTCTTTGATAGGAATGCCAAAGTTTAAGACATCTTAAGGAACATCAAGTCCAAGATCTATAAAAAAATTTCAAATATGAAAACCTAAGGGAAAGAAAGTAAATGAATGATAAAACGATAAGTTCAAATCATGCAAGTAATTCTTGAAGACTCTAAATAGAGACAAGAGGAAAGTAATATCAACGAAAGAAAAAAAAGCGATTGACAGACAAGGAACCCATTCATGTGGAAATTACTATTTAAGAGAAAGGGGTGAAAAATTCATGAACTTGCCATTGGGAAAACAGCTTGGCAAAGTGGATTGACAAATCCTAAGGTCTTTCAAAGCTAGTGTCAATCATACTATCATATCACAGACTAAGCAACCAAGTAGCCACCATTCAAACCTAAATTTGGAATCTAGTGAGCCAGACAGTTCATATTGCATGGAGAGACCCAGAATCAATTCAAAGATAGCCTATTTAGAAGCTCCAAAAGGATCATACAAGATGCAATTGGAATATATATCTACCAACTAATTAGATGTTCACATCTATGAGGATAATCTCAGAAGATTGATATCCTAATTAAACAACCCTGAACATCCTTTTGGTATTGATCATCAAATGGTCAAATTTGAGGATGGATCATACATAGATAAACAAGGAACCATACATGGTAACTAGTTTCCTGGATAGCACGATGACTTTGGGATAGTTCTTCTTGAGTAAAATTATGAGAACTTGCAAAAGAGGATCCTAATGGACATAGAACTTCTAGAGGGAAATTAGATTTAGTGAACCATTTCTACATCCACCCCTTAGGATAATGTGAGCATACAATTATATGTGAATGAGGCTATGAGAGAAGTCTTTTGGAGTTTTTAACCAACTAAACCTTACACCAAAGATGAGTTCCTAGTGTATGAGTTCAAAGAACTAGATACCCTAGGCAAAGTGAACTATTTGGATCATGACTTGGAAAGAATATATCTAGTTATGGAATATATTAAGAAAACTCATGTTTAGACGATTGAAAAAATATTTCCCTTGCATAAGCCTATTGTATCTCATAAACAAACAAGTTCAATGTTGAGATATCAAACTCAACATGTGATGATCAAGGATGACACATATCACTTTTTCATTTCTCTAACATGTATAGTTGTCACACTAGTATCTGCCATGGATACTTTAGTAAGCTTTACTAGATTCATCTACCGGGAGTGATGGCACACTTGTTTCTTGCCAGCTCACTCATTTGCAAACATTGGGTTTTTCCTTATTTAATGTTCTTTATATATTGCACTAGTTGTATTGTTGTATTATTAGGCCATTCTTGTATATTCCCTTTATGTAATAGAATAAGAAGAAGAAGAAGAAGAACAACAACAACAACAAGAAGATCATTCTTCCTTGCCTTAATCTATATGTGCATGTGCTCCTCTTTGAGTGTAAGAGTGTGTGAGTGAGCTCTCTTCCCTATCTTCTTCCTCGTGACATGGTATCAGAGCCAGTGTGGCTATAGAGAGCTCGTGGAGAATGGCGACAATGAAGAGTATGCAAGAAGGCATGGAGAAAGCATGATTCACAAATGACCTCAAATTGCTACGAAAATTGGCATGAAGGTGGAAGACATCATCTCAACCTTTGTTTTGAGCCCACAAGGTGGGGTCCATAGAATAATCAAGTTAGTTTGCAAAAATGTAACTTATCCTCTATTTGGAAACTCTCAAATGTTCTAGATCAAGAATTTCAAGCAATTCTATGTACTGGTTATACACAAAAAGTATGTTTTTCTAAGATCAAATTATCACGTCATAGTGTGAGCTTCTAGTTTTTTTGTAATGTTGCGAATTGCTACAGAAATGGCAAGTACAAATGGAATGAGTCAGCTTATGAGCTATAGCTAGACAAGAACAACTTT
This sequence comes from Ceratopteris richardii, assembly GCA_020310875.1. NCBI lineage: Eukaryota > Viridiplantae > Streptophyta > Polypodiopsida > Polypodiales > Pteridaceae > Ceratopteris > Ceratopteris richardii. The sequence goes on from CM035429.1 coordinate 146,186,984, forward strand.
CATGCTTGCAGATTTAGAATGAAAAATTTCTTGATGGGAAAAGGCTACTAGAAGTACATCAAAGGAGAGAACAAAAATGCTCTGCAATTGCTAAAGTGGAATCCGATTGTGCATGAGTTAAGAGCATATGAAGAATGGATCAAAGAGCACAAAACATAATGTATTGATTATCTGTTAGCATAGAGGATAGCATGATTGGGCACATACATGACATAAAGACTCCAAAAAAGTCTTGGAACAATTTGGTCACATTGTATGAGACCAATAGAAAGGCATGGAAATTGCAACTCAAGAACGAGCTACATACACTAGAGCAAAAGGGCATGTCAGTAAGTGACTACACTCTGAAAATAAAAAGCATATGTGAGTCACTTGCATCTATTTGCATGAATGTAGATGATTATCATAAGGTGAAAGTGTGCCTGCCTAGTTTAGGAGTGGAATATAAGCAATTCAGAACCTCTATACAAATTAGGGAAAATATTCCAAATTTTATTGATCTAGTGGTGAGGACAATTATTGAAGAAAAGAATCTTGTTGAGGACTCAATATCCCAAGGAGAATCTAGTTCTGAGTAGGTATTCTACTCTAGTAAAGGAAGAGGCAGAGGTGGAGGTTTTGAAAGTGGAAGAGGAAATAGTGACCAAGACCAAGGTCAACATCAGAATCATGCAAGGGGTAGAGGACATTTTCGAGGTAGGGGGAGCCAAAAAGGCCACAAAAGTTTTCAAAGAAATGATTTAGGTAATAAGAGTAAAGGATGTTGGAATTGTGGTAAACTTGGACACTTTGAACATGAATGTAGGTTGAAGAATCAAAATAATAGAAGGCAGCAAAACAACTATGCATTCACAAGTATAGATGATTCTAAGAAGTTGTTCATGGTCCAACATCACGTGATGAATATGATGTCTGTTGATGTTTCAAGATCGAATGGTCATGTCTAGTATGTTGATTTGGGTGCTTCAAAATCACATGACCAATCACAGCAAATGGCTTAGTAGTTTGCAAAAATTATCTCTTCATGTATATGTTGAAATAGTTGATGACACATCACATCCTATTGAGCATACAGGAAAAATATCTCTATTTATGGAGGAGAGGAAGGTAAAACATCTTGCTAATGTGCTTCATGTTCCAAATATAACAAAGAATCTGGTTTCTTTTGGACAAATGGTTGACTAGGGACGACAGGTTAGGTTCAATGCTGATGTGTTATATGTAGAAGAGTACAAACTAGATGGAAAACTGATTGCCAAAGGAAATAAAGTGGGTAGTATGTTCACCTTAAATGTGAAAATTCTTGAGATGAATGCAGACCTGTTTGCAAAAAGTGCAAGAGTTGTTGCTAATATATGTTGTTGCAATTAAAACCAAGCCCACATACTTGGTTGAGTAGCTCATGCTTGAGTAATTGGCATAGCCTATGCAAGGCTTCATATGTTCAACCTCTTGTAAAATTACTTCACATTTACTTTTGTAAAAGTGGATTGTATCCACGTGGAGTTAGGAAGCTCTAAATCACGAATCATTTTGGTTGTTGAGTGATGAGGGAATCTATCCTATACTTTAGCATTCACTTTTAGGTAGATGTTTGAATTTGAATTCAAACTTTCGCTCCAAGTATAATTATAAAAAGAAGATCTAAAAGACCCACGTGTATCTCGAGGTCATGAGATCATTTTGAAGGATATTCACTGTGAAGTGAGATCTCATATCATAGCTCATTCACCTCTCACAAATTGAGCAATGTTTGATTGCCAATGACATTGTATTTGTACATGTTTTAATACATATACGATCATTATATTTTCATGTCACTTCTCTATCATAACTCCATGAGAAGAATGATCTTCTCATACCTTGTTCTCACTATGTAGTTGATCATTTTCCATGATTTAAAGCATGTAGTTTCAGCATAGTGTCCACTACAACCCTACAAAGTTTCATTAGCAATGCTTCTCAGGATCGTTTGATATTAAATCATCTTTACTCACTGGTCTATTGACTGTCACAGCCCGTAAATGTCGGGATGATAGTATGATTTGTTAGACATCTTTCTCTACATGTAGTCCATCATTTTTTATGAAATCACTCATGATTGCTAGCTTATTAAGTGAATTAGAGTTCCCCAAAAGGAACTAAGCCAATTACTGCTGTGCTCAGAGAATTGTTCAAAACATTGGACATGTGTATGAACTAAAATAGCAAGTTTTTGATCTTGCACTATCTTCCAACCTATCTGTTTTGATCCTTCAAGTAGTGGATCATCTTCCAAGCAACATATGTGATTATTTATGTTCATTAGCTAGCTAAAGAGGCGCACTACACTCTCCAGCCATCATTCTTAGTAGGTGTGAAGTAGGATCTAGCTACACCACTTCGTCTCTTGTGACTATCCACCATCTCCTCCAACAGTGGTATCAGAGCAATAACAATCAAGATGGGAGATGGATTTCCATCCTTCATTGACAAATTGGATAGGAACAACTACTCAGCATGGTCACTAAGGATGCAAGCATACCTTCAAGGGAGAACTCTATATGGATACATCTTAGGAGATCAAGAAATGTCAATCTTCAAGAGCAAGCATCAACCAGCAAAGGAAGAGCGAGAGAGGATAAACACATGGTATGCAAAGGTTGCTCTTGCCAGATCATACTTACTAAACTCAATCTCTGATTTCTTATTGCCACATGTTAGAAATTGCAAGACCTCCCAAGAGACTTGGGAAGTGCTTTCATCATTTTTCTCCTTGAACACAAGAGCTAAGAAGAATCAATTGTGGATGGAATTCACAACCCCAAAGAAACAACCAAAGCAAGGAGTGGTTGATTATGTAACCAGAATGAAAGATGTGAGTGACCAGCTTGCAAGCATTGGAGAAGAGATAGAGGAAGAGCATATAGTGAGGTAGATCATCAATGGAATTAAAGCTGATGACAAGTGGGAGTCCTTCACCATAACAATGGATCTCTACATGGATATGCAAATACCTGATCTCAACACTTAGATGGGGCAAATCTTCACCCAAGAGACAAAGCTCAACAGAAATGGTGACAACTCAAGAGGTAAACAATCTTCTGCCCTTTATACCGATAAGAATATATTATCTAAGGATAAAGGTAAAAGCAAGAAGCATGAAGAAGAGGCTAGTACCTCTCAAGCTAATTATGCAGGGAGAGGAAGAGGTGCTAGAGGAAGGGGCAGAGGAGGAAAGCAAGGTAGGGGGAGACCCTACAACAACTCACCATGCAACATTTGTGGTCTTAACAACCACACTACAGAAGAATGCTACAAAAATACAAGGAACCAAAGGGGAAGAGGCTTCCATAGAGGTAGCTATGGACAATCCAGAGGCAGATACAACAATGGTTGAGGCAACTACAACCATAACTACAATCAAGGCTACAACAACAACAATTATCAAGCAAACTTCAGAGGAAGAAGGGACTACAATAACTATACTGAAGGCCAAGAAGACTCTTTACTCATCATGAACATGGGATCCAAAGAAGGTTAAGATGATGACCATCTTTTCTACATTGATTCAGGTTGTTCAAGTCATGTGGTTGTAAATTTAGCTCTATTATATGATCTTGAATAACCCAAAGGGAAGCATGATGTACAAATAGATGATGATACTAAACATTCAGTGAAGGAAATTGGAAATGTCAAAACATCTAATGGCAGTATAAATCTTTTGAGCAAAGTTCTATACGTGCCAACTATAACTTAAAACCTAATTAGTGTTGGGTAGATTGTAGAGAAAGGATTACAGGTCAAATTCACTCAGCATGGAGCATATGTTGAAGAACCCTAACAAGGCTTCAAAAGGATTGCCAAAGGTGAGAAGATAGGTAGATTATTTACATTTGAAATTGAAGACACAAGGAACATAGCTCTATTTAGTTATAGAGATCAAACCTTATCTAAGTTGGAAATATGGCACAAAAGGCTAGGACACATAGGAGAAAGTACTCTGAAGCAAATTTGCAAGGATCAAAGTGTGCTTGGCATTCCCAATGTGATGAAGCAACACATGATATACAAATGTGGAGCTTGCCAATTTGGCAAAGCTCACAGGAAACCATTCAATAGGAAAGGATACATCCATGAAGACTATTTGGAGCTTGTACACACTAATGTGTGGGGTCCTAGCAAAGATCCATCCATATGAGGTTCAAGGTACTATGTGTCATTTATTGATGATTACAGTAGACAGACAATCCTTTATTTCATGAAGCATAAGGATGAGGTATTTACATGTTTGAAGAAGTATTTGGCACTAGTTGAAAACCAAATAGGAAGGACCTTGAAGAGGATCAGGTCTAATGGAGGTGGTGAGTATTTTTCACATGCATTTGATCTATTTCTACAGGATAGAGGCATAAAGAGGGAAGTAACAATCAGATACACTCCTAATTGAATGTTGTGGAAAAAAGAAGGAACATGTTAATTGTTGAAGATGCTATGTCTATGTTAAATGAGAAGAAGTTACCTAATTATCTATGGCAAGGGATGTCTCCACATCCACCTAATTGGTCAAGAGGTTTCCATCCAAATCATTGGATGGTATGACACCCTATGAAGCATGGAATGGAAGGAGACCCTCATTGGACCATTGCAAAATATTTGGGTGCATTGTTTATGCAGACATCCCCTCACAAATCAGAGGAAAGCTTGACCCTAAGGCTTAGAAATGTATATTTATTGGGTATGATCAGAATCAAAAGGGGTATAGGTTGTACAATCCCGCTAAAAAACCATTCATAGTTAGTAGGGATGTAGTATTTGATGAGAATAATTCATGATTTGAAGATGATTCCAGGAAAGTCAGGTTACCATATGATTTAGAAAATGATTTTCCAACCCTCACTCAAGAAGGTCAACACTTAGGAGAAGATATCAACTCAGAGGATGAAGAGAAGATTGACCTCAAGGCTTGGAAGTCAAGAGGCAAGTCCAAACTCAAACAATTAGAAGACATACTCGAATCTTCAAATCAAGCACTACGGAGATCACAAAAGTACAATTGATTTAGACAAGAGTTATCCCTAAGCTACTTTAGAGATTAAGAGAACCAAGCTATGTTTCAAAATGATTGATCTAGCTCAATCTATGTTCGAAGCCAACATACTCTTCAATAGTGCCACAATAAGCTCATTCCATTGGAAGCAAGGGAGGAACTTTCTACCATCCCTCCCTCCATCACCAAGTATTCACAAGAGTTATCATGGGAGTTTTGAGAAGATAAGTGGTCTAAGAAATCAAGGAATCCCCCTCCAATCCTGGAGATTGATAATTTATGGGATCGAATTCCCAAAGATATTCTATCTGTTTATGGAGATCACATAGAATCACGGCTAGAAGATATATTGGATTTTGAATCTATCCACAAGATTTACCACCATTCGTGGGCACATGGGAATCGAAATCACTTCAATTGAGATCACCCACTATATTATTAAGAAGCAAAGATTGCATTATTCCTAGGAACATAGAGGTAATGAAAAATTTAAAGTGCAATTTCACGTCATTTTAGAAGAGCTTCCAAGAGTGAAAGAATAATTGTGGAAATATGTGGCAAATCAAGTCCCAGAACTCAACGTCTCTCACCCGCTTGAAATCCCAATAGCTAAAATTGAGACATGCATGAAGTTGATGAAAGTAATACCTATCTTCCCATTACCTACTAGGTTCACACAACCAAGGCAATCTTAGATTGAGGTGCATGTGTTGCCATTGTTACCGCATCTTTATGGATGTGGCGGGGCGAGCCCGGCCTCCACCCTACTTCAATGAAACTTCTAATTATTGATGGTCATATTGAATGCCCATTAGGATTGCTAGAATGAATTACTTTCAACACGTGGTGTAGCGTGGAACATACATTTTCCATATGTGAGATTGGAAAGAAGCATGTGTAGGAGATGATACTAGGTCGGCCATTCATGTGATAGCTACAAATAGTACAAGATTGGGGTAGCAACCATTTGCACTTGCAGCACTTACGAGCAACCACTAAAGTCAACTTGAAAGACTACACACATAGAGGTGTCCTAGCCCTATAGTGGAATCCTATCGATAAGGTGCAATATAATTTTATACTAGCACACTCCATGAAATCTTCTAGTATTTCTTTGATGCATGAAGATTCTCACTTGTGGATATGTAAAGTAGTGGAAGAAGAAGAGAAAATTCTAAAGTCCTGAGAATCGGGAACAACCTATAACACATGATCTATACAAGACACAAACTATGCACCAATGATATTCCCTTAAGAAGAATTTAAGCCCCATGGTTAAGCGGAGATACTGGCAAATATGGAAATAGCAATCAATGAACAACAATGGACTCCCCATTGTGATGAAGATGGCTATGATATATCTTTATTCACATGTGAGCCCATAGCGGATGATGAGAATGATGAAGACCTAGAATCCATAATGATGATCACTTTTTTGGTTCAAAAGAAGAATACCTATATCTAATAGAAGTAAAGAAACAAGGCCAAAGTACACCCAAGAGAAAAATATATATAACCAAGGAGACATGCAACGGAAAAAAGAAACAAGAAAAAAGAAGTGTAGCAAACCCTCATAATTGGAAGAAGAATCATTGCTTGAAGTTTCAGAGAAATTTAAGAAGTATGAAATTGAAGATAGAGAAATCTTAGTGAGGATGCCAAAGAGAGAAGCACTAATGGGAGAAGCTTATGAAAACAAATAAGTAACAAAGGAAATGATAGTGATAGTTGAAGTTCAGCAAGAGCAATGCACATATACAGGAGATGATCTAAGTGTTGAAAAGGAAAAAGAATTAACGAATCTTCTATGAGACTATAGGGATATATTGGCATGGACATATAAATATTTCAAAGACATCAACAAAAATATTTTTTTGCACATGATCCCTATGAAGTTAGAGGCGAAAGCGACAAAAAAGAAACCTTACATGTATAATGATACTTATGCTACTAAGTTCAAAAAAGAAATTGATCGATTGGAAGAAGCTCCAGTCATCTATTAAATATAGCAAAACAAATGTGTATCCCCCATTGCGGTTGTTCCCAAAAAGAATGGTAAGCTATGTGTGAGTATTAACTTGAAAAAAGTTAATGCAACCACTATAAAAGATAGTTATTGGCTTCCTATTATAGATCATTTTTTAGAATGAGTAGTGGGAAAGGAATTCCATAGTTTCCTAGATGGATTTTCAAGCTATAACCAAGTGGCCATAGCACTAGAAGATCAATGCAAGATTGAATTTGACATAGAGTGGGGCATTTATGCTTTCCTTGCGATGCCGTTTGGGCTCATTAACATCCCTATTACTTTTCAACACCTAATGTGTTATGCATTTAAGGGTTTTTTGCAAGAATTTAGAGGTCTATATGGATGGCTTGTGTGCATTCCCATATAATACAAAATCACATACCACAACTAAGGTAAATATTGAACAAACATTACCGAGTATGTGTGAACCTAGAAAAATGTGTATTCATGGTATATCAAGGGAAGAATTTGGGTCATATTATTTGAAAGAATCAATGGATGAAGATAAAGTAAAAGACATCACGATGTCACTTCGACCTAAGATGATAAAGGCAGTACAAGCCTTCATGGGCCATTGTGGCTAGTGTAGAAGACTAATACACTAGAAAAATATGTATTCATTGTGGCTAGTGTAGAAGACTGATACAAACATTACCGAGTATGTTTGAACCTAGAAAAATGTATATTCATGGTACATCAAGGAAAGAATTTGGGTCATATTATTTGAAAGAATGGCATAGCAATGGATGAAGATAAAGTAAAAGCCATCATGAAGTCACTTCGACCTAAGATGGTACAAGAAGTACAAGTCTTCATGGGCCATTGTGGCTAGTGTACAACTTTGAGTGGATTGATGAATGTAAAAATCTTTCTCTAAGCCCAAAAGATGTTTGTGCTCAACAATTATATTGAACACACACTCTCATGAAGGTGCATAGTTGGGCGGATCAACTCCAATTGTCAATTCACAGAATATTGATGCACGTAGGGTGCTTCTAAACGACTCAAGTAACACTTGGCAACTCAAAAAAATTTGATTAGTTCAATTGCAAAAACCTTGTGATCTCAAGATTCATCTTTGAATAAATTCAATCACTTTATATCAACTTCACATGGAAATAAGATAGCTTATATCGACATTCATAAACATCAAAAGTTTTTCAACTAAACCTAGTTTGACAAGAAACAATCAATGTTTAGGTTTTAATAAAAGCATCGTGGATCAGAGAAGAACACAATGTGTGAATTGTCACATACTACCTTCAATACTTTGAATATAGATATGTGAAAAGCGAGTACAAATAAGTAATAACCATAGATATGGGTGCTGAATTGTCAGGGGAAGTCAGTCATAGTGGCAGAATGAGATGCTAAGGTTGGATCAGGCCCTTGGGGTGCGTAGTGTCATCCCTATCCAACAAGTGGATGTTATATGCATGACGCCTTTTCCTAAGGATAGTCCGCCAAGCCCCACCTGCGAATCAGGGGTAGCAAAGAAGCATGTGGGAGGAGGAGCAAGAAGTCACGGATGAAGTCCATTGACAGGATAGGATAGGAAGTCGGTCCGAACAAGAGGTATTTGCAAATGAAAGAAGCCATACTACTCACCATCACAATGGAAACCAAAGATAAATTGGAAATCTTGATACTCATGTATTCATCAGTGTTGTCGTCCATGGGCAGATACAATGTAAGGGGATAACGATGACCAAATATAAATTGAATGAAAAAATATACAATGTCTACGGGTAGAGCCTAATACAAACTAAGCAAATGATCGTCGAATACAAGTGAGGATGATCTGAAATTCTGCTAAAGTACAGATCAGACAAATGTAATGCTCGATCAATCTTCTCAGCTACACTGCTTGAAAAGATTTTCGCTTCACTTCACACTTCACTTGTTACTTCAAACCTTTCGTAATCTGAAAATACACTAGACAAAAATCATTTAGTATACTTGAAAAGTAAATCAAACACATTCACGCTTATAATGCTACCTTTCTTTAGATCATTTTTCTTTCTTCTTTTTGTTTTTGCTTTTTATTTTTTTCTGTATTTTATTCTTTTGTATTTTCATATTTACTTATTAACTAATTAAGAATAAAAAACATAAATATCAATTTTCTGAATTTGTCGAATTCTATGCATTTGTCGACTTTTCTTTCCTTCTCTCTCTATCCATCAAACAAAAAGCTTGTGACGTAGGGCAGTTACTTCTTTCTCATGAGCAGCCAGAGATCATAAGTTAGCATGATAAGAATCCGGGAAGGTGTTTTTTTTTTTAATGGATGTTCGGCCGAGGCCAACTCCTTCAGGCTTCAATCTTGAAATTGCAACTGTACAAGGAAGGCCATAGTACCCATGGGACCCCCCTTATCCCACAAGAGGTCCCCCTTATCCCACAAGAATAGGAGTTTACATAGTTGGGTTAAACTATGACTAGAACTACCACAAGAAAAGACAAATGATAGCACATCAGCCACAAGATACAGCTTTCCATGATAAGCATGTCCCTTACATGGTGCCCGTGGGGGTTGAACCACCCCCGCCTCAAGAGGCGAGAGGCCCAACCACCCGGATAAGCGATGTGGGACATCCGGGAAGGTGGTTGATTTCAAACTACAGTCCCTTCATTATTTCAAGAGTAGTATGACAACAGTTCGTTTATTCTTTATTCTAGCACAAAAGTGGAAGATTTCAAAAGTTGAACCTCCCGCTACATAGTTGAATAAGAAAAAAGTGATGAAAAGTAGGCAACAAGATCTATTCATCAAAAGCATGGTCATCTAACTTACCAAGGATAAAAAAGGGATCCATGATAAACAAGAAAGTAAAAGCTGTAAACGCTTTCAACGAAAGGAACAAATACAATTGGATCAGCCTCTCTGATCTATAAAGATGACTTGTAAAGGGCTTATGCATTAACAACTAAAGGTGAGGCTCTGAAAGGGAAGTCATGAGAAAAAAGACTCTTGCACATCAATCACATTCGGAAAGGCCAAGGTTTCAAACACATTTAATGCTCTTGAAATTACAAGTACAAAGGGCCAGATGGCAAGCTGCTAGGAACTCCCATGACATAAGCTCTACATTCATTGTCACTCTAGGCTTCAATTGTTTGCAACAGCTAGAAATTATCATGTTGTGTGTAGTAATTATGACATTCAAAGAGGCACAAGCATGCATAAGAATGTCATTCGTAATAGAACCTAGAAATTACTAAGGTATGCACTACTACTATTATATCAACAATGTCAAGCGACGTTGTATCTAAAGTGTAGATTAAATTGTTAGGATTTATTAATGAAACGGCATACGTAAAGGCCAACAAAAGATGTACATTATTTAGAGATGAAGGACAAACAACACGTAACTGATGAAAAATGAAGGCCAGGCACTGATGTGTAGAATGAACAAGAATAGTAGAAAATCCCTTTGAGGGTGGCTTACAGAGTTGAGAGTTCATGTTAACAAATGAAGTACCATGAATTTAGAGTCATAATAACCAAATCATAGCTTCAATTCTCGGGTTTCATATGATCAAGACTCTCTCTCTCTTTGTCTCTCTCTCTCTCTCTCTCTCCCTTTCCCTTCCTCTTCTCTTTCCCTCTCTCTTTCTCTCTATTGACCTTCGGATCCCGCAGACATAGGTATGCAGAGGATAGTATAGAAACGAAATCACACAAAAGTACTCCCTCAATAGAAAGAGACAAGATACTTGACACCAGATTGGGTACAATCTCCCCCTACATACTCTAATGGATGAGTCTATCAGAGCATGTGTATTTATAGGTATTTCTTATTTACGTCCTGAATAGAAGATACATAAGGGTGGTGCTTTCTAAAGCGATCTATTATTTTTATAAATAACTAAAATACTATCTTCTAAATATTATTCTAAATATCTCCAAAAATATTTGAATAAGTCCATGCACGTTCACACCCTCATGAATCTTCACATGCTAAATCAAAACACAAAACACATTAAAAACCTCAAGGCATTAAAATCCATTTTACATTCCATTATTCCATAAAGTCTAACATGCCTCCGAGTTGACAAGCAATTGAACTCAGTTGATAAGAATAAAATAGACATGGATGGCCACTCACATGTCTCATCACTGAACAATCATAAACATGTTCCATGTAAAAACACATGCATGGAACTGGAAAACTCGAATTTAATGTGATTGAGAATGATAAGAAAAAATCAAATGGCCATAATGTGGAGTTAGTAATGTCTTATTAATCCATTGACATTCTTCAAGTGAGTGATTTTTATATTTAACCAAATATCTATGATATTGGTTACCTGTGTGTAGTAGTAACATCATAATCAAGTATTTTCTTTGGAATTAAAATTTCAGCATCCTCTTCAAGGAGGATTATCTAAAATAGAAGTGACTGGTAATGAGCCTTTAAATTTTTTTCAATAAATAATTAAAAATAGAATTATGTATATTCCAATGATAAGGTATGTCTAATATAAAAGCATTCTCATTAATTTTTTGAATAATATGGAAAGGTCCATGATAACATGGTGCAAGTTTAACCTTAGGATGTTATGAAATATTTTTCAAGCATCCTTTAACTATTGGTAACCATACAAAATCATTTTCATTAAATTCTTTAGCTACTCGTTTCTTATTAACATTATGCATGTAATGCTCTTGAATCTTTTTAATGTGCTCATGAAGCTCATGAAGTATGGAAATATGATCTTGTGCAAAAGAATTAGCCATAGTTATGTCAGTTTGAGTGATAGACATGGGAGTAGGAAGGTTTTTACCATACACAATTTCATATGTTGCATGTCCAATAGTGCTATGTGTTGTGTTATTATATGCAAATTGTAGTAAAGAAAGTTTCTCATCCCAATTACTTGGATTATCTAAAGAATAACAACGTAGTAAATCCAAAATAGTAATGCTAGTAGCTTCACTTTGCCCATTACTTTGAGGATGAAATGCAGAGCTAAAGTCTATTTTAGAACCTAAAATTTGAAATAATGCAACCCAAAAGTGATTAAAAAAACGAACATCTCGATCGAAAAGAATAACTTTTGGAAAACCATGATGTGGAAAAATACATTAAATAGAAAACTTAGCATCTTGAGGTGTAGAAAGAGTTTTTTTACAAGGAATGAAATATTCTTGTTTACTAAACCTATCAACAATTGTCCAAATCATATCATTATGTGATGAAGTTGTAGGAAGATTAGTAATAAAATCTTTAGAAATTTGTTCCCATGGTCCATTAGGTATGGGAAGTGGCATTAATAATCCAAATGCTTTACAATGATGTTGTTTCACACATTGACAGACAATGCAATTGGAAACATACTCTCTAATATCCTTTTCCATATTTGGCCAAAAGACGACTTCTTTACATGTAGAAATAGTACTTTGTATGCCCTTATGAGCCATATACGGTGGTTCATGCATATCTTTCATAATAAATTTTTTAAAACCTTGTGTAATGCATAACTTGTGTTCAAAATACAACAATCCATTATGAAAAGTGTAGTGGTCCTCACTAAATGTTATAGAATTTTTGAAAGCATTCCATGTTTGTGAAAAATACAAATCAGATGGATAAGTAGGAATCATGTCATGAAATGAATGAATATGAACAACATAAATATTATTGATTGAAACAATATTTGTTTGTGGGGATGGGAAACAACTAAGGGCATCAGCTAACTTTGTCAAGTTGATATTGAATCATAGGCTGGAAATTTTGTATGAATGAAGCCCATTTAATCTGTCGGTTAGAAATCAATGATTGATTTAATAAATGCTTAATAGCTTGTTGGTCTATTTTGATTATGACTTCTGAACCCATGAGATAATGTTTCCAAATTTTTAAAGCATGCATAATAAGTAAAAGTTCCTTGTCATATGTACTATTGTTCTTTTCAGAAGGTTTGAGTTTTCTACTTTCAAACGCAATAGGATGGTCATTTTGCATTAATACAACACCTATGCATGAACCACTAGCATCTATAACTACATGGAAAGGTTGTGCAAAATTGGGTCATGAGAAAGTGCATGTTTGAGTTTTTTAAAAGATTGTTGTTGCGCTAATCACCATGCAAATTTTAACTTTTTCTTCAATAATAATGTGAGTGGGAGTTCTAATAAGAAAATCCTTTTACAAACTTTCTATAAAAACTAGCTAATCCTTGATAAGAGCAGACATCATTCACAGATTGAGGTATAGACCATTCTTCAATTACTTTCATTTTCTTTGGATCTACATGAACACCTTGACTAAACAATATGGCCTAAATACTCTAATTCCTTTTGGAAGAAATAACTCTTTTCAGGATTGGCATAAAGTTTGTTTTTGCATAACAAATTAAAAATTTTTGCTAAGTGCTTTTCATGGTCATCTTCATTCTCACTATAGACAAGTATGTCATCAAAGAAAACAAGAACAAAAGCTTGGTATTCAAGAAAAATGTTATTCATCATGCGTGCAAATGTAGCAGGTGCATTGGTAAGTCCAAAAAGCATTACGATGAATTCAAAGTGACCAGTTTGAGTTCTAAAGGTAGTCTTAAAAATTCCATTTTGTGTCATTTGTATCTGATGATACCTATATTTAAGATCAATTTTACTAAAGACACATGCTCCATGAAGTTTATCTAGCAAAACATCTATCCTAGAAATATGATATCTATTTTTAATTGTGATCTTATTGAGCACTCTATACTCAATGCACATCCTATAAGTCTTATTCTTCTTCTCTACTAAAAGAACAGGTGCTCCAAAGGGAGAAGAACTAGGTCTTATTAGTCCTTTATGGAGTAAATACTTAACTTGATTAGCTATTTCTTGTTGATGTAAAGGTCCATGCCTATAAGGTGCTTTATGGGGAGGGGAACCACCACAAATCAAGTCTATAATATGGTCAAATGATCCCCTAGGAGGTGGTAGTTTATAAGGGAAATCAGCCATAAAACAATCTTTATAGGAATCCATAAATGATTTATGTGCATCTGGAAGTTTACGTGTATAATCAACTATGTTGTTGACAAAAACAATACATGAAGTGTAGCCTTTCCTAAATGCAAGTTTTACTTGAGTATGACTAATTAATGGAAATGGTTGGAAGACATGCATTGCAGACAAAGAAATATCTTTACTGTTAAACTTAAAACTCATGGTGTGCGTATGATAATCAATGCATGGATTATAATGATGATGAAAAGGCATACCAAGTATAACATCATAAAAATGCAAGGGAGCAATTAAGAATGTGCATTCAGCTACGTATGAACCTATACAAATATGAACATTATGCACTTCACTTGTAACATTATTATTATTTACTTGAAATGCAGCCTTAACTTTATACATAGAAGGAAGTGGGTTTAATTGGAGATCTTTCACTAGTGTATGAGAAATAAAGTCATGCGAACTACCATCATCATGTAAATATTAACAACTTTACCATTAATAGTACCTTGCATGCAAAGTAAAGAATGGATAGAAATTGTGTTACCCAAGGTACTTAGATCCTGTTCCAATGCTTCTTTGGTCCAATCAGGTTGAATGTCTTCAGGAAGCACCTCCATGTTGTGTACTTGAGCTCCAACAAGCTTCATGTCATTAGTTCGAAACCTACATTTAGCTTTAGTATGAACAAACTTACCACAATGCCAACAAGTGATACAAGAAGTGATACAATGCCTCTTTCATTGAGCATCCATCATCTTAGTTTGAAGGGTTGGAGGTTTTGTGGGTTGTAGGGGAGTGGTCTTGGATATTGGTGAAAAATTGGATTGAGGAGAGCTCTAAAAAGAAGGAGGGTGTTGGAAAGTAGGTGGGCATTGAAAAGTAGGAGAAGAAAGAATAGTGACGGTGTAGTCCGTTTCTTGCGCGCTTAGGGGTGCACACAGAGTGCCAAGAAAGTATCTCAGCTTGAAAGATGTCAATAGCTAGGAGATCTTCCATTTTTGGTTTTGCTAGGTCTTAGGTCCTCGGCTATATAAATCACTCACCCCCTCCTTTCACGTTGGGTTCACCAGATATGTCGCACTGTTTGTGTAAAGAGGGGAGAAAGGATAATTATCTCCTAGCAAAAAGATAACTTAGCTCTTCCCATTTCCCTAATTAACACGCTTATTGAAAAGTCAAGCTTGAGATTTCCTTAAAGATATGAAGTGCTAAGTAGCTTAATTGTAGAAACTTATTTGATTCTCATGAACTTCACAATGTATCAAGTTCCAATTTGGCATTAACGACATCATTAGCGAACATATCCTTGAACATTACATCACTTGACTTCCGTCCCATTTGTTGAACATAATATTTTTTTTACGAATTCCTAGCAAAGTTCATGCATACCAAGTAACTCGTAGATGCTACGACTCATGTAGGGAAAGAAACAACATGCCCTTTCCAAGTAAAAAAAAAGCCGATCTTCTTTTTCACAGACAATGACGTAGAGCATTGGAACACATTCTTCCAAATATTCTCCTGATGTCTTAAGCATGGCAAATTAAAGTGTGATCAAAGCTATAATGTGCACCTAATAATTCACGTGAAGCTGTACGTTTTTAACCAGAATCAAATGAACACATTGATAAAATCAAGATGCCTCTACTCTTTTAAACATATGAAAGCAAACAACAACAGAACACCGAGGCAGGGTTTAGAAAGAGGCATAGTTTTGGGAGACAGTTTTTAATTATAAATTTCATTCCCTTTGCTGTAGTGAACCTGCAATTTATGAATTAAATTAGGTGCATCATCTTATGCATATGCTTGAAGATTTCAACTTCGTGATGTATTTACTCAAAATAAATAAAGGGAAAGAGATTAAAATTAACGCATCATACGACTTTCAGATTTATAAGAGTGCGGTTTCAAGCTTATCACTAACGCATCACACATGGTATGCCAGGAATCAAGAGGTGGACTCTTAGTTTGAGATGATCATCTCAGTCCTCTCGGCATCGTTTAATCACTAAGTTGAAGCTAAAATCAAAACGTGCCATCTGCAGGTGACACTACTTGATTACTGTCCCTCATGTATGAACCACAAACATCATTATTACTGAATGGTAAACAAGGACAATCTTGTTGTAGCCATAGATTCAGATTAAGCAAAATTCAATAAACAGAAGGAAGTTGATCAAACAAACTTTCAGAATATTGCGACTCTTCCGCAGATAGAAATTTGGTTCTTGAAAATCAAAGTAGATCATCAAACCTTTACGTTACAACTTCCTGGACTATCCTTCAAGAAATTTTCATCGTCCTTGATTGAATTCCTTCTACGAGTTTGCTCTCGGTGAACTCCTTTTTGTCTACTTCTTCAACGAATTTTCTCAATGTTCTCATCTTCACACTTCCCTACCATGCCTATTGATGGATACCAGTCCAAAGAGCTGCATCATGCGTCCATATTAACAAAGATCTTCATGTCCTCACTGTAATCATGAATGGTGTAGGTGACGAAGAGTGTCACATTTCGACCACCATCCCATAAGTCCCTGTTTTCCGGGAAAGTAGTTCAGCCCACTGAATGAAGAGCTCATGGAAATCCAGAAGAAACATGAATCCATAGAAATCTTCTGAGTAGCTAGAGCCATCCATTACTCAAATGTTATTGGCGATGATGAGAGATCCACTTTGTTGTAATCTTCTACCATGAATATGTCTGAAGGCAGAAGCCAGGACACCCAGTGCTTATCTTCTTCTTCAGCATCACCTTCTCCCCATACAGTCTGCCTCCCTTTCTTCCACAAAGAGTCAAAATGTACCAAGCATACAAATATTCCATCTTTCTTTCTCTCTGCATTCGCGTAGAATAATACTATACTTGTATATGGTGCACGGCCAGTTCACAGTTGTCGCCTCAGCCTGCCTTGTACACATGTATCAAATAATGAACTGGTCAACAACAAAGGACTGCCTGATTTCCCAGCCAACTCTGAACATTTGCCAGAGAAAATCCCTTTTTCCCTCACACCCGACAGAGAGCGTCTTCCTCCTTAGACCGATTTTCCCAAAGAGAATGATTCCCTATTGTGCTATTTATTTCCTCGATGGATGAACACCACGTAACCTAAGACATATGACACCTTTCCGCCCTTGGTGGAACAATCAAGCTCATACATTACCATGGCTTCCACTTTGCCACCATTGAAAAGAAAACCCTCCTCCAGAAATGTGCGAAGTCGGCACCAACATTGTCCAGGCCCGGTGAATCTGATGAGCCTCAGCATCATCTGATTGGGGCCCTCCTGTGCCTCCGAGCATTTTCTTCCCCCCCCCCCTTAAGGGAATACCCCTCTTCCTTCCTCATAGCGGAGCATACGTCTCCTCCTTTGCTGTCCTCTCTTCTTTGCCTTGTTCCTCCATGTGTAGAGCACTGCCTACCTTGATGCTTTGTGAAGACCTCCAGAAAAACGTGGCCGAACCCTTTTTTAGAAGATGCCTCCCAGATTTTGTCCTTCTCTGAACACACCATTTGATGACACCCTTGACATCAAAAATTGTGGATTCCTTTGATAACGGATCCATGTATATACATCCCAACATAAATAAAGAAGCAATAGCACAATAAGTTGCACCACGATGAGGTTCTAGACCTGGAGATGATCCAAAGCCATTGTCATAAGACTGCCAGCTCATAACATATCTGATTGCATTTCCTTTATCTATTCAATTCCAATCCTTTAAAATTACAGATATAGCAACTAGACAATAGACGTATCTTAAATATGTTTCAGACCCCATATGCGTTGATGTAAAGCTTCCATCATGTTCTTGAAGTTTCCCCATTGATTTCAATAAAGAATGCTTTCGTACACGGGAGAAATTATCTCCAAGTATGCTCAATATGGCTAAAGTTGAATAGGTGCTTGCAAGGTGGCCTCCATCATATTCCCAAAGGACTGAAGATTGCTCCCGAAAACAACGATCCACGAAAACCATTGTAGCAGTCTTCTTCCATTATGTGCCTTTTTCTTTGTATTTTCTTTGCCCTAGGTCATCTTTAAATTACTCCTTCCGAGCAAATCACAGGCGTGGTCTTCGAATCTCGACCACAACGGGATGCTTGAAAGGAAATTTGGGCTTGATTGATGGTTGTTGTTGATGCATTTGTTGTGAGCTAATGGACTTTGTGATGGATTGAAATTCTTTCTCAACATCATGTGCAAAAGAAATAGCTTCATAGAGGGTCATGGGATGTAGGGTGTTGATTTTTTCTTGGATTCCCATCTCCAAACCATCTTCATACTTTCTTTGGAAGGTATCTTCAGGAATCGTTTCAAGCAAACGAATAAGTAATAGTTGTTGCCAAAAACGTTCAGTATAGAAAGATACAATATCTCCATCTTTCCACCCAAAAGTTTTCCATGCTCGATGAGCATGTAAGTGGAATTGAGGAGGAAGGAAGGACTCCTTGATCTTTTCTTGAAATGCTTTCCATGTGATAGGGCGATCAGTGCCATGGCACAAAACATTCCACCATAATTGGGCCTTACCCACCAAAAAATTACTTATAAATTTTACTTTCTCACTTTTAGAGTATGACTCATCAGAATAAAAGTCATCAAACTGAGATAACCATGAAAGAACAAATTGGCCATCCTTTCACCCATCGAATCATGAAAATTAGAAGTTTTTCACACCAAAAGTATAACTGCATGCCTTGTTCTTGGGCAATAATAATGGCCTTCACCACCCTAACTAGGTTATTGTCATCACTTTTTAGTTGTTGGAGTGCAGCATCATGCTCTTTATTTTGTTTTGAGCATGTTGGAGTTCTTGATGCAAAAGTCCCAACTGTTGTTCAAGCCTTACCCCAAATAAGGGTGATGTACTAAAATCCTCGATGCTATGAGCCATGGCCTTGTGTAGAGAACCAAAACCTATTCTGGACTAGATAGTTGATATGGACATCGAATTGCAAATAGAAAGGATGCCATGAATCACAATTGGATGCCAAAGCCACCTCCATGGACACCTTTGCTCTGATACCACTGTTGACCTTCGGATACCGTAGATGCATGTATGCAGAGGATAGTACAGAAATGCAATCAGACAAAAGTACTCAGAGAATAGAAATAGACAAGACACTTGCTGCTAGATTCGGTACAATCTCCCCCCACATACTCTGATGGAAAAATCTATTAGAGCATGTGTATTTATAGGTATTTCTTATTACATCGTGAATAGAAGATACATGAGGGTGGCACTTGGAAAAGTGTGCTTTTAACAAAAATCTGCTTTATTTATAAATTTGTAATCTACTACTTTTACAAAAACATCGCTTTCTAAATTGATCTATTATTTTTATAAAAAATAACTAAAATACTATCTTCTAAATATTCTTCTAAATATCTCCAAAAATATTTGAATAAGTCCATGCACGTTCACACCTTGATGAATCTTCACCTGCTAAATCAAAACACAAAACACATTAAAAAGCTCAAGGCATTAAAATCCATTTAATATTCCATCATTCCATAAAGTATAACACTCTCTACACGATGTGCACAATCCAACATCGTTCAATCGCCTGCTTTCTTTCTTATTTATCTAAGTAGAACCCAAAAGTAAAGCAGCCAGGAGTCACATGCCTCTCTCAGACTAACGAGACAAAATCAGAGCACATAGTTGCTCTCTCCAAGCAATAGGTAGAGTGCATCAAATGCCCAATTTCCTGTATCTCCTGCCATACTTTTCTCCTTCAACACAGTTTGAGATCTCTCTTCCTCTCTCTTTCTCTCTTTGTCTCTCTCTCTCTCTCTATCTCTCCATGTTCCCCTCTTCCTCTTCTTTTTCCCCCTGTCTTTCTCTCTATGTGACAACTTCTCCAAATCCATGTCTATCCTTCTTCTCAGTTATAATGCTATTATCTTTTTTCTTCTGTTGATCTGCGTCACTCTACACAATTTCCTCGGAATTCTCATTTACACTGAATCTATGGAGTCTCTCTATTTCTTTCTCTCTCTGTCTCTCTCTCTCTCTTTTGTGTGCCAATTTTTATCAACCTATATACAAATGGAGAAACCTAGTGGCATGGAGATAAAAGAAATTTGTACATCAAATCCTAGTGCATGCCAACCACCGGTACAAAAGCGATAGGCATCTATCTGTGACTGAATGTTGGGATGTAATGAGAAAAAACACATACAAATCTCAAAATAACACAGAGCATCTCTAATCATGCACGCATACAGAATCCTAGAAACTTGCTATGGCATTGCGATTAGCTCACTTTGACCATTGTAAGCGACATGAGCCACTATAAGCTTCATGTTGAAGCTCATCAAAAGGGATAGTTACACACAAGCAATAGTCGTGAAATTCAATGAAAAATATACCAATAGAAAAAAACTATCTCTCTCTGCATCAAATCTATCTTTGTGACAATCCTTATTGTTGTGGGCTCATGGAGAGTTGAGGTGAGGGAAGAGACATAGATGTGTCTCTCTTATTCTCTCTCTCTCTCTCTCTCTCTCTCTCTCTCTCTCTCTCTCTCTCTCTCTTTCTCTCTCCAACTGCCTTAATGGATGTACGAATTGGAAAAAGGAGAAGAGATATGAATGATCTCTCTCTCACTCTCTCTCTCTCCTCTCTCTCTCTCCACCCCTCCTCTCTTTCTTTCTCTCTCATATGATTTTTGCTATAGCATTGCGATCAGCCCACTTCGACCATTATAAACGACATGAATCACTATAAACTTCATGTTGAAGCTCATCAAAAGGGATAGTTACATGCAAGCAATAGTCATGAGACTCAATGCAAAATATACCAATAGAAAAAAATTATCTCTCTCTCTCTCCATCAAATCTATCTCTGTGACAATCCTTATTGTTGTGAGGTTATGGAGAGCAAAGGTGAGGGAAGAGACATAGATGTGTCTCTCTTTCTCTCTCTCTCTCTCTCTCCAACTACCTTAATGGATGTATTAATTGGAAAGAGGAGAAGAGATACAGAGTGATCTCTCTCTCTCTCTCTCTCTATCTCTCTCTCAATATAGAGAAAATGAACAGAAAAGATGCAGGAAAAATAGTACCTGAAAATACATTGGAAATTTCAATGAGCATTCAGGCTTTATTTATAGGTTTCAAAAAGATTCCCCTTTCTAGAAGGCTATGGAAAACTTACCAATTTTAGATGATTTTCAGGTTTTCTTGGATCCTTCTTTTGTTTCCTTTCCAATTTCAGTCTCTTCTTTTTCGTCATTTCTAATTTTGGTTTTATTTTCATTTTTCTCTTTTTATATTTGTATTTGTATTTTTCATTTTTATTAATTCACTTCTTTTTCTTTTGATTAAGGTGTTATTCTCATTTCACACTTATATACAAAGAATTAAATTAAATTAAGGGGTTTAGAGTTAGGAAAAATGGCTCCAAACTAGGGTTTGTATCAAGGACAACCTAGGGTTTCTTGTTGCATGGTCTTCCAACTCATAATATATGCATAAAGGCTTTGAAATCATTGGTTTCCAAGGGTTCAAGCATTAGTTTCCAAGGGTTAAGGGTTAGTTTTCAAGGTTTTTGAGCTAGGGTTCTCAATGGGTTTTGGGGTTTCTAAGGGTGAAACTATCATGCTTCTTTAGGGGCCATAATATAAATGGGTTTTTTATTTTATTTTGAATATACACATGGAAATTTGGATGGGTTTTTGTCAAAATACAACAATGGGATTAGCAAACTTTTTACAAGGAAATATA
This sequence comes from Ceratopteris richardii, assembly GCA_020310875.1. Taxonomy (NCBI): domain Eukaryota; kingdom Viridiplantae; phylum Streptophyta; class Polypodiopsida; order Polypodiales; family Pteridaceae; genus Ceratopteris; species Ceratopteris richardii. The sequence continues at coordinate 146,208,751 of CM035429.1, forward strand.
CAAGTTTAATGTACAAATGAAAATCAAACAATCAATCAAATCATTCAAATATTTGAACAAACATGACTCTTTTCATCTTCCTATAGTCAAAACATTAGATCATGATCAATAAAAGCAGATAAATAATTTTGAAAAAAAATTCTTGGTACACAATCCCCAAGGATTTCATCTTGACATCAACCCCTACTAAACCTACACATGGTCCTGATGGGCCAACCTACAAAATCCAATAGGCATGTATCAAGATTCTTTTGAAATTCTTTTTAGTTTTTATCTTTTTATTTTCAAATAATGAAACATGATCCTTTTATGCAAATGCAGGCTCTAAGCAAAATAAAGCGTATTTTAAAGTCCATGAGTCATGATGGGAAAACCTATTTGGTGAGCATACTACCTTAATAAGTCAAACTATACCTATAGAAATTACCTAGACTCTCCACTAACAATCTTTCCTATCGACTCATTTTGATATCAATCATCTTTTTTTTTATATAAATGATCTCATGTTTGGTTCCTATATACCTATCAAGAAATACAACTAGCTCCACTATTGCATAGCTCTACCTCATATAGCCCGCATAGTAAATCTCAGAAGTGGTTTTGAGACCAAATCTAATTCATGCTTTTTTTTAATCTTTTTCTTTATTTTTCTTTTTCTCTTTGTTTTTCTTTTTCTCTTTGTAGCAACCATTAATGTACTGCTTTTTATTTAATTCTTTTTACTTCACAACTTTTTTGTTAAAGGGGAAAGACCTAATCCTTAATCAGAGCTGAGGATCTAGAGACATGCACTAGGAGTCACAATTTCACTTTCTAAGTGTTTTCAAAACTTCACACAACCTACTCATAAACAATAAGTCCATCTTTTTACTAAGAGCTTCAACTAAGAGCATCCTATCTAGGTCCTTATAATGTCTATAGGGTACCTAATCCGAGTCTCTCAAGTGCATACATCCCTACTAATGTTTCTAATTACTTCTATTGCAATTTAAAACCCTCTTCTATTTTCCCAGAACATCATGAAATGGAGCATGATATGCATGAAAATTAATATACATGATAAAACTAAAAATGATCAAGTCAAATAAAGTACATGCACATGATTTAATGTCCATCAATAACATCAGCATCCTCATCATCTTCTAGTAGTTATCAATCTCATAGTCTTCATCACTTCCCTTCTTGAATAGTTTTACTCTCTTCTCTGTAATCAAAGATCGTAAAGGAGTATTCTCAAACTTGCAAAGCTCATATGTTCCATTATTAAACATAGACATCATTACATTTGGCCCAAACCATCTCTTTGTCAGTTTCTTCCTAGGATCGTACTGATTATCGAACATACTACCATACACCAGTACCCAATCATCTATCCCAAATTGACATGGTCTAAGTCAATGAGTTTTGTCAAAGTAAATTATATTTTTCAATCTTGACTCCTTTATCTTTTGTACTCTTCTTTTAATTTCTTATTTTCTTATTCTAACTATTTAATCCTTAGTGATAAAAGCTCTTCTCTCGTCATTGCATCATTCCATGGAAGCATCATCCAAGTTGATATCTAAGTCTAGATAGGAAAAAGTGGCTTTGACCTAGCATATACTAATATGACTAGTGTTGATAGTCAAAATGATAGGCTTTTGACCTGAATAATCAACATGCTTAAGAATCAGAGCTTCAATTAGTGTTTTCTTCAATTTACGCATCACTCTTGACTGTTTTTCTGTCCAAACAAACTTTTTTATCTTTCTCAGTAGATCATCTAAAGGGTTCTCAACATGAGTGAAGTGAGGAATCCAGGGAAATGAAGGTTTCTCCAAGACTACTGAGAGAATGGTCTAGAGCATTTGTGAGTGTATAATAGACTCCAATATCTATTCAATGAGACAAAAATTACATCAAATGGATACATAAGGAGCGACAATCAATGCTAACAACTCAGGGGTAGAGAGTTGCAACATTGCATGTGCACACACATAGATATGCCTACTCAAAGAAAACAAACAAGCAAGCAAGGGGCTTGCTTATTACAACTCTAGCACTTAGTGCTCACTCTACATGAAATAAAAATCCAATAAGATGGCCCAAAAGAGGTCAAGATACATGCTACTTTTATAATGAGAAGTATGCCACTAAAATCTAGGAACTATCTTTCCAAATCAACCTCCTAAATTTAAGGACTTAGTTGAAATGACTTGGAGAGTGGTTGATTAACTTTTCTTGATAGAATCTCGTGGACTTTGGCTTCCTTAGATTGATCCACATGTCCTTGATTGATTTCCCACGAATTTTTTTCTTGAAACTTGACTTTTCACAAATATAAGTGTGGTGAATGATGAAAATAATGATTCAAATAATGAATAAGAAGATCAAAGAAAACTATCTGGCATAGTTGGTAAAATCATGAGACAAATTGAGACTAATTTAAATGTTTCTTTTGATCCTTTAAATACATTCAAGAAGAACAATAGCACCTTAGCATGAACTGAAATTATTTAAGAAAAAGAAGAGTCTTTTATTAAGTTGTAGAATGCCTAATAATGTGTATTGAGAAGGTGTTTTAGGGGTATTGATTCAAAGCAATGATGTGATTATATGAAGGATTTGTAGTGAGGCTTACATGCAAACAAGCATTTTGCACTAATTTTTTATGTTTACGTAGAACCACCCGTAGATGACGAGAAGCAAGACAACTAGGATGTCCAACAAAGTGCAACAAGCAAGAAGAGATAAGAAAATTGTATTTGTTGAAATGAATGTAAAATTTATTTGATTAGATGACTTGACTAACCATATTTTTTGAGATTGAGACAGGTTTCTGAAGGATGGAAAAAAATGGAAGTTATGATTTATTGTATTTCAAGTTGGATGTGATGTGCAGGTAATGGTGGATCAAAGGACATGACATGAAGAAAATATCTTTCAGCAAGTTTTTATTAGAAATCCAAGTCCAATTTTCAATTTTTTTGCACCATATATTCCATAAACTCTTGCATCTAAAGTATGCATTATTGATATGTATGTGCACATAAGTTACCACTGCAATAGATGCAAGGCCCATTGCACAAAGATGAAGTGTAATTGCATGATAAATGATTCGTATTCTTGTGCATTCTCATTACCTATTGCACCATGGAAGCTCTTGCGAATATCAGCACCTTCTGTGCCGGTCTTTCCCTTAACCTTGTGGAGTTCTTTGGTCCTCGCGGTTTGCTGGCATTCATCGAGCTACCCTGGCATTCGGTAGAATGTCATCCTTATTTTGCAGCAGTGATTGTGGCAATTGTCGATGTTGCCTAGACAAAATCTTGTTGGCCTCTCACTTACCTTAATCTGCATACGATGGTTTCCATTAACACTATGGCCAAGATGTTTCATCTTCAACACTGGCTACGATGAAACAGCATTTTGCACGACATTCCTCCAACGAATTCGCCATAATGTGCCAACCCGATCCAGAGTGTTCAGTGTTGTGGTTTTTGGTGATCACCCTTAACCTTCAGAAACACGATATCTCCCGACCTTTTTATTCTCTGATTGACACTGCCACCCATGAACCTATAAATTGGGCATCATTCTTTTTTCGGCGCATCCATTGTGAATGCTAGACCATCATGCAACAATTATCCAAAGGTGAATGTCCTCGCACCCGTCTGCCTCATCTTCTTTTGTTCCTCCTCCCAATTGTGAACCCTATCTCAAGCCTTCCGACGGGTAATATATTGTTGTGCAAAGATTCTGATCGTGTGATGGGATATGATGATAATGATGAAGATATTTTCAATTTTTTTTGGGAGAAATGCGAGAAAGTCAACCCTTCTCAGATCGCAACTCATGCATCAACCAGTAAAGCAATCTTGAATGACACAACATCATCCATGCATGATTCTTTTGCCCCACCCTCACCTAAGGATAAAACTACGGAAGATACTATTATGGGAGATGTTCAACACACCACAACGATGGACAAGCAATCAGAAGTGCTCAATGAGACAGCACAAAATGATAAAGTTTATGAGACCACCCATCAAACTACATAGGAAGCAAATGGTTGAATCCACCGTACACCATAAATCATAGCGGAACAAGGTTGATTCAATTGCGCCTCCATCTCCACCGAAGTCCATGCCTCTGATAACACTATAGAGAATCCAATAACCCCTCCTCCTTCACCTTCTCGGGCACCCTTACCCCCTAGTTCCCCAGTATGCCCTTCTTCTCCTACTCACTCGGTTGCAATATCACACTCTTTCCCAATACCTTCTTCACCCAATTATTCCCCCCTTCCTCTTCTTCTATGGTATTGGTGAAACCTTCTCTCCGACTAGACCACATCGGTGATGTTCTTATTCATTTATCCAAGCAACTCCCCACTCAGTTGAATGTTGCTCAGTAGTCACTACAAAATGAGTCTCAATCGAAGGTTGATGTATTAGAGGCAGACATCGCTCCGTTGCAGGAAGAAATTTTGGCGATTGAAGCAAATGAATGCTTATTACAGGAACAAATTAAGGCTAAGGATGATGTCATTGAAGCTAAAGATGCAGAAATCGCTCTTCTACAGTAGGCGTTGGTTGAAAAAAGTGATGCTATGACTACTCTCGATTATGATTTGGCCAACACTCACACCAAATTGGCAGATAACGAACAGGCCTTTAAGGTACTCTCTAACAAAGCACTTCAAGGTGAAACAGAACTTCTGCATGTTCAAGAACAACTGTTTCAAAAAGGACACGTGCTTGATGAAGAAATCAATCGCAATATTCAGTTAAGGAAAGAGATTGAAGCTATTCAGAAGGAGCGCCAAGATTTCTTTAAAACAATGAAGTTTTAGTAGCAAGAATTGGATCGTCGAGAAAAGTAGTTAGGTATTCAGCAGGAACGTCTTTTGCGTATTGATGTAGAGATTGCTGATGCTAAGTTACATCATGATACAGCTATAGAAAATGACTTTTATCTCCAAGAAGCTTTCTTACAAAGCCAAAGTGAACTTCTGTTATCTCAAGTTATTGCTTCCAATTCGGTGCACACGGATGCTCATCTGATAGAGCCACACACAAGAAATGTTAGAGTCTCTAAAGCAGAAGATTTGGCAAACTTTCAAATTAGCTCACGCTATGTATAGTCAAGGAGTTGTTGATGATTCCTAGTTATCTTTTTGTAATCAACCAATTCCAGGTTTGAGTCCACCGTGCATGCCAGTGTTAGGCCACCAGGATGTAATGGTAAGCATCGGAAAATGTAATTAGAAAAGATGCACATTAAAAGGATGTAGCATAAAGCTTGTACCGTTTTGGATAATTGAAAAAGTGCGGAAGCAGATACGCGGGGAGAGAGACGCCAGACTGTGGGTCTATGCAGTGCAGCTATGGGAAATGCTTCAAAGCAAGTTTGATTTAAACTGGTGTATTGAATTCCTACTATTCTATGTGTTTAGACATTCCGGTGTTCTTGTCTATATGATACTTGTTGATGAAGATATGAATCCAATTGTGGTTGCTTATACTTCACCGGTGATGAATCAGTATTATTTTGTGTTAATGAATGGCATAAATTTATCACGATGACATAATACGTATGCCTTTAGGATGTCTGGTGGTGAAATTGTTTAATTGCAAGTCTCTTTGTGGAGATTCATAGTAAGGTAATAAGTAAACTTTGTGTAATGAATGTTATTTATGGGAAGATAATCATAGGGCCTCTGTAATACAAACCCTTGTATATCCCAAGAACCTTGTAATTGGTTAATTCCTTATTTTTGTTAACACATGTGGAGTCTTTTGATGCCATTATCCATCAAGTACTAAGAGAATACTTTTCAAAAGTAATACCATCTACCATCGTACCTTAGTGTTTTAATACTTATACTTGCCATTCCTTCTCAATTTCTAATCAACTATTGGAACATGCCAAACATATCTAATTTTTCTTTTATATGTAATAGAACGAAAGTTTTCTTGAATGAACGTTAATAAAAGTTAGAAAATGTTTGGACCCACATATGAGTATGTATCAAATCCAAGACATTTGGGGCTTTGCATGCACTCTTTTTGAATGGTTTCCTAGTTTACTTTCCAAGTTGGCAAGCTTCACAAAACACATATACATAACTAATAGCACCTTGCTTGCATTGTCACTTCTCAATTTAACAACTTCCACATGTGCAATGGGAAGTTAATTGTTTTCATTTATTTTAGCAGATGCTTTGCCTTTGGGAACCTACAATTTGGTGAATTCTTGCTTTTGACAAGACATATGATTTCTACAACCTGAATCTATATACCACTTTGTGTCAATCTCCTCTCATTTAGTGTAACTATGTCCTATTTCTAGCATTTGGTTATTGCTTCCACTTTTGTTGATGACTTGCATAGTTTCTTTGCTTCCTTTGATTAGATTTATCACTCCCATACCAACACTTAGAGGCTCTGTGATCAGGTTTTCCACAATTATAGCAAACCATACCTTTATGGTTGTTTTTTTCCTCCTCTACCTCTTCCTTTGCTACTACGTCTAAGTCTTTGTTGAGTGGTGCCTTCACTTGAACCTTCTCTTTGGTATTCCTTGAATTGATGATTGCCTTGGTTTTTTTAGCTCTATTCCTATATCTCTCCCATCTCCTCTTCCTTTCCCTTATTCTTAAAAAAAAAATGATTATGGTTTTCTTTTTACTTTGAGCTTTCTTCATGTTGAGCTTGCTCTACCACAAGTTTGGAATGCGATCCTCAAATGAAGGGGTCTCTATATAAAGGATGATAGTAATAAGAGGCTTCCATTTATCTTCAGCTCTCAAGCTACTAAGGTCTATTCTTACAATGTCTTCTTCTTCAATGGTGCAACCCATTGATGTGACTCCAACCCTAAGATCTATGATCTTGAGAGTATAATCTATGATGCTTTGACTAGAGGCCTTCTTGAGTGTGTTCAACTAATTCTTGAGTTGCATCTTCCTTGACCTAGTAGAGGTGGAACAGACCTTCTCCAAATATCCAAAATTCCTTCCCTTTTTCTAGCTTTTTGTCTCTATCCTATTATTGTGTTGGAGATGACTTATGATATGGAGACATCACTCTTTTGTTCCTTTCCTCCGATTTATTCAATTTCCTCTTTGGCACATCACTGGTGCTTGGATCTTGGAGATCTACTTGTAGTTCTAGCTCTTCTCCATGCACTATCCCCCAAAGGCCTTTACCCATGAGGGAGTTTCCTGTTCTGAATTTTCTAGCTTGATAGTTTTCTTGTCTACTTGCTCTACTTTTTTTATTCAAATCTTCCATCTTAAAAGATGAGGGTTTTTAGACTTATCTCTTTGTTTGCAACCCTTGTTGATGATGCTCCCCGTTGATATAGCACCACTTATTTTGGTGCTATCTTTCTCCGTTGATGACATACTAGTCGTGTTGGATCTCTCTCTCATCTTTGATACCAAATGTGGAGAATTAGACCCTGATCTACACCTAGTTGCATTATTCATTATTCGACAATTCGTTTATTCATGAATAATTATGGAATTTTATGGCAATCCCCCATTATTCAATTGAATTATTCGGTGCCACATCAGCTTATTCAGACATAAGCGAATACTTTTTGCACGGTAATTTGACAATTTTTTATCGAACGCACTTTCTATCGAAAAGTTTTCGATCGAAAATTTTATGAGTCAAAATCTTTTTTATCGAATATGTTTTTGATCGAAACAAATTCGATCGAATAATTTTTTATAAAAGAATACAACTAGACTCATTTTCATAAGAGTTACTTTGTTTTTTACGAACTTACAGTGTCGTAGAAAGAGCAAGGTATAAACTCTTGCTATAAATATTAAGTACTTTAGTACTAAAATCATAAAGAAAACTACTGTGATTGTTTGACTCAACATTGATTCTTACTTCACAATAGTATGTGTGTGTATGATTGTGAGTAAACATGTATTATGATTGTTTGAATCAATATTGATTCTTACTTCATAATAGTATATGTATGTGTATTTGAGTATATAATTGTGAATGAAATCTATTCTGATTGTTTGATTCAACATTGATTCCTACTTCACAATAGTATATGTATATGTGTGTATGATTGTGAATAAAAATGTATTGTGATTGTTTGAATCAATATTGATTCTTACTACACAATAGTATGTGTATGTATATGTGTATGTACATGTATGTTATATGATTATAAGTGAAAATCTTATATGATTGTGTATGTGCATGTATATGTGTGTATATGATGTGAATTAAAAACTATTGCAATTGTTGGAAAAGATTTTATGTTTTTTTTTTAATTTTAGGGTTGAGAAGGTATTAATAAGTGAAGATCAAAGGCATCTTGGGCTACATATTAACTAAGAGAAGGTTCTTGTTGTATTTATTCAATATAACTTTGCAGATCCATAGCTCATCTTTAGGAAGTTGTATTGTATTGATACAACAAGAACCTTCTCTTAGCTGAGATGTTGGGACAATAGTATCGAGAGGGATGGCAAAATTTTGATAGAAACCGACTTATGCGCTTGATCCTTGGATACTTACGACAAAAAAGATGCAAACAGGTGAAAAAATATTTTACTTTTTATGATGTAGTTTAGTATTTTTCAAGCATATAATAATGAATTTTTATTTCTTTATAGTTTTATAGGTTATTTTGAAGGTTGATTGATTTTGAGCTAAGCAGGTGGTGAGAGGTATTAATAAGTGAAGAACAATGGCATCTTGGACAATGTATATCAGCTAACAGAAGGTTCGTGTTCTATCAAAACAACACATTTTCACAGATCCATAGATCTTCTTTAGGAAGTTGTATTGTATTAACACAACACAAACCTTCTGTTAGCAGAGATATTGGAATCAAGACAAATGCATCAAGAGGGACTTGTTGGGAGAAAAGAAATCGACTTATTGAGATAATAGCATGAAGGGGGACTTGTTATGGCCACGTTTTGATAGAAATCGACTTATGCACTCGAACTTTAGATACTTACGACAAAAGAGATGTAAACAGGTAATAAAAGATTTTACTTTTTATGGTATACTTTAATATTTTTTCAAGAATATAATAATGAATTTTTACTTTTTTATATTTCTATAGGTTAATTTGAAGGTTGTTTGATTTTGAGCTAAGTATGAAGGTAGAAATTTGCCATTAAAAAGGGATCATGTGTATGTATGTATGTGCATGTGTGTATATGCATGTGTATGTATGTATGTGCATGTGTGTATATGCATGTGTATGTATGTATGTGCATGTGTGTGTATACATGTGTCTATGTATGTATGCATATGTATGTGTATGCATATGCATGTATGTATGCATGTGAGTGTGTGTGTGTGTCTATATGTGTGTATTGTATGCATGTGAGTGTATGTGTGTGTGTCTATATGTGTGTATGTATATGTGCAAGTATCTATATGTATATGTGTATGTGTATATGTGTATATGTGCAAGTATCTATATGTGTATGTGTGTGTATGCATATGTGTGCATTTGTAAATGTGTGTGTATGCATATCATATATGTGTGCATTTTTGTATGTGTATACATGTGTGTATGCACATGTGTGTATATGTATGTGTGTGTATGTGTGTGTATACATATGTGTGTATGTGCATGTGTGTGTATGCATGTATCTATCTATGTATGCATATGTGTGTGTATGTATGCATGTGTGTATATGTGTGTGTATGTATATGTGCAAGTATCTATATGTGTGTGTATATGTCTATGTGTGTGTATGATTTTGTGTACATGTGTACATAGATCTTGCAAGATCTTTCTTAGGACAATAATCCTTTAAAACTCTACACCTTAAAGGCCAAATTTCACAACCTCTCAATTCGTTCCTAGGATACCTTTACTAAAGTTATGGCCACCTTTGAATATTGTCAATGCAAGCTAGCATTATGTGCCCGATAAGTTTCCAGCAAGGACATGGCCATTCAACTTCTCAATAATATCATATAGTCTTATGAAACTTTTATGATAGCCCTTTACAATTGTGGCCAAGTATCAACATTTGGAGAAGTCTAAAAAGTTTTTCTTCTCCACAACTCTCGAACAAAGCTGGAATCCTCACAAGAAACTGTAATGAAGGCCAAGGGATCCTTCAACAAGGCAAAACATACTAGTCACAGATCTACCAATACACCTAGATAAGGTTCGAGCAATTCATCAAAAAAGTTTAGCTGTAATTATTGTGGTAAACAACTTGAAAATTTTTGCTACAAAGGAAGATAGCTCTAAAGTGTCTACCTCCAAGAACCAATCTAAATCCTCTGAGCATAGGTCCCACTATTCAAGTGAAGACCTATTTATCTCCACAGAAGCCAAATGCCCTAATTACTTCAAGCTCCTCGCAAGAGTGGATGTTTGTCAATGGAGCCACATTTCATATGTGCAAAGATTGAGAATAATCCTTCCAAGAGATCGAAGATCACACTGGTGAAGTCTATTTAGGAAACAAAAATAATCTCCCTATCAAAAAAAAGGGAAATTTCAAATCACAAATCATCATGGGGAATGTAAAGCTCTATCAAATGTATTGTTTATCCCAAACTTTTGCATGAACCTAATCTAAGTTAAGTCCATCACCGGCCATGATAAATGAGGGTTATTTGATAACACATCTGTAAAGGTCATTGACCCTAAAGCTAAAGAAATCATCGCATAAGGAGTTGACTAAAAAGGGCTATAAAAGCTATCATACTTTTTGTCTAAGGATTCCCTTTCTAGCCTCTAGCATCAAAGATACGGGCACACCTCATACTTAATCAAGATTTCCACATCACATATGGTTAAGGAATTGTCAAGGATCAAGCAAGTACATGATATCTTCCAAGCTTGCACACAATGCAAGCAACACAAGGCTCTTATTCCCAAGGAGGCTTCCACTTGAGCTAGGAACCCTTTAGCCCTAGTCCACATGGACCTCTGTGGGCCCGTGAATACCTCTTCACTTAGTGGATCGATCTAGTTCTTTCTCCTGGTAGATGATCACTCCATATATATTTGGGTATACTTTTTGAAGTCCAAGGCGGATACCTTTTATAAGTTTCAAAAATAGATATCTCCAATTGAGATAGAAGCATCTAGTTATATCAATACTATTAGATTTGATGGTGATTGTGATTTTATCAATCACAACTTTGATAATTTCTTAAAGAAAAAGGGCATTAAGAGGCAAGTCACTCAACCTCACACTCCATTCCAAAATGGAGTAGCTGAGAGAAAGATTTGTAAGTGTAATGGAAATAGCATGTACCATGCTTTGAAACAAAGCATTACCATTCAAGTTTTGGGCTTAAGAAATACACATTGCAACGCACATCATCAATAGAGGCTCCACAAGTGCATTACACAACAAGACACCATTTGAAGTCTATTATGAATAGAAGACCAATATCAATTACTTTAGAGTATTTGGAAGTGAAGCTATTGTACATGTGCCAAATGAAGATCGAAGAAGGCTACAATCTAAATCCAAGCAACATATCTTCATTGGCTATAGTGAACAATCTAAAGCTTTTAGATTATAAGATCTTGAGAACCACTCCATCACCATCTCAAAAGATGTCATATTTAATGAAGCTCCAACATACTCAACTAAAGATCGAAGTGGAAGTTTGAGTCGACCCATCTACACTTCAGATGACACCATTTTTCTAAACAAACCTCAATGGCAAGTACTTCTCAACAACCTCGAAGACCTCAGAGGCTCATAAAAAAGCAACATTGTGAACAAATTCACTATGTGAATGATGCAATTATGCATCAGATTAGGTAGATTCCAAATCCTTCCAACTACAAAGAAGCTCAAGGTCAAATTGAGTGGGAAGAAGCAATGCAAGTAGAGACAGATCTAATTGAAAAGAATAACACTTGGACACTTGTTCCTAAGCATTCAAATCATCAAGTCATTGGAGTTAAGTGGCTTTACAAAGTCAAGTACAAATTAGATGGTACATTGGACAAGTACAAAGAAAGACTTATAACTAAGGGATATAAGCGAAAGTGCGGCATTGATTATGAAGAAACCTTTGCCCATATTGTAAGGTTTACAAATATAAGAAACCTTGAAACTTCTGCCAACACCATATTTATACTCTTTTAGAGGCCATTGGCATTCATAAGAAGCCTCCTGTTAGATTCCTACAATAAGCACATTGAGCTGCACTATCATTATTATCATTAGTTTGACATATGTACCCATGCAAGATAATGTTGAAAACCTTTTATAGAGGCTCTATTTGATGAGTCTTTCTAAGCTAAGCTTTTCACATAACCTTAGGCTTACTCCCTTTTGTGGATTGACCTTGAAATACATTAGTTGACATTTCCATGTACATGAGTATTAGCGTTGTGTTCACTACATCATTTCAAGATGGGATTTGTTAGCATATTTTGGTAGTGATATGTATGAACACACTTAAGATCATTGGGGTACTTTTCCCCTCTTTAGAAGTTTTGATGCATTGATCATATCACATACACACACACACACTCACACATACATACACACACTCATCCACATACATACATACACACATATGTGTGTGTATGTATGTATGTATGTGTACATATACATGTGTATATGTATGTGTGTGTGTATGTGTGTATGTGTGTATGTATGTGTGAGTATGTATGCATGTATGTATGTATGTATGCATGCATGTATGTATGTATGCATGTGTATGTGTACATATCCATACATACACACACACATACACACGTGTGTATGTGTCTACATACATACATACATACATACATACATACATACATACATACATACATACATACATACATACATACATATATATATATATATATATATATATATATATATATATATATATATATATGTGTGTGTGTGTGTGTGTGTGTGTGTGTATATATATATATATATATATATATATATATATATATATATATATATATATATATATATATGTATGTATGTATGTATGTATGTATGTATGTATGTATGTATGTATGTATGTATGTATGTATGTATGTATGTATGTATGTATGTATGTATGTATGTATGTATGTATGTATGTATGTATGTATGTATGTATATATGTATGTATGTGTGTGTGTATGTGTGTGTGTATGTATGTAGGTGTGTGTGTGTGTGTATATATATATATATATATATATATATATATATATATATATATATATATATATATATATATATATATATATATATATATATATATATATATATATATATATGTGTGTGTGTGTGTGTGTGTGTGTGTGTATGTATGTATGTATGTATGTATGTATGTATGCATGCATGTATGCACGTATGCATATATATATATGCATATATATATATATATATATATATATATATATATATATATATATATATATATATATATATATATATATATATATATATATATATATATATATATATATATATATATATGTGTGTGTGTGTGTGTGTGTGTGTGTATGTGTATACATACACACATATATATAATGTGCATTTGTGAGTATATATATATATATATATATATATATATATATATATATATATATATATATATATATATATATATATATATATATATATATATATATATATACATATGTAGATAAACAAATACGTGTACGTATGTATCTACCAGGAATGTATGTGTGTGTATACATATATACACTATATGCATATATTGTACATTTAAACATACACACACATACCACACATATATATACACACACTCACAGATACACATATCCACACAGATACACATACATATACGTACATGCCTACACATACATGCACACACAAATACACATACATATACATGTATTTACATGTACTTACATGTCTATACATACATGCACACACAGACACACATACATATACATGTATTTACATACAGGCACACACTTACACATACACATATATGTGTGCACCAGTGGTCACGTGAGTACTATCAATCTAAAAAGTACAGAAAGAAACAAGTCCTTTCTAAAATCAATATTAAAGGTCTTACCAAAGAATTACTGTCTGGCATACTCGAGAGAAAAATGACAACAGTTTTCCGGAATCGCTTTTATCAACGGACAGTTCTTTGGTGTAGCTATAAGTATGACTCTCATAGTCAGAAGAAGTATGCCAACACAGCATGGAAAGAAAGCCAGGAGGATTCTATATGTTGACGAAATGTCACAGTAAGAAATACCTTAAAGTGCATGGAATTCGATCTCTTTGAAATCAACGTCGAAATGATAAAAAAATACATTGAAATCATACTGAGAATCTTCGGAACACCATATAGTGCTACTCCACATAAGGGGATCATGGTAAAGCCACTTTTGCAAATACTTCGTATATAAGTAAAATACAATATAAATTGGGCGATGAAAATAAGAGCAGAGAATGAATAAGTCGGCCGGAGTTTTCTGGTTTCATGTATTTTGAAACCGAAATATGAAGTCCTTCATGAAATGCAAGACAGGATTGAGTTTGAATTGTTTGTACATATTTCACTGATGGATACAATGATCAGAAATGAATACGGTGCCGTTCGTTTATAAACCGTACGCGAAAGCCTGCTAAACAATTCAAGTTTTTTCAAGTTTGGAAAGGAAGATTATCAGTAAGCCATCGATTTCCTTCATTTGGTTAATGGTTGCTCATGTACCTAATCATGGATGAATAGAGAACAAACAAAGCCAAAGTTTTACGCAAAGATGGCTCCAGGGTGAAAAAAACAAGCACGTGATGCAGCGCAGACCAGATAATTTGGAAAAACAAGAATATGACGCAGCTCAGACCAGATATAATTGAAGCAACAGGTCGAAGAAAAAATTAAAAAGAAGCGTGGAGAACATGCATATCCCCAGAAGTGTATGCCTGTTACTTCATCTATGAAGAGAAACTGATAACCTGAAAAAAAATTGTGGAAAGAGAAAGAAAAGAAGCACGCATGAACGCTGTATGTATGCGTTTGTATGCATGTAGTTGTGTGCGTGTGTGTGTGTGTGTGTGTGTGTGTGTGTGTGTGTGTGGTTCTGATTTGCGTGGACGCGCGCGCCCGTGTGTGTGTGTGCGGATGTTGAAAGAAAATAGAGACATGGCCCTCACCTAGCAAGGTAGCAACCATGATGGCTGTAGGTGTCAGCAGCACCATATGTAACTCCTGAGTCCTGAAAGTTAGATTATGGAAGTCTCCGATTCAATTGATGCAGGTGGGGAAGAAGCAAGCACATCGAAATTCATTGATCGCTTGGAGGCCGTTCATTTGTACGTTGAAGAAAACGCAAGCCCTATGCATGCATCTGCAGATCCAAGCCAGCTCTGAGGCTGTCACAGCTTTTGAATCAGCACTTATCTACGTTCTAAGAAGGGGAACATGCATCAGACAGAATTCTCTCCTCATCGTCACCAACATATTCTCTGTGCTTCTAAGCAATGAACAAACAGGTCAATACGAGGAATCTACACACACTCGTTAAGCATAGCAATAATCAGACTCGATAAACTGATTGCAACGATATTTCGCACCATCGCCCATCATTATCGTCAAGCACGTTCTCTATATCCGTTTACACATCCCATATATCTCTGAACCTAAGATGGCTTCATCATGTGCGCGTATTCTAGCTTTTGACTGTAGCTACCTGCAAAACGAAGACAGCTGTCCTTTCCAGCGAACAAGAGTGATCTCATCATCTGTCAGCCTGATAAGCCTGCAGATCCAAGTCAGTTAAACAGAGACGATCAGGTTTATTCTGTGCTCTCCTATAAGAACTTGGCTTGAGCATTATCTAAGCAACATCGACTTTAAGTATCTCCACCACCATCGTCACAAGCACTAAGGACAAACTCTGCAGAAGCCATCTGCAGATCCATAGGTGTTCACCAGATTCCATGGTTTCATGATCTGCGAGACGATTGTAAGACATGAATCCTCTCTACTATCTCATTGTCACCCCCGCGGACATCCATACACACGTTGTGATCGCTATACATCTACAGATCCAGCCGGCTCTACAGTATGCTTGACATATTGATCTCTCCTATACTTCCAGCCGTTGGTCCAGGGGAAACTATTAGGCCAGATAAATCAAGGTCATCGCCACCGTCACGACTAATAATACCGCCACAGCACACAATGGCACTACACCATACAGATCCCCGCCACCAACACGTTAATTCCCTAGCTATGACCTGCAGCTTCCCGATCTGCACCAATCGAGCCAGAGGCATCCAGTAAGTCAGCCCAGATCACGATA
Organism: Ceratopteris richardii; assembly: GCA_020310875.1. NCBI lineage: Eukaryota > Viridiplantae > Streptophyta > Polypodiopsida > Polypodiales > Pteridaceae > Ceratopteris > Ceratopteris richardii. The sequence goes on from CM035429.1 coordinate 146,225,002, forward strand.
GCAGCTTCACGAAACAGCAGCTTGTACTCAGACATTTGCACTTTCTTCTGTCTTTATATGCGTTTATCTACAACAGCCACTGTCTTTTCTCCTCTCCACTTCGCTACCTTTTTCCTCCTTTTGTAAGGAAGTCATAAATAAGGCCACTCATGATACAGGAAGGCTGCAAAACGGCAGGTGATGCTTCTTTTTGTTAATGTAGGTAGGGCTTGAAGATGGAGAACAGGCAATCAACCTTCCATTCAAAAGATCATGTAACTGACCTCATGTACGTAACATGTGAAAATGGGTTAACTTCAGCAGGGCTTTTGTATCCGCAACGTGAGTCGCGACCCCTGCAAAGCATCTCCTCGACATCTGTGCTCATGAGAGCCTGCCATTGTATCAGGATAGACTTTCTGTATGAGTATCCAACCATAGTCATGTTAATAATACGTGGGTACTGAAATTTGTGTTTAAATCTCTCTATGAGGTTGAGGTTAAATACATTGCCCACTTCCCAGAGGAGCCAAGGTCTTCCATACATGATCATGTATAAAACTAGATCATGCTCTTTAATTAGCATGAGCATGGATAAGGTTGGATCATGTTCTTTAACTTTTATTAGGAAAAGATATCATGATGCCTCCAGAGCATTCCAGCGGTGATGGATTCATTCAAAACATCAGGTTTTGGAGTGCTACTACAGCTTCAAACATGTTGGTATGTGCACACAGTAGAGAACCTTCTGGTTAATGCAATGCTAGAACTATGTCTACAATGATGGAAACTTATCAGTAGTCTTTGGCACATAGCTAAGATTCTCTTTTGCTACATAGTGTGGGCGTCATTTTCCATGAGAGCATGATGTTCTAGATCATTTCAGAGAGAGAGAAAGAGAGAGAGAGAGAGAGAGAGAGAGAGAGAGAGAGAGAGAGAGAGAGAATTTCAGTCGTCATTCATCTTCATTGTACACATAAGCGAGTCAAATCGGCTTATATGACAAAGCTGTTGGAGTTCAAGCATGGGTGTATTGAAGGCGGATTGAGACTAGATCTCACTGACAGCGTGTATTGGTGTGTATGTGTATGATAGAGACGAAGAGTCCATTTATACTAGAGAAATGGTACTGCTCTTATAAAGAAGGACTTCATTTGAATGGAAAGAAACCGTGCAAAACTGTGTATGTGTATAGAGAGAGAGAGACAGAGAGAGAGAGAGTCCATTTATACTAGAGAAACGGTACTGCTCATGAAGAGAAGGACCTGCATTGGAAAGGAAAGGAACAACGGAAAAGGGTTATGGAAAGGTAGAAAGGTCCAAAATCCTGATGGGTAATTTCATTCAAGGGCATTAGATCGTGTATTTACACTTTGGGCAAATGAACTGATCTACTTTTTAATGGATGAATCCCACTGGATGAAGGTTTGAGGGACCCACAGTAGGGAAAATAAATGCCAAGTGTACTTGCAGATTTAACTCAATATACATTTCTACAGAATGTGTACAGGAAAATTTCACTCTCAGTGATCTTCCTCTAATATATCTCTCTCTCTCACACACACAATCGATTCAATATACAGTCCGAGTCCCGGCTGAACTTATATGTAGTTTTCCAAAATGTACTTGTGAGGTTGATTTAATATATAGTTCTTCAAAATTCATTCAGTTAAAATTCTCTGTGTATAGATCTTTCTCTCACACATTTTGCGTGGGTGTGCAGAGGTATATAATCAACCTCACAAGTACATTTTGGGTGGGTCGCTCTTTCTCTATTTTCCTTTACGGCTATGTCATTATAAAGGATTATGATGCTTATGATCATTGTCGAAAGAAATCTGGCAAGTTTGCAATGCAAGCGCAGCAGTACTCTTCGTCCAGAGATAAACCAATTGCTTTGGGACATGTAGGGAATAAGCCCGCTGATGAGATAAGAATAAAGACCTATCTATCTTTGAGACAACGTGCGACCCAAATGACTATTAGTTCGAGTAGGAGATATTATTCGCATGGGTTTATTTGAGGCGGGAATAATGTTTTTGATACTTCCCTCAGGTACAGTAATGTTTAGACACGGTGATAGCAAAAGGGGTTTAGATACGGTGATAACAAAAGGGGCTGTACGGTTTTTTTAAAAAAGAGTTCGATCATTGAGATATATTTTTTTGGTTAAGCTTAAATTAATTGAAAGGTATAATTAAAGGTACAAATGAAAGAAAATATAGCACCATGGGCCCTATCATTGAGATATATTTTTTTGGTTAAGCTTAAATTAATTGAAAGGTATAATTAAAGGTACAAATGAAAGAAAATATAGCACCATGGGCCCTGTGAATCTCACAAAGGAGGAATTGGATGCCTAGCAACTACTAGGATACAAAGCTCAAAGGCCTGCTAAGGTAAATCCTTGGAGGGATAGAAAACGCTAGCATGAGTAGTTTTAAGATTTTCTTGAATATCTTTAGGGAATTATGAAGCACTAGGAAACTTCTTTGCACACTTATTGTAGTAAGTATTGATGGAACAAAAATAAACAATCTAAAAAGGAGACAAACATGTAGATTCATGAGGCCATCTATTAAAAGTAAATTCAAAAAGTGAAAGTAAACTATCCAGATTTGTCTCTTGTTTTGACACATAGCTCATAGTAGATCTATTTTAATGCAGCTTGGCAAGGTTCAAGTTAATGATAACATTAGATACTTCTCTCTACAACATATGAGGGGTATATCAACGTTGTCCATACCGAGGGTCATGCCTTAGCGTCAGTATGATCGTTGAAAATGCTTGGAAAGATCAATTTATTCATACCAATTGTCACTACCGTCTGTATAACCGTTACAAAGCTTTGGTCGATATGCATGATGGAAAAAATCAGCACCGATACAGGTGACAGTATAGGTGCCGGTATAAGTGTTATACTTTATGGAATAATGGAATGTTTTTTAATGTCTTGAGGGTTTTAATGTGATTTGTGTTTTGATTTAGCAGGTGAAGACTCATGAGGGTGTGAACATGCATGGACTTATTCAGATATTTAGAAGACTACTTAGAAAATATTATTTTAGTTATTTTTTGTAAAAATAATATATCGCTTTAGAAAGCGACATTTTTGTTAAAAAAGAAAAAGAAGATTGCTTGAAAAGCAATGATTTTGTAAATAAATAGGATTTTGTAAATGCATGCTTTTTGAAGAGCCACCCTCATGTATCTTCTATTCAAGACATAATGCGAAATACCTATAAATACACATGCTCTGATAGACTCATCCATCAAACTATGTGGGGGAAGATCATACCCGATCTGGTGTCAATTCTTTTGTCTCTTTATATTCTCTGAGTACTTTTGGTGAGAATTTTTTTATGTACTATCCTATGTGTACATGCGTCTGTCGTATCCGATCAACAATTGTATCAGATCCTGGGCACGTCTGTGGAGGTGGTTTCTCGACATCATATTGTGACTTGCATCGTCTGTTGCGTTGGTAATTCGACATCCGTCTTGGTCCAATCCTAGGTTTTGGTTCTATATAAGGCCATGGACCCTACCCATAACACCAAGGATTTTGGTGCATCACCCCTACCTAGGGTAACACCTGAGCAACAGTTAGAACTTTCGAGGCAAGAACTCCTTTCCAATATTGATGATTCGATGGCCGTAAGGATGGCCAATTTGTTCTTTCATGACTATTCCAATTTGATGATGTTTATTCTGACAAATCCTATTCTGAAACTAAAAAAGTAGAATTTGTTACCAATTATTTGATGGGTAAGGCCCAATTATGGTGGAATGTTTTGCGGCATAGCACTGAGCGCCCCCCCACATGGATCACATTTCAAAAAAAGATCAAGGAGTCCTTTCTTCTTTCTCAATTCCATTTACATGCTCGTCGATCATGGAAAACTTTTGAATGGAAAGATGGAGATATTGTGTCTACCTACACTCAATGCTTTTGGCAACAACTACTTCTGATTCGTTCACTTGAAATGATTCCTGAAGATACCTTACAACAAAAGTATGAAGATGGTTTGGAGATGGGAATCTAGGCTAAGCTCAACACACTACATCCTATAACCCTCTACAAAGCTATTTTTTTTGCACATGATGCTTAAAAGGAGTTTCAATCCATCACCAAGTCTATTTGCTTACAAGAAATGCATCAATGACAACAACCAATCAAGCCTAATTTTCCTTTCAAGGGTCCTTTTTTTACTTTTTCTTCTCCTACTTTTCAGCACCCACCTACTTCCCAATGCCCACCTACTTTTCAGTGCTCTCCTCAATCCAATTTCTCTCCAATACCATAGACAACCCCCTTACAAACTACCAAACCTCCAACCCTTCAAACTACAATGATGGATGCTCAACAAAAGAGGCCCCATATCACTTGTTGGCATTGTGATAGGTTTGGTCATACTAAAGCTAAATGTAGGTTGCAAACTAACGACATGAAGCCTATCAGAGCTCAAGTACACAACATGGAGGCGGTTCATGAAGACAATCAACCTGATTCGACCAAAGAAGCATTGAAGCAAGATCTAAGTACCTTGGGTAATGCAACTTTTATTCATTTTTTACTTCGCATGCAAGGTTCTATTAATGGTAAAATTGTTAATATTTTACATGATGATGGTAGTTCGCATAATTTTATTTCTCATACATTAGTGCAAGATCTCCAATTAAATCCCACTTCTTGAAGGCTACATTTCAAGGAAATAGATATAATGTTACAAGTGAAGTGCATAACGTTTAGATTTGTATAGGTTCATACATAGACGATCATACATTCTTAATTTCTCCTTTATAGTCCTATGATGTTATACTCGGTATGCATTTTTGTCACCATTATAATCCATGCATTGATTATCATACGCACAATGAGTTTTAAGTTTAACAGTCAAGATATTTCTTTGTCTGCAATGCATGACTTCCAACCATTTCCATTAATTAGTCATACTCAAGTAAAATGTGCATTTAGGAAAGGCTATAACTCATTTATTGTTTTCTTCAATAACATAGTTGATTACACACATACACTTACTAATGCACATAAATTGATGGGGGGTGATTCTAACACCCCAATGCAACAATGGAAGATGGTTGCCCTCCACTAGGTGCACAAGTAGTGATATATGCTCATTGTTCTGAACTTTTCTCTGCACCTGTACAAAGACTTAAAATGAAACTTTGCAGACTTATAGTAGACTATAAGGCTACTCAACAATCTTTAAATCATCCCAAATGCATATTCAAACAGGGAGAACCATCCTCTGCAAAATAGGCTACCTGTTTGCAACACTATGTGCCTATGTGCAGAGATATACCTTCACAAATTGGAAACTTTGTCAAAGTTTAAGGCACTATATGATAGAAGAAATGAAGCTTGAAATCAATGAAAATGAGTATATTGAGAAAGCAAAAAATGCCTTGCAATTTGGTACAATCAGATTTGGAAAATCCTCAATCAGATTTGGAAAAGCCTAACTATACCTCTAGATAAAGAGGAGAAAAATCATGTGAAAATGAGGTAAGCAAGCAAGGGGGCTGCTTGTTGGAGTTTATGACTTCACTAAACTAAGTGGAAAACTTATGGAATGCATACAACTCAAGAAACAAAAGTGGGATTGTGCTTATATAGAGTTTTACTTTTCCTAGAATCTAGTTAACCACCCACCAATCAGTGTAGGTGCATTGTTTGGTGGTTGATTGATGAGATTTGAATTTGATTGAGTTTGGTGGAGCTTTTAACTTGATTCCATGACTTTGGGTCCTCCTTTTTTATTGTTCCAATTGCAAAACTCGTGGTTGAGCTCTTTTCTATGATTGGAACTTGATTTTCAACACTCCCCCTCAAGTCTTAATGCCTAGGTCCTTCATTCCAATGCATGCCTTGAAGTGTTGTAGCTTTACTCCATCCAAAGCTTTGGTAAACATATCTGCATATTGGTCCTTTGTATTGACATGCTCCACCTTGACATCCTTTGACATGATCTTCTCTCTAATAAAGTGGTAATGCACTTCTATATGCTTCAACATTGCATGGAACACCAAATTATGAGCCAAGCATATTCTACTTATGTTGTCACAAAAAATAGGTACTTGCTTAACCTACAAATGAAGATCAACAAACAACTTCTTGAGCCACATAAGCTCACATGAGACTTGTGCTAAGCCTGTATACTCAGCTTGATTCAATGAGAGAGCCACGGTTGGTTGTTTCTTTGACATCCATGAGATGGTCTTCTTCCCTAACATGATAGCATATCCACTAGTGCTCCCCTTGTCATCTTTGGACCTGCCCAATCAACATCACAATAAGCTTGTACATTTAATTGATCATCAAATAGATAATATAGACCTCCATTCACTGATCCTTTGAGGTACCTAAGTACCCTTTTGGCTACAACAAGATGAGGTACTCTTGGTGCCTGCAAAAATTTAGATAACATTCCAACTACATGTGCAATATCTGGTCTTGTCATAGCAACATGCAAGAGAGAGACAATTATTGACCTATACATGGTGACATCCTTCACTTCTTCACCATCATGAGCACTTAGTTTAACATTTACTTCTAATGGATTTGAATGTCCTTTCAATCACATAAGCCAAACTTCTTCAAAAGATCTAGAATGTATTTCCTTTGCATCAAGTATATACCTTCCTCTTTATATAGTACTTCAATCCCAAGGAAGTACCTTAAAATCCCTAAATCAGAGATTTTAAACTCACATCCAATCTTCCTCTTTATGTCCTTGATATGGATTCATCATCCCCTGTAATAATCAAATCATCAACATATATACATATGAAAACAATTTTGCTACCTTCCTTCTTCACAAAGAGTGATGAGTCTGCATGACTCTGATTGTATCCACATTTTACCAAGTAGTCCACAATTCTTTGGTTCCAAGCCCTTGGGGCTTGCTTGAGGCCATAAATAGCCTTCTTAAGCCTGCATACATGATGTGGAAACCTCTCATCTTCAAAGCCTTGGAGCTGCTCCAAGAACACTACCTCTTCAAGCTCTCCATTTAGGAAAGCATTCTTCACATCCAACTGGTACATCTTCCAAACTTTTGAGGCTGAACTTGCAATCAAAGTTCTTATGGTGGACATCTTAGCTATGAGACTAAATGTTTCCTCAAAGTCTATGCCATAGGTTTGAGCAAAACGTTTGGCATCCAGCCTTGCTTTATACCTAGAGATGCTCCCATCTGCATGCCTCTTTACCTTGTACACCCATTTGTTGCCATTGACTTTCATGTCCTTTGTTCTTGGCACCAATGACCAAGTATCATTTTCTTCAAGTGGCTTGAATTCCTCCTCCATGGCTTCAATCCATTCCCTATGCTTATTTGCTTCTTCAAAAAAGTTAGGTTCTTCACAAGCTATAATGTGGCTCATGTAGGCATAGTGTCTTGCAATGAATGAATCATAAGTTAACATTTGAACAGGGTATTTAGCCCTATTGGATGACCTTATCTCACCATTAGGTGGTAGGAATATCCTCCACCTCGTTTTAGATGCTTTAAACCCTAGAGTTTCTAAATTTTTCCATATCTTTGTCACTTGTAGATTCCATGTCTACCCATCTATGGTCTTCATCATTTGCTTTTTCCTTTCCTTTGCTACTTTGTTCACTTGAATGAGTTTCATTCCTTGCCCTTCCATTCCAAGATGATGTATTACTCTCCTCTGATGGTGTGCTTGAAGTGATTGGACCACTCATCTTCATGCTTTGTTGTTGCTCTTTGAACTTCTTCTCAGCTTCATATGCATCATCAACCTGTAACACATCTTTGCTACCATACCAAGGCAAAAACGCATCAAATATTACATTCCTAGACATCTTAATATCTTTGGTGCAAGATTATAGCATCTAAAACCATTTTGCTCTAAAGGATATCCAAGAAATATACACCTATCTGCCTTTGGGTCTAGCTTCTGTCTCAATTCTTGAGGTATGTGAACATAACACACACAACGAAAGGTTGGGTTTCTTACCACACCAAGCTTCATAAGGTGTAACTCCATGTACTCCTGAGTTTGGGCACCTATTCATAATGTATATGGCTGTATTTGTTACGTCAGCCCAGTAAGAGTCAGGAACATTCATTTCATTTAACAAAGCTCTAGCCACTTCTACTATGTATCTATTCTTCCTCTTTGCCACCCCATTTTGTTGAGGTGTATACTTGCAAGTGGATTGCCTTTTGATTCCATGGTCATGTAGAAAATCTGAAAGTTCATTTAATAAATACTCTCCCCCTCCATCCAATATGAGACTCTTTATATACTTCCCTGTTTCCTTCTCCACTAGGTTTTTGAACCTCTTGAAGTGGTAAAACACCTCTGAATTTGACTTCATGCAATACATCCAAACAAACCTTGAATGATCATCTATAAATGTGACAAAATATCTATTACCTCAAATGGATGGCTCCTTTGTAGGTCCCCATAGATCTGTGTGTATAAGATTCAATACTTCATTGCTCACATGTGCTCCCTTCTTGAATGGCAATCTGTTTTGTTTACCTAATTGACAAGCATGGCATAAATGTTGCATATTCTGATATGTAAGATTAGGTAGACCACTCACCAAACCCTTCCTTTTCATTTCCTTCATCCTTGATAAGTTTATTTGCCCAATTCTTTTATGCCATAAGTCGATTTCTGCAATATGTTTATTTCCAATTGACAAGTAGACAGTGTGAGGGGTTGATGGCTTTACCTCCATGGTGAAGAGTCTTCCTTGCTTCTTTATTTTTGCTATGAGCTTTTAGCCTTGCATGGGGTCTTCAACAAAACATCCTTGATCATTGAACCTCACCTTATAACCTCTTTCAACCATTTAACCTACTGACACCAAGTTCTTTGTGACGGTTAGCACATGCAACACATCCTTCAACACCTTGGAGCTTTGAGATCCATTCAATGAAACATCTCCCACATGTGTAATCTTGTGCTCAGTGTCATCCCTTGTCTCTACATGTCCTTGAGTGATGGATGAGTGTAAATTAAAGAAAACATCTTCATTACAACTCATATGGTTGCTACAACCACTATTAATGTATCATGTAAAATCTGAATTGACTATTTCACTTGACCCATACATCATAAGCATAATTTGCAAAAGTACTAGCATAATTACCTTGGTTCCTTTTGTATCCTTGATTTCCTCCTCCTTTGGACCAACAATCACTTGCATAATGGCCCCGTTTTCCACAATTGTAGCATTCTCCATTGGATCCTTGTCTTCCATGTGATCTTCCTCCTCTTCCTCTACTCCTTCCTCTTCCTCTTGATCCATAGCTTTGGTTGGAGCCTTCTTGGTTGCTTGGGCTTGAGTTTTATCTTCCTCTCCCTCTACCTTGGGAGTTTTTTCCAGCTCATTTTCCTTTGCCTCTACCTCCATAGAAAACTTGGGCTTGACTGCCCTTTGATTGTGAACCTCCTTGGTTCATCTCCTCGATCACCATCAATGTGATTAATTGATCGAATTCTCGTAGGGAATCCCTCACATAAACTGATGTGGTGAATTCTTTCCACATTTCATCCTCTCTCAATCCATTGAGAGTGTGTGCGACAAGATCGTCATCTTTGATTGGGCTGCCAATTGAGCTTAGACATCGGCAAGCTCCTTAACCTTCAAAATGTACTCATTTACGTTAGTACTTGGTCCTTTCCTAAGATTATTTAGCTCATTCTTGAGATAAATCTTCCTTTCCTTGGTTGATGAAGTGTACAATCTCATTAAGGTCTCCCAAACCTTCTTGGATGTTTCCAAGTCTTGTATATGCCCCATCATGCTATTGCTTATGTGCGGGGATAGAATGAATATGACTCTCTTATCCCTTTCTATCCATTCATTAAGTGCCTTGACCTGCCCTTGAAGTGGTGGATCATGTACATGAGGCATTGGCTCTGTGCCGCTCACTAATCCCCACAATCCTTTGCCCATAAGGTAGTTGCTAACTCTAAATTTCCATGGTTGATAATTTCCTTTTTCTAAATTCTTTATTTGTGCATTATACTCAGCCATATTGAGCTCTAAGATGCTTCTCTAGCTTCTCCTTAAGTGTGTGTATGCTTTAGAAGGTGCTGATATTACCTTTTGATAGCTTCTCCCTTGCTAACCTTTGACTAGTTGAAATCTCGATCGACATAGCCCCCTTTTGATGTCTTCTTGCTTTGATAAGTCCTCCTTCTATTTCCGCGAGTTGTCTTGATTCCTTCAAGTCTTCAATATGATGCCCACTGATGTCTCCAAGCCTCAAATGTCTTTGATACCACTGATGGGGGATGATTCTAACACCCCAATGCAACAATGGAAGATGGCTGCCTTGCACTGGGTCCACAAGCAGTGATATATGCTCACTATTCTGAACTTTTCTCTGCACTTGTATATGTTGGAAATGAGGTAGGCCCATAGCTCATATCACAGGTCCATGGTTCCATAGGTCCAGCATATACAACATAGAATCTAGAAATCTTCCAATATTGACAAAACATGAACATCCCACATTTAATCATACAAATGATGAGACAAAGATAGAGAAAGAATAGACGACATGTGTAAGGTGTTACGTAAGCCTCCGTGTACTCATATTATCATATATACCAATGTTTAATGTACAATGTGGGATCAACTCTCAACCACTCTATGTGATGAGAAATAGATGAATGAGTGAATGTACAAATGTAACAAACATATTCAGATGTATCGGCAGAAATCTGAATATACATGAGATGTGTGACCTAATAGGTTATAGAAGAGTGTATATGAGTGACTGAAAGAGGAAAGATCAGTCTAAAACTGATAATCAGAAACCCTCATCTAACCTTAGGATATGGAAGACCCTAAGTCAAATACGTGTGTGAAAAGATCACATACTTACAAGTAGCAAAGAATGCTAACAAGTTTGTTGCCAAAAATCCTCAAACTCATATGAACATGTCTTCTCTAACACCTCATCCAAATATGCATAAAGCATATACGTACTGATTCTCTTGTACCTATGTCGAATAGGACTCCTCCTGATATGAACGCCACGGCCTTCATAAACTTCAAGTAGTACCTGTATGCATAAAGAGAATATGCACCTGAATACTTAACATAAGATGTAAATCTTATGTTAACCACCATCCAATGTCTTTGAAGTAGCCCGGAATCTTCATGTAGAAGACAATCTTCAAATACACCATGTAGATGGCCGATCCTCACCATCAAGCTGCTAATGACCAAGTCCTCTCTCCATGAACAAGAGATAACCTCCTCTCCATGAGCAAGAGTGTGAGCACGCTCTTCTTCTCCAAGAAGAACTCCATAGATGCTTCTCAACATGCTTCAAGTTAGCACCATGGCTGCCCCATGTGCTAGAAGAAACACCACCTCTATTGAGGTCCAAGCACCAAGGTTTGTGTTGAACACTAGGTGAAGGATATCTTGAACTGACCCCAATCATGTTCTTATATAGTATTAGAGGCCAATCCAAAATCATATAATAAAGCACTTTAAAGCTCCACGATCCTACGATCGCTAAAAGCAAAAAAAAACAAAATTATTCCGTCCGTGAGCTTTTCATCGTTGTCCATCCGTTTTTCAAAAAACTATTTCGCGAACGCTGCTGCACGCGAGTATCAAACTCGCACCACAGGGCTGGAAGGTAAGTGTCTTAACCACACCGCCCACGCACTTTTCTTGTAGAAGTACTAAACTCAATAGCTATACTATATGTATACTGTCAGCTATGTGGACTATTGGGACATTGTTTTCCAACAATCCCCCTTGCAATGTCACAATGGTACAAATTGAACTCGATCTGCAACCTATCACAAGCTGCAAACTGTCATAAGCTTTAAGCTTGTACTTCCAAGTGACCTTCAAACCTTTTCTTCAAAAGTCTTCTTAAAAACTGAATTTGACTTTCCTTAAAAACACATGAACTTGCTAAATATGAACTATAATACTTGAGAAAATATGCAAACAAGATATCCAATAGTGTACACATCAAGCAATCACTACTTGACAACAAATTTAGCATATACTGACTCTGCATTTGCTGTCTCCTGTCTTCACAAACCTGAAAACATACACTAGGATCCATATATTTGCATTTACCTTCCAAAAAAGTTTCTCAACGTACTTCTGCTGTTACACTAAATAGAATCAAGAACTGAATCTTGGAACCTGTGACGGACAACTCACAACTTAGCGTATTATGAACATTGTTGGTTCATCTCTGAAAGTACTCAAGTCAAGTCAACTCAATTCAATTGAAATCAACTGAAATCAACTGAAATATGAGTCTCATCAAAAAAATCTATGATTTCATCATGTCTTCATCCTTAAATTCTTCATACCTTTTTCCTTCAGAACCTGGTATAAACATAAATATGCACACTTCTAAAACATACCTCTCTGAAATATCAAGCTTCTCTTCAATAGAACTCTGGAACCTTCTCCTGAACAAGAACATCCTAACAGGAGCTTTCTCCAGACATTCTCCTTCTTCCTTCTTCTTTCAAAGCTGGAACATAAAGAGAACTTGACAAAGGAAATATAGGAATACCTTATATAGGAGTACCTGTAAGTATGAATCTGCATTCTTTCATATATGGCTGAAAATAAGTCTTTATGTTTAATCACCCCCCTGGATGACTTAACACTAGTATCCAGTATTCTTCAAATTATATCAGACTTTATGAAATCTTGGACCTCCTTCTTCATAAATCTGATCTTCAGTGGTCAATACTTGTATCTAAAACAAAATCTCTGAACCCTTTTTATTAGCATTGTGCACATGCCAATAGCTTTCCCTGTCATTCCTCAGCTTCCCAAAATCTAGAATAAGGTTAGCTTAACCTAACATAACAAAACCTTGCTGAAAGCATTTTAGGATTCATAACCTTCTACAACATAACAAGTAGCTTCTTCTATCTCTCTGCAACACAAATCTGATAGAACCTGAATCTTTTACTTACTTCTCCAATGCTAAGAACTTTCTCAAACAAAGGATAGACAACTGACTCATAAATACTCAAGATCATACAAGATCTATCCAAGATCAATGATCTCTCCTGTGTAGAATCTGCTCTCATCAAACCTTCATGACTGAATGTTTGATTTGCTACCTGAATGTCTCTAAGTGTCCATGCTTCTTACAAAGTTGTAAAACTTTTCTGCAAACAAATCCTTCCAAGAATTTGCAATTCCTACTTGAAACATAAGTGGACAAACTTCTCACCTTGAGAACTCCAAAAGCTGCAAGTTGATACTTCATCTTTTCATATTCTTCCCGGGTGAAATCTGATAAAACCTGCTTGATCTTCTTTTGGCTAACTCCACTTCTCAATCAAGTGATAGGATCTGATGGAACACCTTTTTGAATACAAGCATGTATCCAAAAGTATAGACAATCATAGAAAGTAGATTCTCCATTGACTTGTACATCAACAATCTGAATTTTTTGAAGTTTTCTAAAAATACTGAATATGAGGTAACCTTTTCCAAACATAAAACCTCAACCCAAGTCTTCAACATGTGCTACAAAACTCTTTTACCTTAAGAGTTAGAAAAAGAAGAAATATATTTCTGTGCAACTTGTCATATACCAAGTAGCTCTATATTGACACTCCAAGAATTCTTTGAGGAAACATATAAGCTGCCTACTCAAAAAGCTTCAACTAAACTATATGAGTCAAAACATATATCTGCTACTTTTTCTTTCTATCAATGTAATTCTTTGTCAAATCTACTAAATCATGACCAATGTGTAATGCAAAACAAGAAACTGCTTCTTCTTTAGACTATCTTCACACAAGATGTTCTTGTAGACTTGTCTTTGTGTGTAGAGGATAAAATAGGAAAAGTATATGGAAAATATATGAGAAAAGAAAGCCTTACTTTTCTTTTGGAAATGATGGACTTTCTTCTTCTGCATCTTTCTTCCACCTGATGATGATGTTAACATCTTCAAACTTCTCTTCCATACTTTTTGTTCTCTTCATCTTGAAGTAAGAAACACTCTTGACTTCTTCAAAAATCTTTCTCTTCCTCTAGTGCTAAGAGTAAGAGACAAACATGGTATACAAATGGAAGTGAATATAGAAACATGTTTTACCATCTCCTCATATTTTTGAATCAAAATTCTGCTTCAAATGATTGAAACGACTAAATTCACCAATCTTTTGTCCGAATGATGAATTAAATTTCTAGAGTTAACTTTCTAAATACCTAGATTACATTCTGTACCTAGATATCCAATCAACTTACAACACAAAATTGGCTGAACACAAAACTCATCCCATCTCCAAATTTGTCTTCTTAGATGAACTTTCTCGCCATGAAAGAGATCTCTCAAAACTCTCTAGAAAAACCTCTAGATTCCTCTTTTGATGTAGCCTTTAACTTTCAAATGATGAAAGCATATAAAAGCACTCCCTGAAACCTTCTCTTCATAACTGCTCTTCTAAGATATGACCTGCAAATGATAATCTGATAGTAAAAACAGATACATGTGATTTGATGTCGATATGATTTCTTCATCTTCTCTAAACCATTGTTCTTCCTTGAATTTGAAGTAGCCTTCTCTTCATCAAGTCTTGGTCTTCAAACAATACTTTTTAAAGTATTTGCATACTCTTCCAAAAATATTCGGCTGCTAATAGATCATCAACTTCATACTTCACACTGATGAATACACATGTGACTGAATTGTCTAATTCTCAAATCTCTACTCATCTAGATTAAGTGTGTATGTTAAATGTCAAATGTTATAAGATGCTCTTAAATCATATGTTGTAAATCTGGAAGTCTGGAAACCTAGGAATCTGAATGAGCCTTAATGATCTGATGCCAAAGTCCTAAAGCTTTGAAACCAAAACCTTAGAGCTCTGATACCAAATGTTGGAAATGAGGTAGGCCCATAGCTCATATCACAGGTCCATGGTTCCATAGGTCCAGCATATACAGCATAGAATCTAGCAATCTTCCAATATTGACAAAACATGAACATCCCACATTTAATCATACAAATGATGAGAGAAAGATAGAGAAAGAATAGACGACATGTGTAAGGTGTTACGTAAGCCTCCGCTTACTCATATTATCATATATACCAATGTTCAATGTACAATGTGGGAGCAAAACTCTCAACCACTCTATGTGATGAGAAATAGATGAATGGGTGAATGTACAAATGTAACAAACATATTCAGATGTATGGGCAGAAATCTGAATATACATGAGATGTGTGACCTAATAGGTTATAGAAGAGTGTATATGAGTGACTGAAAGAGGAAACATCAGTCTAAAATTGATAATCAACAAACCCTCATCTAACCTTAGGCTATGGAAGACCCTAAATCAAATACGTGTGTGAAAAGATCACATACTTACAAGTAGCAAAGAATGCTAACAAGTTTGCTGCCAAAAATCCTCAAACTCATATGAACATGTCTTCTCTAACACCTCATCCAAATATGCATAAAGCATATACGTACTGATTCTCTTGTACCTATGCCAAATATGACTCCTCCTGATATGAACGCCACGGCCTTCATAAACTTCAAGTAGTACCTGTATGTATAAAGAGAATATGTACTTGAATACTTAACATAAGATGTAAATCTTATGTTAACCACCATCCAATGTCTTTGAAGTAGCCGGAAATATTCATGTAGAAGACAATCTGCAAATACACCATGTAGATGGCCGATCCTCACCATCAAGCTGATAATGACCAAGTCCTCTCTCCATGAACAAGAGATAACCTCCTCTCCATGAGCAAGAGTGTGAGCACACTCTTCTTCTCCAAGAAGAACTCCATAGCCGCTCCTCAACATGCTTCAAGTTAGCACCATGGCTGCCCCATGTGCTAGAAGAAACACCACCTCTATTGAGGTCCAAGCACCAAGGCTTGTGTTGAACACTAGGTGAAGGATATATTGAACTGAACCCAATCATGTTCTTATATAGTATTAGAGGCCAATCCAAAAGCATATAATAAAGCACTTTAAAGCTCCACGATCCTACGATCGCTAAAAGAAGAAAAAACAAAACTATTCCGTCCGTGAGCTTTTCATCGATGTCCATCTATTTTTCAAAAAACCATTTCGCGAACGCTACTGCACGCGGGTATCGAACTCGCGCCACAGGGCTGGAAGGTAAGTGTCTTAACCACAGCGTCCACGTGCTTTGCTTGTAAAAGCACTAAACTCAATAACTATACTATCTGTATACTGTCAGCTATGTGGACTATTGGGACATTGTTTTCCAACAGTATAAAGACTTAAAATGAAACTTTCTAGACCTACAATAGACTACAAGCACTACCCAACGATCTTTTGTAAGAAAATAACAGCATAGCGGAATAGACCTGTAGACAAAGTTGAGAGAAAAATGCAGACAAAGATAGATGTAGATTGAGAGATAGAGAACTCAAATTCTCAGATTGCCGAGCATAATGCAATTACAATGATGGTGTTGTCCACCCGTGCGCTCCCACTGTGGAGCTTAGATGGCAATCTGGACAGACTCTAGATGAAGGGCTTACTAGTGTGCAATGCTATGTAAAGCTCAACCTGGGCCATGCTTATATAGCTTTTACAAGGTGGGTCGGTACAGATAAACATAGTGGGGAGATACAAAATAGTCGGTAAAATATATGATCCGACAATATCTCCATGACTAGAAGTCCTACCGTCTTGGCCCTACGGGCCAGGGGGATAGGCCCCCCGGACCCCGCAGAAGGGGGCAAGCCCCCCTCTGCACTCCCCTCATTAAGGTTCTATGGGGAATCCGTGCGACACCATAGGGCCTTTATTTTCACCCTTAAATGGCAACCCAATGGCCTGGAAGTTTATGCCCTACCTAACCTAATGGCTAGGCTCACAAAGATCATCTACAACCATCAATGGACACAAATAGACCTCATATAACTTGGAAGTTAGGGTTCCACAAATGTCCGAGCTCTCATAATGGCTTCTCCTCATAATGGGGGCCTTACAACTTATAGCACCATGGATCATTTGTGGTCACATGAGGGTGGAGTATTGAGCATATCTAACACCCCCCCTCAATGTCCACCCTACGGTGAACTACCTCCTTGGTCCAATCCAAAGCTTTGGAAAGTGTCAAAGAAGTTTCTCTCTCCCAAGAGCCTTGGTGAAGATGTCTGCTCCATTTTCTTCAGTAGGACAATAGCTTATCTCCATGACCCCGTCCTCACTCAACTCATGCACATACTGATACTCAATTTCTATGTGCTTGGTACGTGCATGGAAAACAGGATATTTGGCGATGGCCATGCAACTTTGGTTGTCACACTTCAACTCTGTAGCCTCCTATCCTTGTATTCCTATGTGCTATAGGATCCTCCTCAACCATACTGCTTCACATGCTGCAACACATGCAGTTTTGTACTTAGCTTCAATAGAAGATAATGCTACAGTCGGTTGCTTCTTACTAATCCAAGAGAAAATTCTTGATCCTAAAGAAAAGAAATATCTAGAAACTGATTTTCTGGTATCAATATCTCTTGCCCAATCTGAGTCATAGTATCCGACTAGAGATGATCCTTCTTCATAAAGAATACCATAATTAGTAGTTCCTTTCACATACCTGAGTATCCGCATGCTTGCCTTCCAATGAGTTTGGCAAGGCTTATTAGAGAACCTGCTTACTACTCCAACGCCATAAGAGATGTCTGGTCTGCTATTGCACAAGTAGATGAGACTTCCAATTGATTTCCTGTATCTTCCAATATCCACTGGAGATGAAGTATCTTCAATAGATAATTTTGTGTTGACCTCCATAGGTGTAGAAATTTCCTTGCAATCCTCCATGTCAAATGCCTTCAATATCTGCCTTGCATATTTTTGTTGAGAGATGAAAATGTTCCCTGGTGTTGAAGAACAGCATCATCGTTTCTTGTAATCACAAGGTCATCTACATAGAGTACAAGCACAATTGTCTTCCCTCCTCTCTTTAGAACATACAAGTTAGCATCAGAACCACATCTTTTGAAACCTAGATCCAAGAGATACATATCTATCCGCTGGTACCATGCTCTAAGGGCTTATTTTAGCCCATATAATGCCTTCTTCAGCTTACATACCTTGTTCTCTGAATGGGGAGCTTCAAACCCTGGTGGTTGAGACAGATATACCTCCTCCTTGAGGTCTCCATTCAAGAACGCTGATTTGACATCCATGTGATAGACTGGCCAATGCTTATGTGCAGCCACAGCTAGTACTACTCGGATAGTATTCATTCTTGCAGTTGGCACAAACGATTCACAAAAGTCAATGCCTTCAACTTGTGAATAGCCCTGTGCAACGTCTTGCTTTATAATTTTCTAAAGTACCATCACCCTTGTACTTTAGCTTCCAGACCCACTTGGTGCCAATGACTTTACGCTTAGGGGGTCGATCCACTAGCTCCCAAGTTCCATTCTTCATGATATTGTTGTATTATGCTTGCATGGTAGCCCTCCAATTCGGATCATGGAGTGCCTCTGCCACATTGTTTGGTTCCTTTGCTTCTTCTTGAATGAGATCAGCCATCAAGGCTGTGTTTACAATATGGGCGCTTGCGTGTCTCTATTCCTCTATTCTCTGTGATTGCCTTGGTCCATCTGCAACCTGTTCTAGTGACTGTGGGATGGGGTTTGCAGAATCATAGAGCTGTCTCACCCAACGTGGCAATGGCTTTTCCACTTCGGTGTCGACAGGTTGGTGACTTTCAGACTCATCATCTGAAGATGACGCTTCCTTCTCTTGTGTAGAAGGGATAGCTCTTGGGCCAAGTTCATAGTGGATTGCCCCTTTGCCTGATGATAAAGTGGAAGCTCTCTTTTCCTCCTCCACTGCATGTGGCTGCTCCTCATTAAACACCACATCACGACTCACCATGATCTTCTTAGCCTCAAGGTCATAAAGCTTATAAGCCTTCTTATCTTTGTTGTACCCTAAGAAGATACATTTGATGCTTTTTGGTTGAAGCTTGTTTCTCTCCCTATCTGAAACATGTACATAACATTCACTTACAAATACTTTGAAATGGGAAACAGAAGGTTTTTCTACCAGTGTAGGCTTCTTGTGGAGTCTTTCCATCATGTGCCTTGGTGTAGCTTCGATTCAAGATGTAGACAGACGTGTTGATAGCCTCTTCCCAAAATTGATTAGGCAAACCTTTTCCTTTCAACATGCACCTTGCCATCTCCATGATGGTTCGATTCCGACGTTCTGCAACACCGTTCTGTTGATGACTATGTGCCACTGTGAGTTGATGCTCGATTCCCTTACACTCTTGCAGAAATCTTCAAACTCTGTTGATGTGAACTCACCACCACCATCTGTCCTGAATTTCTTCATCTTCTTCCCTGTTTCAGTTTCAACAAGTTGAAGCCATTCTTTAAACTTACCAAAAGCTTGAGCCTTATCGCGAAGGAAGTACACGCACATCTTCCTGCTATAGTCGTCGACAAGTAACATGAAGTAGGAAGATCCGCCCAAGGCCTGTATAGGCAATTTTCCACACAAGTCAGCATGCACCAACTTTAGAGGATAGCTTGCCTTGTTCTTGCTTTCTTGTGGAAACGCCTTCCTCTGTTGCTTGCCCATCATGCAAGCTTCACATGGTTCCCTCATTTCTGCAATCGATGGTAGGTGTGCAACCATACCCTGCGATGCATCTCCTTCAGTACAGGGTATCCTATGTGGCTGAATCTCTCATGCCATAGCTTACTTGTGCCCATGTTTGTAGTGGCTGTAAGAGCACACAACTCATACAGGTTGCTCCTCCTTATGCCAATCCCAACAATGTTGTTGTTACCGTCCATAATCTTAGCTCATGTCTTACCGAAAGATACTTGATGACCTTGATCAGTTATAGAAGCTACTAAAAGTAGATTTTGTTTTATTTGAGGAACATACAACACATTTGAAAGCTTTCTGATATCGCCATTAGAGTTAATGAAAGAAACCGTACCTCTGCCCTCTGTAGGACATCTTGCATTGTTTCCTACCTTTACTGTGATGGGTTCCTTTAGAGGCTATAAGGAATTGTAAAGGTCTTTTCTACTCGTCATGTGACGAGATGCACCACTATCCAACACCCATGAGTCATATGTTCCTGAATCTTCGGCCGAGGAGCACACATCCTCTATCATAACAAATAAATCAAGCTCTGTTTCTACTGCGTTGGCAGAGTCCTTGTCCTTGCCACCTTTTGAAGAGCCACTCTTCTCTTCTGCCTTCTTGATGCGACAGTCTTGGATTCTGTGTCCCTTCTTCTTGCAGTGGAAACATGCTCCCTTGAACTTCTTTTTGTCGTTCTTCTTTTTGTCTCCATCTTTTGAAGAGTCTGTTTTGCCTCCTTTGGCATTTGCTGTGAATGAAGCATCTCCTTTGCTACCACCACTCCTTGCCTTGAGCCGCAGCTCCTCCTCCATGATTAAGGCACTGAATTCTTCAAAAGTTAATGGTTGAGGTCTGATTTGAGTGTTAAGAGCAGCTATCAAACCATCAAACTTAGGTGGACAGATTCAAAGACAACATCGAGCTAGCTCCTCACTTGAATTTTGAACACCTGCTCCCGCCATTTGACCTCGTAGATTCTTTATGCGAGTGATAAACACCTCTACAGTCTTCCCATCAGCAAACCGTTCTGCTGCAAGCTGATTCTCCAAGTTCTGAATCCGTGTCTGATTACGAGTTTCATATTCATTTCTCAATATGTTCCATGCTTCACATGCCTTTGTAGTATGTTGAATGAGAGTCAAAACACTATCAGAAGTACTTGTAACAAGAGCACAAAGTGCATCTGCATTTCTACGTTTCCAAGCACGTAGAAGATCAGCATCAGGAGGAATCATTCGACCAGGATTATTTGGATCAGGTCTTTCTTGGGGCTCATGATCAGTCCCAAGAACAGTCTCCAACTCCATATAATTTGGACACTCTCTCATGGTGACATGGAATGAACGAGAAAAACATCAAAAAAATTACATCATGGAGTCTTGTTGAGCAAAGCAATTTCTAATTGGTGATTATGAAGAACTTGGAGAAAATTAGGAAACAAGATGAACCAAAGAATTCATTGAAGAAAGTGAAGAGATCTCAGAAATATAGCTTGTATACATATGTACATTACAGATGAAAATTCTTGTACTATGAGTGTAGATGATCATTAGAATGATAAGGAGTGATGTAATAGACGTGGGATGAGTCTAGAATCATATGTATATAAGTCAATAATGTAAAGGAATTAGTGAGAGATTCATTAGAAGCCAAGTGTCCATGAGATAGATGTGTAGAGAGTCATCTTCAGGAGTTAGCATCGAGTCTTTCTCTGCTTTCTCTCAGCTTGATCATGTGGATCAAGAAATATTTTGTACACATCTAATCTAGAAGCTCCAAACTATGTTCAAAGTTTCATAGTTTAATTCCTTTCAGGTTTTGTGTATGATCAATAGGAACATGTATATGTAAAGTCTACAAGTAGACCTCTTAGAGTCACGCATTTTTTCATGTCAATGTTTTGCTTGGATCTCAGTGCACAGTGTAAAGTTTTTTATCAATGAGCATTCAAAATCTAATTTAGAAGGTAAGGAAAATATGGCTAAAAGAATTTAGCAAAATGGGACTTGTGTTGTGAGAAATCAACCTTAGAAGTTGACTATGTCAAAGTTGCTTGTTCAGGAAGACAGTTTCTGACATACCTTTGATCTTAAAGATTAAATCAGAGTTTTAATGATTTTTTTGAAGGTCTAATAGTTGATATGATTGTGCAAAGGTAGTATGGAGGTATGTATATCATTAGATTGAAGAAATTTGAAGTTATGTGCAAGTAATGAAGTTAAATTCTGAAGCAAATTTCTTGAAGAAGAAGAAACTTCACTCAGAGCAGTAATAGTGAATGATTTTGTAAATTAAGGTAACATTTATGTAAAGTTTGGTCTATGACTGGTATAGAGGTGTTCTTAAATCATTATAGATCAAGCCTTTGGGGATTAAGAGGTCTCCAACAATGGTATCAGAGCAAAAGGTGAAATATAAAGTGAAGTAAAGAGCATTGGAAGTCCCGACTGTTGTAGACATTGAAGTCTCTTCAAATTGAAGGTGGACAAGATCAAAGTTTTGAAGACAACCTAAAGAAGTGTGAAATTGAGCTCGGAAGGATCTAAAAGATTGAAGCTTTACATTAAAGGTACAAAGTATATTCATTTATCCTAATATTTGTAGAAGACAAAGATCAAAGATGGGAGAAAGCTTGCAGATTGATAAGTTAGATAGGGAGAACTATCCAGCTTGGTCCATGAGGATGGAGGCACACCTCATTGGCAAAGATTTGATGGCATTCATCACACGAGAAGAAGAAAAGCCTGAGTTTGAAGATCCTAGTGTTCCAACTAGGGAAGAGCTTGTAGTTTTGAAGAACTGGATGAAGAAGGATGCCCAAGCTAGGAGCATCATTTACATGGTTGTAAATGATTATCTTCTACCTCATATTAGAGGATTAGAAAGTGCAATAGATGTGTGGATTTTTTTGGAAAAGCATTTTCAAAATACAACCAAGTCAAGGAAGTCATCATTATGGGCTGAGTTCACAACCTTCAAGAAGAAGAGTTCACAATCAATTTCTAATTATGTGGCAAGGATGAAGGATATTGCAGATAGCTTGGGAGTAGTAGATGAAGATATTGAAGAAGATAAGTTGGTAAGACAAATACTTACAGGTCTAAGAGGAAATGAGAAATGGAAGCCTTTCATATTTTCCATAGAATTTTCATTAGATCACTTTACTCCTGATCTTAATCAATTGCTAGGACACATGCTAAATTTTGAGCAAGACATTAACGGAGATAATGATAGGAGTGCAAGTCAAGCTATGTACTCCAAGGATAAGAAAAAGAATGGCAAAGGAAAGCAGTCAACTGATGATGAAGGATCTTCAAGCCAAGTTAATTTCACAAGAGGAAAGATGAATTCAAGAGGTAAAGGAAGAGGAGGTAAGAATAACGATAATGTTAGAGCTTGTTGGATTTGTGGTAGAACAAATCATTTGGAAAATGATTGTTGGTATAATAATCAAAATGGTGGAATTCATAATCAGAATTTCAATCAAAGAGGTAGAGGAGGCAGAAATCAAAGAGGTAACTTTAGAGGAAGAGGTGATAGGACCTCATATGCTAGAGGAGGTGGAAGAAGTTTTCAATCTCAGTCCTAAAACAACAACTATTATAATTATGCTTCATATTAGAAGGATGACATGACTCTCATCTTGAATGCAACACATGAAGCAATAGGAGAAGATCAAAGGGTGTTCTATATTGACTCGGGATATAGCAATCATTTGAGTGGCAACATATCATTGATGACTGATATGGAAGCAAAGGTGAGTGGACATACAATTCAAACAGGAGATAACACCAAACAGAAAGTGGAAAGTATTGGATCAGTGAAGACAAAGAGTGGAAGCACACTCTTAAGCAAGGTAATATATGTTCCTAATATTCCTTAAAACTTGATAAGTGTAGGACAAATTGTGGAAAAAGGATATGAAGTGAGATTCACAAATAATGGTGTTTATGTGCAAGATCCAAATCAGGGATATAGAAGCATCATTTCAGGACAAAAAGAAGGAAGACTTTTTACTCTCAAGGTCCAAGGTAATGTGGGACATGCATTGTTTACTTATGGAAGTCAAAAGATGTTTGAGTTAGACCTATGGCATAAAAGGCTAGGTCATTTCAATGAGAGAGCTATAAAGGAAATGTCAAAGAATGATGTAGTGCTTGGATTGCCAAATGTTGAAGGTCAACACATGGTATACAAGTGTGAAGCTTGTCAATTAGGTAAAGCTCACAAAAGTTCATACAATAAATCAGGATACAAGTATTCAAACATGCTTGAGTTGGTTCATACAGATGTGTGGGGTCCTTCAAGGGACTATAGCATAAATGGATCCAGATATTATGTATTGTTTGTTGATGATTCAAAAAGATGGATTACACTTTATGTTATCAAGGATAAATCAGAAGTGTTCAAGACATTCAGGCATTATCATGCTTATGCAGAAACGATTACAAGACAAAAGCTCAAGAGGTTGAGATCAGATGGAGGGGGGGAATATTTTTCTAAAGAGTTTGATGACTATTTGTGGAATGCAGATATAAAAAGAGAATTAACTTGCAGGTACTCCCCTCAACAAAATGGAGTTGTAGAAAGAAGGAATAGAACTCTTGTACAGTTTGCAAGATCAATGATGAAAAAGAAGAATTGTCCAAACTACTTATGGGCAGAAGCTATCAACACTGCAACATACCTTGTGAATAGGTTACCCTGCAATTGGATGGTAGAACACCTTAGGAAGCATGGTGGGGTAAGAAACCTACTCTTGATCACTGTAAAGTATTTGGATGTCTAGCATATGCTTATGTTCCTTCTCAATTAAGACATAAGCTAGAACCCAAAGCAGAGAAGTGTGTCTTTATTGGGTATGATGATAGACAGATGGGTTGCAAATTGTGGAGTCCATCTACAAAGCAATTTCTTGTTATAAAAGATGTTACATTTGATGAGCAAAGCACATGGTATACAGGGTCAACAAATGATTATGGAGATGTTGAAGAAATACAAAGGAAAGGGAAGACAAAAGTAAAAGTGTATTAAAGAGATATTGATGATGATAATTGTAAAAGTAAATTGCAAGGCAATGATGAAGATAGGCCAAGATTTGATCCAGAATCAAATGTGGCTCAGACTTCAAGAAGTGCAGAGGTCAGAAGATCTTTGAGAGAAAGAAAAGAACATATCAGGTATAGTTATGATACATCTTTCTTAACAACAAAAGATTATGCTTATATTGTGAAGACAGTAGAAGATCCAACCACATATGAAGAAGCTAAAGGTAAACAAAATTGGGAGAAGGCAATGCAAGAAGAGTATGATGCTCTACTTGAGAACGAGACATGGGAATTGGTGCCAAGACCAAAGAACCAGAAGGTAATTGGATGTAAGTGGGTGTATAAGACAAAGAGGTTTGCAAATGGTGAGGTGTCTAGATACAAAGCTAGACTTGTGGTTAAAGGTTATGCCCAAACTTATGGGGTGGATTATGATGAAACCTTTAGTCTAGTTGTTAAGATGTCTACAATTAGAACTCTAATTGCTATTGTTGCTTGTAAAAGATGGAAGTTGTCACAATTAGATGTGAAGAATGCATTTTTGAATGGATATATTGCAGATGAAGTATACATGGAGCAATTAGAGGGTTTTCATGGATTCAATTGGATCAAATTATGTATGTAGGCTCAAGAGAGCTTTGTTTGGTTTGAAGCAGGCCCCAAGGGGATGAAATTAAAGGCTTGTTAAGTTCTTGAATGGATGTGGATATCAAGCTTCAAAAGCAGATAGTAGATTGCTAGTGAAGGCAAGTGAAGATGGGTTCATATATATGTGTATATATGTTGATGATATTATTGTCACAGGTACATATGTTCAAGGAATCAAGGAACTTAAGAAGCAAATAGAAAAGGAGTTTAAGATAAGTTATTTGGGAAACTTGTCTTATTTCTTAGGAATGCAGATTGTGTATACTCAATATCGAGTATATGTTACACAAGAGAGATACTTGAAGAATCTTCTGGACAAGTTCAACATGGAAGATTGCAAGTCTTCAACAACACCATTGGAGGTAAATATAAATTGAGCAGATATGGAGGAGAAGAATTTAATGGCATGAAGAAATATCAGAGTTTGGTAGGTAGTTTGATCTATGCTACTTTGACAAGACCAGACCTATCATATGCATTTGGTGTTTTATCACAATGTTTGCGTTGTCCAAAGAAAACTCATTGGGTTGCAGCTCAAAGGGTACTCAGATATGTCAAGGGAACTTTGAGTGAAGGTTTGTATTATGGTTTTACTTCTGACACAAGAATCAAATTGTTTAGTGATGCAGATTGGGCACGTAATTTAGATGATAGAAGGTCTACTCATGGTTATCTCTAATATATTGGAGATAAGTTAGTTTCTTGGTGCTCAAAGAAGCAACATACAGTTGCTTTTTCATCCACATAAGCTGAGTATAAAGGCATGGTAGAGGCTGCAAAATGGTTGAAGACCTTATTGAAGAGTTTTGGAACTGATCAGAGTACTTCAATTATTTTTGGAGACAACATGAGTTCATTATATTTGGCAACTAATCCTGTTTTTCATGTCAGGACTAAACACATAGAGATTCAGTATCATTTCTTGAGAGAAAAGGTACTTGATAAAGAGATTGAAGTATTGTATACCCCAACAAAAGAGCTAGTTGCAGATATGTTGACAAAGAGCTTAGATGGACCTAAGCTACAGAAGTTCAAAGAGATGGTAGGAATAAAGAGGAATGGCATAATCACAATAAGTGATTGAGGGGGAGCTGTTGGAGCAAAGCAATCTCTAATTGGTGATTATGAGGAACTTGGAGCAAGTTAGAAAACAAGATGAAGCCAAAGAAGTCATTGAAGAAATTAAAGATATCTCAGAAATATATCTTGTATACATATGTACATTACATATGAAAATTCTTGTAGTATGAGTGTAGATGATCATTAGAATGATAAGGAGTAATGTAATAGACATGGGATGAGTCTACAAACATATGTATTTAAGTCAATAATGTAAAGAAATTAATGAGAGAGTCATTAGAAGCCAAGTGTCCATGAGATAGATGTGTAGAGAGTCATCTTCAAGAGTTAGCATCGAGACTTTCTCTGATTTCTCTCAACCTGATCATGTGGATCAAGAAATCTTTTGTACACATCTAGTCTAGAAGCTAATCAAGCTATGTTCAAAGTTTCATAGTCTAATTCCTTTCAGGTTGTGTGTATGATCAATAGGAACATGTATATGTAAAGTCTGCACGTAGACCTTTCAAAGTCACACATTTTTTTGTGTCAATGTTTTGCTTGGATCTCAATGCACAGTGTAAAGTTTTTTATGAATGACCATTCAAAATCTAAGTTAGAAGGTAAGGAAACTATGGCTAAAAGCATTTAGCAGAACAGGACTTGTGTTGTGAGAAATCAACCTTAGAAGTTGACTATGTCAAAGTCACTTGTTTAGGAAGACAGTTTCTAACATACCTTTGATCTTAAAGATCAAATCAGAGTTTTAATGATTTTTTGAAGGTATAATGGTTGATATGATTGCGGAAAGGTAGCATGGAGGTATGTATATCATTAGATTGAAGAAATTTGAAGTTATGTGCAAGTAATGAAGTTAAATTTTGAAGTAGACTTCTTGAAGAAGAAGAAAGTTCACTCAGAGAAGTGATAGAGAATGATTTTGTAAATTAAGGTAACATTTGTGTAAAGTTGGTCTATGACTGTTATAGAGGTGTGCTTAAATTAGTGTAGATCAAGCCTTTGGAGATTAAGAGGTCTCCAACAAGTCCATCTATCACTAGTCCCAGCTAGCACCTAAGCACCTTGTTGTCATCTCAGAGTGAATTCAGCACACAGCGCATGAGGTGATATCCCATCGATGATCAGATGATCATGATGCTTTTAGAGCATGATTACTGAATCTTGTATGGTTAGATGCTGAGGAGTTGGATATGATCTACGATGAGAAGTAGTAGACTCTTGACCGATATCATCAGCAATGAGATGCAACAGCCACATGTCGAGATACGATCGAAGCATCACATTTGGGTAGCGGCAGGTACAACACTATATGTCAGGAGTTTTTAAGTATCATTTTGATTATTGAATTTTCTTGTGTTAAGCATGTCACGTATGTTCATCTAACATTTTGGATATTTGTTGCACGAGTTGGCAGTGGGTCATCCTGCAACATGAGTAGAGGAGGATTATGGATATTATCATGGATTAGTTGCATTGTTGGAGGACTTGGAGGGATGCAGTGTAGTCATTTCATGGGAGTGTTGTCGCTCTAGTACAATGGAAAGTACCAACGTGAGGAGCTCCACCGCATAATTGTCAATCTGTAGAGAGGTTAGGCGGATATGAAGATCAAGAGAAAGTGATGCACATGAAGTTGATGATGCGAAATGCAACTTGCATGCACACACAAGGAAAGTAGCAATGGAGATCAATGGAAGGCAAGGAAAGAACTCATATTCATATTCATCATCCACTAGTTACAATAGCTCTTGTAATTACTACCTCATAAGTTCTACCATAAGACCAACAACCACAAAAGGAGATCTCTAGCTCTATTTATAGTTTTTGCCTATTTTTGAACGGTTTCACATCTAGTGACCAGCATAGTTAAAAAATAGGTTGAGGACTAGTGACCAGTTTCACATCTAACGGCTTCCAAAAATTATGAAAATTGGCATGAGCTTTCTACTTAGACCCCTCAAGCTCGAGGACTCCTCGGCTTGCACAAAATGGAGTAGCACTACATTGTTTTAGTGATAAAAATCACTGTTGACATCATGAAGTAATCTATGAGTGATTTATGTGCTTTCTCTTCTTCTATGATGAGATTCTGCGCTCGATCCTTTGCCTTGAACACTCCCCTCCTCCTCATTTCTATCATCCCTGACAGAACATGATTGCACATGAGTAATGTAGTTGGTGAGAAGGTCGGCTGCCAAGGTATGTTCCGTGATGCAAATTCCCCTAATAAGATCGCATTCGAGCTTCTCCCAATTGATGGGCTAGGGTTCCTCTGGAGGTGGGCACAGATAATGCTCAAAATACATGATATGCTCACAGGCAAATAATTGAAGCAAATGCGTGGGACGATTGATGAATACTTCTGAGTGCTATTCCCAGAAGTTGATGGTGAACATGTCTTCAAACGTCTGCTTGTACAAATGGGCATATATTTCAGTGTACAGTGCCAAGCATAGCATACTTTGAGGGAAGGTGTGGTGCTCATGTCATAGAATAAGTCCAAATTCCCATGTTCAAATCCTGGTGTGTTCACAATGGGAGCCTTGACACATTGGAAAATCATCAAAACCATCTACATCATATCGAAAATTTTATTGGTCATTTGTGCAGCAATATCAGTCATCCGATGGAGACATGGTAGCCAATGATGAATGGTGGCCATCATATAGTCGACAGTCGGAGTGTTATTTCGAGGAGGTGAGAGATAAGGATAATTGAGCCAGTCTCTGCACTCGCGATTGTTCTAAACTTTAATAGCGAATGCCTTCCAAGTGTGTGTGCGAGTGTCACTCTAGCACAATGAAAAACACCAACATGAGGAGCTTCACCTCATAATTGTCAATCTGTGGAGAGGTTACGTTGATATGAAGATCAAGATCGAATGATGTGTATGAAGAAGATGGTGAGAATTTCAAAAGCATACACACATGCATGCACACACACAAGGGAAGTCGCGATGGAGATCAATGGAAGGCAAGAAAAGAACTCTTAATCATATTCATCATCATCTAGTTACAATAGCTCTTCTAGCTCTAGCTCATAGGTTCAATCATAAACTAACAACAACAACTACAACATCAGGGGAGGTCGGGGTTGGGACCGATTGATAGGGGAGGGTTTTGCTAAGGGTATATACAGAGGAAGTGTCTTCCTTGATCAAGTCGATTGTGGAGGAACCCACGAGGGGTGCGGATGTGATGAGGCCAGTAGGAATGCGAATGTATGTACCTGGGTGTTTGAGAATACAAACCCGTTGAGGGTCGAACTTGGGTAAGGGTTTTCGTAACAAAAATCGTAACGCTTCCGATGCACCAATAGCTTTAACCAACTCATGCATAGCAGAGATAAAAGTCTCTTTGAAGCCGCCATTGACCAGTTCCTCTTGTAAGATGGCTTCACTTTGTTCTTCCATTAATCTAGTTTGTGCCCAAACTTTATGCATGTTATTGTAGAGCCATCGGATGGCTATGGTGTAAGCTACTTCTTCAGCCCTTTCTTCTTCATACGTGCTAACTTCTCCTGAAACTTCAACATGTGTTTTTGATTGGTGTACTTCTTCCTCGCTAGCTTCAATATCCGCATCACCTTCGTCGGTCATAATGCAATCATCGTCTTCATCTTCAGAATCAGCATTCGCTCCCTCTGATGGTGTGGTGGGGTAAGCCGGGCGTTCAAACTCTTGAGAGATGACATGGGTATCTGAAAACTAAAAATCACTAGACAATACATTAGGGATCTCAAAATCAAACGTAATATTGATGTCTTATGTGCCCAAGCTTGTAACTGAAGGTGAAGGAATTAGAGATGAATGTAGAAGTTGCAGCAGGAGCTTCTATAGTTGTGGTGGCCGTAGTCGTAATGGTAGTAGGCACGGTGGTATTTGTCTGTGAAACTTCACAGAGTGTGGCTGAGCGGCTCAGATGAACACAGAGAGGGGGAAGCCTTTGTTGTGGTTGAACTGGAGATCGTTGGGGTGAGGTTTTAGGTGTAGGCTGAGGTGATGGTGATGTCGGCACTTATAGGCATGGAATGGTGCCATGCATGCGCTTGACTCGATGGGGTTTGGGAGGTCTCATGATCTTCTTGGAACCTTTATATTTTTTCCATTGCTCAGCTGGTAGTGCTCTCTCTATAGTAATATCATAGGCTAGACACATGTATATGATGCATGTGAGAGCATAGCATCCATGAACAACCTTCTTCTTCTCCCACCGATGTCCAGCCAATACAAGTTGATCCTGAATATAGGTAGCAATATCGATTGTCTGAGGCCCTATGGTGGCCAAATACAAATCAAACCAAAGGTGCTTGTGTGGGGTCATGAATCACTCCTTTGTAAGGAAGGCAAAGTGTTGAAGATAGATTTGTAGCGAAGTGGTTAACTGAGGGGTGATGCGGAGATGGCATGCCATTTATCAAGATTGCTTTGCTTCATTGGTTCTGGGATGAGATGCTCCTTCTCTTTGGGCATATGAGTGCCGTGAATTTTAAGTGTAGTCCTAATTAAGTCCAGCGACAATGTGAACTTCTTGAAAGGTGGGTCATTCACCAAGTATGGTCATATGAAACCAAGGTCCAATTCCTTGCACTCATGCTCTCTAATAGAGGCCACTAAATAATAACACCAATAAAAATTTGCGTTCAGAAGTTCCATGCTGAAATAATTGGCAAATCTTGCCCTCTTCCATATAGGTTGAAGATCTTCACTATTCTAAAGATTCTCAAATTCTTGTGAGAAGAATTGGTAGCATCTCCAAACATTGGCACCATATGTTAGGTTAGCTTCATATATGAATTCTAGCTGCAAGCCCTTGGAACTAGTGTGCCTTGCTGCTCACCCTTTCTGTCTGTCCTTGAGGAGGGTCTTCAATGGGCATCGGTCCTATAAAACCCTAGAACTCCTCCGAGATAGCCTTAGGCAAGCTCTCTAATGGAAGAGCTGAGAAATCCACAAATAGCCGCCCGAGCATTGCGCTTGTCGAACCTTCGGCTTGCATGATGGAAAGCTGGTGAGACCGACCTAAACTAAAGTGAAGAGGAAAACACATTAGTCATGGAAAAAAATTAAGATCCCAAGAAGATGAGACCTCCATTCCTTTCCACCACCAACATGCTTCATGTGCAGTGTGTGATTTTAAAGATGTGAGCAGTGCATGCTTGACTGTGAGTGGGAGTGTGTGAGGTGCGTGGCTTTACAATTGATTTCGAGTGAGTACTACCTATAGAGTTAGTATATGTTACAAGGACAGTGGTGATATGAAGTTGTCTAATTGGGTCTGCATGCAGTGGTTAATAAGAGTGTTAGTTTCACTAAGTTGATGGTCAGAATGAGCTGGGTCGAGAGTCATCGTGACTACGGAGGGCTTAGGGATCCATTTCTGTGTCATACGGGGGGCTTCGAAGAGATAAGTGTTATTTACAAAAGAAGGTGTGTAGAGTTTTCTAGTAGTCTCAAAAAAGGTCTTCCTAGAGCTGACTAAGGTTGAAGCATAAACTAAGCACTTTTTAGGTACCCAGAGCTAGCGAGACTTGGACTTAGCTGTCACCACGGACTTGGGCATCAAAATTTGTTGAATGTGTTGCCTCGATTGAAATTGGGAGGGCTACTGAAGATCTAGAGTGTTTGACTTACTGGGTACAGTCATCTTGCGTATCCACCTTGGTTTAGGGTATGCTTGAGTGGACTGTCTAATGAACCACTCTAATGAGCTATGCCAATCAGTAAGTGGATGATGTGATGAAGCAGCTTGTCGAGGGTGAGATATCGTATCCACGCACTATTTTGGAAAAGAAGGGAGATCCATTGTACTCTTGCCTGGAAATGGTGACTATTGAGATTCTTCTAAAGATTGAGTCTTACGCCGCCATAATTGTTGGATTTTGGTTTCTCTATTCAATTTACGCTCCTGGATGGGTGGTAATTCCTATGTGGGTCCAATAGGGTGTGCTGCTGCGCACAAGTTTGGGGAAACTTCTGTCACATCCAACACCTCTCTGTGTTGGCTTTGGAGGGGTAGTTCATGATCCTACAAGTTCCAACTGAAGCACACTTCTATGAAGATTTAAACTCACCGAGTAACGATATAACCAGTCCTAGCCTACGATCATAGGTTCTATTAGATCGTCATCATGACACACCAATAGTTTTACCATCAAGGTCACGTTTTCTATGGAGATGGGTAACTCGACCGTTGTTGCATGGTTTGTTGACCAAATACAAAAGGGCTTGGTGATGAGTAAAGAATTTAAACTTATTTGCCAATAATTAATGGCAAAACTTTTTCACTGCATAGAGCATTCCTAGTCCTTCTCGCTCAGTGGTGGTGTAATTTCTCTCTGTAGCATTCAACTGCATGTTGGCATATGCAATGGGTAAATCTATAATTCCCTCCTCTGTGGGTTGTGCCAACACACATCCTATGGCATGATTAGAGGCATCTACATGTACATGGAAAGGTTTGTTCCAATAAGGCACCGCGAGAATAGGTGCAGAACACAATCATTGTTTAAGTTCGCTAACGGAACTCTCGCATTCTTCTGTCCACTCAAAATTGGTTAGCAGGTTGTAGACTGATTTAGCAATGATTGCATACATATGTATGAATCGTCGGTAATAACCAAAATGGCCCATAAATGATTGTACTTCTTTGATGTTCTTTGGCCTAGGTAATTCATTGATTACTCATACCTTATCTTCATCCGTGGAGATTCCATTTTTCGAGACTATATGGCCGAGTATCTTACCTTGTCTGACCATAAAGACACACTTCTCTGGGTTTAAACAGACTTGATATTCCCTACACTTTTCAAAGATGTGTTCGAGCTCAGGGATATGTTGCGGTCTAGGTATTGAGTGAGCACAAAGGTCATCCACATACACTTCTGTGTTCTTTCTTAAAAATTCTTTGAACACATGGCACATCAACCTTTGGAAAGTTGCAGGTGCATTTGTTAGCCCAAAAGGCATTACACAAAATGCAAAGATACCCCACTCTGTGGCAAATGCTATCTTGTGTTGGTCCTCAGGGGCAATGGCAACTTGGTTATAGCCTGAGAATCCGTCAAGGAAACTGTACACTTCCTTGCCTGTGAATCTTTCCAACAGGTGTTCTATGATGGGTAGAGGATAACTATCCCTAATTGTGGCAGCATTGAGCTTCTTTAAATTAATGCACACTCTCAGCTTACCATTCTTCTTGGGCATGACTTCGATGGTTGGAACCCATTCAGTGTGTTCTATTTCGTAAATGAATCCAGCTTCTATGAGCTTGTCTATTTCTTCCATGATTTCCAATGCATAATTGTCATTATACATATAGGGCTTTTGCTTAGTGGGTCTTGCCTTGGTGGTCATGGGTATCCTATGGGAACATATGTCAGGATCTACCCCTTTCAAAAATTTGTAACTCCAAGCAAATACATCCATATACCTCTTCAATAGAGCAATCAAATTTTCTTCTTCCTCATCAGTTAAATCATGTCATATATACGTGCATCATTCGTCTCCTTCCTCGATTGCTACTATGACTTTCTTCATGGTTTCCTTATTGTCATAGGCTTCTCTCAAACTTTTGTTTCTTTTGGGCATTCGAATCATGATTTTGTTTCTTTTCCACCGCATATTTCCTAAAATTTTTTGGCACTTCCATCAAGGGTTCTTCCTCCTCGGTTTTCACACTCTTGTTCTTCCTCACCTTTTGATCTCGTTGACTAGATCTTGAATTTTCCTTTTCTTTTCTAGGGGTGGTGAGTTCTGGGGACATGGCTTCTACCCAACCCAGGAATTCCTCTTCCAATGAACATTCAGGTATGTCTGAATCTACTTCCCATTCCACATTGTTCACTTGCATACTACAATCTGAGATTTCTTCTTTAGGACTATCCTCATCTGTTTTCTCTCTTACTAAGCTTATCATGAAGATAGATATATCATAACTGTCTTCATCACAATGGGGGATCCATTGTTCTTCGTTAATTGCAATATCCATGGTTGCTGATATCTCTGCCCAGCCATGGGGGTCGAATTCCTTGTCTGGAAATACTACTGAGACATATGCTAGATCCTCAATGGATCTAGATGGGTGTCCTACTCCTGACGCTCTTGCTCTAGCACGCTCCTCTTCCTTGGTTGTGATTTTACACATCCACAGGTGTGTATCCTCATGTAACCAAGATGGATCTGATGTTAAGGAATGTACCGATTCCTTCCCCTCTTCGTTTCTATGTATCGTGTTCCATTGCAAAGGTGGTATGTCACTATGTGAATAGTCTACGAGCTTTAGTTTTGTGGTTACTCCTAGGTGTTGTAGGTACAAAGAGTTGGTTCCCCAATCTTGTACAACCTGCAACTGTCGCATAAAAGGTCTACCTAAGAGCATCTCATATGCTTGGTTCTTTCCAAAATCGCATATTGCAAAGGTTTGATCAAATTCTACTCTGCAAGTGGATAGGTTAATTCCTTCCAACAATCCTAAGGGTCTTTTTATGTGTCTGTCAACCATCTATAGTTTCATCTTGGTAGGTCTAAGGGCTAGTTTTCCCCAACATTTCCACAGTGAAGTGGTTGCGATGGCTACCCCTGCACATGTATCTAGAATGGCTTTGGTAGTGTGACCCTTGTACATAATGGGCAAATAAGCATTACCTTCCTCTCCTTCACTTGCATCGCCCACTTTATCTAAGGGTATCTCAGGCACCTTTCCTTGTGCACTTGGTCTAGCAGAGGTTGTGGCTATTTCTAGGAACTCGTTTGCTACATGTTTCCATAGTTCGGGTTTGATCTTCAACAGCTCATCCAGAGTTAACTGGCATTGAACTTTAATGTTCTTCATAGCTTCCGTATTCCTAGAAAGAACTGAGTTCTCTCCCCTTACTCAAATAGTGGGGGCTTTCACTTGAATTGAACAGTCTTCCCAAGTGCCCGTAAAGTGAGGTAACTCTTGCAAAGAGTTAGATTCAAAACTAGTGTGCTCACTTAGCCAATCATCCACTTGATCTCCATAGATTGATGGGATATCTATTGGGAATTATTCTCCTGAGTCATCAATCTCGAGTATGGGTGGTCGAGCTTTTTGTTCTTGTTTCCATCTTTCTTCTTGAATCTCTTTCAAGATGACATGTGAATCCATATAACCTGTTTTATGAGTTTCTAGATACGACCTAGCCCGTTCCGATGGAGTGGCCTTCAAGGGTTCTGTTGGGCTAGTTTGTGTGCTAGAGCTGGACTTTTGCCGGGTTAGATACGACTTGCCCTAGTTTCTCTAGGAGTCCTTGAAAATGTAGCTCAAGCCTGGCCATCACTTCCCAATTGAGGTATTGTGAGGCTTCAAACGATTGCTTGGGCTAATTCCACCATTTTCATGCACAGTTTGGTTCTCTCAATTTCTAAGTCAGCTCGGGGGTAATGCTTGCTAGATTCTCCTACTTGGGGTCCTTCTTGTATTCTTGCTTGATAGGATTTGAACATCATATCAAGGTTTGCTGGGGTGGGGTCTACTAGTACTGATCCTGGTTTAGAGGTGATTATTCGTGATTCAACCTCTTGTGATGTCATTTCTAAGATTTTGGTTTTGGTTTCCCTTAGGCTTTCCTCTAACTCACTAAGATTTTTACCCCATTTCCTCTTGTGTCGCTTTCGTGACTCTTTCCATGTTCTAGTTTTCTTTCCTGTTGATTCTCCTACCTCACTGGCTTCAACTATTTTTCTTGGGTTTTTTGGTTGTGTTTGCCTTTGTGTTTGAGCTCTAGTAACTGCATGGATGGGTATGTACTGAGGTATGGAGCCTTCAAAATGTTGCACTATGCCTATCAGGTTGATGGGCATCACTTTCATAGAAGAGTTCATAGGGTTCTTGGGGCAATCTCTTATGAAGTGATCCTTTCCACATTCATGGCGAAAGCCATGAATATTGAAATATTGCGACTGCACTATAGTTGCTCCATGTGGGCAATCTCGTATGAAGTGGTCTCCTTGGCACTTAAAACATGGTCCTTTGGGTGCTTGTGGTCTTAGTTGTCTAGCCTGCAGTCTCGGGTTGGGGTTTGTGTACATGACTTGAGCATAATCTGGTTTCCAGTTTTTGCTCATACATAGGGTTCTCATAGTAAGGGTCTGAGTTTTCCGGTGACTTCGTGTAATATGTTGGTGGGTTATCCACATGAATGGAGTCAAAATTGTTTGCATTAGGGTCATTATCCGTGATTAATGGGGTCATAAGTACTAATGCCATGTTGGAATTCTCCTGTGGTGTAGCGTACTTTATCAAAACTACATTAGTTGGGGTTGGAGGTTGTTTTCCTAGGACAGGTTGCGGTCTTCGCTATGCTTTATATGGAGCGTGATACTAAGGGGGGTCTTGATAATATTGTTGTGGTTGGTACTACCCTTGGTATCTATCAGGCTGATATTGCTGAGGGTAGTTCTGCCTAACCAGTTGTTTGTTATATGGACAATCTTGAGTAGTGTGATTTGTGTACCTTCATTCTATAGTACAATACACTCCGTTGGAGTTCCCTATGGGTTGCAATGCATGTGGACACACGTTTGCCATATGGTTTCCTCCACAGGTATAACACCTTCGAGGGGGGGCTAATTTGATGCATGGTTTACTAGACACTCCCAATTGTTTGGCCACTTGTTCTGATAAGTCCTCAATTGGATTGGAATGCCTAGATGAAGTTTCTGTGGTGCTATCCGAGTCTCCACGGACCTTAGGAAGTTCTAGCTTATCTCCTAAGTTATCTTCTATGTCTACACAGATCCGTAAACATTGATCCAAGGTTCTTGGCTCCTTCAAGAAGACGTATGATCTCAGCTTAGCACTCAAAAGGCCGTCTATGAACAAAGCTATCAATTTAGCTTGAGTGGGAACTTCCGATAGGGGACATCTTTCTATGTAGTGTCTAAATCTTCGATCGGCCATCCTCAATGTCTCTTGAGGGGTTTGTTTGAATGTGTGTATCAAAGAAGACGTGTTGTGTCTGATTCCACTCTTGGAAAAGTTTGGAATGAAGGACTCCATCATGTGCTAGATGTCTCTAAATTGATGTTGGTGCAATGGTCTGAACCAATCCAATGCATCACCCTTTAGAGTAAGTTCAAAGGCATTAAATTGTGTAAACATGTCTTCAACTTTTTTGGCCTGTAGCACCTGCTTGAATTTTGCTACGTGCTCATAAGGATCTCCCGGTCCATCAAAGCAATTCTTCATAGCCTTCACTAATTGTGTAGGCCTCAAGGTTCTAGGGTGCTCTCTTGGTCTAGGTAGGGGAATATGTCCCCACCCTATGTGCCTTAAGATCCCTGAGAGGTTCTCGTTCAACTCTTCCGCTTTCGGTAGGGGCCCTCTCCCTTCCTGCACGATGAATGAAACTACTCTCTACTCCTTCCTTGTTCTTCGCTCTATGCCCTTGAGATATGCCTTCACCCAAACTATCCTTAGGTGCTTGTGATTTCGTTAGAGGAAAAACCAATTCTCCTCCCCATGTATACGCATGTTTTCCATGTTCTATGACCTTATACATTTGTTCTGAGGTGTCATCTAAGTATACTAGTTTTCCTATAATCTCTGGGTCTTTTAGTTCATAAATCGTGTTTGATCCTGCTGCAGTAGGATGCTCTGGCCTATATCTCCAAAAGGCTTTGTCAGTCTCCTTATTCATGCAAAGGATAAGGAGAGCTTGAGTTAAAAGGATTTCATCATCAAACTTAACATTGGGGAATATGGTTTGTTCACGTCAAAAGAAGGCAAGAAGAGAAAGACAGAAGGGTAAAGAGGTTACAAACAAGTGCTCTTCATCAAGAATGAATCAGGGATGTCGTAATTCTTTCCTCTTTCGAATAATAGCATGCTCATGGATATCTTATTTCTACTTGTCGATGTTTTTATTTCATGCATCGAAGGATCATCTTATATATGAATATGAAAGTTCACATATTAGAAAAGTAAAAAACATGCACTATGCTATTTTCCTCATCATTTTACGGTACCATTTGGTATCCAATTTTTTTTTTGTGTTACATGTGTTCCTTGGAGTTTCTACAATAGATATATCACTCAAGTTTGAAGAAACTATATCTCAAATCTACTTGTAGCTCTTGCAAACATAGTTTCCAATAGATGATCACCCAGTAGAAAGTCCACTTCATATGCATGCTACTCTTATCAGAGTGGAAAACTTTGACCATTACTAGCTTTTCAAAAAAAGTTTTTAGCTACTAAGTTTCAAAAGTTTTGGCAATGAAGTTGGCAATGTCATCGACTATCTCTTGTCATTTCAACCCTTTCAAATGTGGAATAGAAACGTGTCTTTGTATTTTAGCTTGTATAATAAATACCTAACTCAAATATTTATTTGTATTTTTGGATCAAAAGGTGCATACTATCTAACTCAAGCATGGTATTTGGAAAAGGGATTGAGTGCATGAGCATGGATGGACTTGGATATGTCCAATCATGCTATTACTAATGTGTTGAGATAAGATGAATATGAATCTCCTATCTCTTTCAATCCACTCATTCACTTATCTTTCCTGTGCTTGAGTCAATGGCTCTGCATATTGAGGCCTAGGCTCGGCTCCACTCTAATCCCCATAGTCCCTTGCCCATGAGGAAATTGCTGATCCGAAATCTCCAAGGTTGGTAGTTTCCTTTCTCCAAATTCTCTATTTGGGTAGCATAATCAAACATTGCGCACGTGCACAATTCACTAGTTTTTTTTTCATCCACCGATGCACCATCATGGCATACATTACTTATGTATTAAAGTATAATGTGTAAATTAAGAAGAATTAAGTACATTATAACTAAATGGGTCTGGAAAGCGAATAAAACCACAAGAAATTATGAAGATAAGTGTCTTTGTAGTGCAATCATAAATATATTGTTTTATTCTTGGATTGGTTGGTCATTGTTGCTCATTGGTCCATTTTTCTAGGGATTCATAATATTTTGCCTTTTTATGGTTGATTCTCTTTTCCACACATGACTGCTCGATTTTGGTAATTATTTCCATGTGACATCACATAGAGAATGGTTCTCTACTTATGCAGCAAAGTCTCTTGGTACCATGAGACTTGGTGACTCTTACCAGTGTGATGTTGTTGGGATTGGAGATGTATTTGTGCAGTTCATTGGTGGTCCAAAATTCGCTATGTATAATGTATCCATGTACCTTTGTTATCATGCAATTTGATTTCAGTCATTCAACTTTATGACCTTCATTCCAAAGTAGTTTTCTATGCTCAATCCTCTTGCATATCAAAGGGCAATATGGTTATTGCAAAAGGAAGCAAAGTTGGCTCACTTTATCCTTTATTTGTATCAGAAAAAGAACACTTGGTAGTTGTTACTAAATAGCCTATGGATTGTAGTTGGCATGGCCATTTGGGCCACATATCTCATAATGGAATAAAAAATCTATAGCACTTAACCGAAACAAGTCAACTAGGCTTATTGTGTGTTGATATATTTGGTAGTGATGTGTGTGAATACACTTAGAACTGTCGAGACACTTTTTTCCCTCTTTAGGAGATTTTCTTCTCCCATTTTGTATATATTTATATAATCCTAATGGGTTACTTATCTTTGTACATCTCATTTTGTAATTCATTCAGTGTTGTGCTGTGCTCCAAGATTCTTCTTCTTCTTCCTCCGCATATTTTTTGTGTGCTTTTGAGGACATAAAACTCAAAAACTTGGTATCAAAGTAGCTCGGTGCTTCATCTAGGGCATCATCATCACCCCTCTAGTCTCATAATCGCACAAAAATTGGTGAGCATACTCCGAATGCACTATCACAATGCTTGTGCAAGAAATTTTATACTTTTGTGCCAAATATAATTTTGGTTAGACATTACAAGTGCCTCGAAGTCTATTATAGGTTTAGCAAAGCTCAACAGGGTGGTTCTGCTCAACATTTTGAAATACACTCATTTTTCTACATCAAGGTATTTAGCCAGTGGACATGGCTAGAATAAATGATGTGTTCCATATATTGGTTGTTTAGGATAATTTGGATGGTACTAATTACCCATTATGGGCATATATGATTCATCATGTATTGCTAGCAAAAGGTTTGTGGAATATTGTTCAGGGTATTGAAATATGCCCTACTACACCTAGGAATACAAATATTGAAGGTGATGCAAATGGCATTGAAGATGATGATCTTCATATTCATGTTCATGTTGTAGTTCCTATTGCACTTACTACACAGAAACTTTTTTGGGATGGTGGAGATGCTCGGGCACATGCATTATAGCTTTGTCTATAAAATATGTCGTTATCCCTCACATTCACTCTTGCAAAACATTAAAGGATGCTTGGGATACACTTACCACTTTTTACCATACAAGAAATGAGGATCTTGTTGCTTACCTCTGAAAAAAGTTGGAGAGTGATCATATGAATGAAGGAGATTCTATGGACATATTTTTGAAAAATATCAAAGATTTGAAGGAGTATTTGATGTCTGCTCATGAAGTCTTTCCAAATAGTTCACTTGCGCAAACTATTCTGAAGGATCTTCCAGATTCATATCGGAGTTTTGCTTTTAATCTTTGATTGATGATGAAAGGAAATCCAATTGCCTTAACATTAGAGGATTTCATCTTTGTTTTGTTGCAGGAAGATCAATCTAGGTAGAATAGGTCCATCATGTGTGTTGTAGATCAAGTTTTGTTAGCCAGTCAAAAGGGCAAAGATAAATGGAGCTCATCTACTAGTACAAAAAATTTGGTAATGTTCCACAGTCAAAGAAGGAAGAGAAATATGAAAAGAAAACAAAAAACTAGAAAGAGTTTTGTAAATAGTGTAAGGGTAATGATCATATCATCAAGAGTTTTCCAAAATTGGCTACAAAAGAGGCAAAGAAGAAAGAGGTTGGAATGGTTGTTGTAGAGGCCTCTATACATAAAACAAAGTCCGCTAATCTTGTTCAAAATGAAGAATGGGTGTTTACTACTAGTTGTAGCTATGATCCATCTTCTCATGAATAGTGTATGTGTGCAATAGACTTAGATGTTTGGTACTTTGATAGTGGAGCAACCAAACATATTAACTCACAACACTATTTCTTCAGTTCACTTGAGCCTACCCCTACAAGGAATACTGTTACATGTGGTGAAACATCTTCTTATCCTATAATTAGATTTGGCAAGATCATTTTGACTATTGCTGATGGTAGTTCTTTCACATTGTTAGATTCTTTGTATTTATCGAGGATTAAGAAAAATATGTTGTCAATTTTAGCATTAGCCAAGATTGGCTTAGTTATCAAACTCATTGATGACAGATATACATTTCATGATATTTCAAATGTCTATGTTATTATTGCTTCTATCATTTTATGTCATGGGTTGTATAAGCTTATAAACTATGCAAAATATGTGAATGATTCAAAATGTGCAGCTCAAGATTCTCAAGCTATCTCACATGCAAAGCTTTGGCATGCACACTTTGGTCATCTAAACGTTTCTACTTTGCTAAGCATGCAAAAATCTGAAATGGTGTCCTCTCTTCCCAAACTTGAGGCACCGTGTAAACATTGTGAAGGCTATATTTTGAGAAAAAAATGCAACATTCCTCCTTCCCAAAAGATGGTTCAACTCGAGATACTCAAAAATTGCAACTTGTTCATAGTGATTTTTGTGGTCCTATGAAAACACCTTTTGGAAAATACTTTTACTTTGTGAATTTTATTGATAATTTCTCTAGGCGTGCATGGGTGTATCCAATGAAAGAAAAGTCCAAAGTGTTTATGCACTTCAAACAATTTTTGGTTTTCGTTGGCAATCTGTCAGCATGTAAAATGGGCACCCTCCATTTTGATCAAGGGGAAGAATACATATCTTTTGATTTTAATGTATTTTAGGCTGAAGGTGGGATAAAACATCAGTGTACATTGCCATGTAAACCTCAACAAAATGGAGTTTCTAAAAGAAAGAACAGGTCACTCGTGGAGATGGCAAGGTGTATGGTCAAAAGTTAGGCTTTACCACAAAGCTTTTGGCTTGAGGCTGTTATGTGTGCATCATATGTACTTAATAGATGTCCCACTAAAGCACTACAATTGATCACTCCATATAAGGCTTGGCATGGTTGCAAGCCTTCTGATGCTTATCTATGTGCATTTGGTTGTTTGGCATATGCATTAATGCTTGAACTACAACATATGAATTTGGATGATAAAGTAGTGAAATGTATTTTTGTTGGGTATAGTTCTAAAAGAAGAGGATATCGTATGTATCATCCATAGACTAAAAACGTTTTGTTTACTCATGATGTTGTTTTTGTGAAAGATGAAATTCAGCCATTATTTTCATATACCAAGGAGACTTCAGCTTGCTCTAGAGATGTGTATGACACTTTGCTACCTCTTTTTAAAGGTGGATAGTAAAGTGATGGTCCAAATGAGGTAATTTCTCAGCGTTATAGGTTTCACATGATGATGCACATCATTCC
This sequence comes from Ceratopteris richardii, assembly GCA_020310875.1. Taxonomy (NCBI): domain Eukaryota; kingdom Viridiplantae; phylum Streptophyta; class Polypodiopsida; order Polypodiales; family Pteridaceae; genus Ceratopteris; species Ceratopteris richardii. The sequence continues at coordinate 146,267,867 of CM035429.1, forward strand.
ATTTTTTATGCAGATTTACATGATGCACTTATTAATGAGGGGGTTAATATAGAGGAAAAATCTATGCCGAAATGGCTGGTGTAGACTTTGAGAGATAGAAAATTAGATGCATCTCTATCATATGGTACTCATTCAAGCTCTCATACTGCTTTCTTTGCATCATATTTCTATGCAATTGCTGCCTCTAGTCTTTGTGATGAGAATAAGCCTATTTCTTTTGATGAAGCATAGAATTCAGAAAAGTGGATCACTACTATGAAATCAAAATATGATGCTATTATGGAGAACGGTACCTCGTCTTTACGTGAATCGCCTTCAAGAAAAAAGGCAATTGGCACTATATGGGTATACAAGTTGAAGCATAAGTCTTATGGAATAGTTGACAGGTATAAAGCTAGGTTTGTTGCAAAAGTTTATGCTCAAGAGAGAGGCATTGATTTTGATCAAACATTTGCTTCCATATGTCGAATGGCCACCGTTCATAGCATCTATGCACTTGCAATTCATCATGGTTGAAATGTACATTAGTTGGACATTCAAACTACATTTCTAAATGGTAACTTGCATGAAGAAGCATACCTATTTCAGCCCTGTGGTTTTGCATAGAAAGAGCATGAAAAGAAAGTGTGCAGGCTAAAAAATGCATTATATGGTTTCAAGCAAGCACCATGTGCTTGGTATGAAAAGATGCATGTCTACTTGATTGCACATGGTTTTGAGAAGAGTAAAACTAAGAGAACCTTATATGTTAAGTGTGTAGATGATGGACTTATCATCATCGTTGTATATATTGATGACATGCTACTCACTGGTCTTAATGAGAAGCATATTGTTGAGTTTAGGCAAACTTTCATTTCTCTTTTGAGATGTCAAATTTGGGGCATTTGCATCATTATTTGGGCATTGACTGTATGCAAGTTGATGGGGGATCAACTTTGTGTCAAACAAAATATATTGACACATCAATCCAGCATTTTGGCCTTGAAAATTGCAAACCTATTACCACTCCTACGAAAAGAGGTTTATGGTAGATTCTTCATGATGTTGGAGATGCATTTGATGCTATTCTCTATCAACAAGCTATTGGATGTTTGATTTACTTATGCATAACTCAGCCTAATATTTAGTTTGTTATCTCACAGATGAGCAGGTTTATGCATTGCCCAGGTGTCAAGCATTGGCACATGGTTAAGTGCATCTTTCACTAATTAAGTGGTACTTATCTACTTGGATTGTTTTATCCCAAGGGGGGGATCATTACTTTTTCTTTCACTAATTAAGTGGTACTTATCTACTTGGATTGTTTTATCTACATGCTTTTTCTGACTCTGACTAGGCTCATTGTTATGACACTCATGTGCCCACCAATGGTTTTTGCTTCATGCTTGGTGGCTCATGCTTATCTTGGTTGAGCAAGAAGTAGCCTATTATGGCCACTTCTAGTTGTGATGTTGAGTATAGGGCAACTTTCATAGCAATTGTTGAGTGTGTGTGGCTCAAACACCTTTTGGCTGATTTGGGTGTTGGTCAATCTTCTGTTGTCATCATCCTCACTAATCGTCAGAGCACATTGACAATTGCAAGGAAAATTATGTTCCATGCTCACGCAAAGCATATTGAGGTGCACTATCATTATATTAGGAAGAGGTTCTCTGTTGGATAGATCAGTTTGGCATGCGTGCCCATACAAGAGAATGTTGTAGACCTTTTCACAAAGGCTCTACCCAGGGAGAAGTTTGAAGTTTTTTGCAAAGCTTTGGGATTAATTCCTTTTGTAGATTGATCTCTTTCCACATAGCTTGACACTTCCTTATACATGAGTGCTAGCTCCTTCATCATCACATCACTCCCAGTGGGATTTGTTGATATATTTTGGTAGTGATGTGTGTGAACGCACATAGGACCACTGGGGCACTTTTTTTCCTCTATAGGAGTTTTTTCCCCAACTTGTATATAACCCTATGACCCTAATGGGTTAATCTTTGTACATTTCATTTGGTAATTCATTCAGTTTTGTGTTGTGCTCCAAGCTTCTTCTTCTTCCTTGTTCTCTTTTTATACTTCCACAAACCTAAAACTCAAACATCGTGCACCCATCAACAACTAGCATACATCTCTTGTGGAGAGGCTGGATAAGTCTTCCAACTACATGGTCAAAGAGATTCCAATATATGGGTGTCTCCCAATTAAGAAAACCTCATCACGACCCTCTTTATCAATGTCAAAGTTTTTATGCAAAAACATAACTGCTATATCAATGACCACATGGATGTACATAAGTGGTATCCACACAAGCATACATGGTGTGTATGTGCTTAGTATATGCAGTAAAATGGCACTGAAAGTCTGAATTTACAGCCCAAACACTAGCCAAAAATACCTACAAGTATCTATCAACTTTGTTCTTTAGGCTCAAAACTTGCATAAACTTGCACAATTGAAAACCTTTCGAGAAACATGTAGATTTACTAGTGTGGCTGAAAATCATAGCCCCAATGCTGAATAATCATTATTACATAAGTACAAAGAATGCTTTCCCTGATGTTTTTGAACCTATGTAAAGAGAACTATGCGTGAAAATCCTATGAGATTGCTCCAAGAATCACCCTAAAAATGCTTCAAAAAACAGGACTTGAAAGCAAATAATGAAGATTTGAGGGGCCAAAACATGTTCAAGGTAATGTGAACATTAGTCTTTCCCCCTCCTCACACACCACAAGAGTTTATCTTAGTGAAAAGAAATTGCCAGTTAAGTCAACTTTAGGGAGAATGGTATTGGGATGGGTGACCTCCCAGGAAGTACTGAGAATCCCCGTCTTCCTTGCACTCTTGTTCTACATCATGGTTGTCTTATGACACTCCAATTTTTCTTCATATGAGCCTAAGTGTCAAGGTAAGGATCCTAGACTTGGTGTGATATCTAACTCATAATCAAGCCAAATTGATGCATCCCATGGATCTACATCCCCTTCTAAGGGTAGAATTGGAAAGTGAAGCTCTAAGAAGGGTGGTTGTTAATCAACATGTCTCTCCATTTCTTGAATTTCACTTCTTCTTGTACGTTTTAATGTTTTTGGCTCTCAAGCCCAAGTTTGGGTAGGCATTTCTCCCAAGTTATGTTCTCTTTTGTGGGTTCTATAGGTATCTTTCAGGGGACAAGCTCTAGTAGCTCTACCGTAGGAGTCAATTTTCCTAAAGTTTTTCTTATCTAGTAAAGTTTCTCTTATCTAGTTATTTTTTTTATTTCTCTCCAAGCATGCATAAGGGAATACAAGAGGAGCCCTATCTAAAAATTTCTTAGCTACTTCAATCATTTGTTTACAAATTTCTAATTGTTGTCTTTCTAAGTCAGGTCTAGGGTAACATTTGTCATGGTTTTCAATGTTCATCCCTTCATGGATCCATTGGTGGTAGGCTTGTAGTAATAGTTTAATATTTGGTTCAAATATAGAGGAGGCCTTGTGTTTTGCCTTATCAACCTCTTGTTCAAATCTTGCACTTTGTTCATTGGCTACTTTAGCTACCTCATAAGCTTGACTGACTTGCATTTTTTCATTTTTTTGGCTCAAGTGTTGCATTGTCCTCATCTTGATGTTCCTTTCTCTTTCTCACTAGCAAAAAGTTATATCCCTCCATTTCGGGTCTGAGCTCTCTTCTTGTCTTGGGCTCTAGTGACTACTTGGAGTGGGACTTTTCCCTCTTCCTTGCTCTTACTAATGTCAAACTCACTAGTTTGATTTGATGAGTTCTATTGATATTTCCAATACAACCAATCTATGAACTCTTCAAAGGGGTGGAACATATCCCCCCAATTATAAGTGTTAAGATTGTGCTACCCAATTCCTCTTTAGTAGGGTGCCCTAACATGGATCATGATTGGGTTTTTTCCTTATCCTTAGATTTCAACTTAATAATTGTGAGGCCTAGATCATCCTCCTTTTCACTACATTTCCTCATGCCATCCGTTAAGGAACTAGGTCTCACGCAAAGAATGCATGCTCTTAAGTCGGCATTTCTTGGCCCATCAAGAAAAAGCGCTCTCAACTTCTTGTAAGAGGATAAATGAAGAAAATAATCCATGTAACACCTTAATCTTCACATGGCTTCCCTCACAGATTTGTTAGGACTTTGCTTGAATTGCCAAACCTCTTTGAATATCATGTCTAACTGTAGTGGGCCTAAATTTGTTGATGAATCCTCACAAGAGCTCATCAATGTTCTTGGAATGCTCACAACTTAAAGTTTGAAACCATCTCATGGCAATTCCTTTTAAGGTTGGGCCAAAAGAATGATATTGCATGAAAAATCTTCCACTACTCGGCTCTCACTAGTGGCAAAATTTAGTCTCATCAATTTTAGGATCACTACTCCCATCAAAAACATTGTTTACCTTCCTTGCTACTTCAGTGGGTCAGAGAGGTCTACCTAGATCTTGCTTTTGGTAGCAGAGAGAGAGAGGGGGAAATAATTCCATCCTCCCTAATCTACATATATTTTCTCTTCCAAGAGGGACATTTTATTTCGTGGATTTGTATCCGAACATCCCCCACTTTGTGGAGTATGGAAAACACCAAAAGGATTCACTTTATTCTGGGGCAAAGTATATTTTCACTAGGGAGTTATCTTGGGGGACTGTGAGCTAGAAACGTTTGAGTAGAGGTGGGTAAGATTTGAAATCTCACAACCCTAGGCTTTTCACCAAAAATGTAGGAGAAGAAGGGTTCCTTGATCCCCAAAAGATTCTCAAGTCTTCCCTAGATAATTCAAGGTAAAATAGTCTTTCCTTAAGGTATGCACCCCCCTTGGTGGCCAAAGTTTATTGACAAGTTCATGACGCCTCTCTCCCACCCAAGTTCAACTTCAAAGAATCATATCTCAAAATAGAAACAATATTCTTAACACGTGTTGTACTTGGACACTTTCGTATCTTGAAAAAGAGACATTATTTGATGAGTTTTCTAGATTACTAGAAGGAACCATTGATAAATCTAATTATGGAACATGTTAGAAAAAGGATTGAATATTTCATTAAAATTATAGTTTTCATTAAATTATAGACAACATTAGTAATTATTCACTAACTTTCTAAGTTCAATATTTGCACAAAAATTACAATGATGTCAATTAGTGTTGATTTTTTTATGAAAATCATGATATAACCCTTTTCATTGTTATAATAGCAATAAAAGCTCTTATTTTATATACTTCAAAACTTTTCTATCTATAGTTAGAGATTCGTAATCATTTTTACAAGGTTTAGGGCATAAAACTAATCTCATATGTGCCATGATAGTGTTATGATCTATGAATTATTTTGCAAAGTGACACTATGAATGAGGTCGGGTGTGTGTCTTTCCAATTCCTTGTACTCTCAAAAAAAAAAGAGTCATATTTATTATCAAAGTGCTATTTGAGATTTGTAAAGCTAGAAATATTTTGTTGACAACATAAGGGGTCAAATTTCTATGTCATTCATTCAAGTTAAACACTACTACTATTTTTCCTAAGAAAATATCATTTCATAAGCAAATATTGCATATGCTACATGGTTAAAGCTAATATGCTAGTTTTTTCTATATAAAGTAGTTTATAATTTTTACATAATGATTTTGATTGATATTATATACATTATATCATTGAGAAAAGCTAATGATTGAGGATGAAATTTTATTCTCGAAAGAGTGGAATATGGCTATTCAATGAAATATGGAAATGGTTAATGATATGTGAGATAGGTACACAAATTATTGGTTTGAAGGCATGTGGCATATTTGTATGATACTATATGATGGTTTTTGAAATAAAAAACCATCCATTTTATTGTTTTTATGCATCAATATCATATAAAATGTTACTACAATGTATAACTATATAATGAGCACCCTATATTGTAGTACATTTCTTATTATAAAAATGATCTTTTTAATTCTCAAGACTATGATTATATGACTTTAAATTAACATTAGAAAAAATATTCCAATACAAGGAAAATTTTTTCTACGGAGATATTTCTTTCTTCTCATATATAATTCTAGACGATCAATTGTGGCTAGAGTATCTAGAAAAAACAAACAAAACAGGACTCATAGAAGTCATGGGGAATGGGAAAAGCAAGGGAGAGAGTACATCGCTACCTGGATGAACATAGTCCAATGGATTCTTACCAATTGGAGGTCTCAAATTGGAATTTGTGAGCCTTGGATCGATAGCCCACCCAACTAAGGACAATGAAAGGTTCATGTTTGTTTTTTTTTCAAGCTTGACCCAAGGGCCCAAATCAAATTCAGATGATCAAATTTGAATCTTGTGGTCCTTGAAACCTCTAGTGAGGAAATGCAACTTCTTATCATCACATTTTGGTTGTTTTGACCAATCCAAATTCGAGGAAACCTAGGCATAGCCTACTTGATTGAGCCTCTAGACTATGGCCAAGACCCTCGTCGCATTGATCCTTCAGTAATCACCCCTTAATATAAAAGGCTCATGCAAGGTTCATTGTTTTCCCTAATGAAAGGACACATATTCATACAAGGGGAAAATTTCCACTAGTTTATAAGGGAACATGTAGCTTTTGGATGAGATATGATTCCGATTTAATTTTACATTATGTCTCTAGTTTTTCTTCTCTTTCTTTTGGTGTGTCATTTCCTCTTCAGGATTTTGTACTTGATTATGAGGTTTGGAATAAACTTTCTATCTTCTAGAAATTTTGTAAGAACCCAAATATCACTAGCATTCAAAACCTTAATCTTTTCCTATTTAGTTAGCTCCAACTTACTTTTATCATTTCATCTATTTGTCTCATTGCATATGAGATGCTCTCCATCAAAACACATCATACATTCAAGAGAAGACTAAATGTTTTAATGGATTATTCCTCACCCTATTAAAGCACATCTAAATTAATTAGTTTCATATTTAAAGCATTTTCATCATCATGTATGGATACACCATAACTTGGTACAAGAATATCATATAGCAAGCACAGAGATTTCTCCCATTTCATCATAAGTGACTCATTTGAGTGTTTTTATGAGTTACAAATGCCTCTATTATGCATGGGATTATATGCAAGCCTTCCCATACTTTGAATCCATCGGACTTTTATCTCCATAGCCATTGATATTGTCTTTGTGTACACCATGTCTAGCTTGTTTATTTTATAGATAAGGATGCATAAAGACTTCATAGCGAAGAATATGCAAACAATATGAATGCAACCTCTTAGAACAAACCTTCAAGTGATTTTGTATGATGCAAAATTGGAAGCATAATTTTAAAAAGGTAGCACAAATTTTGAGTCAAACATAACGAGATTTTTATCATGCTCAATAGATAATGATCACAAAATTCAGATATAAAATGTGAAGCAAGCAATCCTCTTTGACAAACATGGTGGTGTCTCTTGTGATGAACCCATGTGAGAGTAAGCGTCTACAACAATACAAAGTTTCCTAAGGAACACTTTAAGCCAAAATCAATAGTGAGAAAATTCTCAAGGAACACTTTGGGACTTTGATATGAATAAATTCTATTATTTCTTTCTTCGTCCTTAGAAAGGACACATTTACTCACTAGACCACCAATAAATGCAATATATATGCCTTTTAGCATTACGTTGACCACCAAGAATTCTCTCTTTATAATACTCAAAAACTAATGTATTATACCAAACAAGCATACGAATCTACTACCTATGGTTTACGGGATCATCATGGGCATATAGCAAAAAGCCTCAATCACACCCACATTGGTGACTCGCATATTAGCTTCGGATGGCATGCAAATTTTTCCTTGCCACAAGGTGCTGGCTCTCATATGTATTTGCAAAATCCTCTACTGTAATAGAAGTAACATTTGGCTTTCACGTGTGTGTTGAAAGTAAGTCATTCGGTTTTCCTCATCACTACTCGTTTTCATTGGTCTCCCTTCCTTACCAGCTCTGTATTGTACCACCTGTAGTCAATATTTTTTTGTGATGTTACACATTATATCATATTTTGATTTCGCTGCTTTTTCATTGTTTTCATTATCTTTCTTTGTTTTTATGCGCAATGCCTCCTTTATCAAACATGTAACACATTTTATGCAAAATCATTATCGTCACCGCTAACCTTATGTCAAATCACACAATTGAAAATGTTACTCATTCCTGGCCTCCTATCAAGTTTCCTCATAAAAAATGGAACCTTATCCAATATCGAAAGGCATTGCCCTCATGGCTAACCTTATGTCAAATCAGACATCAAAAACAAAAGCATTACGTTCTTCATCGGAATAAAGAAGCTGGAGACATAAACATCATCAAAATTGATTCCTGCTCAATGGCACCATTATTTCTTTCTTTCTATCTTGCAAATTTGTTGTCAAGAAGACTAACTTGAACTTATCGTTAAGAAAACAAAATCAAGTTCAATACTCGAGGCATGTAAATTGATTAATATGCTTTTGAAATAGACTTCGCCTCTTCCAATCTAAGATCAGTGCTCACATGTTCGGTGCAACATTCTCATAAATACCTTTACATGCAATGATGAAATCTTTTAAGGTCAACTAGGATGCCCGTCAGCAGAAACGAAGCTTAAGAATGTAATAGTCTCTTTATCTAAGCTGTTCACATTGTGTATGGCATTCCCCCATGCTTGTTTCGTTGCAATGCACCATTATGATCTTCAAAAGAGAGATTTCATGTCCTCTATCCATTAATAAAATCCACTATCAAGACTTTTAATTCGACAGTTTTTCACGTATACAAACGAGGGCACCATTGATACAACGAGATGTAAATGCCAGAATAAAAAAGTCTGAATTTTGGCCAAATCCTACAAACCTTTATCCAAAATATGGTGTGCCAAGATACACACTGTGTATAATCGCAGCTTTGGTTTGATAGTTATGTATATGCATGTGTACATAGGTGTAAGGGGTGTGTGCGTGTGTGAAAGAGAGAGAGAGAGAGAGAGAGAGAGAGAGAGAGAGAGAGAGAGAGCTGATTTCTAAGACTTTCTTATATAAAATCTCTCACTTTTGTAAATTTTACATATGATATTGGGATTTCCAAATTTTGATGATACAAACCACAAGACAATACACAGCAGAATGTTTGCATCCAAAATATTTATCTTTCACAAGAAATATATTGACTGTATGTCTAACACGAAATCAAATGTAAAGACTGTAGCCAAAAAGACAGCGCTACAACACCAGCATGTGGTGAAGAGCTCACATTCAAAAGAAAAGCAAAAATTGCTTGCACTTTTGTTGGGGCTTGAAGGTGTTCAACATATTTATCAAGAACAAACGTTGAAGAGTGAGCACTTTTAGAATTACTGACCATGAAAAGCTCCAGAACATACCAAATTTGAGGAGTTCAAGATAATAGAGGTTATAACAGATATCAAAGAATCTAGGAGTTTCGTGCAAGATTACGCAAAGATTATTGGTCTATAAAGAAATGCAATGCATAGTTAATATGATGTTTCTTAAAGTAATGTTCCTATAGTTTACTAATTAGCATGCGATTTGTATACAAGATTTTGACTCGGTGCTCATGCAAGTGTAATCTCAACTACACATACCATCATCAATTGTCCCATATTAAAAACCTAGAAGTCTGCAATGCTGTTCTATTAACAAAATTGTAGCCTTAGAGAGGCACCTACAAAGAGGAAATTACATATGCGAAAGTCTAAGGAAGAAGCTGAAAGCACATGAAGCTTTAAGAAGCATGCCTTTGTGTGCTAGTTTGGACTATTGGATTCCCTTTTTTACCTCTTGAACAGTAACAGAACCTTATAATTCCATTGTGCACTGCTATCTGGTTTCTCAGTTTCTCAGTTTCTCCCACTCCAATACCTTCAAAAAGAAGCATAAACTTTTGGATGTGCTCAATGGTGTGAGTCATGTGGTTTGGTATTTAAGAGAACAGCTTAATAGTAATGATCCTGATTATATTTTGAGCTCCACAAATAAAAAACTCCTGGACAACTGTAAGGGTGACGAACTTAACACGTCCTTTAGGAACATTATCACATTGAAATTGACATGTATTCAGATGAATAAATGCCTCATCAATAAATTTCCTGAGATGATCCCAGGGGCTGAAATCTCTTAAAATTATAGGATTGACCTCGACTACTAGTTACCATCAGTCAACTTTTGTCTTCTCATGTCTCATAAGTAGCCCTGGATTTAGGCTTCAGGGCACCATTACTGCAGTATACGTGGCTTCAGTACATCTATATTAACATTAGCTCTGGAACAAGTGGCATTCGAATTTCCTGTTCTTGGAGTGGTGCAAGAGATGAAAATCCACAAGTGCATACTGTCCATTTAAAATCTTTGAGCTCCGTTTGTCGAGGATGGGCTTAATCCTAGCTCTAGACCAAGATGTACAATAAGCATTCTGACTGGCACTCAGCATGCTAAGTAATTAGCAAGCAGATAGAAATCTGATTGCACTAGTGATCAAGTAAGCTGCAAAATCTGTTTTGCCCCTTTTGTGTGGTAATGGGTGGGAAATAGCCACAAGGAGAAAGGGAAGAGAAGGGAAAGAAGGTAGATCGACTCCAAGAAATTATCAACTTCTTTTAATCACTATGAACTTAAGAATAATATTATACCACATCGCAAATTGGAAAAACATCTCTGTGATTAAAGCAAGGCAAACAGAATGCCAAAAGAGACCGCTTCTATCAATACCTGAATGATTCCAACCACGTAGATGCAGGTTACTATTGTAAGTTAAACAATCAGGCATTTGTTGATACATACATGGAGGCTGCCAGATCGTAGATTATCTGAAAAGTCATAGGCAGCATAGAAAACTGCTCCCTTACAGAGCTCTTCTTGGTGGTGGACATAGACAATGACCTTCTTCTAAAATGTGTACAAGGGCACTAGATTGCTCACCGAGAGATTGCAGAGCCACCCACTGAGGTTGGCATTCCAGATGCTTGCATCTCTTTCAAAGTTGTTGCGAGCCAATCTAAGCCTTCATATAAGCCCTCTCCTTTTGGAGCACAAGTACCTTGAATATGCCATCTCCTGTTCCGAAGATTAAATAGACCAAATGCTTCACACACTTCAGCAGGTGACATTGCCCCTTTCTGTTTACAGTTTCCATCTTAGCAGAGATAAGAGAATAAGAAATAGGTTACGGCATAAAGGACTTACCAAATCTTGCTTGTTAGCAAACACTAGTATTGCACTGTTTTTCATCAAAGGATCATTCACGATAGCCTGCAAAATCATGAACCTCAGAAACCATTTATAAAACTGAAAATCTTATGAGGTTCAGGATATCACATTAAACAAAATGCTTACAGACACATTGATTATTAGCATTAACCTCCAGAGTACTATAGATGGAACAATAAATAGGCCTTATGTAATTCTCTCTTTTGGCACAAAGCTTCAATGCACATGCCTATATTCAGACTCAAAAGGTAGCTATTATGTAGAACCAAGGTGATAATAGATATGGTATGTTAGATACAATGCATACAGTTGAGAACGGTACACAGACCAAGTATCAAGGGAAGTTTGGTACGTATGTACCTTATTTGATAGATGACTACATATATAATATGAACAATCATAATAATGGATGATTTGATGATGCTCAACAAGTACAAACATCAGATGTGACCATTGTGATGGCATTATGGCACAAATCCAACAATTAACATGTGAAGTCTATACAATCATGGTAATTCAATGATCAACAAGAATATACATCAATGAGATCATTGTGATGGGAGTATGGATTGTTAGGGATAAAGGCCTAAGAGTATCCCTATGTACATTTTCGCCTGTCCACATGACAGCTCTCTTCAAGAGCTATCAATACATATATTTCTTGTATTTCTTGGCCCATTGCATTTAAATGTTTTTAAGACTTATGATCACTAAGGTACACTTGGCAATGTGACCAAAGTTACTCGTCTTAATAAAATTAAGGCCACCTCACATTTTCGAGTAAGGACTGCTAAAAACTTGTATGTGCAAAGAGAACACATTCACACAGTGGACATGGTCAAAAATTATTGTGCTCCAACCAATGAACAAGATATACAAGATGATGGTATGCTCCAAAATCAAACTAAAGAAACATACTCACATCAAAGAGAGCAAAGGAAGGGATAGGGAAATAAAGGGATGTACAGGCTTAAGCTAAACAATGAACTCCAACACAACCTCTCAGAATAGTAAAACTAAAAGAGCTCGCTTGCTGCCGCTGCGCCCGGCTCCTCCCCCCCTGCACCTTCGCCTTGCACAGCCCCCCCCCCCCCTGCACACCTCCCCTTCCTGCCTCCCTGCCCATCCTGTTCCCCCCCTTGCTGCCCGGCTCCGCCACCTCCTTCTGCCCCCCCCTCGCTGCTGCTGTTCGTCACCCCCTTCCTCCCTCCGCCTTTCAGGTTGCCCCAGCCCCCGCCCCAAAAAAAAAAAAAACCTCACCGCTTGGGCTGCTGAATTATGATAAGGAAAGAAAATCTGACTCGTGTTCGCGATCAGCAGCTAAGGTCTCTCAGCCTGCCGCAAATATGGATGGATAGGGAATCCACCCATCAGAGGGACACTTGTGAGGCCCCCTCGCCCGACTCCGCTCCATCGCCCATCAGACTCTCCCTCACCAATGAGGGGAGAGCGAGCTTGGCCTCTAAAGTTGAACGACTTCAAGCCTCATCAGTGATTTGCGAAATCATCAGACTTCACCCCAGCCGTGGCAAACTCAGGGATCTTCTTCAAAACAGCTTGCTTGCTGAGGTTGGCAAGCTTGTTGGTATCTAGCACCTCGGTTGCAGCTTCTACCAGGTGGAGCTTGGGTGGCCGAAGGCAGCCGCCTGGATGTTTGCACTATCACCTATTGCGATTCGGGAAGACCGTTCATATGCCCCTCGACACATGGTTTTGACCCATCGGCGGCCTCTTCCTGGGCCTTTCGGCAATGCACGGGGGTTTCCTGTGACAGCCTGTTTCCCCGTCCTGCGGGATACTCACACCCTGCTCGCACAAATTGGTGCGATTCTTGGCACTTTCTTGGAGGTCCCCAAATCCGCGGCCTTGGTTGTGACCAAGGCAACTGGAATTCCCAAGATGCGGGTTCTCATCATCGACCCACGCAGCTACCTCAAGAGATAGAGCTTCCTTTACTTTCAGGTGGGTGGTTAATTCAAAAGGTCGAGTACTCAAGCCTTCCGAACCAGTGCTTTTCCTATCGCAAGTTGGCCACCTTGTGAAGGAGTGTCCATCGTGTTCCAGGAGGGATAGACAGCAAGCAGGGCAGGAGGCCCCGCATTCTCACACTATAGCACCTCCCTCTCCCAGCTTCTCCTCGGCCGGCCCCGACTCTTGGCCGGCCGAGATTGGGATCGGGTGTGGGTTTCCCCCACAATCTAGTGCTCCCGCCGTCACAGCAGCCCCTCCCTTGTCCGGCATGGGTTGGCAGCAGCCTGGACGTCGATGGCAGTTTGGTTGCCAATCCCCCGCCGATGGGACTGGCAGGATCTATTCCCACCAGGAACCATTTCAGTGCTCTTTAGGAGGAGCGCCCTATGGACCCCGAGGTGGTTCCGAAGCCTCAGGCTTGTGGCGCTGATACTGGTTTCGGCGCCCACTTCGAGGCCTTCAACTTCGGCCCTTGCCCTCGATCTCCTCTCCTGGGCCATCCACTTATCGACAACCTTTTCCACGACCTTCTCAGCCTCACAGTTCCTTGCCTCCTTGGCCTCAACGGTCCCTCCACGGTGACTTTTAGGTGAGTCAGGCAACCCACGAGGGTCAATCTCCCCCTTGCTCCCCTCTCTCGTTCGATACATCCACCTTGACGGTTATTCCTCCTCACCTATTGAGTTTTGACTACCATCAGCGAGAGGAGAGCTTTGGTTATGAGTTTTTGAGCAACCCCTACTCGGGTCCATGCGGTGCCTCTTGATCTCGCAATCAGTTAGCCCTTGAGTCGACAATGGCATTTTCATTTCCTCTTTGCGAGGCCTCTCATCCTGATTAATATCTTGGGGAGGCATTGTGGTTTGTTCGAGTATAGGTCATCGAGTTCTCCCATTACCTTGGGGAACTGGATCTCACTTATTTGTTTAACAAGGCCTGGGACTCCGCTCAATTTCTATCCATTCATGGTGCAGAGGAGAGCAAGCTTATTGTATATGTGATTGCGAACTCTTGGACTTCACCCTGGTACATGTATATCCATGAGGAGGAGCTTGGCCAGGAGCAAGCCTCGGCAGCAAATGAGTCCACTTGGCTCAGTTTGTAAAGTGTTACCATAGCAGCTAGCTGCCTATCGAGGACGGTTGGACTCGGATTACTCCCCATCCAAACCAGCCTCGAAGCTCGCCCAGCAGCATCAGGGTTTGTCCCATCTTCATGAGGGTTCTCTCATGGAATGTTCAAGGGTTGGGCAGACCTCAGTTTTTGAGCTATAGAGCTCGTCTTCGTCAAGAGCTCCACCAGTGCTTCGTTGGAGGATCCATTGATGTCCTAATGCTTCAAGAGCGCCTATCCTTGGGCCGTACACGACAATGTAGGAAGCTTTTGCAAAGGCATGGCGAGGTATTTTGGTCCGTTGGGTATGGGCCCAATGGCTCTCAAGGTGGTGTCTACATATCTGTGGGGGAGCCTTGCATCTTCAATTGTGAATAGAGGTGAGATTATCCCGAGAAGGACCATTTGGTTGATCTTGCAGCAGAAGGGCCCTAAGTATGGATTTATGTCCCTTGAGTCTACACCCCGAACCACAAGAGTTCTCGTGCCACCTTTTGGTCCAAGATCACTGATGTTGTCCCTCTTGCCGATGCTTGGTGTGTTGCAAGAGACTTCAACATGATTGAAGCTCCTATGGATCGCCAAGGGGTTCATTATGCATGGGCAAGTTCATTATGCATGGGCTTCTTCCAAGCCTCGCGTCTTGGAAGGAGTTTCTTCGGCAGAGACTAGGACTCTTTGTTCCTGCCACTGGTGGGCCATGGAAGCCTAAGATCAGATGGATTTTCTCCGAGATGAGAGATATAGGCTTCTCTAAGTTGCAACATGGATCGTTTTACTTGCAAAATCTTGAAATCTTGGGAGCAACTTCCTCCCGCCCTCTGAAACTCGCATCCTCTTGTATTGAGCCGCAGTTCTATCAACCTATTATTTGGAACCCCCTCATCTAAGGGGAGAGAGGGTTCATGGTTGGTGCCTGTTCACATGTTTCTTGGGGGGATTTGATAGAGCCACCGAGCGAAGTGTGGAAGATTGGCTCAGTTTTGCCTCTCATATGATTGGGGATGTGGAGGCCGCAATTCTGAGGGACTCGGGGACCCAATTAGACCCCTAGCCGCAAGCAGCCTCGCTTGAGGCCTTTACTCGGGCTGAGGTTTTGACTGTTGCCCGAGGCGTCAATAAGGATGGGACTCTTTTCTTCGAGATTGGCAACGAGGGGCGGATGCCTCACTTGCAAGTCAAACCTGAGATCATTGCAGAATGCACCTTTCAACGGATCGAGTGGTTTGCACGCGAGGTCAGGACTAGCACATCGATCCTAATCCGGCGGACATTCGGACTTCTTTCCAAATGGCGTCTCTGGGACTTGGAGGCATGGCCATTATCTTGCCTCCTTGTGGTTGGCACACGAGGTTGGGACTAGCACATCGATCCTAATCCGGCGAACATTCGGACTCTTTCCGGCTCGTGTCTCTAGGTCTTGGAGGCTCAGCCGTTATCTTGCCTTCATGCCATATGTTATAAGCAAAGAATGCCATGTTCCATGCAAGCACAAAACATATTGATGTGCAATATCATTTCATTCGAGAAGTGCTTGAGGATGGCCTTATCACATTGGTTAAAGTCCATACATCACAGAACCCTACAGATGTTCTCACTAAGTGCTTACCCAAAGCACAACATCAATTATGTATACATATGGTGGGAGTCACGTAGCTTAAAGGCACCATTTATCCCTTTAAGTGGGAGGTTGTATACATTGAACTTGGCCAACCCTAAAAGGGTCCTATATAACATAACTCAATAAGACTTTGGGCGAAGTCTCTCTCTCTCACGAAATCAAAACGGAGGTAGAATCTACTCGAGAGTCATGGGTGGAAGTAGTACACAAAAGGGTTAAGAAGGAAGTTAGGGAAGACGTGCAGAAAGAAGAGCTCACACGAGTCCAGGATACACTTGAGGAGGAGAGGCTTCGACACACTCGAAGACGTCACATTCGGATTACGGGCCTACCCGAAGGGGTATCACCCGAGGAAGACGCCACTGACATTTGCCGTCGACTTGGATACGAGAGCATGCCCTACACAGACGCATGGAGGGTTGGGAGGGATACATCGCGTTTGCGGGCACTCATCCTCAAGATGAGTTCTGAGGAGGCACGGACCGCCTTTTTTAGACGTCGAGCAGTACTACGTGGACTACCCGGCAGCACCCTCTACATGGACGAGGACCTCACGCGTATGCAAGTGGCACACCGACGCGCTTGCATGCCACAGATACTCCAGGCGCATCGAGAGGGGAGGAAGGCCTTTTACCGTGATGGTAAGGTCTTCATAGATGGACGCCCTATCAAATAGGGCCATGCGGCCTATGAGACATCACTACACCAGGAGACACCACTCAGAGGAGCAGTGTGGAACTGCAACGGGGCACTTTGGACGCGACCAGACAGAGTCGAGGAGATCCTGGCATCACATGACTTTGTGTGCATCACAGAGACACACGAGAGCCCAGAGAGAGGTCTACCACGCATTGCAGGTTTTCATTGGGAATCTGCATTGAGGACCACGACGAGACAGAGTACAGCGCGAGGATCGGGAGGAGTGGCCATCGTATTCCGACAGGAGATACAGAGCCGGATCCATATTATATGTAGAGATGAGGAGGCACGATACATGTGGGTTCGCATGGAGATAGCACAGGGGAGCTCGATTTACATTGCTATATGCTACTTCCCACCAGGCGGATCTCGATACGCAGGACAGGATCTTGGGGGACCGATCCGAGATAGAGACTCACCATACACAGCGCTTTCAGATGAGATACTACATTACAGCACACTAGGTGAAGTCTTCCTTATGGGGGACTTCAATGGCCGCACTCAGTCGCATCAGTGCGAGGCATACGACATGGATCACCCACATCTCATGAGGGCCAGAGACCCGGTTGAGATTAGCACCAGCAGAGTATCAGCAGATACGGGTCAGGACACCACCGGCTATGGCAGACATCTACTCGAGCTAGGCAGCCGCCATCATCTCGTTATATACAACGGGATGAATCGTTGGCCAGGTTCAGGCGGATTTACTTGCTTCCCTCACGGGGGAGGTGAGAGCACAGTCGACTACATTTTGGGTACTACCTCTGGAGCTTCACTCATCCCTTCACTTAGTATTGGACGACGCCCACTCGGTGCAGACCACACATTTATCACATTCACACTCTCATCTCCGATTCCCTTAGACCCTCCCTCACCCACTGAGATACATACCACGATACACTTCACACACGAGCTCTCACACGTTTATGCACACCATTTACACACCCGCTTACTCTCCCTCGATCCATGCTCACCTTTGGACACACTCACATCACATATCACCACCATCCTACAGGACTCAGCTCTCCGCAGCTTCCCACACCACACACATATGCACCCTCCACGCACAGGATCCATGCCCCAGAACCGTTGGTATGATGCAGAATGTCGCGAGCTGCGGAAGCACCTACGGATTTTAGAGCATAGAGGAGATATTACACACACACAGGCACAGCGTCGCATGCAGAGCCTTACTCGCCGCAAACGGCGGGATTGGGAGGAGAGACAGTATTGGGATATTTACCATTTGCTCATGAGTCGAGACAGTGTAGTGGCATGGCGACATTTGAGAGAGAGGAGCCAGCAGACACCTATCCGAGACCCGAGCACTTGGCATAGCTATGCACGGAGCCTATACGAGATCCCAGACCAGCCTCCCATTCCCAGACCGCAGAGCTCACGTCCTACTACCTCTCACTTCCTCACACCCACTATGGTGGGACGCGCTATTGCCCGGCTGCAGCATGGCAGGGCCCATGATCATTTCGGTTTACAGGCAGAGCACCTCATTTATGGAGGCACAACTCTTGCACCGCTCATTGCCCATCTCTTCAACCGTGCATTGGTTGAAGGGTTCCCAGACTCATGGATTGAGCACACCATAGTGCCCATTCATAAGTCAGGTGACACTATGGATCCAGCCACATACCGGACGATCATGATTGGCCCTATATTGGCCAAGTTATATGGGGCCGTACTAGAGACAGAGTTGAGTACTCTCGCCGAGAGGAAGGGCATCAGGGCTCTAGGACAGGCAGGGTTCAGACGAGATTACTCTACCATTGACCACATCTTCACTCTGAGATGCTTGATCGACCAGGCCAGGGTGAGGAAGAGGAGATTATATTGTTGCTTTGTGGACTTCCGCAAAGCATTTGACACTGTTCCTAGGGATCGACTCTTCAGACGACTACTTGACATCGGAGCTCCGGAGGAGATGATATGGGGGATCTACGCCTTATACGAGAGAGTATCTGGTAGAGTCAGATGTCCAGGGGGCTTATCTGATCCACTTGCTAGCACTATCGGGGTGAAGCAAGGATGCCCTCTCTCGCCCACCCTCTTTGGTCTCTACATTGATGAGATAGTGGACTTCATACAACAGCAGGGGGGAGATGGCATTGAGGTACACGGGTCCACTGTTCATATTCTTTTATACGCTGATGATATTGTATTGGTTTCAGAGTCTGCAGAAGGCCTACAGCATCATCTACACGGCCTAGATGACTTTTGCAGACACAGAGAGTTATCTGTGAACCTTGGTAAAACCAAGGTCTTGATCTTTCATACATCAGCACAGGTACGCAGACATAGTTTGTTCACAGCTGCAGGTGGACCGATCGAGGTGGTCGGATCATATGTTTACTTGGGGGTGACATTTACAGCAGCATCAGGAGTCTTCTCTATGGCTCAGGCAGCCCGTGACCGCATCACACGTGGGTACGCAGCACTAGCTTTGATGGAGAGACAGTGCCACCAGGCATATTTTCAGGAGCCCCGCACAAAGGGGTGGCTCTTTGACACTTTGGTTACGCCAGCGCTCATGTATGGGGCAGCCATATGGGGACCAGGATTAGCTACATCAGTATGGACAGCATTAGAGAGGCCACAGATCCTCATGATTGCCAGACTTATCCGCAGTAAGCCTTCAGTACCACATGACATCATTAGAGCAGAGCTCGCTGCACCACCGATGCTGGTTGAGGCACTATTCCAGACAATATGCCTATTACACAGACTTCGGAGCATGGATACAAAGCGTATTGCTTATCGTGCTTTCGAGGCATCACGTGATATGGCATTAGCAGGCGACACCTCCTCATGGTATGCACAGACACGAGACTGGCTTGCCCACCATGGCTTTGACATAGACAGGCTACCACCACTACAGTACGACTCTCATGCACCCACCTACTCGCTCTCTCATCAAGAGAGGAATACGATCATTCGTCAGGAGATATGGCATACATACATACAGAGGACATGGGTGAGCCCTAGGGGTACATTGCCACCGAAAATGCTCTACTACCGCGAGCATTTTCTACATATATCAGGCACGGGCTTCATCGAGATTCCGAGATACATGCAGACCTACCTTCCCCACCACCTACGAGTCCTCATTGGGCAGCTCCGGGTTTCATCACATCAACTCGAGATTGAGAGGGGTCGGTCCAGGGGAGTCCCCCGTGAGGAGAGGTGGTGCCCAGTATGCCAGACAGAGGTAGAGAGTGAGGAGCATTTTGTTATCAGATGTCCAGCATACTTAGACCTACGAGCACAGTTCCAGATCGAGGAGTCATTCCAGCTGTGCATGACTATGGGAGACCAGAGACGCTTGGGATGCTTTCTCACAGAAGCATACGAGAGGCGAGAGCGGTCACTACAGTACATACATCAGCCACGGGTGAGTACCCAGCAGACCATTACCCAGTTCTTTCAGCGAGTTGAGCTACATCAGAGAGGTCCATCTATAGGGCTCACGCTCCACCAGGCAGAAGCACAGAGAGCACGGCGCCGACCACGCATGGGCGGATATCGTCGACCACGACTATATCAGGAGGATGTCTCACGCATCAGGATTGCCTACGACCACATGATGGAGCATAGGCGTACCACCACCCCCTGGGTGGTCTTCCTTCAGGAGGCACTCAGACCACCACCGATGTACCACATACTACACCCACCTCCACCCATCACTTGTCGCTAGGGCGTTTTACTCACATTTTGGATCCCCCCATGTATTAGGTGGCCACTATCTGCAGAGTCAGAGCCACATCTCCCCAGCCTTTTCCAGCCCTATATAGCTTTGTGTAGCGATATACCTTTTATTTCATTTTATCTTCCACACAGGGTTACTACACTTGTACATGGTTTTTGTCTCATAGGCCAAGTTTGGCCTCCAAAAGACGTTAATATGACTTTCTTTCTTTCTTTCTTTCTCTCTCTCTCTCTCTCTCTCTCTCTCTCTCTCTCTCTCTCTCTCTCTCTCTCTCTCTCTCTCTCTCTCTCTCTCTCTCTCTCTCTCTCTCTCTCTCTCTCTCTCTCTCTCTCTCTCTCTCTCTCTCTCTCTCTCTCTCTCTCTCTCTCTCTCTCTCTCTCTCTCTCTCTCTCCCTCTCCCCCCCCCCCCTCACTCCCTCTCCCTCACTCCCACTCCCACTCCCACTCCCACTCCCTCTCCCTCTCCCTCTCCCTCTCCCTCTGCCTCTCCCACTCCCACTCCCACTCCCACTCCCACTCCCACTCCCACTCCCACTCCCACTCCCACTCCCACTCCCACTCCCACTCCCACTCCCCCACCCCCCCTCCCCCTCCCCCACCCCCAACCCCAACCCCAACCCCACCCCCACCCCCACCCCCACCCCCACTCTCACTCTCACTCTCACTCTCACTCTCACTCTCACTCTCTCTCTCACTCTCTCTCTCACTCTCTCCAGCTTCGCCTCCAATTCTGCCTATCGCCCTCCATTCCCATACCAACACCTCCATTTATGAGGCGCACACACGCACTACTTCAAGTCCTCTACCCCTCAACACCATATTCAAACCCTTTCAACTGGTATCAGAGAAGAATTAGGGTTTCAGAGCAGCTGCACAAGTGTTGTACAGCAAAGAAAACCCCACTTTCCGCGATAATCTTCAATTTTATCGCGAAGAACTTTGCTCCAGGGCCAAAAAGAAAACACTTGGCATCTCAAAAGCTCATGACAGGCTGTTTTCAGGTGTTTTATAGGTTTAAACAGGTGTTTTACAAGTCATAACAGCAATACACAGGTTTAACACCTTATGCATTGAATTGTGACAAAAGAAATTGCTTATATACAGCAAACTATGGTACTTTTAAGAGAATTTCAAAAATTTTTGAAGCAAAATTTGGGGCTTTTGCTCCTATTTGGTTCTAAAAGCTTTGTTATAGCCTTATGTACGCACATAGAGGTCAAAAGAAATAAAAATTGTTGATTTTTAACACAAATTTGCTTGCTGAAATTTTTTGCAAAAAAATTCAAAAAATTTCAGATTCTAATTTTGTGCTCCAATCAGCTCGATTTTGCTCCTGTAGCTGTTTGAAGCCATTGTGCACTACTTTTAGAGGTAGTATCTTGATTTGTGCATTTTGCCCAAAGTTTCAGTACATTAACCTCTTATTTGTGCAACCATGGCATCATCGTCCTCAGATATGAAGAATCTTTTTGAGATTCGTCCCTTCGAAGACGCAGGATTTGATCTTTGGAAGGAGTGAATTCAAGGAATTCTCTTTCTCAAAGATTGTGACAAAGCGTTGGAAGCAAGAAACCCGGAAGGCATGTCAAATGATGCGTGGCATAATTTGAATAGAAAGGCCATCACCTACATAAAAATGGAAGAGTCAGATGATATTCTTGTAACTTATGAGAACACCACACCTGTTAATCAGGTATATCCGATGAGGAAACTAGTTGGCATGCAATTGAACGAGTCCAAGAGCATTGCACAGTACTTGTCTCGTTTATAAGTACTCTATCACAGTTGTAGAATTGAGGGATGCCTCCCTTCGATGATAAGCTGAAAGCTATTTTTCTGCTTATGACACTTCCCGATTCTTGGGAGACCTTGGTGGTCTCATTATCAAATAACCCCAATCTTACCTTTGATGGTGTGAGGGGTTTTATATTGAATGAAGAGATCAGGAGAAGAGCAAGTGGTGAAGGAGGCACTTCTGCAAACATGATCAGAGGAAGATCAGAGAAGAAAGGCTCTTATTCACAGAGAAGTAAGAGCAAAAGCAAAGAAAGGGGAAGCTCTAGCAAGAAGCAAGGTAGTGATGTGACATGTTACCAATGTGGTAGGAGCAGCCACAAGAAGCAAGACTGCCGATTCTATAAGGCAGAGTTTGAGAGGAAGAAGAATGTTGGAGACAAAAGAAAGGACAAGAATGAAGACAGGAAGGATGGACGAGACAACCAAAAAGAGATAGAGAAGGCCAATGTGGCCTTTAGTGTTGTTATTGAGGAGCTTTCAGATATGGAAGATATTCTATGTGCTACTATATCAACTGATGATGCTCATGCACATGATGCCTCTTGCAATGTTCATGTTCAGGACATGTCGATCACTAAAAGTGATCTCATTGATGCTTTATTGACTGTAAATGATGCATTATCCCAAACATGGATTGTTGATTTTGGTGCTTCATTTCATGTGACTCCTATCAAGGAGCGTTTTGTTACCTTTCATGCAGGCAACCATGGCCATGTATACCTATGAATAATCATGCATGTCCCATTGAAGGTATAGGCACTGTGAATCTTTCAACAAATTGCACAAATGAGCTGGTCCTGCAAATGTAAGATATGTACCAAGAATCAAGAAGAGTTTGCTCTCTGTTGGGCAAATGGATGTGCAAGGTTATAGCGTTTTATTTGAAAGTGCCTCATGGAAGATGACCAAAGGGCCACGGCTGATTGTTAAAGGCACAAAAAAGGGAACTTTGTATTGCTTGCATGGAAAGGCTTTGTCTGGCAAATTCATTGCATTGGCTGAGATTAATCCTCATATGGAATTGTCGCATAAAAGACTTGGCCATATGAGCCAAAAGGGTCTATCCAAATTTTGTAACCTGAAGAAGCTTGATGTTCAAGGCACTAAGCTAGATTTTGTAATGATTGTCAATATGGAAAGCAAGTGAAAAGTTCCTATTACTCTGGTGTGTCTCGTAAGTCTTATATATTAGATCTTGTCCATTTTGATGTATGTAGCATGCCCACCAAATCTATGGGAGGTGCTTTATATTTTATTTCTTTTGTTCATGATTTTTCTGGGAAGATTTGGGTGCAAATACTCAAGTCAAAAGACGAAGCATTTGTTGCATTTAAGAGATTTCATGCATTTGTGACTACCCAAATAGGTAGAAAGCTGAAATGCTTACATACGGATAATGGAGGTGAGTTCACAAGTGCTGAATTCAAAATTTTTTGTGAAAATTTGGGAATAAAGAGAGAGCTTACTGTTCCATACAGCCCCTCTTCTAATGGTGTGGCTGAAAGGTATAATCGGACTCTTTCTAAAAGGGTGAGATGCATGTTGTCCGCAGCTAATCTCCCTCATGGTTTTTGGGGAGAGGCTCTTAACACTGCAATACAAATATGCAATCCATCCCCTCACATGTCCTTGAAAGGTGACATCCTTGAAGAGGTTTGGTCTGAAAAACCTGCTTCATATGATCACTTACGTGTCTTTGGCTCTGAAGCTTTTGTACACATAAGGCCTGAGTTGAGGAGTAAACTTGATGCCAAATCCATTAAAGGCCTCTTCATGGGATATGGTGAAGAAGGTGAAATGGGTTATAGAATATGGTTATCTCAGCTGAAAAAGGTCATACGCAGCCGGGATGTTGTTTTTAATGAGGCAAGGCTGCTACAAAACAATGTTGCCTTGAAACATGACCATAAAAAGATCACATTTCAGCAAGACCAGCCACATGTTAGGCCTATTTCAGACCCTCAGGATGCACCACATATGGCTGAAAACGTAGATAATCAAGTGGTTTTTGAACCAGAGAACAACAAGAAGAGGCTCCTGACCGGGCATATGCAGCCACAGAATAATGCTGAAAACGATGCTGGACATGACATACAGCAGCATGTAAATCATGATTTTATTATACCACCTTATGTGGACCCATTACAAGAGAATCAAGATCCTTGGGTGAGACGATCTACTCATACTAGGCATAATGTGAGTAGATATGACACCTCGCTACACTATATTATGTTAACATGAGGGAGAACCTCTTACAAATAGAGAGGCAAAAGCATGTGAGCACAACAATAAGTGGGAGCTTGCTATGCACGGTGAAATTAAAGCTTTGCATTCCAATAATACTTGGGACTTGGTTGAATTGCCCAAAGGAACAAAAGCTATTCGTAACAAATGGGTATATAAAATCAAGACGGTATGAGAAACCGAGGTATAAAGCAAGGTTGGTTGCAAAAGGATATGCTCAAACTAACGGCATAGATTTCCGAGAAGTGTTTTCTCCTGTAATGAAGATGACGACTTTGCAGGTACTTTTTGCCATCGTGGCTGCTTTTGATTTAGAGCTAGACCAAATGGATGTACATAAAGCTTTCTTGCATGGTGATGTTGAGGAGGAGCTATACATGAAACAACCCGAAAGGTTTTGTTATTCCTAGAAAGGAACATCTTGTATGTAAGCTCAATAGAAGCTTGTATGGATTGAAGCAAGCTTCTAGGCAATGGTACAAAAAGTTTGATGCTTTTATGCTCAAACATGGGTACAAAAGAAGCCATGCAGATCATTGTTTGTACACAAAACGTGATGAAGATGGCAGCCCAATCATTCTTGTGCTCTATCATCTATGTCGATGATATGCTCATTGTTGCCAAGAAAGGGAGCATTGTTGATGCCCTTAACGAGCAGCTGAAATCTGCATTTTCAATGAAGGAACATGTACTTGTGAGTAAGTATTAAGAGGCAAAAGGAACAGCACATATTGTATTTATCTCAAGAAAAATACATTGAAAAGGTGCTAGACAGATTTAACATGGCTGATGCAAAGCCTTGGAGTGCCATTACAGCCATATGATAAAATCTCCAAGGAACATTGTCCCAAGACACAAGAAGCAATCAATGATATGCAAGGTGTACCTTATGCTTCAGCTTGTGGTTCACTTATGTATGCTATGGTTGCTACTAGGCCTGACATTGCCCATGCAGTGGGAGTTGTAAGCCGATTTATGGCTAATCCAAGCAAGTCACATTGGAATGCAAGAAAGTCCATTATGAGATACTTGAAAGGGACTAAAAACAAATGCCTCTGTTATGGAAAGGGCCCATTACAGCTGAAGGGATTCTGTGATTCTGACATGGAAGGTGATGTGGACACACGGAAATCCACAAGTGGCTATGTCTTCACTCTTGCAGGTGGTGTTGTATCAAGGTGCAGTAGACTGCAAAAGATTGTTGCTTTGTCTACTACTGAGGCTGAATATATTTCAGCCATTGAGGCTTCCAAGGAAGCAATATGGTTAGCACATCTTTGCAGTGAGTTTGGTTTGCATGACAGAGCACCTATGCTTGGTTGTGATAGCCAGAGTGCCATATGTTTGGCAAAGAATGCCATGTTCCATGCACGCACAAAACATATTGATGTGCGATCTCACTTCATTCGAGAAGTGCTTGAGGATGGCCTTATCACATTGGTTAAGGTCCATACATCACAGAAGTTCTCACTAAGTGCTTACCCAAAGCACAACATCAGTTATGTACACAGATGGTAGGAGTCACGTAGCTTAAAGGCGCCATTTATGCCTTTAAGTGGGAGGTTGTATAGGCCTATTTATAAAGGCTATGTCACTTATTCTTTATTTTTTGGGCCAAGTTCAATGTGAACTTGACCAACCCTAAAAGGGTCCTATATAACATAACTCAATAAGACTTTGGGGCAAGTCACTCATTTCAGCCCCTCCAAAAATTGGTCCTCTCTCTCTCTCTCTCTCTCTCTCTCTCTCTCTCTCTCTCTCTCTCTCTCTCTCTCTCTCTCTCTCTCTCTCTCTCTCTCTCTCTCTCTCTCTCTCTCTCTCTCTCTCTCTCTCTCTCTCTCTCTCTCTCTCTCTCTCATGGTAGTAGATGCACTATTCAAGACTATCTCATTTATTCAGAGGGTGAGGGAGCTCCATATAGAAAGACTCACACACAGAGCTTTTGAGGCATCTATACAGATATCAGAGTCCGGATATGAGAGAGCTTGGTACACTCAGGTTAGAGCGTGGTTTGATAGTCATGGACTTGATATGGATAGATTGCCGCCTTTTTAGTATGACCCAGACTCACCTCACATCCACCTCTCACGTCATGAGAGGAATCTTGTGCTCAGACAGGACCTTTGGAAGCTCTACATTAGTCAGACATGGCATACACCACACATGGGATCGAGACTATCTCACTATCGAGACCAATTCTTGGACATACTAGCAGATGGTTTCATCCAGCAACCACACTACATGGATACCTACATGCCTCATAGCTCGAGGGTAGCTATTGGCCAGTTGAGGGTCTCATCACACCGACTAGAGATTGAGATAGGCAAAGCCACAGACATTCCCAGAGAGGAGCGGTTATGCAGGATATGCAGAGTAGAGATGGAGGATGAGGAGCACTTTGTTTGCAGATGTAGCGCATATGATGACATTAGAGACAGATACGAGACACTGTTTACAGGGCAGCCCACCCTTCGAGAGATCATGGGCTCTAGAGATCAGCGACAGCTCGGGCGATTCTTACTAGAGATTCAGAGTCCCAGAGATTCTCTCCTCTGGCCTACTGCAGCTGCCCAGACACGAGGGAGAAAGAGTCAACTCACTGACTTCTTCATTGCACGATGTGCAGCAACCCTCCCCCCCTTAGCTCACACATCGAGAGGGGTGACTCTTCAGCAGGCTCAGACCTCTCGAGCTAGGAGACGACCCCGTGCTATAGGATATCGGGCCCTCAGACTTCACAAACACCAGATTGCAGACATTCAGGCTCGTAACCATCGCGCCATGGAGGAGAGACGATCCCAGGTGATGGAAGATCCCGCTGCAACCATCAGGCAGCCTTGACTCCACCTCCACCCATGTACCACATCTTACACCCGCCCACTAGTACAGGATGGAGCTAGTTAGTCGTTCATATGCATTATCATGCTTGTACTACCCTATAGGCTATAGATATAGCACTCCATTCACCATCCCCCCTCCCACTTTCATGGGTATCTCTACATGCATACTACACAGATCTATATCAGCCTTGCCAGCTTTTTTTTCAGCACTTTTATCTTTTTCCAATTGACAGAAGATACACCCATGTACATTGATTTGTCTCATAGGCCGAGTTCGGCCTCCTAATAGACGTAAAAACACTTTCTTCTCTCTCTCTCTCTCTCTCTCTCTCTCTCTCTCTCTCTCTCTCTCTCTCTCTCTCTCTCTCTCTCTCTCTCTCTCTCTCTCTCTCTCTCTCTCTCTCTCTCTCTCTCTCTCTCTCTCTCTCTCTCTCTCTCTCTCTCTCTCTCTCTCTCTCTCTCTGAGCTAAACCTCCATTTCTGCCTATTGCCCTCCATTCCCATACCAGTGCCTCCATTTCTGAGGCACACACACGCACTACATCAAGTTCTCTACCCCTCAACACCATATTCAAACCCTTTCGCTCCTTTGGGACCCGAGGGAGTGGCATTGGCACAATCCCCTTTCCTCGGCAGAGGGCCTTTACTATCCCCTTCTTTAAGTACCTTGCTAGGCTAGGGCAAGGATCATCCAAGCGCACCAGGCTATTAGGCCCGCTGCAGCTGAGTTTTGGCAACGAAGTGGGCTTGCGGAGCAATTTCTCCTTTCCTTTTGGCATCGGATCTGGGATGCTCAACAATCTCGTCAAGTGAATCCTCTTTCAGTGGTTGGTTGCCCATAAGAGCATTGTTGTTGGCACCTAGCTGAGCTTTGGGGGCAAGTCTCTTGACTCCACAAGTTGAGGTTATCATTTGGAGTCACAACAGCATTGTCTTTGGGACTACCTGCTCGCAACGCAGATTTAAGGAGGATCTTGAGGCTTCTTACCTAGAGGACGGGCTCATACCATCACCTAGGATGTTGTTGCTTGGGGCTCTCGATCTATTGGAGTCCTATAGCAGCTCAGATGAAGTGGGAATGCCGAAAGGAGTACTTCTTTGAAGTGCTCTGCAGACCCACTAGGTGTGACTACAGACATGAGAGGGATTGATTAGGGTGCGGCCCTAATTATCCAAGGAAATCCTTGGGAAGAATTTTGCCTACCAAGGTAGGACTATAGCTAGATAGTCGAGGAAACCCATGGCGAGGATCATACCTTGCAAGGTCTAAAGCCTTCAAAAGGGATTTCGAGTTGACGGCTAGTGGTTTATAGAGGATCTGAGTCATCCTTGTGACCCTATGGACATATACCAGCCGCTATGGGACGGAGGGAGAAAATCGTCTACCTCATGCCACATGGTGTGACTAAAAGTCACATGAGTGATTCGTATTTGTTGGGGATCATTTTTGAGATCCATGGCTATTGACCTATATGGTCTCATGAGGATGAGACCCAATCTTAGGTACATAGATGGGTCCTTCCGAACATGTAGAGTTTTCATACTCCTGTGTGGAAGGTCCAATTTCTCTCTCGTAGGTCACTATTTGTGATCAGGGATACGGGTTGAGGGATTGGTGGATGATTATTGAGGTGGTATGACTACCACATCCATAGGCATTACGTTCTGAGAGGATTCCATAAGGTGGGACATAGGCCGTATTTGTCGTGAGACCACCTAGAGTGGGAACTCTGCCCATGTTTCTGTTGTATATACCCTGTGGGAGGCATTAGAAGATGCTTGCCATGAGAGAGAGGATATTGGGTGCCACTGTATCACCATTGGAGATCGCCATGTGAGAGAGGATCTTCTTCCTCCATGACCACCGATGGGATCTACCATGTGATGGAGGACTCATTCCTTGGGTTGAGCCACCAATGACATCTACCTTGTGACAAGGACTATGGTCTTGAGTCACGTAGTGGTACTTGTCATGAGGTTGAGGAATTTATTCCTCAATAGAGCACTGGGGAGAGATGCATCCACATGGCATGATTGGATTCATGCATCGTTTGCACATCATTTTTGTTTGATTGGCACAACATTCATGGATTTTACTTTATCCTTCTTCTGCATTCTTTTTACTTATGCACACATTGGTCTTTGTTTTGGCATGATGTGGATGCACTCTACCAGAGGGGCTAGTGGGTAACCACTAGTAGGTGGACTCATGATAGTTATTGCATATAAATCATGTGTTGATTATTCTCCGTGTTAGGACATCCTCAGTGATGGAGGATTAATAGGAGCATAGTGGTGCTATGGGAAGACTTGATCAGTGGTTGGTTGCCCATAAGAGCATTGTTGTTGGCACCTAGCTGAGCTTTGGGGGCAAGTCTCTTGACTCCACAAGTTGAGGTTATCATTTGGAGTCACAACAGCATTGTCTTTGGGACTACCTGCTCGCAACGCAGATTTAAGGAGGATCTTGAGGCTTCTTACCTAGAGGACGGGCTCATACCATCACCTAGGATGTTGTTGCTTGGGGCTCTCGATCTATTGGAGTCCTATAGCAGCTCAGATGAAGTGGGAATGCCGAAAGGAGTACTTCTTTGAAGTGCTCTGCAGACCCACTAGGTGTGACTACAGACATGAGAGGGATTGATTAGGGTGCGGCCCTAATTATCCAAGGAAATCCTTGGGAAGAATTTTGCCTACCAAGGTAGGACTATAGCTAGATAGTCGAGGAAACCCATGGCGAGGATCATACCTTGCAAGGTCTAAAGCCTTCAAAAGGGATTTCGAGTTGACGGCTAGTGGTTTATAGAGGATCTGAGTCATCCTTGTGACCCTATGGACATATACCAGCCGCTATGGGACGGAGGGAGAAAATCGTCTACCTCATGCCACATGGTGTGACTAAAAGTCACATGAGTGATTCGTATTTGTTGGGGATCATTTTTGAGATCCATGGCTATTGACCTATATGGTCTCATGAGGATGAGACCCAATCTTAGGTACATAGATGGGTCCTTCCGAACATGTAGAGTTTTCATACTCCTGTGTGGAAGGTCCAATTTCTCTCTCGTAGGTCACTATTTGTGATCAGGGATACGGGTTGAGGGATTGGTGGATGATTATTGAGGTGGTATGACTACCACATCCATAGGCATTACGTTCTGAGAGGATTCCATAAGGTGGGACATAGGCCGTATTTGTCGTGAGACCACCTAGAGTGGGAACTCTGCCCATGTTTCTGTTGTATATACCCTGTGGGAGGCATTAGAAGATGCTTGCCATGAGAGAGAGGATATTGGGTGCCACTGTATCACCATTGGAGATCGCCATGTGAGAGAGGATCTTCTTCCTCCATGACCACCGATGGGATCTACCATGTGATGGAGGACTCATTCCTTGGGTTGAGCCACCAATGACATCTACCTTGTGACAAGGACTATGGTCTTGAGTCACGTAGTGGTACTTGTCATGAGGTTGAGGAATTTATTCCTCAATAGAGCACTGGGGAGAGATGCATCCACATGGCATGATTGGATTCATGCATCGTTTGCACATCATTTTTGTTTGATTGGCACAACATTCATGGATTTTACTTTATCCTTCTTCTGCATTCTTTTTACTTATGCACACATTGGTCTTTGTTTTGGCATGATGTGGATGCACTCTACCAGAGGGGCTAGTGGGTAACCACTAGTAGGTGGACTCATGATAGTTATTGCATATAAATCATGTGTTGATTATTCTCCGTGTTAGGACATCCTCAGTGATGGAGGATTAATAGGAGCATAGTGGTGCTATGGGAAGACTTGATCAGTGGTTGGTTGCCCATAAGAGCATTGTTGTTGGCACCTAGCTGAGCTTTGGGGGCAAGTCTCTTGACTCCACAAGTTGAGGTTATCATTTGGAGTCACAACAGCATTGTCTTTGGGACTACCTGCTCGCAACGCAGATTTAAGGAGGATCTTGAGGCTTCTTACCTAGAGGACGGGCTCATACCATCACCTAGGATGTTGTTGCTTGGGGCTCTCGATCTATTGGAGTCCTATAGCAGCTCAGATGAAGTGGGAATGCCGAAAGGAGTACTTCTTTGAAGTGCTTTGCAGACCCACTAGGTGTGACTACAGACATGAGAGGGATTGATTAGGGTGCGGCCCTAATTATCCAAGGAAATCCTTGGGAAGAATTTTGCCTACCAAGGTAGGACTATAGCTAGATAGTCGAGGAAACCCATGGCGAGGATCATACCTTGCAAGGTCTAAAGCCTTCAAAAGGGATTTCGAGTTGACGGCTAGTGGTTTATAGAGGATCTGAGTCATCCTTGTGACCCTATGGACATATACCAGCCGCTATGGGACGGAGGGAGAAAATCGTCTACCTCATGCCACATGGTGTGACTAAAAGTCACATGAGTGATTCGTATTTGTTGGGGATCATTTTTGAGATCCATGGCTATTGACCTATATGGTCTCATGAGGATGAGACCCAATCTTAGGTACATAGATGGGTCCTTCCGAACATGTAGAGTTTTCATACTCCTGTGTGGAAGGTCCAATTTCTCTCTCGTAGGTCACTATTTGTGATCAGGGATACGGGTTGAGGGATTGGTGGATGATTATTGAGGTGGTATGACTACCACATCCATAGGCATTACGTTCTGAGAGGATTCCATAAGGTGGGACATAGGCCGTATTTGTCGTGAGACCACCTAGAGTGGGAACTCTGCCCATGTTTCTGTTGTATATACCCTGTGGGAGGCATTAGAAGATGCTTGCCATGAGAGAGAGGATATTGGGTGCCACTGTATCACCATTGGAGATCGCCATGTGAGAGAGGATCTTCTTCCTCCATGACCACCGATGGGATCTACCATGTGATGGAGGACTCATTCCTTGGGTTGAGCCACCAATGACATCTACCTTGTGACAAGGACTATGGTCTTGAGTCACGTAGTGGTACTTGTCATGAGGTTGAGGAATTTATTCCTCAATAGAGCACTGGGGAGAGATGCATCCACATGGCATGATTGGATTCATGCATCGTTTGCACATCATTTTTGTTTGATTGGCACAACATTCATGGATTTTACTTTATCCTTCTTCTGCATTCTTTTTACTTATGCACACATTGGTCTTTGTTTTGGCATGATGTGGATGCACTCTACCAGAGGGGCTAGTGGGTAACCACTAGTAGGTGGACTCATGATAGTTATTGCATATAAATCATGTGTTGATTATTCTCCGTGTTAGGACATCCTCAGTGATGGAGGATTAATAGGAGCATAGTGGTGCTATGGGAAGACTTGATCAGTGGTTGGTTGCCCATAAGAGCATTGTTGTTGGCACCTAGCTGAGCTTTGGGGGCAAGTCTCTTGACTCCACAAGTTGAGGTTATCATTTGGAGTCACAACAGCATTGTCTTTGGGACTACCTGCTCGCAACGCAGATTTAAGGAGGATCTTGAGGCTTCTTACCTAGAGGACGGGCTCATACCATCACCTAGGATGTTGTTGCTTGGGGCTCTCGATCTATTGGAGTCCTATAGCAGCTCAGATGAAGTGGGAATGCCGAAAGGAGTACTTCTTTGAAGTGCTCTGCAGACCCACTAGGTGTGACTACAGACATGAGAGGGATTGATTAGGGTGCGGCCCTAATTATCCAAGGAAATCCTTGGGAAGAATTTTGCCTACCAAGGTAGGACTATAGCTAGATAGTCGAGGAAACCCATGGCGAGGATCATACCTTGCAAGGTCTAAAGCCTTCAAAAGGGATTTCGAGTTGACGGCTAGTGGTTTATAGAGGATCTGAGTCATCCTTGTGACCCTATGGACATATACCAGCCGCTATGGGACGGAGGGAGAAAATCGTCTACCTCATGCCACATGGTGTGACTAAAAGTCACATGAGTGATTCGTATTTGTTGGGGATCATTTTTGAGATCCATGGCTATTGACCTATATGGTCTCATGAGGATGAGACCCAATCTTAGGTACATAGATGGGTCCTTCCGAACATGTAGAGTTTTCATACTCCTGTGTGGAAGGTCCAATTTCTCTCTCGTAGGTCACTATTTGTGATCAGGGATACGGGTTGAGGGATTGGTGGATGATTATTGAGGTGGTATGACTACCACATCCATAGGCATTACGTTCTGAGAGGATTCCATAAGGTGGGACATAGGCCGTATTTGTCGTGAGACCACCTAGAGTGGGAACTCTGCCCATGTTTCTGTTGTATATACCCTGTGGGAGGCATTAGAAGATGCTTGCCATGAGAGAGAGGATATTGGGTGCCACTGTATCACCATTGGAGATCGCCATGTGAGAGAGGATCTTCTTCCTCCATGACCACCGATGGGATCTACCATGTGATGGAGGACTCATTCCTTGGGTTGAGCCACCAATGACATCTACCTTGTGACAAGGACTATGGTCTTGAGTCACGTAGTGGTACTTGTCATGAGGTTGAGGAATTTATTCCTCAATAGAGCACTGGGGAGAGATGCATCCACATGGCATGATTGGATTCATGCATCGTTTGCACATCATTTTTGTTTGATTGGCACAACATTCATGGATTTTACTTTATCCTTCTTCTGCATTCTTTTTACTTATGCACACATTGGTCTTTGTTTTGGCATGATGTGGATGCACTCTACCAGAGGGGCTAGTGGGTAACCACTAGTAGGTGGACTCATGATAGTTATTGCATATAAATCATGTGTTGATTATTCTCCGTGTTAGGACATCCTCAGTGATGGAGGATTAATAGGAGCATAGTGGTGCTATGGGAAGACTTGATCAGTGGTTGGTTGCCCATAAGAGCATTGTTGTTGGCACCTAGCTGAGCTTTGGGGGCAAGTCTCTTGACTCCACAAGTTGAGGTTATCATTTGGAGTCACAACAGCATTGTCTTTGGGACTACCTGCTCGCAACGCAGATTTAAGGAGGATCTTGAGGCTTCTTACCTAGAGGACGGGCTCATACCATCACCTAGGATGTTGTTGCTTGGGGCTCTCGATCTATTGGAGTCCTATAGCAGCTCAGATGAAGTGGGAATGCCGAAAGGAGTACTTCTTTGAAGTGCTCTGCAGACCCACTAGGTGTGACTACAGACATGAGAGGGATTGATTAGGGTGCGGCCCTAATTATCCAAGGAAATCCTTGGGAAGAATTTTGCCTACCAAGGTAGGACTATAGCTAGATAGTCGAGGAAACCCATGGCGAGGATCATACCTTGCAAGGTCTAAAGCCTTCAAAAGGGATTTCGAGTTGACAGCTAGTGGTTTATAGAGGATCTGAGTCATCCTTGTGACCCTATGGACATATACCAGCCGCTATGGGACGGAGGGAGAAAATCGTCTACCTCATGCCACATGGTGTGACTAAAAGTCACATGAGTGATTCGTATTTGTTGGGGATCATTTTTGAGATCCATGGCTATTGACCTATATGGTCTCATGAGGATGAGACCCAATCTTAGGTACATAGATGGGTCCTTCCGAACATGTAGAGTTTTCATACTCCTGTGTGGAAGGTCCAATTTCTCTCTCGTAGGTCACTATTTGTGATCAGGGATACGGGTTGAGGGATTGGTGGATGATTATTGAGGTGGTATGACTACCACATCCATAGGCATTACGTTCTGAGAGGATTCCATAAGGTGGGACATAGGCCGTATTTGTCGTGAGACCACCTAGAGTGGGAACTCTGCCCATGTTTCTGTTGTATATACCCTGTGGGAGGCATTAGAAGATGCTTGCCATGAGAGAGAGGATATTGGGTGCCACTGTATCACCATTGGAGATCGCCATGTGAGAGAGGATCTTCTTCCTCCATGACCACCGATGGGATCTACCATGTGATGGAGGACTCATTCCTTGGGTTGAGCCACCAATGACATCTACCTTGTGACAAGGACTATGGTCTTGAGTCACGTAGTGGTACTTGTCATGAGGTTGAGGAATTTATTCCTCAATAGAGCACTGGGGAGAGATGCATCCACATGGCATGATTGGATTCATGCATCGTTTGCACATCATTTTTGTTTGATTGGCACAACATTCATGGATTTTACTTTATCCTTCTTCTGCATTCTTTTTACTTATGCACACATTGGTCTTTGTTTTGGCATGATGTGGATGCACTCTACCAGAGGGGCTAGTGGGTAACCACTAGTAGGTGGACTCATGATAGTTATTGCATATAAATCATGTGTTGATTATTCTCCGTGTTAGGACATCCTCAGTGATGGAGGATTAATAGGAGCATAGTGGTGCTATGGGAAGACTTGATCATTCACGTGGTGATGCACACCTTTAGGGTGAATCATGTTTATGGCATGACCATGAGAGACCCTATTTGGCTATTGGCACCTTCATTTTATTAATGAAAGACATTGAGGTAGCAAACATGGTTCTAATCCACATGTGTTGGACAAAGGAGTTCATCACTATTTTTTGGCACTGGTGCAACATGTGATCTATTTTCTATGGTGAGTTGTGAACTTTCTGTTGAGAGATGCCTTGGGCCACACAGATATGTGCATGGGATACTAGGGTCTCAGGGATTCTAGCAATTGCAAAGGTATGGGAATTGGTCATTAGTTATTCGTATGTCAGTCTGACCACCTTGGTAGACTTATGAGAGACCTTACAGAGGGTGTTACATAAGGGTGAGTGTTACCCCTCGATTTATGAGGTTGCTCTCTCATTCCATAGAGATCTCGACTATGTGTGTCTTTCTCTCAGAGGGGACTGCTATACGATTGCCATGCTTGGGATCAAGCAGTTAGTCCCCGATAGTCATGGGTCCCGAGTACCTACATGATTGGTCACAGTGAGAGAAAGATGGTAGGAAGATATTCAAGTATTACTGGATTGCTTCTCAGATAGGGAAAGGTAGGCACGGACTAGGATGGGGACATGCAAGCATTTATGCCCCATCATACTTG
This sequence comes from Ceratopteris richardii, assembly GCA_020310875.1. Taxonomy (NCBI): domain Eukaryota; kingdom Viridiplantae; phylum Streptophyta; class Polypodiopsida; order Polypodiales; family Pteridaceae; genus Ceratopteris; species Ceratopteris richardii. The sequence goes on from CM035429.1 coordinate 146,304,014, forward strand.
ATGCACCTTGGCCCTAGCAGGGTGGTATTTGTTCATCAATACAGGATGTATTTGTTCATCAGTACAGGATGTATTTGTTCATCAGTACAGGATGTATTTGTTCATCAGTACAGGATGTATTTGTTCATCAGTACAAGATGGGAGACCTTCTATATGAAGTGTCCATTAGAATGCACATGGTACCAGGCTAGCATGCACTAGGCACAACGTACATGTGTATATGTGAGATACCCCATATGTGGTATTTGTAGACATACATGTATTGCCATGCCGGTATAGATTGAGCACGGGATACATGGATAAGATGGAGCCCTCCAACTTGAGATATCCATCGGGATGCATGTGGTGCTATATCTATGATGGTTTAGCACACAGCACATGCATTGGCTCTTGTTCAAAGTCTCGACAGTGGATAGCTAGCACCACTATGGACTCTTATCTTTTTTGACCTCGTATGGTTCAGGATGCCATTGCGATCGTCAGGAGACGAGTCCAGTTATGGCACGGGTCCTAGTTCCACTGTTTGAAGTAGTGGGCTTTGCTCACCTTCATGTGGAATTGTTATGTCCATTCCATGATGTGCCCAAGAGGGAGGAGTTGGTGATCTAACAACTCCTTGCACTCTGTTCCCATTGGGACACCTTAGTTATGCCCGAAGGGAGTTGTGCTGTCTTCCCGAAAGGGAGTTGTGTTGCCTTCCCGAAAGGGAGATTCTAGTACTTCAGCCACTCCTGGCATCTGGTTTCCTTTGGAAGTACTATTTATACTGATCCAGAGATCATTTAGATCGAAGGATTGATCTTGGACTATGGAAAATATGTTGGTGGTGTGATGATCATACGCCATATGATGTCGCTTGATCATAGACGGTATAGCCATCCAGCATACCTCTGTTGACACGACCCTTATGGAGCCGGATATATTACAAAGGATGTTTCCCTCGATGGTAATTGTGACGGTAGCCCTCTTGACCTCTTAGTTGTGAAGGTAGCCCCTTGGGTTTTTTAGCCAAGGGTTGTTGCCCACAAGGTATGCTCCGATGTTATGTCTATAGGTGGTATGGTTTCACCCAACATATACATCTCATTTATGATCGGACTCGGTGAGTGACTTTCCTCGCTTGTTGTATGCTCATGATAGTATTCAACATCTGATGTATAGCCCGTTGATGTTATTTAGTCATGAGCTAATATCTTTACCAACCACGAGACCTAGAGGCATGGATCCTTAGTCTGTAGCAAAGAATCCTTCTCGGAGGAAGGAATTGTTGCAGAGGGAGGAGGAGAACACGACTGAGATAGCCTTGCATTATATTGTCTTCCTTGCACTTCATTGTTGTCCATACTATTCACACTATATGTGTACCTCATGGTCTTGGTGGGGTAGGAGGGTGTACCTTTGGGTAACCTTAGATCCTCAGACAAGTCAAACTGACACGTGCATGATGTTACCTTCTCGATGGTGATCCGTAATTGATCACTGATCGTTGGTGTATCTTGATGAATCATTGACATCCTCGCTTCATGATACTCTTGCAAGAGATATGAGCTTGGAAGATATTATCAAACATGTTCCACTAGAATCTGCCTTGGTTCCAGACCAGAGGGAGAGGAAGTCCCGAAGACTTATTATCTCTGGTTAGTGGAGGCACCAACTTGAGTTTGGTTTGATTTGGGAGTAAGTTAGGTTGTCGACGGATTGGACTCTTGGTTTTAGCCGAGAAATTGTTGAGGACAGCAATCAGAAATAAGGGGGGAAGTGTTACATCCCCAAAATTAAAGGGCATCTGGATGGGCGCCTATAGTTAAAGTGTCCGGCCAAATATGAACTAGCTGGCCAATGTGAATCCGGCGACCTCCTCATTTGACCCTATAAATAAGACCCATGCGCTCATTTGTGAGACATCTCTCGCATGAGGCACTTGGACTCTTGGCCCTTTGGCAGAGCCTCGTCACCCGTACTGGTGTGGTATGGGACGCAAGTCCCTTGGAGGTGGTTCCCCACTTAGCTACAAGCTTTGAGGCTCGAGGGTGAGCCCGTATTGGCTCTACGGCTGGGAGGTGAGTCTCATGTCTTCCCTTTTACTATTTGTGAATATGGCTTGTGTCTTGTCTTGTCCAGCAAGGAGGATCTTGGAGGTCATAACACCATCCCACCCATACCCATCGAGGCCGATCACACATACCCCTCACACTCCCTCAAGGGAGACACCCCAACACACCCGCAACATGCACCCCACACACCACCATCCACTTCACACACGAGCTAGCCCACATATTTGTAGCTCAAGTCAAGAAGGATCTTCTCCTGCTTCATCCTGATACTCTACTACCCCTACTCACCTCACAAATAGCACGAGTCCTTCATACATCAGCCATCAACTCCTTCCAACTCACCACCCACTCTAGCCAACTCCTTCCCACTCACCACCCACTCTAGCCACATACCTCCTCTTGCGACTATGCCACAATATCGTTGGTATCATGAGGAATGCCGAGATCTCTACCGAAGACTACGAGTTCAGCGAGCACTAGGATAGACCACAGAGAGAGAAGCAAAGAGAGAGATGAAGACCCTCGCGCATCAAAGGAAGTGAGCCTTTGAGGAAGCACATGAGCTTGAGCTATACTACCTCTTTATGAGTATGAACAATGCTACAGCATGGCGTATCCTACGAGATCCATGCTCGACCACACCTATTGGGGACCCACATACATGGCATGATGAGGTATCTGGGCAGCCTCCCATAACCAAGTGATGTAAGCCTCTCCCTACTAGTTGTGACAACCCGTGGGCAAGAGCCCCCCCCCCCCCCCCCTTGTGTTTCTATCTAGGCCTTTTTGGTGCTTGTGTGGTTTGCCGACCGGCGCCAAATTGTGCGCAACTATTTGGCGCCGGTCGGCAAACCACACAAGCACCAAAAAGGCCTAGATAGAAACACAAGGGGGGGGGGGGGGGGCTCTTGCCCACGGGTTGTCACACTAGTTCTTCTCTCTTCACAGCAAGGATGGTTGAGAGGGCAATAGGACAACTACAACATGAATGTTCGGCATACCACACAAGATTGCAAAACAAGCATCTCATATATGCAACCTCCATTATAGCCCCGTTGATTGCACGTCTTCAACCAGGCTATAGGGGAGGGCTTCCCAAAGGAGTGGACTAGGCACACCATTGTGCCTATCCGCAAATCAAGTGACACCTAGACCAAGGGAACTACAAACCCTGGGAACTACAAGACAATCCAGAATAGCCACACCATGGCCAAACTATACGGGGCCATACTTGAGGCACGGCTCAGCTCATATGGAGAGACTGAGGGGCTACGAGCACGAGGTCACGCAGGTTTCCGACGGGCTTTCTCCACTCTTCATTTTGTGCTGCCTCATTGATGGGGCAAAGGTGGAGAAGAGGAGATTATATTACAGCTTTGCAGGCTTCCGCAAAGTTTTTGATAAAGTGCCACGAGAGAGGCTCTTTCAATGCCTCCAAAGCTTGGGAGTACCATTAGAGATGATTCGGGCCATCTATGCACTCTGAGTAGGTGACTAGGTGACTGGGAGGGTACAATGTCCAAGAGGGTTATCTGAGGCCATTGCTAGCACCATCGATGTTAAACAAGGCTGCCCACTCCATTTGGTCTCTACATCAACGCGATTGAGGACTTCACTCTCCGAGCTCGAGGAGAGGGTGCAGACCTCACAGGTACACGTCCACATTTTATTATATGCCAATGATATTGTATTTATTTTTGAGTCTTCCAAGGGATTACCATGCCACTATTGATCACATCTTCATGTTGTGCTTCCTCATTGATGGGGCAAAGGTGGAGAAGAGGAGATTATATTACAGCTTTGCGGGCTTCCGCAAAGTTTTTGATAAAGTGCCACGAGAGAGGCTCTTCCGATGCCTCCAAAGCTTGGGAGTACCATTAGAGATGATTTGGGCCATCTATGCACTCTGAGTAGGTGACTAGGTGACTGGGAGGGTACAATGTCCAAGAGGGTTATCTGAGGGTATTGCTAGCACCATCGATGTTAAACAAGGCTGCCCACTCTATTTGGTCTCTACATCAACGCGATTGAGGACTTCACTCTCCGAGCTCGAGGAGAGGGTGAAGACCTCATAGGTACACGTCCACATTTTATTATATGCCAATGATATTGTATTTATTTTTGAGTCTCCCAAGGGATTACCATGCCACTTGGCTTCCCTGGATGCATTTGGTACACATAGGGGCTTGATGGTAAACATTGGCAAGACCAAGGTCATGATCTTCCACACCTCCCCCATGGTGAGGAATGCAACAAGCTTCAAAGCTGCCAACGGACAGATAGAGGTGGTCACTTCCTATGTCTACCTTGGAGTCACATTCACGAGCTTATCTGACCCCTTCAACATGAGCCATGCAGCCACCGACAAGCTCACACGAGGATATGCAGCTTTGACCATATTAGAGCGGAGATGTCACTTGGCACAATTCAAGGAGCCCCACACAAAGGGGTGGCTTTTGACACACTAGTCAGAACATCTATGATGTATGTTGCGTTAGTTTGGGCCCCATGCCTCAAAGTCACCCAATGGACTCGGATCGAGAGGCCACAAGTACATATGATCTCGCGACTATTTCGGAGGAAGCGGTCAATGCCATATGACATCATCACGGAAGAGCTAGCTACACCACCCAAGATAGTAGATATACTATTCCAAGCTACCCTTTTTATTCAAAGGATGAAGGAGCTCCCTACAAACAGACTCACACATAAAGCATTTGAGGCATCTATACAAATATCAAAGTCAGGATATGAGAGAGCTTGGTACACTCAGGTTAGAGCATGGTTTGATAGTCATGGACTTGATATGGACAAATTGCCACCCTTTCAATATGAACCCTACTCACCTCACATCCACCTGTCACTACCACACATGGGATCAAGATGATCACACTACCGAGACCAATTCTTAAACATACTGGCTGACTATTTCATCCAACGACCACACTACATGGATACTTACATGCCTCATAGCTCGAGGGTAGCGATTTGCAAGTTCAGGGTCTCATCACACTGACTAGAGATTGAGACGAGCACAACCACAAACATCCCCGCAGAGGAGTGGATATGCAAGATATGAAGAGTAGAGATGAAGGATGAGGAGCACTTTGTATGCAGATGTAGGGCATATGATGACATCAAAGGCAAATATGAGACTCTATTTACAATGCAGCCCACCCTCCGAGACATAGTTGCATCGCAACGCGTTGCAAACAGTTCGCAACTTCACAACGTTGCTACATTCGCAACGCATTGCTTCGCATGCTACTTTCTTTGTAGTCCAAAAAATACCCAAAATTATATTTTCCCAAGGAGAGAGAAGAAAATTTTTTAAATCCTATCCAAAATGCATAGTGACAAGGGACGAGAGCGCAGGGGGGCAAAATGGCCTTGACATGCGTCCAAGCCATCCCCTACACAAAAAAAGGGGGTCAGGGACAGGACCCGTCCAGGCCAAGCGTCTTAGACAGGGGACAAGTCCCCGATTTTCAAGGACACCTCGTCCCATGTCAAGGACGGCCTAGTGAGACAGTCCATCCCAAAAAAAAAAATTCTTTCAATTTTTTAAGCCAAAAACAAAGAGATGTAGAAAGAATATAACATGTATTATATGCCATAAATCATGATGATTGAATTTTGATTCTTGAAAATCAATATTATGAAATTAATCCTTCATGAAAGTCTAAAGATCATACATGTCAAAGTTGAAAGACTCAAATGAATGTAGTATGTTTAACACCATACTCTATAATGTCCATTTTATATTTTTTTTATTGGTTTTTCTCTCTATTATGCAACGTCTCGCCTTCTCCCCCTCTTTGAACTTCACAAAAACCCCCTCGGGTTTCGGGACCCGCCTCATGAGCCAACCCTGTCCCGAGACATGTTCCCCATCCCAAGTAACTATGCCAAAATGTCCAATACATGCAATGAAAAAGCATGGAGAATGAGGAAGAGATGAAAATCCATAAAAGTGTAGAGTTTCATTTGTGTATGATTTTATGTATGGGCCTTATCACCTTGAGATAGCCAAATATTTTGGATTTACCATGTTCTCCTTCTAATGCACTTATAGAGCCTAGACAAAAGTTTCATCCTTGGCCTTTGCCCTTCAAAGCCAAGGGTACTCCTCTATGATGATTGATCTGACAACTTAGTGAAGACATCACCCTGAATGTTGAATTGTATCACCATGAATGTTGAATTGTGTAGGGACTAATCTTATGTAATCATGTATGTATATAATTACAAATATGCATGTGTATGTATGTATGTAATATGCATGTGTATGTATGTATGTAATATGTATGTATCTACTTATATGTATGTACGTAAATACGTATGTAGGTAGGTATGTATGTATGTATGTATGTATGTATGTATGTATGTATGTATGTATGTATGTATGTATGCATGCATGCATGTAATATGTATGTATACATGCGTGTAATATATATACTATATGACATATCACATATATAGTTTTAATTCATAATGTATATGTGCATATATTTATTTATACGTGTAAAAGGATGCACTTCATCATATATTCACTATAGAAAGCTTAGGGTACCAAAACATTAAAAAAAGAACCCAAAAAAAGAACATCATGATATCGCAACATTTTAGCGTTGCTAACACGTTAGATACGCGTTGCCTTGGATGTTGCTAAAATGTTGCCGAAAACTATGTGCCGAGAGATCATGGGCTCTAGAGATCAAGCAAATATGAGATTCTGTTTACATGGCAATCCACCCTCTTAGAGATCATGGGCTCTAGAGATCAGCAACAGCTCGAGGAGCTCGAGCGATTCTTACTAGAGATACATGGTCACAAAGATTCCCTTCTCAAGCCAATCGCAATCCAGACAAGAGGGAGATAGAGTAAGCTCACTGATCACACCAAGAGGGGTGATCACTGACTCTTCACCGCGCTGAGACCTCTCGACAGGAGATGACCCTAGGCTATAAGATATTGGGCCCCGAGGCTTCACCGACACCAAATTGCAAAGATCCAAGCTCATGACCATCGCACCATGGAGGAGAGACGATCCCAAATGACGGTTGATCCCGTTGTAGTCATCAAGGCGGCCCCTACTCCACCTCCACCTATGTACCACATCTTACACCTACCTAGTAGTACAAGATGGAGCACATTAGTCGCTCATATGCATTCTCATGCTTGTACTACTCTTTTGCATATAGGCTATCATAGGTTTAGCACTCCATACATGTAATAGGCCTCTTTTCTAGTGAAATAATTCATTTTGAACTTTTTGAATTTCATTGTGGGAATAATGCTTAGAATGAATAATTAGGTCATTTTATGCATGTAGAAAAAATTTTGGGATGACAAGTTTATATTCTCTCTCTAGATCTTATTCGCATCATGTTTTGTAGTTGAAATTTGAAAGTGAAGATGAAAATATTAAGAAAAAGTATGTATGAGAGAAAGGTAGAGAAAGTATAGGAGAATAAAAGTGTTTGAGTGAAATTTTTATGAATCATGTTTTTAAGTAGCTCGTTCAGGGCTCTACATTTAGTTCATTGTAAGAAAATGTCTTGATTTTACTCCATCTAGAATTTTGAAACTTGCAAGACTCAAAAGTTGCATTTGGAGGCGGATTTGGACCTAGGTCATCTCTAATACTATTGTGCACATCGAAAAATTGAATAAAAGTGCCTCACAAGCTTAAGCTAATTCACCATTTTTGAGTTACATGGCTTTGAAGAGTGTCATTTTCAAGCACGTTTTTAAAAAAAAGTTGAAGAGGGCTTCTCTAATTCTATTCGAATCCGTGATTCTAATGCTTAAATGTCACCATGTCTAATTATGGATATTTTCGGATGTCTTTTCGGTGCTTTTCTCCTATTTTTTGAGAGGCACACAAAAGAAAGCACACTACGATCGCATAGCTTTTTGCGAAAGTTTTCGAGAAACTCGACTTTTTTTCTAAATTTCGTGGATCGCACACTTCTTTGGCAAGGCGGCAATCAAACTTTATTATAGGGAGACCTACACATCAACAAAGGGGACACACAGAAATCAGAGAATTACCTTGTGTTTGAGAGTGAGAGTGAGAGTGAGAGTGTGATTGAGAGTGCGAGTGTGAATGGGGGTGGTCCGAAGGTAGATGTTTCGTCAAGAAGCTATTTTCCAAGGAGGTTGTAACCATTGATTCTCATCTATAATATCAGAATTCTTCTTTCTCGGAGTCATATTCTTCCGTATCAGATTTTCTCTTATCTTCTGAAATCTCTGCATTTTCTCTCCTCTATTATTCTTGAATGATCGAAAGATTGTGATTGGGGAAACCCCCCCCCAAAAAAAACACTTTCATGCCATCTCCACATGCATACTACGGAGTTTTATATCGGCTTAACCAATTTTTTTAGCACTTTTATATTTTTCGAGTGATAGAAGACACACACCATGTATATTGATTTATCTCATACGCCAAGTTCAAGCTCATCTCTCTCTCTCTCTCTCTCTCTCTCTCTCTCTCTCTCTCTCTCTCTCTCTCTCTCTCTCTCTCTCTCTCTCTCTCTCTCTCTCTCTCTCTCTCTCTCTCTCTCTCTCTCTCTCTCTCTCTCTCTCTCTCTCTCTCGGGTTGTCTTCCTTCAGAAGCATCGACGCACCACCACCCCTTGGGTTGTCTTCCTTCAGGACGCACTCAGACCACCACCGATATACCACGTACTACATCCACCTCCACCCATCACCAGTAGCTAGGGTGTTTTTACTCACATTATGATCCCCATGTATTAGGTGGTCACTATCTGCACAGTCAGAGCCACGTCTCCCCAGCCTCTTCCAGCCCTATATAGCTTTGTGTAGCGATATACTTTTTCTTTCATTTCATCTTCTACACAGGGTTACTACATTTGTATATGGTTTTTGTCTCATAGGCCAAGTTTGGCCTCCAGAAGACGTTAATATAACTTTCTTTCTTTCTTTCTTTCTCTCTCTCTAGGCGATATGATGGACCCAGGGAACTACAGGACTATTATGATAGGCCATATCCTGGCCAAGATCTATGGGGCAGTACTAGAGGCAGAGCTCAGTACACACGCTGAGGCAGCGGGGATCAGAGCACCCGGCCAGGCAGGCTTCCGCCGCACTTTCTCCACCATCGACCACATCTTCGTGCTTTGTTGCTTGATTGAGAGCGCGAAGGCGAGGAAGAAGAGACTATACTGTTGCTTTGTGGATTTCCGCAAAGCCTTCGACATGGTCCCTCGAGAGAGACTACTACGGAGGCTCCAAGAGTTACAGCTTCCATCAGACATGCTATGGGCCATCCACGCTTTGTATGCACGAGTCACGCTTTGTCTCATAGGCCGATTTTGGCCTCTAATAGACGTTAAAAAGTCTTTCTTTCTCTCTTTCTTTCTCTCTCTCTCTCCCTCCCTCCCTCCCTCCCTCCCTCCCTCCCTCCCTCCCTCCCTCCCTCTCTCTCTCTCTCTCTCTCTCTCTCTCTCTCTCTCTCTCTCTCTCTCTCTCTCTCTCTCTCTCTCTCTCTCTCTCTCTCTCTCTCTCTCTCTCTCTCTCTCTCTCTCTCTCTCTCTCTCTCTCTCTCTCTCTCTCTCTATGTTTTCGGCCATCATAGTTTTTTTTTTGTAGTGAATATTTTTCTTTTCATTGCTACATATAGAGATGACCACCGTGTACATGGTTTTGTCTTATAGGCAAAGTTTGGCCTTTTGGTAGACATTAATATGACTCTCTCTCTCTCTCTCTCTCTCTCTCTCTCTCTCTCTCTCTCTCTCTCTCTCTCTCTCTCTCTCTCTCTCTCTCTCTCTCTCTCTCTCTCTCTCTCTCTCTCTCTCTCTCTCTCTCTCTCTCTCTCTCTCTCTCTCTCTCTCTCTCTCTCTCTCTCTCTCTCTCTCGAGCTTCTTTCTCCCACCAATAGACTCCATTCCTTCCTCTCATTGAAGCTTCTATCACCACACGAATCTATTACCAACAGTGAGTCCCTCTACTTCCTTACAGATATCTCCACCATCGCCTTCGAGCAAGAACCCAAGCTTGACGTCAACACACAAGTTCAGATTCCGAGCTGTTTGAACTTCTACAAGATCAAGAGGTGGAAATAAAGAGAATGAGATCAAATCCAAAGAAGCTTGCAAACTGGATTCATGTGTCGAAAGAAACTCAAGCTACAAAAGCGACTCGCTCCAACGTCTTTGTGACCATGGTACTAGCAACTTTTGCAAGCAATTTCGACCATTGCACGTTGGACGCTAGCCTACACAGGCAAAGCAAATCGGCTTCAATTCTTGTGAGATGGCTTATGAAGCCATCATTGAAATGAAGATCCTATGCAAATTCCACCATGCCAATGTGAATGAACTGCTGCACACCGTGAGGATTAACTTTTCTCCATGTTCAAATATTCAAAAATATAAAATGCGCTAATAAACACCACTAAAGAATGTTTAGAACACTCTGATAAAGGGTTTATGAATAATTTTAAACTTAATGTCTATTATAAAACCAAAAAATTATTAATAATGGGTAGCTATTGAAAGATCATACCAACTCTATAAATGACCAAAAAAGTCTAGAGAAGGGTGGAAGGGTGGGAAAGAGATGAAAGAATAAATGGGACGGGGTGGGAGGGTGGGAATAATGGGCACAATATTGTTAACCAAATTTTGTATGAGCATAAGATTGATGACTAGAAGCTTCTCTATGAAGAGAAAGCACCGCCACATGCCACCACAAGTACCACCACCACCTCCAAAAGCACCACCAATAGTGAGCCATCAAGATATCCACCTAAAGCTCTAATACCATGTAGAGAGTACATGCACGGAAGCAAAATGAAAAGAAGAGTATACTCACAAAATGAAAGAATGTAAATCTCAATGTGAGAAACCGAGAAATGGGTAAACTCACATGGATTAGAAATGATCTTGCAAAGATCATGAAGTATGCTCTAAAAGTGTCTAACCAAGTACAAAGTGGGGGAGAGCTCCTCCTTATATAGAGTTGGAGGCTTCTCTCAAAAGTGCATCATGTGGGATAATTCCCCCTAAAGGAGAATGAATACAATGGTAGAAGCAAATGAAAAGGTATCCAAATACAATGAGATGCAACTAAAATAATATGAAATGGATTGTCTTTTGGATACAAAATGAAGATGCACTCATGCGGATACAAAATGGAAACGAAGTACAATGGTATAAGCAAATGAAAAGGTACCCAAATACAATGAGATACAACTAAAAAAATATGAAATGGAGTGTCTCTTGGATACAAATGGAGATGCACCCATGCGGATACAAATGGAAATGAAATAGAAGAGCTCATGTCATCAACACTCCAAGTATATGAGCATGTACCACTCCAAGCATGCCAACATCTCAAGTGTGTACGCACTCTTAACACCTCCAACTCCTCCAAGCTTGATGTGGCACCCCCTCCATGTGTATGTAAAAAAGCTCTTCAACTCCAATTACGACATGTGAGTAGACCTAAGTAAAGTGATTGATGAATTATGGGTAATAATGCATGTCCTTATATAGTGATTATGGATGAACCAGCCTTTATGAAAAGCTACAAAAGTCTATGAAAATCCTTTGTGTGGGAAGCTTTTAGCTCTCGTGTCGGCCTTCTCAGAGTGATGATGACATGGTAACACATATATACATATATATGCACATGTATACAATGTAAAAATATATTTGTACATACATATATATATATAACACCTTGATGAGTTCAAAGTTATCCAGGCTTATGAACTCAAGATAAAGAGAACAAACACAAACACATAAGAACAAATCAACACCCAAAGCAAAAGAGTGCAAAAAAAGAAGATCAATATAAGTCAAAAAATACAAGCAAACAAGAAAGCAAATACAAAATGAAGAAGAATAAATTGATAAGGTAATAAATAAAGATCCAAAAAGAATAAATCATCATTTAATACATTCTCAAACACGTAAAATTTATCAATAAATAAAAATTAAAAAGTAAGATTCTTTTTTTACTTTAACAACAAAAAAATCAAAACAAAAAGTATATGTTTAACTTCTATGTTTCTCCAAAACATGGAATATCAAAATTTAACCTTTATATGATGCAAAGCTTGGACAAATAACTATGACATCCCTACCCATTTCATCAATTTCGTAAGAGTAGGTGCCACCTTTAATGAAGAATCTTTCTTTAATACAAAATATTTCTTTAATAAAGAATCTTTCTTTCATAAGGAATATTTTATTAATAAAGAATCTATCTGAATAAAAACTTATTAAACTAAAGCCAACGAGCTGAGTTTCTAACACTTCCAAAGTGAAGGGCAAACTCACAGTGACAAAAGCCTTGCACAAAAAATAAACAAATAAAGGAATAAATAAATTTTGGTTTTTCTTAAAAACAATAAAATAAATACAAAGTTATAATAAAATTAAGCGAAAATAAAAATAAACAAAGATGCCTATGAAGATAAATACTTAATAAAAAAGAGATTCCCAAATATGTATAGATATACAGAAAAATTAAAGAAAAGTGGACAAATGAATAATTGAATAAAGAGATCACAATACACATATAAATAACGAGAAGAGAGAAGATGCAAAAATCTACCTTTAATTATTAAAAAAAAATTTTGAATTTACTAATGATCGATTTGGACAAACAAAAAAAGAACCATAAACTTGCTACAAAGTAAGAAAGATCTAACCTTTTTTCAAATTTCGTTGAAGGAATACCCATTTTGATTCCAAGCAAAGAGATTAGTTGAAAACAGTTAACTACAAATGAAGACAAGCTTGAACAAATACGATAAAATCTAAACCAATGAAAGCAAACAACACCATGATTTGCTAAATGGGAAATATTTGATTCAATATGAAGGATTTGCATCACGCTAATGTTAGCAAGTTCTTGTTCTAACCTTTTACCATACATGTCTACTTCCAAACCAAAGAAAGACTGAAATAGTTTTAGATCCAGAAAAGTAAAACAGTCACTATTTGGAGTACAATCAGTTCACAAAAATCTTTGGGTTAAATACACCACTAAATACATTACTATTTGAATACATAAAAGCTTGAATAGAGCTAAAACTAAGAACAAATAGATCATCTATGAAGCATTTAATTAGAAAGGGTCTATGTAAAATGATAGAACATGTACCAGCTAGAACGAGCCTCTTCATCAATTCAAATTCATAAGTAAAAAGATAAAAAATAGCAAGGAGAACAACACGATTTGTACCCCAAAAGAATTTCAATGCATTGTTTGAACAAATCATCAACTGAAATACACAAGTTTTCTAAAAGAAAAATTTCACCAAATAAGGATACCACTTTATCTACTACTCTAGGGTAACATTTCTTTCTACTATCTTTATCTACAAAATTGAATTTCAACCACCAAAAAAAAAGAAAATGAAATTGAGACTCTTCTGCATTTATCTTTGTTGAATTGAAAAAATAAAATTTTCCTTACTGAAAAAGAAATTTTGTGTTTCAAATCAGTCAAGTCTAACGATGTATATATAAGACTGATCCTTCATAATGAGTTGGTTGTATAAATGAATAAAAAGATTGTACGTGCCTATGTTGGATTTTCTGTATGCCATACTATTGTTCTCATAAACATGTGAAAAGTCAGTACATCTCAAGCATGTTTGTAAGAGAGATTTAAAAAAACCTGAAACTCTGCACATGCCTTCCCTATCCTCTCTCTATCCAGAGAGTCAACCACATATATCTGCAAATCAGCATACCACAAAGAATCAACATACAGGGAGATTCATGACTTACTGCTCATGTATGGATGAATGAATGTATGCATGTATGTATGCACCTATCTACCTATCTATCGATATATCTACCTACCTACCTACCTACCTATCTATATCTATTCATCTATCTACATAGGTCTATATGTATGTATGTATGGAGTATGTATGTGCATGTGTATACCTATGTACTTATGTACCTCTGTGACTGTGTGCAAGTATGTATCTGAATGAGTTAATGCTGCAGGTATGTATGTATGTATGTATGTAGTACATATGCATGCATGCACTGAGCAGTCATGCATGTATGTGTACGTACGTATGTATGTATGTATATAAATGTATTTATGACCATATGTGTGCATGTCTGTATCTATGTATATATGTTATATGCATGTGTAATGTGTATATATGTGTGTAGGTAAATACATATGAATGCATGCATGTCGGTATACATACACAGGAGTATGCACATGTGTGCGTATATTATATATAAATGTAACTACGTATGCATAGCCTTTAAAGTAGTGACATATAGATGCATCATCATTAGATATGATAAATTGGGAGTTGAAACAAAAAAACCACAAAACTTTTACCAGACCATCTGTATTGTTGAAATAATGTCTCCACAAAGGCCTTAACTTCTCTTGACCGCCTACATCCCATACTGTAAAGACTACATTCTTGTATTGAACTTTCTCGACATTGAAACCTGCAGAGTTGTTGAAAGATGATCAGAACCCAATTGCAAAAGTCATTGCAGGTTTATCACTAAAGAGAAGTGTTTGTATATCTACAATATAAGAACTTTGAAAGCTCTGTAACTCAAAAGCTGAACCTAATTCCGACCACAATGTCTGAGAACTATTAGAGCGACTTTAAGTAGTAAATATGGTAGACAAAGACAAGTCCGATAGAAAGTAATGAACATTAAAAATTGTACTTTAGTAAAGTGCACCTTGCGCAGCAGAAATTCAGAAGATCTACATGTATGTCAAGGAATACACACAAATTAAAACCAATATAAAAAATGTTGAATCAGGAACCGTTTTTGGTCTTGATCTTCTTGTACGGATTCCCATTAAACAAGACATCGTAAAAATTTTTCATACATATCTAAAGTTTTTAAAAACACGCACACACCAATCGTAGGTACGGTTGACAATATTTCTCCGATGTGCAACTTGTAAAGAATAGTGGTCTTCCCAGCCGCATCCAAGCCTAGCATAACCACCTAACACAAGCCAACCTTAAGAAATTCAGTTTCCAAGCTAAGCAAACGGAAACGTTGAAATGCATCCGAAAAAGGTATTAAAAATAAAAACTTGAAGCACAGAAGTCCTTGAGTCGAACTAACAAGGTTAATACAATCTTGTAGAGCATACAAATATAAGATTGACAATTTGTCGTATGGCCTCCAAGAACAAAAGGTGTATGACCAACTAAGAAATAGTTTCCACGCCGATGAGAAGCATGACAAAAGATTTGGCAGTCCAGACAGCATTAAAGACACGGAAAGGGAGTAAGATATACATGCATACAATCTACTAACGCCCTTGACCGCATGGTCAGAACACAAATTTTCAAGCTGATGTGGAGAGAGTTCACATGAGTGCACGTCTGGGGAGTTTAATAGAGATCAGAGATTGATTCATTAGAAGTTCAACCTCAACCGCAAAAAAGGCAAGTGAAAACGGTAAAAGCCTTACGATCACGCTGAAACTGAACAAAGCCAAATTTAAATAGTTGATGGCGCTGTCCCTATTGCCAGATGCAGATACTGAACTCCATTATATGTGTAAGAAGAAACAAAGAGAACGAGAGAAAGACACAAACCCGCATCTCCTTGTTGCCGAAAAGACTATCGAAAAGCTTGCGAAACGTCTGTCCCATTGCTCTAGAAGGAAGACGAAAGGCACTCAGCAGCAAAACATACCACCAGGATTTCACTCGAGGATCGAAGATGGTAGAGAAAGAAGCTACAGAGACAGACACCCGGGAGAGAGAGAGAGAGAGAGAGAGAGAGAGAGAGAGAGAATGTTTTAGGAGTCTAAAACAGAGGCGAAAACATACGGCATTGATTCTCATCAATCAACAGAATAGAAAGCGAATAAATGAGTCTACTATTGTGAGAATAATGAAAGAGGAATGCCGTAATGTCATTTTGCAAATCTTTCAATCATAGATCTCCTTTCTCTCTCGACCTTCTACGGTGCTTTTCCTCTCCCTTTTCTTGAATGATGGAAAAAGAACGCTTCACCTTCTTTCATGTTTCAGTGTACATGGTGAAGCATGTTGTTTTATGTTTCACTTTACATGGTGTTGTTTTATGTTTCACTTTACATGGTGAAGCATGTCATGGTGAAGCGATATCACTAGGTGGCTCGCTCTACTAATACTGGGAAAAGAACAATCTAAAGCTTATTTTTAGAAAATGATTTTTTTATAAAGGATGTATATTCGGTGGGATGTCACAAGTTTTGGTCTATTTCTGATATCCTTTGGTTTGGTGTTCGGTGTCTTCGATGTTCCTAGCATTCTAGGAACTAGGTATTGACTATAATGAGTCTGACTTTTGAGTTCCTATAAGTAGTAGTATGTCTAGTTCGGTGTTCGTCCAAGTATTTGTTCTACACCCGCAAGTACTGAAGTTTAATTATAAAAAATTTCTCACACCCTAATGTTCTCCATCGCATTAAAAGCAACTGCAACATGGTAGTTCAAGCAAGGAACGAAGAGAGTAGAGGCAAGGAAGTAGTTCGAAGTTGGAAGGCCAGGCTTAAAAGGCAAGATGTGGCTTGGAAGTCGAAGACAACAAGCATCAAGTGGTGATTGATGAATGCTGGTTGAGAGGGTCGAAAGCTGGCAACGGAGGATGCTCAAAGGGAAGTGCGACCACTGAAGGTTGTTGAAGATAAATGCGCAAGTTCATTTTCACATGAGCTATGCTTGGATAAATTTATCAAATGTAAAGGTAAAAGAAAAAATAAGTCTAAGGATGAAAAAATCTAGTCAAAAGTCTTGATGAATAAAAGATACAAGATCTACCTTGTAATGAGTGGCATGTAGTGGGCAATCAAATGAAAGTGGTGAGTTAAGAAGAAGGCACAAACTTTTTCACATGCTCATTAGCTATAAAAGTGGAGTGGGAGTATGTTCTCAACAAGGAGAGAAAGAAGTTATAGCCCCCAGTAGTCGGATCTGATCTTAGAAGCCATTTTATCATTTTGTCTTCTCATAGACTCTTTCCAGCCGCATATCACTTTGTACACAGTCATGTTCTGAGTGCTCATGTCTCAGTGTATATGTAACCATTTCTTACACCTACTTAAACACTCATTTGAAAGCTTATGTTATGTATTTTCTCTATCTCAAATATGAAAGAAGCTATAGCCCCCAGTAGTCGGATCTGATCTTAGAAGCCATTTTATCATTTTGTCTTCTCATAGACTCTTTCCAGCCGCATATCACTTTGTACACAGTCATGTTCTGAGTGCTCATGTCTCAGTGTATATGTAACCATTTCTTACACCTACTTAAACACTCATTTGAAAGCTTATGTTATGTATTTTCTCTATCTCAAATATCTCCTTCAAATCTTCTATATTGTGTGAGTTATCAATCCGAGAGTGAAGTCAAGTTCTTCAACATACCTATGTGAATAGATAGTTTGTTTTGCTCACATGATGCACTTATTGATGAGAGAACTGATATAGAGAAGGAAAAGACTATGCCTAAATGGCTAGTGTAGACTTTGTGAGATAGCAAATTAGATGCACCTCTTTCATATCATACTTGTTTTGGCTCTCATAGTGCTTTTTTTCATCAGATTGCTATGTTGTGGCTGCCTAGTTTTGATGATGAGAATGTGCCTGTTTCGTTTGATGAAGCACAAAATTTAGAAAATTGGATGGCTACTATGCAATCAGAATATGATGCTATTATGAAAAATGGTACCTATTCTTCATGTGAGTTGCCTCCTAGCAAGAAGGTCATTGGCACTAAGTGGGTATACAAGTTGAACCATAAGCCTGATGGAGCAGTTGACAACTATAAGGCTAGGCTTGTTACAAAGGGTTATGCTCAAGAAAGAGGCATTGATTTTGATGAGACCTTTGCGACCACATGTCAGATGAATATTGTTTGTAGCATCTATGCACTTGCAGCTCATCATGGTTGGAATGTACATCAATTGGACATTAAAACTACATTTCTGAATGGTGAGTTTCATGAAAAACTATATGTTTTTCAGCCTCATGGCTTTGTGCAGAAACGGCATGAAAACCAAGTGTGCAAGTTGAAAAAGGCATTATATGGTTGAAGCAAGCACCATGTGCTTGGTATGAAAAGATACATGCCTACTTGATTGCACATGGTTTTGAGAGCAGTCTAGCTGAGAGCACCTTATATGTTAAGCATGCAAACGATGTGCTTTTGATCATTGTCATCTATGTTGATGATATGATGCTCACTGGTCCTAATGAGAAGCATATTGTTGATTTTAAGGCTGATTTGCATGCCTCATTTGAGATCTCAGATTTGGGGCATTTGCAACATTATTTGGGCATTCAATTTATGAAAATGATGGCGGAATAGCTTTGTGTCAAACAAAATATATTGACACATTATTGTAACATTTTGGCCTTGAGGGTTGCAAACCTATTGCCACTCCTATGGAAACAGGTTTAGGGTCTTCATGATGCTAGAGATGAATTTGATGTTGTTCTCTATCAGCAAGTTGTTGGATGTTTGATTTACTTATGCATTACTAGGTTAGATATTTAGTTTGTTGTCTCAAAGATGAGCAGGTTTATGCATTGCCCAGGTGTCAAGCATTGGCAGGTCTTAAGCACATCTTTTGCTACTTGAGTGGTACTCGACTACTTGGATTGTTTTGTCCCAAGAGGGGATCATTGTTGCCATATTTACATGCTTTTTATGACTCTAATCAGGTTGGTTGCTATGACACTCATGTGTCCACTAGTGGTTTTTGCTTCATGCTTGGTAGCTCATGCATATCTTGGTTGAGCAAGAAGAAGCCTACTGTGGCCACTTCTAGTTGTGAGGCTGAGTATATGGTAGCTTTCACAATGAATATTGAGTGTGTGTGGCTTAGATGCCTTATGGCAAATTTGGGTGTTCGTCAATCTTATGCCACCACCATCTTCACTGATACTTAGAGTGCATTGGCAATTGCAAGGAACCCTTCCCACTAAGCACATTGAGGTGCACTATCATTATGTCATGGCGACATTCTCTGTTGAAGAGATCAATTTGGCATATGTGCTCACGGAGGAGAATATTGCAGACCTTTTCACAAAAGGCTCCACCCAACCCTTGTAGGTCAAACACTTAGATAAACAGCTACACCTTAGATTGTTTGCTACTCTCGAGTCAAAACTCAAATGGACCTATGGCTTTAGTTCATCAAAGTAGAAAAATAGAGCTTTCTAGAAAACTATAAATCACTTAATTTGAGTAATTATTGGTTAGGAAACTCAATTGAAGAAAACAGAATACATGTCCACACAAGTCTGCAGAAGAAGTAGACTTCACGCATGGACTGATAACTCACAAAATACAGACCCTTTGAAAGAGATATTTAAGATCGAGAAAGCACAAAAGACACCATTTCCAAAAAGCTAAAAATCACTCCATATGAGAGACACCATTTCCAAAAAGCTAAAAATCACTCCATATGAGAGACACCATTTCCAAAAAGCTAAAAATCACTCCATATGAGGCTTCGCATGGTTGCAAGCCATCTGTTGCCCCCCATGTGTTTTTGGTTGTCTAGCATATGCATTAGTGCCTGAACAACATCGCAAGAGATTGGATGATCAAGCAATGGAATGTATTTTGTTGGGTACAGTTTTGAAAGCAAAGGCTATCGTCTATATCATCCACAAACTAAATGCATTTTGGTTAGCCGTGATGTTGTTTTTGTGGAAGATGTTATTCAGCCATTACTTTCATGTACGAAGGAGACATCTATTAGCTCCAAAGACATGTATGATACTTTGCTTCCTCTTTTTACAAGTGGACAGTCTAGTGTTGATCCTAATGAGGCAACTTCTTGACCTTATAGGTTTCGTGTGATGGTGTTGATCAATCCATTTCTGATGTAGATTTACATGATGCACTTGTTGATGAGAGAATTGATATTGAGGAGACAAAAACTATGCCAAAATGGTTGGTCTAGACTTTGTGTGATAGCAAATTAGATACACCTATCTCATATCATACTCGTTCAGGCTCCCATAGTGCCTCTTTTGCATTAGATTGGTATGCTATGGCTACCTCTAGTCTTTGTGATGAGAATGAGCCTGTTTCATTTGATGAAGCACAAAATTTTGAAAATTGGATGGTTGTTGTGCAATCAAAATATGATGCTATCATGAAAAATGGTACCTCATCTTTATGTGACTTGCCTCCTAGCAAGAAGGCCATTAGCACTAAGTGGATATACAAGCTAAAGCATAAGCTTGATGGAACAATTAGCAGGTATAAGGCTAGGCTTGTTGCAAAGGGTTATGCATAGGAAAGAGGCATTGATTTTGATGAGACCTTTGCACCTGCATGTTGAATGACTATTGTTCATAGCATTTGTGCACTTGCAGCTCATCATGGTTGGAATGTACATCAATTGGACATTAAAACTGCATTTCTGAGTGGTGACTTGCATGAAAAAGTGTATGTTTTTTAGCATCATGGATTTGTGCAGAAAGGGCATGAAAACCAAATGTGCAGATTGAAAAAGGCATTGTATTGCAAACCTATTGCCACTCCTATGGACATGTTTACGATTGAGTCTTCATGATGCTTGAGATGCATTTGATGTTGTTCTCTATCAGCGGGTTGTTGGATGCTTGATTTATTTATGCATTACTCAACCAGATATTGAGTTTGTTTTCTCATAGATGAGCATGTCGATATATTTAGGTAGTGATGTGTGTGAACACACTAGGACCGTCGGAGCACTTTTTTCCCTCTTTAGGAGGCTTTTTTCCCTCGGCTTGTATATATGCCTATTGCCCTAACAGGCTACTTATCTTTGTACATTCTAGTGGTAATACATTTAGCATTGTGTGTTGTGCTCCAAGCTTCTTCTTCTTCCTTGTGTTGTTCGTATGCTTCCGTAGACGTCTAACTCCAACAATTGGTATCAGAGCATGTCATCGCTTCATCTAGGGCGTTGTCTACACCTCTCCGGTTGCAGTCTCAAAATCGCACAAATTTTGGTGAGCATACTCAACATGTTTTCGAGATCAAAACTACTTCGCTCTGTTGTGCCGAAATCGTGATCTGAGCTCGTTTCGGCCTCTGAACGCACTATCATAGTGCTTATGCAGGCTATTTTGTATTTTTGTGCGAAAGGTATATACCAATTTCGGTTCGCCAATATAAGTGTCCCAAAGTCTAGTACAGATCTAGCAGAATTTGTCTCGGCAGTTCTATTCAACTTTTTGAGATATAGTCAATTTTTTGCATCAAGGTATTTTAGTCACCACCATGGCTGAAAGCAGTGATGTATTCCGTATGTTGGCTGTTGAGGATAAGTTGGATGGTACCAACTACCCGTTATGGGCTTATATGATGCGACATGTATTGGTTGCAAAAGGACTATGGAACATTGTGTAGGGTATTGAAAAACGTCCTATCACACATGCAACTATTACAATTGCACGTACTGAAGCTGATGCAGAAGGTGTAAAAGATTATGATATTCTGCATATTCCTATTCGTGCTACGGTTTCTGCTACACCTACTACATAGAAAATTTGTTCATATGGCAAAGATGCCCAGGCACATGCACAGATAGCTTTGTCTGTCAAATGTGCCATTATTCCTCACATATGCTCTTGTAGAACAACTCAAGATGCTTGTGATACACTTACCACATTGTACCAAGCTAGGAATGAGGCTGGTATTGCTTACCTCCAAAAACAATTGGAGAGTGAGCACATGAATGAAGATGATTCTATGGACAATTTTCTAAAAAAGATCAAAGACTTGAAGGAACAATTGATTTCTACTGATGAGGTTATACCAAATAGCTCACTTGTGCAGACCGTTCTGAATGGTCTTCCTGATTCATATCAGAGTTTTGCTTCTACTCTTCATTTGATGATGAAAGGCAATCCAAATGCCTTGTCATTTGAGGATTTAGTCTCTATTCTATTGCACGAAGGTCAGTCTAGGTAGAACAGGTCCATTATGCGTGTTGTCGATCAAGCTTTCCTGGCTAGTCAGAAGTGCAACGGAAAATGGAGCTCTTCAACACATGATTAGATGCTTTATTTGTGCCAGGGATCAAGAAGGATCTGTTATCAGTTTCTACATTAGCCAAGATTGGCTTGGTTGTGAAATTTGTTGATGACAAATGTATAGTTCATGATCTATCAAATGGCAATGTTATTATTGCTTTTGGCATTTTATTTCGTGGGCTGTAAATGCTCATAGACTATGAAAAATCGATAAATGATTTGGCATGTGCAGTACACGATTCTCAAGCTATGTCAGATGCAAAGCTTTGGCATGCACGCTTTGGTCATCTGAATTTTGCTAGTTTCCTATGCATGCAAAAGTCTGAAATGGTGTCCTCCTTGCCCAAACTCAAGGCACCTGGAAAACATGTATGTGAAGGCTGTATTTCGGGCAAAATGCAACATTCCTCATTTCCAAAACATGGTTCAGTTCGAGCTACTAAAATATTGCAGCTTGTACATAATGATGTATGTGGTCCTATGCAGACACCTTCTTTTGGAAATTATCTTTACTTCGTGACTTTCATTTATGATTTTTCCAGGCATGCATAGGTATATCCATTGTAAGCAAAGTCTGAAGTGTTCATCTTCTTCAAACAATTTTTTGTTTTCGTTGAAAAGCTATCAGCATGTAAATTGGGCACCCTCCATTCTGATCGAGGGGGGGAATATATGTCTTCTGATTTTAATGCATTTCTGGTTGAACATGGGATAAAACACCAGTGTACAGTGTCGTATACACCTCAATAGAATGGAGTTACTGAATGAAAGAATAGGTCACTCATGGAGATGGCAAGGTGTATGGTCAAGAGTCAGGCTTTACCACATAGTTTCTGGCTTGAGGTTGTCATGTGTGCAGCATATGTACTTAACGGGTGTCCCACTTAAGCACTGCAATTTATCACTCCATATGAGCCTTGGCATGATCGTAAGCCATCTGTTGCTCATTTGCATGTTTTTGGTTGTCTGGCATATGCATTAGTGCCTGAACAACATCGCAAAAAAATGGATGATAAAGGACTAAAATGTATTTTTGTTGGGTACAGCTCTGAAAGTAAAGGGTATTGTTTGTATCATCGACAAAGTAAATGCATTTTGGTTAGTTGTGATGTTGTTTTTGTGGAAGATGCTATTTAGCCATTGCTTTCATGTCCTAAGGAGGCATCTGTTAGCTCCAAAGACATGTATGATACTTTGCTGCCTCTTTTTATAGGTGGACAGTCTAGTGGTGGTCCTAATGAGGCAACTTCTCAACCTTTGTACGTTTCATGTGATGATGCAGATCATCCCATTTCTGATGCAGATTTACATGATGCACTAGTTGATGAGAGAACTGATATTGAGGAGGCAATAACTATGCCAAAATGGGTGGTGCAGACTTTGCGTGACAGCAAATTAGATGCACCTTTGTCATATCGTACTCATTTAGACTCTCATAGTGCCTCTTTTGCACCAGATTGCTATGCTATGGTTGCATCTAATCTTTGTGATGAGAATGAGACTGTTTCATTTGATCAAGCACAAAATTCAGAAATTCGGACGGCTGTTATGCAATCTGAATATGATGTTATAATGAAGAATGGTACTTGGTCTTCATATGACTTGCCTCCTGGCAAGAAGGCCATTGGTACTAAGTGGGTATACAAGCTGAAGCGTAAGCCTGATGGTACAATTGACAGGTATAAGGCAAGGCTTGTTACAAAGAGTTATGTGCAAGAAAAAGGCATTGATTTTGATGAAACCTTTGCTCCTACTTGCCATATGACTACTGTTCATAGCATCTGTGCACTTGTAGCTCATCGTGGTTGGAATGTACATAAGCTAGACATTAAAACAACATTTCTCTATGGTGACTTGCATGAAGAAGTGTATGTTTTTCAGCCCCGTGGCTTTGTGTAGAAAGGGCATGAAAACCAGGTGTGCAATTTAAACAAGGCATTATATGGTTTAAAGCAAGCACCACGTGCTTGGTATGAAAAGATACATGCCTATCTGATTGCACATGGTTTTGAGAACAATCCAACTGAAATCATCTTATATGTCAAGCGTGCTAATGATGTATTTCTGATCATTGCGGTGTATGTTGATGATGTGTTGCTCACTGCTCCTCATGAGAAGCATATTGTTGATTTCAAGGCTGATTTACATGCCTCATTTGAGATGTCTGATTCGGGGCATTTGCATCATTATTTGGGCATTCAGTTTATGCATGTTGATGGTGGAATGGCTTTGTGTCAAACGAAATATATTGACACACCGTGCTTTGGCCTTGAAGACTCTAAACGGATTTCCACTCCTATGGAGAGACTGAGTCTTCATGATGCTGGAGATGCATTTGATGTTGTTCTCTATTAGCAGGCTATTCGATGGTTGATTTACTTATGCATTACTTGGCCAAATATTTAGTTTGTTGTCTCACAGAGGAGCAAGTTTATGCATTGCCCAGGAGTCAAGCATTGGCAGGTGGCTAACTGCATCTTTCGCTACTTGAGTGGTACTTGGCTACTTGGGTTGTTTTATCCCAAGGGGGGATCACTACTGTCAGATTTGCATGCTTTTTCTGACTCTGATTGGGTTGGTTGCTATGACACTCATGTATCCACTAGTGGCTTTTACTTCATGCTTGGTAGTTCATGTATATCTTGGTTGAGAAAGAAGCAACCTACTGTGGCCACTTCCAGTTGTGAGGCTGAGTATAGGGCAGCTTTCACAGCGATTGTTGAGTGTGTGTGGATGAGACACCTTATGGCTGATTTGGGTGTTGGTCAGTCTTCTGCCACCACCATCTTCACTGACAATCAGAGCTCATTGGCAGTCGCAACGAACCCTGTGTTCCATGCTCGCACTAAGCACATTGAGGTGCATTATCATTGTTGGAACAAAAGAATCACAAATTGATGATTACAAAGAGCTTGAAGCAAGTCAATGGTAAGATTGAAATGGAAGAAGTCATTTGAGAAAGTGAAGGAATCTCATAAGTGAAGCTTGTATACATATGTACATTACAGTTGGAAATTCTTGTACTATGAGTATAGCTAATCCTTAGGATGATAAGGAGTAATGTAATAGACAAAGGATAAGTCTAGAACCATATGTATATAAGTCAATGATGGAAAGAAATAAAAAAGAGAGTCATTAGAAGCCAAGTGTCATTGAGATAGATGTGTAGAGAGTCATCTTCACGAGTAAGTGTCGAATCTTTCTCTGATTTCTCTCAGCCTGATCATGTGGATCAAGAAATCTTTTGTACACATCTATTCTAGAAGCTAATGAAGCTGTGCTAAAAGTTTCATGGTCTAATTCCTTTCATGCTATGAGTATGATCAATAGGAACATGCATATGTAAAGTCTGTAGGTAGGCCTCTTAGAGTCGCGCACTTTTTCGTGTCAATGTTTTGCTTAGATCTCAGTGCACAGTGTAAAGTTTTTTATGAGTGAGCATTCAAAATCTAAGTTAAAAGATAAGGAAGCTATGGCTAAAAGCATTTAGCAAAATGGGATCTGTGCTGTGAGAAATCAACCTTAGAAGTTCGCTATGTCAAAGTCGCTTGTTCAGGAAGACAGTTTCTGACATACTTTTGATCTTAAGGATTAAATTAAAGTTTTAATGATTCTTTTGAAGGAATAATGGTTGATATGATTGCACAAAGGTGACTTGGAGGTATGTATATCATTAGATTGAAGAAATCTGAAGATATGTTTAGGTAATGAAGTCAATCTTTGAAGCGGTCTTCTTGAAGAACGAAAATTCTCACTCAGAGAATTGTTGATGAATGATTTGGTAAATCAAAGTAATATTTGTGTAAAGTTTGGTCTATAACTGATATAGAGATGCTCTTAGATCAATATAGATCAAACTTTTGGAGATTTAGAGGTCTCCAATAGTGGTATCAGAGTTGAAGGTGCAATACAAGTGAAGTAAAGGCATTGGAAGTCCCGATTGTTGCAGATATTGAAGTTTCTTCTAAATGAAAGTGGACAAGGTCAAATTCTTGAAGACAATCTGAAGAAGTACAAAGCACGAGTTCAAAGGATCAAGGAGGAATAAATCTTTATACCACAAGTACACTATATCATCATAAATCTTAGTAATTGCAGACACAGAAGATCAAAGATGGGAGAAAGCTTGCACATTGATAAGCTACATAGGGAGAACTATCCAGCTTGGTCCATGAGGATGGAGAAGAAGAAAAGACTTGATGAGCAAAGACTTGATCGCATTCATCACAGGAGAAGAAGAAAAGCCTGAGTTTGGAGATCCTAGTGTTCCAACTAGGGAAGAGCTTGCATATTTGAAGACTTGGATGAGGAAGGATACTCAAGCTAGGAGCATCATTTACATGGCTATAAACGATTATCTTTTACTTCATATTAGAGGATTAGAAAGTGCAACAGATGTATGGAATGGTTTGGAAGAGCATTTCCAAAATACAACTAAGTCAAGGAAGTCCTCACTATGGGCTGAGTTCACATCCTTCAAGAAGAAGAGCTCACAATCAATTTCTGATTATGTGGCAAGGATGAAGGATATTAATGCAGATAGATTGGGAGCAGTATATGAAGATATTGAAGAGGATAAGTTGGTAAGGCAAATACTTAGAGGTCTGAGAGGAGATGAGAAATGGAAGCCTTTCATATTGTCCATAGAATTGTCATTAGATCATTTTACTCCTGATCTTAATCAATCGCTAGGACACATGCTAACTTTTGAGCAGGACATTAAGGGAGACAATGATTGGAGTGCAAGTCAAGCTATGTACTCCAAGGAAAAGAAAAAGAATGGCAAAGGGAAGTAGTCAACTAATGATGAAGGAACTTCAAGCCAAGCTAATTTCACAAAAGGAAGATGAATTTCAGAGGTAAAGGAAGAGGAGGTAAGAACAAAGACAATACTAAACCTTGTTCGATTTGTGGTAGAACAAATCATTTGGCAAATGATTGATGGTATAACAATCAAAATGGTGGAAGTAATAACCAGAGCTTCAATCAAAGAGGTAGAGGAGGCAGAAACCAAAGAGGCAACTTCAGAGGAAGAGGTGGTAGGACATCATATGCTAGAGGAATTGGAAGAAGTTTTCAATCTCAGTCCTACAACAACAACTACTATAATTATGCATCAGATCAGAAGGATGACATGACTCTCATCTTAAATGCAACACATGAAGCAGTAGGAGAAGACCAAAGGGTGTTCTATATTGACTCAGGATGTAGCAATCATCTGAGTGGCAATATATCATTGATGACTGATATGGCAGCAAAGGTGAATGGACATACAGTTCAAACAGGAGATAACACCAAGCACAAAGTGGAGAGCATTGGATTAGTGAAGACAAAGAGTGGAAGCACACTCTTGAGCAAGGTACTTTATGTTCCTACTATTCCTAAAAACTTGATAGGTGTAGGACAAATTGTGGAGAAGGGATATGAAGTCAGATTCACAAATGATGGTGTCTATGTGCAAGATCCAAATCAGGGATATAGAAATATCATTGCAGGTAAAAAGGAAGGAAGGTTGTTTACTCTCAAGGTCCAAGGTAATGTGGGACATGCATTGTTTACTTATGGAAGTCAAAAGATGTCTGAGTTAGACCTATGGCATAAAAGGCTAGGTCATTTCAATGAGAGAGCCATAAAGGAAATGTCAAAGAATGATGTGGTGCTTGGTTTGCCAAATGTTGAAGGTCAACATATGGTTTACAAGTGTGAAGCTTGTCAATTAGGTAAAGCACATAAAAGTTCATACAATAAAACAGGATACAAGTATTCAAATATGTTTGAGTTGGTTCATACAGATGTGTGGGATCCTTCAAAGGACTATAGCATAAATGGATCCAGATATTATGTGTTGTTTGTTGATGATGGAGCCAGATGGATTACTTTATATGTAATCAAGGACAAATCAGAAGTGTTCAAGACATTCAAGCATTATCATGCTTATGCAGAAAGGATTATAGGACAAAAGCTCAAGAGGTTGAGATCAGATGGAGGGGGAGAGCATTTCTCTAAAGAGTTTGAAAAGCAATTTCTTGTTACAAAAGATGTTATATTTGATGAGCAAAGCACATGGTATACAGGGACAACAAATGATTATGCAGATGTTGAAGAAATACAAAGGAAAGGGAAGACCAAAGTAAAGGTGTATGAAGAAGATACTGATGTTGATTGTAATAGTAATTTGCAGGGCAATATTGAAGATGGGCCAAGATTTGATCCAGAATCAAATATGGCTGAGACTTCAAGAAGTGCAGAGATCAGAAGATCTTTGAGAGAAAGAAAAGAACCTATCAGGTATAGTTATGATACATCTTTTTTAACAACAAAAGATTATGCTTACATTGTGAAGATAGAAGAAGAGCCAATCACATATGAAGAAGTCAAAGGAAATCAGAATTGGGAGAAGGCAATGCAAGAAGAGTATGATGCTCTACTTGAAAATGAAACATGGGAGTTGGTGCCAAGACCAAAGAACCAGAAGGTGATTGGATGTAAGTGGGTGTATAAAACAAAAAGGTCTGTTGATGGAAAAGTGTCTAGATACAAGGCTAGACTTGTGGTTAAAGGTTATGCCCAAACTTATGGGGTAGATTATGATGAAACCTTTAGTCCAATTGCTAAGATGTCTACAATTAGATCTCTAATTGCTATTGCTCCTTGTAAAGGATGGAAGTTATCACAATTAGATGTGAAGAATGCATTTTTGAATGGATACATTGCAGATGAAGTATACATGGAGCAATCAGAAGGTTTCATGGATTCAGTTGGATCAGATTATGTGTGTAAGTTCAAGAGAGCTTTGTATGGTTTGAAGCAGGCCCCAAGGGCTTGGAATTACAGGCTTGTTAAGTTCTTGAATGAATGTGGATATCAAGCATCAAAGGTGGATAGTAGCTTGCTAGTAAAGATTGTGTATACTCAACATGGAGTATATGTTACACAAGAGAGATACTTGAAGAATCTTCTGGTCAAGTTCAATATGGAGGATTGCAAGCCTTCAACCACACCATTGGAGGTAAATCATAAATTGAGCAAATATGGAGGTGAAGAATTTAATGACATGTAGAAATATCAGAGTTTGGTAGGTAGTCTAATCTATGGTACCTTGACAAGGCTAGACCTATCATATGTAGTAGGTGTGTTATCACAATTTATGCATTGTCCAAAGAAGACTTATTGGATTGCAACTCAAAGGGTACTCAGATATATCAAGGGAACTCTAAATGAAGGTTTGTATTATGGATTCACTTCTGATACAAGAATCAAAGTGTTTAGTGATGAAGATTGGGCAGGTGATTCGGATGATAGAAGGTCTACTCATGGGTATCTTTGTTATACTGGAGATAAATTAATTTCTTGGTGCTCAAAGGAGCAACATAAAGTTGCTTTGTCATCCACAGAAGCTGAGTATAAAGGAATGGTAGAGGCTGCAAAAGAAGTAATATGGTTAAAGACTTTGTTGAAGAGTTTTGGAACTGATCAGAGTATTCCAATTATTTTTGGAGACAACATGAGTTCATTATATTTCAGGCCAGAACTAAGCATATAGAGATTCAGTATCATTTCTTGAGGGAAAAGGTACTTGATAAAGAGATTGAAGTGTTGTATACTCCAACAAAAGAGCAAGTTGCAGATATGTTGACAAAAAGCTTAGATGGACCTAAGCTACAGAAGTTCAAAGAGATGGAAGGAGTAAAGAAGAATGGAATAATCACAATTAGTGATTGAGGGGGAGTTTTTGGAACAAAACAATCACAAATTGATGGTTACAAAGAGCTTGAAGCAAGTCAATGGTCAGATTGAAATGGAAGAAGTCATTTGAGAAAGTGAAGGAATCTCAGAAGTGAAGCTTGTATACATATGTACATTACAGTTGGAAATTCTTGTACTATGAGTATAGATAATCCTTAGGATGATAAGGAGTAATGTAATAGACACGGGATAAGTCTAGAACCATATGTATATAAGTCAATGATGTAAAGAAATAAAAAAGAGAGTCATTAGAAGCCAAGTGTCATTGAGATAGATCTGTAGAGAGTCATCTTCACGAGTTAGCGTCAAGTCTTTCTCTGATTGCTCTCAGCCTAATCATGTGGATAAGGAAATATTTTGTACACATCTAACCTAGAAGCTAATGAAGCTATGTTCAAAGTTTCATGGTCTAATTTCTTTCATGCTGTAAGTATGATCAATAGGAACATGTGTATGTAAAGTCTGTAGGTAGGCCTCTCAGAGTCGTGCACTTTTTCGTGTCAATGTTTTGCTTAGATCTCAGTGTAGAGTGTAATTTTTTTGATGAGTCAGCATTCAGAATCTAAGTTAAAAGATAAGGAAGGTATGGCTAAAAGCATTTAGCAAAATGGGATTTGTGCTGTGAAAAATCAACCTTAGAAGTTAGCTATGTCAAAGTTGCTTGTTCAGGAAGACAATTTCTAACATACTTTTGAACTTAAGGATCAAATTAAAGTTTTAATGATTCTTTTGAAGGGCTAATGGTTGATATGATTGCGCAAAGGTGACTTGGAGGTATGTATATCATTAGATTGAAGAAATCTGAAGATATGTTTAGGTAATGAAGTCAATCTTTGAAGTAGACTTCTTGAAGAAGAAAATTCTCACTCAGAGAATTGTTCATGAATGATTTGGTAAATCAAAGTAATATTTGTGTAAATCTTGGTCTATAACTGATAGAGAGGTGCTCTTAGATCATTATAGATCAAACCTTTGGAGATTTAGAGGTCTCCAACAGTGGTATCAGAGTTGAAGGTGCAATATAAGTGAAGTAAAGGCATTGGAAGTCTCCACTGTTGCAGATATTGAAGTTCCTTCTAATTGAAGGTGGACAAGGTCAATTTCTGAAAAAAATATGAAGAAGTACAAAGCACGGGTTCAAAGGATTAAGAAGGAATAAAGCTTTATACCAAAGGTACACTATATCATCATAAATCTTAGTAATTGTAGACACAGAAGATCAAAGATGGGAGAAAGCTTGCAGATTGATAAGCTAGATAGGGAGAACTATCCACCTTGGTCCATGAGGATGGAGGCACACCTCATGAGCAAAGACTTGATGGCATTCATCACAGGAGAAGAAGAAAAGCCTGAGTTTGGAGATCCTAGTGTTCCAACTAGGGAAGAGCTTGCAGATTTGAAGACTTGGATGAGGAAGGATGCTCAAGTTAGGAGCATCATTTACATGGCTGTAAATGATTATCTTTTACCTCATATTAGAGGATTAGAAAGTGCAACAGATGTATGGAATGCTTTGGAAGAGCGTTTC
Organism: Ceratopteris richardii; assembly: GCA_020310875.1. Taxonomy (NCBI): domain Eukaryota; kingdom Viridiplantae; phylum Streptophyta; class Polypodiopsida; order Polypodiales; family Pteridaceae; genus Ceratopteris; species Ceratopteris richardii. The sequence goes on from CM035429.1 coordinate 146,335,370, forward strand.
CAAAATACAACTAAGTCAAGGAAGTCCTCACTATGGGCTGACTTCACAACCTTCAAGAAGAAGAGCTCACAATCAATTTCTGATTATGTGGCAAGGATGAAGGATATTGCAGATAGCTTGGGAGAAGTAGATGAAGATATTGAAGAGGATAAGTTGGTAAGGCAAATACTTACAAGTCTGAGAGGAGATGAGAAGTGGAAGCCTTTCATATTGTCCATAGAATTGTCATTATATCATTTTAATCCTGATCTTAATCAATTGCTAGGACACATGCTAACTTTTGAGCAGGACATTAAGGGAGACAATGATAGGAGTGCAAGTCAAGCTATGTACTCCAAGGACAAGAAAAAGAATGGCAAAGGGAAGTAGTCAATTGATGATGAAGGAACTTCAAGCCAAGCTAATTTCACAAAAGGAAAGATGAATTTCAGAGGTAAAGGAAGAGGAGGTAAGAACAAAGACAATAATAAAGCTTGTTGGATTTGTGGTAGAACAAATCATTTGGAAAATGATTGTTGGTATAACAATCAAAATGGTGGAAGTAATAAACAGAGCTTCAATCAAAGAGGTAGAGGAGGCAGAAACCAAAGAGGCAACTTGAGAGGAAGAGGTGGTAGGACATCATATGCTAGAGGAGGTGGAAGAAGTTTTCAATCTAAGTCCTACAACAACTACTATAATTATGCATCAGATCAGAAGGGTGACATGAATCTCATCTTAAATGCAACACATGAAGAAGTAGGAGAAGACGAAAGGGTGTTCTATATTGACTCAGGATGTAGCAATCATCTGAGTGGCAATATATCATTGATGACTGATATGGAAGTAAAGGTGAGTGGACATACAATTCAAACAGGAGATAACACCAAGCACAAAGTGGAGAGCATTGGATTAGTGAAGACAAAGAGTGGAAGCACACCATTGAGCAAGGTACTTTATGTTCCTACTATTTCTAAAAACTTGATAAGTGTAGGACAAATTGTGGAGAAGGGATATGAAGTCAGATTCACAAATGATGGTGTCTATGTGCAAGTTCCAAATCAGGGATATAGAAATATCATTGCAAGTAAAAAGGAAGGAAGGTTGTTTACTCTCAAGGTCCAAGGTAATGTGGGACATGCATTGTTTACTTATGGAAGTCAAAAGATGTCTGAGTTAGAACTATGGCATAAATGGCTAGGTCATTTCAATGAGAGAGCCATGAAGGAAATGTCAAAGAATGATGTGCTGCTTGGTTTTCCAAATCTTGAAGGTCAACACATGGTATACAAGTGTGAAGCTTGTCAATTAGGTAAAGAACATAAAAGTTCATACAATAAAACAGGATACAAGTATTCAAATATGTTGGAGTTGGTTCATACAGATGTGTGGGGTCCTTCAAGGGACTATAGCATAAATGGATCCAGATATTATGTGTTGTTTGTTGATGATGGAGCCAGATGGATTACTTTATATGTAATCAAGGACAAATCAGAAGTGTTCAAGATTTTCAAGCATTATCATGCTTATGCAGAAAGGATTACAGGACAAAAGCTCAAGAGGTTGAGATCACATGGAGGGGGAGAGTATTTCTCTAAAGATTTTGATGACTACTTGTGGAGTGCACGTATAAAAACAGAAGTAACTTGCATGTACTCCCCTCAACAAAATGGAGTTGCATAAATAAGAAATAGAACTCTTGTAGAGTTTGCAAGAGCAATGTTCAAAGAAAAGAATTGTCCAAACTACTTATGGACAGAGGCTATCAACACTGCAACATACCTTGTGAATAGGCTACCTTGTAAAGCTTTGGATGGAATAACACCTTATGAAGCATGGTGGGGTAAGAAACCTACTCTTTATCATTGTATGGTATTTGGTTGTTTAGCATATGCTTATGTTCCTTCACAATTGAGACATAAGCTAGAACCCAAAGCAGAGAAGTATGTGTTTATTGGGTATGATGATAGACAGATGGGTTATAGATTGTGGAGTGCATCTACAAAACAATTTCTTGTTACAAAAGATGTTATATTTGATGAGAAAAGCACATGGTATACAGGGACAACAAATGATTATGTAGATGTTGAAGAAATATAAAGGAAAGGGAAGACCAAAGTAAAGGTGTATGAAGAAGATATTGATGATGTTGATTGTAAAAGTAATTTGCAGGGCAATGTTGAAGATGGTCCAAGATTTGATCCAGAATCAAATGTGGCTGAGACCTCAAGAAGTGCAGAGATCAGAAGATCTTTGAGAGAAAGAAAAGAACCTATCAGGTATAGTTATGATACATCTTTTTTAACAACAAAAGATTATGCTTACATTCTGAAGACAGAAGAAGAACCAATCACATATGAAGAATTCAAAGGAAAGCAGAACTGGGAGAAGGCAATGCAAGAAGAGTATGATGCTCTACTTGAAAATGAAACATGGGAGTTGGTGCCAAGACCAAAGAACCAGAAGGTGATTGGATGTAAGTGGGTGTATAAAACAAAAAGGTTTGTTGATGGAAAAGTGTCTAGATACAAGGCTAGACTTGTGGTTAAAGGTTATGCCCAAACTTATGGGGTAGATTATGATGAAACCTTTAGTCTAGTTGCTAATATGTCTACAATTAGATCTCTAATTGCTATTGTTGCTTGTAAAGGATGGAAGTTATCACAATTAGATGTGAAGAATGCATTTTTGAATGGATATATTGCAGATGAAGTAAACATGGAGCAACCAGAAGGTTTCATGGATTCAATTGGATCAGATTATGTGTGTAAGCTCAAGAGAGTTTTGTATGGTTCGATGCAGGCCCCAAGGGCTTGGAATTACAGGCTTGTTAAGTTCTTGAATGAATGTGGATATCAAGCATCAAAGGTAGATAGTAGCTTGCTAGTAAAGATTGTGTATACTCAACATGGAGTATATGTTACACAAGAGAGATACTTGAAGAATCTTCTGGTCAAGTTCAATATGGAGGATTGCAAGCCTTCAACCACACCATTGGAGGTAAATCATAAATTGAGCAGATATGGAGGTGAAGAATTTAATGACATGTAGAAATATCAGAGTTTGGTAGGTAGTCTAATATATGCTACCTTGACAAGGCCAGACCTATCATATGTAGTAGGTGTGTTATCACAATTTATGCATTGTCCAAAGAAGACTCATTGGATTGCAGCTCAAAGGGTACTCAAATATATCAAGGGAACTCTAAATGAAGGTTTGTATTATGGATTCACTTCTGATACAAGAATCAAAGTGTTTAGTGATGAAGATTGGGCAGGTGATTCAGATGATAGAAGGTCTACTCATGGGTATCTCTCTTATATTGGAGATAAATTAATTTCTTGGTGCTCAAAGAAGCAACATAGAATTGCTTTGTCATCCACACAAGTTGAGTATAAAGGAATGGTAGAGGCTGCAAAAGAAGTAATATGGCTAAAGACTTTGTTGAAGAGTTTTGGAACTGATCAGAGTACTCCAATTATTTCTAGAGACAACATGAGTTCATTATATTTGGCAGCTAACCTTGTTTTTCATGCCAGAACTAAGCACGTAGAGATTCAGTATCATTTCTTTAGGTAAAAGGTACTTGATAAAGAGATTGAAGTGTTGTATACTCCAACAAAAGAGCAAGTTGCAGATATGTTGACAAAAAGCTTAGATGGACCTAAGCTATAGAAGTTCAAAGAGATGGCAGGAGTAAAGAAGAATGGAATAATCACAATTAGTGATTGAGGGGGAGCTGTTGGAACAAAACAATCACAAATTGATGATTACAAAGAGCTTGAAGCAAGTCAATGGTCATATTGAAATGGAAGAAGTCATTTGAGAGAGTGAAGAATCTCAGAAGTGAAACTTGTATACATATGTACATTACAATTGGAAATTCTTGTACTATGAGTATAGATAATCCTTAGGATGATAAGGAGTAATGTAATAGATGCGGGATAAGTCTAGAACCATATGTATATAAGTCAATGATGTAAAGAAATAAAAAAGAGAGTCATTAGAAGCCAAGTGTCATTGAGATAGATGTGTAAAGAGTCATCTTCACGAGTTAGCATCGAGTCTTTCTCTGATTTCTCTCAGCCTGATCATGTGGATCAGGAAATCTTTTGTGCACATCTAATCTATAAGCTAATGAAGCTATGTTAAAATTTTCATGCTCTAATTCATTTCATGCTATGAGTATGATCAATAGGAACATGTGTATGTAAAGTCTGCAGGTAGGCCTCTCAGAGTCGCACAATTTTTCGTCTCAATGTTTTGCTTAGATCTCAGTGCACAATGTAAAGTTTTTGATGATTGAGCATTCAAAATCTAAGTTAGAAGATAAGGAAGCTATGGTTAAAAGCATTTAGCAAAACGGGATCTGTGCTGTGAGAAATCAACCTTAGAAGTTAGCTATGTCAAGGTCGCTTGTTCAGGAAGACAATTTCTGACATACTTTTGATCATAAGGATCAAATTAAAGTTTTAATGATTCTTTTGAAGGAATGATGTTTGATATGATTGTCCAAAGGTGACTTGGAGGTATGTATATCATTAGATTGAAGAAATCTGAAGATAGATGCAGGTAATGAAGTCAATCTTTGAAGCAGACTTCTTGAAGAAGGAAAATTCTCACTCAGAGGTAAATCAAAGTAATATTTGTGTAAAGTTTGTTCTATAACTGATATAGAGGTGCTCTTAGATCAGTATAGATCAAACCTTTGGAGATTTAGAGGTCTCCAACAATCATTATGTCAGGGAGAGGTTCTCTGCTAGGAAGATTAGCTTGGCATATGTACCCACGTAGGAGAACATTGCAGACCTTTTCACGAAGGTTGTGCCTAGGGAGAAGTTTGAAGCTTTCTGCAAAGCTTTGGGCTTACTTCCTTTTGTGGATTTATTTCCACATAGCTTGGCACTTCCTTATACATGAGTGCCAGCTCCTTGTTCACTGCATCACTCCCAGGGAGGATTTGTTGATATATTTAGGTAGTGATGTGTGTGAACATACTAGGACCATCGGGGCACTTTTTTCCCTTTTTAGGAGGTTTTTTTCCCCCGACTTGTATATACGCCTATTGCCCTAATGGGCTACTTATCTTTGTACATTCTAGTGGTAATACATTCAGCATTGTGTGTTATGCTCCAATCTTCTTCTTCTTCCTTATGTTGTTTGCATGCTTCTACAGACGTCTAACTCCAACAAAGCAAGTCTATGCATCACCCACGTATCAAACATTGGCAGGTGGTTAAGCGCACCTTTTGCTACTGGAGTGGTACCCAACTACTTGGATTGTTTTATCCCAAGGGGGGATCATTACGACCATATTTACATGCTTTTTTTGACTCTGACTAGGCTGGTTGCTATGACATTCATGTGTCAACTAGTGGTTTTTGCTTCATGCTTGGTAGCTCATGTATATCTTGGTTGAGCAAGAAGAAACTTACCATAGCTGCTTCTAGTTGTGAGGCTGAGTATAGGGAAGCTTTCACAACGACTGTTGAGTGTGTGTGGCTCAAACGCCTTATGGTTGATTTGGGTGTTGGTCAGTTTTTTTCCACCACCATCTTCACTGATAGTAAGAGCGCATTGGCAGTTGCGAGGAACCCTATGTTCCATGCTCACACTAAGCACATTGAGGTGCATTATGATTATGTCCAGGAGAGGTTCTTTGCTGGAGAGATCAGCTTGGCATATGTGCCCACACAGGAGAACATTGTATACCTTTTCACGAAGGCTATGCTTAGGGAGAAGTTTGAAGGTTTCCACATACTTTGGGCTTACTTCCTTTTGTGGATTAATTCCACATAGCTTGGCACTTCCTTATACATGAGTGCGAGCTCCTTGTTCACTGCATCACTCCCAGGGGGGATTTGTTGATATATTTAGGTGATGATGTGTATGAACACACTAGGACCACCGAGGCACTTTTTCCCTCTTTAGGAGGTTTTTTCCCCATCTTGTAGATATGGATATTGCTCTAACAGGTTACTTACCTTTGTACATTCTAGTGGTAAAACATTTAGTATTGTGTGTTTTGTGCTCCAAGCTTCTTCTTCTTCTTTGTGTTGTTCGCGTGCTTCCGTAGACCTCGAACTCCAACATCATACACATCTTTGGAGCTAATTGTTGTCTCCTTAGTACATGAAAGTAATAGATGAATAGCACCTTCCACAAAGACAACATCACGGCTAACCAAAATGCATTTAGTCAGTGGATGATACAGATGATAGCCTGGCTTCCATAACTATACCCAACAAAAGTATATTTCACTCCTTTATCATCCAATTTCTTGCATTGTTGTTCAAACACTAATGCATATGCAAGACAACCAAAGACACACAAGTGAGCAATAGATGGCTTGCAACCATGTCAAGCCTCATATGTAGTGATCGACTGCAATGCTTTACTGGGACACTTGTTGAGTACATATGATGTCCACATAAGAGCCTCAAGGTAGAAAATATGTGCTAAAGCCTGACTCTTGACCATACATCTCTCCATCTCCATGAGTGACCTGTTCTTCCGGCAATTCCATTCTTTTGAGGTGTATACAACACTGTACACTGATGTTTTATCTGAGGTTCAGCCAAAAATGCCTTAAAATCAAAAGACATATATTCCCCCTCTCGATCAGAATGAAGGGTGCCCATTTTACATACCATAAAATTTTCAGCCAAAACCAAAAACTATTTGAAGCACATAAACACTTCAAACTTTGCTTTCAATGGATATACTCATGCATGCTTGGCAAAGTTACCAATGAAAGTTAGGAAGTAAAGATAGTTTCCAAAAGAAAGTGTCTATATAGGACCATAGAGATCACCTTGAACAAGATTTCTGAGTAGCCCAAACTAAACCATCTTTATGGAAGGAGGAACGCTACATTTTTCCCAAAATACAAACTTCACAAACATGTTTACCAAGTGTCTCAATTTTGGGAAAAGAGGACACCATTTCAGATTTTTGTAGGCATAGCAAACTAGCAAAATTCAGATGAACAAAGCATGCATGCCAAAGCTTTGCATCTGACATAGCTTGAGAATCTTGAATTGCATGTGCTGAATCATTCACTGATTTTGCATAATCTATGACTTTATATAGCCCATGAATTAAAATGCCAGAAGAAATAATGATGTCATTATTTGACAGATCATGAACTATACATCTGCCATCAACAAATTTCACAACCAAGGCAATCTCGGCTAATGTTGAAACTAATAAAAGTTTTCCTTGATCCTTGGCACAAATAAAGCATCTGACAACATAAAAGAACTACCATCAGTAGTAGTCAGATAATCTTACGAACTCCCATGACAGGATAAGAGGAGTTTTTGGTGGCATGTGATACTATTCCCTATAGGGGTAGGCTCAAGTGAAGTAAAAAAACTATGTTGCAAGGTAATATGTTTGGTTGCCCTACTATCAAAGTACCAAACATTTGAGTCTACTCCAGACATACACTGTTCATGTGAAGATGGGCCGTAACTACAAACAGTAGTAAATGCCCATTCTTCATTCTACACAAGATTGGCAGACTTTGTTTTGGGTGTAGAGGCCTCTGCAACAACCATCCCAACCTCTTTCTTCTTTGCCTCTTTTGCAACCAGTTTTGGATAACTCTTTATGACATGATCATTTCCTTTATAGTATTTGCAAAACAATTTTTACTTTTCTGTTTCCTTATCGTTTGTGTCATCCTTCTTTGATTGTGCAGAATTAGCAGATTTCTGCTTACTAGTAGAAGAGCTCCACTTACCTTTGCCCTTCTGACTAGCCAAGAAAGCTTGATTTGAAACACGCATAATGGAACTGTTTTGCTTAGACTGATATTCTTGCAATAGAACAGAGACTAAGTCCTCAAATGGTAAGGCGTTTGGATGCCGTCCATCATCAATCTCTGATATGAATCTATAAGACCATTCAGAACAGCCTACACAAGTGAATTGTTAGCCAAGACTTCATCGACAGAAATCAAATGCTCCTTCAAATATTTGATCTTTGTGAAAAAATTGTCCATGGAATCTCCTTCATTCATGTGCTCACTCTCCAACTATTTCGGAGGTAAGCAACACGAGCCTCATCCCTTGCTTGGTCTAAAGTGGTAAGTGTATCCCAAACAAGGTATGCTACTCACAAGTTGAAGGCATTGAATTTTGTGAATCATTTGCCCCGACTGCAAGGATGAATACTATCCAAGTAGTACTAGTTGTGGCTGCACATAAGTGTTGGCCAATCTATCACATGGATGTCAAAGCAGCATTCCTGAATGGAGACCTCAAGGAGGAGGTATATGTGTCTCAACCACCAGGATTTGAGGCTCCCCATTCAGAGAACATGTGTGTAAGCTGAAGAAGGCATTGTATGGGCTAAAAGAAGCCCCTAGAGCATGGTACCAGTAGATAGATAAGTATCTCTTAGATATAGGTTTCAAAAGATATGCTTATAATGCTAACTTGTATGCTCTAAAGAGAGGAGGGAGACAATTGTGCTTGAACTCTATATAGATGACCTAGTGATTACAAAAAATGATGATGCTCTTCTTAAATGAAAAAAAGATGCCCTGAGCTCAAAATTTGAAATGACAGACTTGGGCTTAATGCATTATTACTTAGGTCTTGAAGTTTAGTAGGAATCATTGGAGATTTTCAGCTCTCAGCAAAAGTATGCAAGACAGATATTGAAGGCATTCGACATGGAGGACTGCAAGGAAATTTCTACACCTATGGAGGTCAACGCAAAATTATCTATTGAAGATACTTCCCCTCTAGTGGATATTAGAAGATACAAGACATTAATTGGAAGTCTCTTTTACTTGTGCAATAGCAAACCAGATATTTCTTATGTTGTTGGAGTAGTAAGCAAGTTCTCTAATCCTTGCCAAACTCATTGGAAGGCAAGCATGCAAATACTCAGGTATGTGAAAGGAACCACTCATTATGCTATCCTTTATGACGAAGAATCATCTTTGGTCAAATACTATGACTCAAATTGGGCAAGAGACATTGATACCAGAAAATCAATTTTTGGATATTTCTTTTCTTTAGAATCAGGGATTTTCTCTTAGATCAATAAGAAGCAATCGACTATAGCATTATCTTCTACTAAAGCTGAGTACAAAGCTACATGTTTTGTAGCATATGAAGCAATATGATTGAGGACGATCCTATGGCACATAGGAATACAAGGACATGAGACTACAAAGATGAAGTGCGACAATCAAAGTTGCATGGTTATTGCCAATTATCCTATTTTCCATGCATGTACCATGCAAATAAAAATTCAGTATCACTATGTGCATGAGTTGATTGAGAATAGGGTCGTGGAGATAAGATATTGTCCAACTAAAGAAAATGGAGTAGACATCTTCACCAAGGCTCTTGGGAGAAAGCAACTTCAACAGCACTTTCCAAAGCTTGGCATTGGATCAAGGAGGTAGTTCACCATAGGGTGGACATTGAGGGGGGGTGCTAGATATGCTCAATAGTCCACCCTCAAGTGAACACAAATGATCCATGGTGCTCTAAGTTGTAAGGCCTCCATTATGAGGAGAAGCCATTGTGAGAGCCCGGACATTTGTGGGACCCTAACTTCCAAGTTAGATGAGGTTGATGTGTGACCCTTGACAATAATAGATGATCTTTGTGAACTTATCCATAAGGTTAGGTAGTGCATATACTTATGGGCCATTGGGTTGTCATTTAAGGCAAAAATAAAGGCCTTGTGGTGCCATGTGGTTTCCCCATAGAACCTTAATAGGGGAGTGTAGAGGGGGGCTTTCCGTATGTATTGTCAGATTGTGTATTTTATAGACTATTTTGTCTCTCCCGACTATGTTTATCTATACAATATCGCCTTGTAAAAGTTGTATAAGCATGGCCTAGGTTGAGCTTTACACAACATTGCACACTAATAAGCCCTTCATCTAGAGTCTATCTAGATCGCCATCTAAGCTCCACATTAAGAGTGCACGGGTGGACAACACCATTGTTGTAACTACATTATGCTTGGCAATATGAGAATTTGAGTTCTTTATCTCTCAGTCCGTGCCTATCTTTCATTTTTCTTTTAACTCTATCTACTGATCTATTCCATTGTGTTGTTATTTTCTTACAGATGGTTCAATGGTGTTGTAACTACACATAATGTAGTTACAACACCATTGTTGTAACTACATTATGCTTGGCAATATGAGAATTTGAGTTCTTTATCTCTCAGTCCGTGTGTATCGTTCATTTCCATTGTGTTGTTATTTTCTTACAGATGGTTCACTAGCTAGACATAAAGCTAGATTGGTTGCCAAAGGATTTAAACAAACACAAGGCATAAACTATGATGAAGTTTTTAGCCTGATTGCAAAGATGGGAAAATTTAGAACTTTAATAGTAATTAGTGCTTCAAGGAGGTGGCCACTATGCCAGCTCGACATCAATTTTTTTTTTCATAATGGAGAACTACAAGAAGAGTTCTACATGAGTCAACTGGTTGGATTTGAAGATGAAAACCATCCAAACTTTGTTTGTGGGTTGAAGAAGGAAATTTATGGCTTGAAGCAAGCACCACAAGCATGGAATCGAAGATTGGTAGAGTATCTAAGTGTGGATACAACCCAAGTAGTGTAGATCCTTCATTGTACATGAAGAAGGAAGAAAATAGAGAGGTATATATATGCATATATGTTGATGGTCTCATCATAACATGGAATGATGTTAGAGGGATTAAAGATATCAAAAGAAAGCTTGGTAAGGAGTTTGAGATTTCGAATCTCGGAGAGCTAAATATTTTATAGGAATTGAAGTTGTGGGAAAGGTGGCATTTGCTTGATGCAAAGGAATTACTTGCTAGATGTTCTTTTCAAATTTGAATGAGTGAATGCAAACCACTCACTCAACCCATGGACACAAATACAAAGACTAAATCAAATGATGGAGAACTATTGAAAGGTGTAATGACATACATGAGCATCATAGTATCATTAATATATACAAAAATTACAAGACCTAATCTATCTTATGTTGTTGGTGTACTTTCTCGGTTTATGCAAGCTCCGAGAAGCAAACATTTAAATTCAGCCAAGAGAGTGTTGAGATACATCAAGCATACACATAATCATGCTTTTTTTTATAATTTTGGTGAAGAATTGCAGGTCAAAGGCTTTAGTGATGCTAATTGGGCAAGTTCAACGAAAGATAGGAGATCAACCTCAGGTTATGTGTTCATAATAGGAAGCAAACCTATCACATGGAGCTCAAAGAAACAACCTACTATTGCACTTTCATCCATGGAGGTTGAATATAGAGGATTAGCTTTTGCCGCATGTGAAGCAATGTGGATTAAAAAGCTTTTGGCTGGTCTTGAAGTGCAAGTTGGAATCATTCATATATATAGTGACAACAAGTGAAGTATTAACTTGGCAAGCAATCCAATGTTTCATGCAAGGAGTAAGCACATAGAGGTCCACTAGCATTATGTAGGGGAGAAGGTAGTGAGAAAATATGTGGAGACAAAGTTCATCAAAACCAAAGAGCAGGTTGCAAACATGTTTACAAAGTTCTTGGATGCTTCTAAAATCAAAGGTTTTAAGGATGTAATAAATTTATAGGACATGGCTAAAGATAGCCCCAAAATGAGCTTGAGGGGGAGTGTTGAAGATAAATGTGCAGGCTCATTTTCACATGAGCTATGCTTGGATAAATTTTCCAAATGTAAAGGTAAAGGAAAAAATAAGTCTAAGGATGAAAAAATCTAGTCAAAAGTCCTGATGAGTAAAAGATACAAGATCTTCCTGACTAGCATGTAGTGGGCAATGGAATGAAAGTGTTGAGTTAAGAAGAAGGCACAAACTTCTTCACATGCTCACTGGCTATAAAAGTGGAGTGGGAGCACATTCTCAACAAGGAGAGAAAGAGGCAAGAGCCCCCAATAGTACACAGTATTCACCAATACAACTTTACCACAATCTTATGAACAATTATAAATTACAACAAAAGGAACGCAAACACGACTATCAAAATGCCGCTTATATGATATCTAACTTTGAAATAACTTACCAAAAATCACCGAATTAACACAATAATTAATGAAATAACAATAATCAAACTTAACAAACAATATTTACAAACTGTAACATTAACAACAACAACGACAATCGACAGAGAACAATAGTTTATGCTAGATCTATCATCATGTCGATCCTCCACAATGACTGAATCCCTACGGACTTGTCAGTGCTTGGACTCTCAACAATGCAACATTTTATGTATTAGGCATCTTTGAACGATTACAACACTTCACCAAAATGGTTCAATGAAAATACGTATTTTTTACAATTATTCTACCATCGACCTAACACGGCACTGCATGGTGGATTCAAATCCTAAGGCAAAAAATCATCATCGATTAGGCCCTGTAAGTAAATCATGTGGGATTCTTCAAAACTTCTTTTTATTTTCTTTTGTAATGCTATAAGGAGCTTCTATATAGTTTCTGCATCTAGTAACTGGGCATCAAGACTTGAAGAATTCGCTAGAGCTGCTTCAAGAATGTGCTGACTTTGTGAAACCAAAAAGGGCTCCTGCAAGTAAAATTCATGCTTGAGGGCAGTTCGACATCAAATCCTAATCTATTCAATATCAGCTTCAACTTTCTTCATCTTATCATTTTGGTTATTCAATAGATTTTCAATTCTCTGGATCTGCTGTGCTTGTAACTCAAGAGTTCGAAAAATAAGAAGTAGCATCTAATTCTTTCTTTGACTTGATGGTGAGGCCAAATTTGGTATTCAATGCCTGTGCTTTAACAACTAAGGCCAATTAAGTCCCCCACTGATTAACTTTCGCAGTTATTTTGGGTGCAAGTCTGCTCCAATGATAGATATTACATAGTTTGCTCGTCCAAGGTTGTACTGACTCTAAGCAAGGTACATTGTTTCTCGATCAATTCTTTTTTCAGAGCTTTCACATCAATTTCTTTGTCATGGATTTTGCATTGCAGCGTGAGGACTTGCTCTTGATAACGAGCAATATCAGCAGTCTCATTTGAGCCAGATCAACTTTGGAAGCTCCTAAAAATGGATCTGAATTTTGCTTGTTCTAATTGCATGTGATCCTGAACACTGATAGTTTCCTGCATCAAATACTGGCCCACTTTTTGCAAGTCACCAAGTTGCAATCCTATCCCCAACTAAAGGAAATTACTAGTGGGTGCGGATACTATAGTAGAGGCTACCATCTTCCCAATAGAGCACTCTACTTCATCGAAGTTTAGTGGGGGTTGTCAATAGTTGGGTGATTCAAGGGGCATGATTTCTTTACTCTGTTGATGAATATAATTTTCATCAAAAGAAAGGATTGGGCTGGAGGGAATAAGGGGCTTCAACAAAACGAGTTTGATAGGACATCCTTCATGAACCGTAGTCTTTGCCATAGATTCCACTACTTGAGCGATAATAGTCTCCAAAATAGATTGGATGATCAGGATTGCAAGGATAGGAGGATCTGCAATAACCATAGTAGTGTCATCCACATCCATTGGGGTTGGACCCGTGGACTGCTTAGCACCATTGATGATATATACGTCATCACCACCATCAACAATGAGGGCAGAGAGGACTTTGGCCGCAGTAGATACATCTGCAGCCTCCTTTGATGTAACATCAGCTTTGGTGTTGGCTTGGGTGGAAGACAAGCTGGAAGCCATGGTTGTCACAACAGGCAAGTGGCGTTGTTTGCAGGGAAAACATAGCAGCACCAAATTTTCATCTTCTACATCTTCCACATGAGAAGAAATTACAGAGGATGGAAGGATGCAGATGATGGATGTCAGAATCTCAAAATAGGAATCGAGAAAGATCAATGAGAAAATATGACATAACCGAATACATGGGACTTCCCCCTTTGGACAACTGCTTGACCATCGACTGACATTCCTTATGAATGTGATAGAAGAAAAACAACACCCAATTTATGGGTCCATTAGTTGCCAGGCGAATCATCAAGTAAATTGGATGGGAAATTCCATCGGCACATTTCTGGAGGTTGATGATAACTACTAAGAATTGGAGGGCATGACATTCAGGGGGTGGGCGACACATAATTGTGTATTCATTTGATGATTGGTGGGGGAAGAGTGCATTCATCGTGGCAATAGGAAGCGGAGTAATATCAGTATAGCCAGCATTCAAGAGACGAAGGCGGTAAGTGACAATTTCTAAGGTAATAGAAGTCATTAGATACGACTCAACAACTGAACAAGTAATTGCGAAAGTAGGATAGTCCGCAATGGTTCTGACTAAGGTCACAGCCAATGGGTGGGAAGGCACCATGTGCCAGGGGATCTATGCAAATGGAAGCAAGCCATGCACTTGGAAGTACACCAAACCCAACGAGATGTGGCAGGGATTCCATAATAGCAAGGATGTTAGGATAGTAGCAAGAGCACAGGGGTCGCAAGGTAGAACGCATGAATTGCTCAGGTCGCAAGAGTACAAACACACATGGTAACACACCGTAGAAGAAGGAAGAAAAATGCCAAAGGATAAATAGAGATAGAAAGTAGTAAGATGGTGAGACAACATGCAATAACCACCATGAAAAATGAGAACATGTAATCAAATGCTGCCAACCACAACAGGGCGGAGTGCAACATAGAATGCATCACATTATATGAACAAGATTGCATGGAAAAGCGCATGAAAGCGGGACATTAAGGAGCTGCCAGAAGACATTAGTCCTCGATGGGAATGCAAAAAGTGTCTAGCTTTGATCCATTAAAGGGACTATGTAAAAGTTCTCTAGTGAGAGTGGCCAACTAAAACCTAGCTGGACTGATATGTGCCGCAATCCGATAGGGACTGAATCACCAGACTTTAAATTTCCCTGCTTTTTGATCAACCTTTGAGTTGTAGAGTAATACTAACTGATCGATGGTGAAGGGCGGTGCCTTGAGGAAATGGTCATGGGTTTTAGCTTACTAGATTTTCATCTCCTACATCAATAAAAAGCTTTCAAAATGAGTTTCATCCAAGATGCGGCGGTCATCAAGTCTGCTATAAATCAACTATTCTGATAGTAGTTTGGTCGCTATAGCAACATGGAGGCTGGGGACCACCACTTGCATAGGGGTGATTGCTTCGATTCCAAAGGCTACTTTGAAGGGTGTGAATCTGGTAGCAACTTTATATGTGGTATGGTAAGCCCAGAGAACTGAGGGAAGCAACTAATCCCAATG
The DNA here is from genome assembly GCA_020310875.1 of Ceratopteris richardii. Classification (NCBI taxonomy): domain Eukaryota; kingdom Viridiplantae; phylum Streptophyta; class Polypodiopsida; order Polypodiales; family Pteridaceae; genus Ceratopteris; species Ceratopteris richardii. Next base: position 146,350,565 of record CM035429.1, read on the forward strand.
CTCAAGAGAGAATTGAATTAATTTCTGTAGCATAGTTAATAAAGTCTTCTTAGTACTTTCTACCAGGCCATTTGCTTGAGGGTAATAAGGTGTAGTAAATTTATGAATTATATCAAATTCCCTTGTTAAGGTGTTAATTAATTCATTCGCAAAATGCGTTCCATCATCTGAAACAAGTTCCAGGGGTAAACCAAAACATGGAACTTCTCTACTAAGACATCGAGCCACCAAAAATGTAGTAACATTCTTTAAAGCCCAAGCTTCAACCCATCTAGTCACATAATCGGTGCAAGTCAATATATACAAGTTATTTGTTGAAACGTCAGAGGGGAAATGGGCCCAACAAAATCTAATCCACATTTTTCGAAAGGTTCAAGGGGCATGATAGGCTAATGTTTAGTCAAAATAGGCTGCCCAATCCTCTGACATGATTCACATGTGAGCACATGTTGTCAAACATGTTTGATCACTGTAGGCCACCATAGCCACTTTGTAACACTTTTTGTAAAGTTAAATCCACTTAAAAATGTCCACCGGTGGGGTTAGAATGAGTGGAGGCAAGAATCGTAGGCACCTCATGGAGGGGAACACAATGATGCCAAGCACCAGAGAGATCATAATAATAAAGTTGATCTATACTAATGGTAAATCGCTTATTATAGGCTGCTAACTTATGGTGCTTTAGTAAGGGTAATGAAGCCAAGGGTATACCCATCTTCAGAAAAGAGAAAAAAGTATCATAGTAAGTAGTAGCTAGATCCCATGATGTGGAAGCACTAGCGGGTTGGAGTGTAGGTGTGTGCCTAGCCGATGCACAATGTCAAAATCAAATTCCTATAATTCTAGAACCCATTGGGCCAGTCTGACAATACCAGCCTAATTCTGAACTAAGTAAATGGGAGAAGCATGATCCACACGGAAAGTAAATCTTCAGCCTAATAAGTAATGGTAATACTTCTTATTGGAGTAGATCAGGTCGAGACACCGCCTTTCAGTCACCGAATAATTCTTCTCCACTTTGGCAAGTCATTGAATATCATAATAGATAGGTCGATACCATTTATTAATAACCTGAGTAAGAACACTACCAATAGCTATATCTAAAGCATCAATGAAAATATGGAATGGTAGCTCTCAATTGAGTGTTTGTAGGATAGGAGCTTGTGTCAATAAAGTCTTCAAGCTATCAAAAGTGAGTCGGCACTCCAATGGCCAATGGAAGTCTTTCAGAGGGTGATGAACTAATTTTTTTTAGCAAAATAGTGAGATGTGCCAGCCACGTCAAGTGATGACCATGCAGCCAAATTTGTCGAGAAAATGAAGAAATTCCTTAGCATTCTGCGGGGCAAGAGCTTCTAATACAACTTTGACCTTGTCTAGATCAACCTAGATACCCTGTGCCGAGATGATGTGACCCAACAACTTGCCACACTAAACAAAGAACATAGACTTCATCAGATTCAAGCACAATCAATATTCTCTTGACTTGAGGAAGCATAATCATAATTCATTTAGGTGATCCACTCACCAACCAGAGATCAAAAAATCATCTAAGAAAACTCTCATGAATGTGGTGAGATAGGGGGAGAAATATCCTACATGCCGCACTGGAATGTACACGGAGCATTACAAAGTCCAAGCCACATTATTGTACATGCATAAACTCCTAAGGAAGTAATAAAAATTGTTTTCAGTATGTCTACAATATCCATGCACACCTGGTTGTAACTACTATAACCATCCAAGAATGAATAAATCTCACATCCATCAACATCATCGAGCATACTATCAAGAAAAGGGAGGGGAAAACCATCAGGTATGGTAGCCTTATTAAGTTTTCAGTAATCAACATAGATATGAAACTTCTTGTTCCTTTTAAGAACAATGACAATGGGTAATATCCACTCTGTGTGCTCTATTGGGATAATAAAGCCAAATTTCAAGAGATGGTCAAGTTCCCCTTTGACTAACTGTGTATAATGAGGATTCATACGGTAGCTTGGCTACCTAATCGGTTTAGCATCCGATTGTAGAACTATCCGATGCTCATAAATATGAGGGTCAATAACCTTCATATTCTGGTAATCCTAGGAGAAGACATCCTGAAATTCCATGAGTAGTTGAAGCACGTTATTCCACTCCTCTTCATCAAGTTTGGCACTAATTTTAATCGGTTTGGGCTTATCTTCGATACCCAAATTATAGATTACAAGTTGTTCTACACTAATATATTGTTGAATTTGCTTATCCTCTAATTCTAGCTAGTTTGGAAAAATCTCATCAATTGGGTTCGGTAGGATAGACATATGTTCCGGTAGGTCGACACTGTTTATGACACATGCCATCATACTGGAAGAAGGAGACCATCGATCCAAAAGTGGCTATAAATCCACTACTACTAAGGATAATAAATCAAAATTTGCTTGTAGAAATTCACCATCTTCATCATCTGTCAACCCATCCAACATATGTACAGGCTCTACAATGTGCAAAAGTGCAAGCACTTCGATCGATTTCATTGTATCTAGAGGTGCTCGATATTCATGATGTTTATAGTTAATTACCACTTCCTTCTTAGACCAGTCTTGAAGGACTTTAGCTTGTTTAAGCCATGGTCTACCAAATAAAAGATTATAGTCATAGGTGTTATCAAGTATGTCTAAGGCTATGAAATTCATAGAAAAAACTGCTCCTTGTAGTGTAATAGGAATATCCCATACTAATCGAATTGAGTGGACACGAGATTGACCCGCCATGCATGTAAAAACTGAACTGGTTCAAAATTAAGCCAACCAAACCTTTTACATAGCTCCAAGGATACTAAATTAACACTAGATCCTCCATCAATTAGCACTTGATCAATGCAACGGTTCTTGTACCACACTGTTATGAAAGGTACAACATGATCCATTGTCTCTTTGATTGCTTGCATGGTGCCCACACATGGATCTTTTGGCTCAGATAACATACCTAAATGTTGTTCAAATTGTTCTCAAACCTTCGGAACCAAGGCTAGCAGTTGCTGAAGCTGCAATGTTATGGGAGAGGACTTCAACATAGACCATAAATTCTCCACTTTCGTGTTTTGGGCACCCTTTGAAGCCTACATTAATACGTTAGGATTTGTTCCACTGCAATGTTGATGGTTGTTGTATCTGGGTAATTGGTTCTAGTGAGGGGAATAGATTTGGCTCTTCTTCTACCCATTTTTGTTCTATGTGCATCATTCGTGCTTGTTGTTTAAAACCAAGTTCGTAAAGTGTAGAAGTAGGATGCAACATTCGACCTGAATGCGACTGTACAGGAGTTGCCATAGTATCTTCTTCAGCAATGATGACCAAATTAATCATGGGTGCTGCTCTCTCCTTCCTATGTTTATCATATTCTTGGGCCACTTATCAAACGTGGCATTGGCTAGTCATTTAGTCATCACAACCTCACAACTCACTATTGAGCAATACGTTGACCAATCAATGCTCAATTTATAGTGTGCAACTATTTTCTAGCCATCTCAAAGCACTTAAATTAGTATATGGCAAAGAATCACATAGGAATTTCCCCTTCCAAACTTATAATTTGAAACACTATAACTTTTTACCATTATGTTTCAACCCACATATCCTTTTCCTAAAAATCTATCTTATTGTAATCCGTCACTACAAGTTCTTTCAAAGGTCTCCCCCATTATTTTAGCCCATTCCTCTGTTGAGATATCAAGCTCAACATGTGATGATCCAGGATGACACGTACTAGTTTTTTGTTTCTCTGACATGTATAGTGGTCATGCCGGTATATGTTAGGGATACTTCATTGAGCTTTATTAGATTTATCTATCGAGACTGATGGCACATTTGTTCCTTGCCAGCTCACTCATTCGCGGACATTAGGTTTTTCCTTATGTATTGATCTTTATATATTGCACTTGTTGTATTCTTGCTTTTTAGTTCTTGCAATAATGTGTCGATATATTTGTTCGACACAAAGTTATTCCACCATCAACCTCCATAGACTAGATGCCCAAATAATGATGCAGATGCCCCAAATTTGACATCTCAAAAGAGGCAACCAAATCAGCCTTAAAATCAGCAATATGCTTCTCATTGGGACCAGTGAATAGCACGTCATCCACATAGACAACAATGATTAGAAGCACATCATTTTCATGCCTAACATATAAGGTGCTCTTAGTTGGATTGTTCTCAAAACCATGTGCAATCAAGTAGGCATGTATCTTTTCATACCAAGCACGTGGTGCTTGCTTCAAACCATATAATGCCTTTTCAAACTTGCACACTTTGTTTTCATGCCCCTTCCACACAAAACCATGGGACTGAAATACGTACACTTCTTCATGTAAATCACCATTCAGAAATGCAATTTTAATATCCAACTGATTTACATTCCAACCATGATGGGCTGCAAGTGAACAGATGCTATGAACGATAGTCCATTCGACATGTGGGTGAACGGTTTCATCAAAATCAATGCCTCTTTCTTGAGCATAACCTTTAGCAACAACTCTAGCCTTATACCAGTCAACTATTCCATCAAGCTTATATTTCAGCTTGTATACCCATTTAGTGTCAATGGCCTTTTTGACTAAAGGCAAATCACATAAAGACCAAGTACCATTCTTCACAATAGAATCATATTCTGATTGCATAGCAACCATCCAATTTTTTGAATTTTGTGCTTTGTTGACAGGATGCGGGAAGAAGCAAGTATGGACACACATGAAGATCTAGCACTGAGGCAACCCTCATTTTTTTCAAAAAACCCCCACATCATTCTAAAGTGATTCTCATCACTACGAACCCTTGTAAATATCATTTCACCTTTTTGTAGCTCCATTTTGTACAAGCCGAGGAGTCCTCGAGCTTGGGGAGCCTTAGATGTAGTTGCCTGTCAATTTTCATAATTTTTAGATCTCGTTTGGGCCCTCAAATAAGCCCCGGAACCTAATTTTTAACTAGGCCGGACACTAGGTCTGAACAGGGCCAAAGCTAGTCAAGAACTATAAATAGAGCTAGAGAGCTCATTTTGGAGGGAGCTTCTTGTAGTTTGAGCTTGTATGAGAACTTTCTTGCAATAGAAGTGATTCCATTGTCTTACTCTCTTTGTTCTTACTGTGTGTGCGCGTGTGTGTGTATGTGTGTGCATGCTTGTGTGCTTCTCACTCACGCACTTGTGCTTCCACTTGCTCGTGGTCTTCATACCATCCTCATGTCTTCCCGGATTGACATTAAAGGAGGTGCTTCTCATCACTGAGCTACACCAAATTTTGGCGCCGTTGCCGGGGATCGAGCTTTGAGGACGAGCGTGTGATGGTAAGACGTAGAGAGGACGCGTTGGAATGGTAAGTAGTAGGTAAATTTCTGATTTTTCTCCATCTCTATCTTCATCTTCACCTCCTTCTCCATCTCCACCTCCACCTCCTTCCCCACTACATATCCCCTCTTCCTTTTCTTTCCCTCATTTGTTGTGTGCGAGTTTGAGAGAGAGCGATCGTGAGTGCTTGTATTTGTGCGTTTTTTGCATGTTTCTTGCAGGTGGCAGCTCCATCATCATCTCCAGCAAGCTCAGCAGGTACAGAAATTGTCTGCACAGTTCCCGAGGCGTTGAGCTCGAGCTATCGCGACACTCCGAAAATCTCGACTTCTCACGATTCTGAGTGCACCACGGCATTGCGCAGGCCTAGAGCTCCTAGGAACCCTAGATAGAACAGGAAAATTCACCATATCCTGAGCTATCGCGACACCCCAAGGTATCGCGACACCCCGTGAGCTATCGCGACACCCCAAGGTATCGCGACACTTCGAGCTATCGCGACACCCCAAGGTATCGCGACACTCTGAGCTATCGCGACACCCCAAGGTATCGCGACACTTCGAGCTATCGCGACACCCCAAGGTATCGCGACACTCCGAGCTATCGCGACACCCCAAGGTATCGCGACACTCCCACCTATCGCGACACTTCGAGGTATCGCGACACTCCGAGCTATCGCGACACCCCAAGGTATCGCGACACTCCGAGCTATCGCGACACCCCAAGGTATCGCGACACTCCCACCTATCGCGACACTTTGAGGTATCGCGACACTCCGAGCTATCGCGACACCCCAAGGTATCGCGACACTCCGAGCTATCGCGACACCCCAAGGTATCGCGACACTCCGAGCTATCGCGACACTTCGAGGTATCGCGACACTCCCAGCTATCGCGACACCCCGACCCGACCTATCGCGATACCCGGCCATTAACGCATGAAAAATGAGAGTTAATTTTTGAGTGAATGAAAGGGTAGTTGAGCTTGAATTTTGACATATTGGTATAACTTAGAACCTTGGTAGGGGGCAAAAGGCATAGAAACCAGAGATAGGTGGGACTAAGTGATTCTCAGAGACAGGGGGTACAGTGAGCTACCCAAGGGGGTTAAAATTATTGAAGCGGGTCTTTCAAGTACTTGTGGCAATAAAGCTATACTAACTGGTGAGTTTTTGCAGGAACTTTGTGGGCACTCAAGGCAATCAAAGCAAGCTAGCAAGGGTGAGTACCGGGCCTGGGAGAAGGCTTCCTGGGCTTGCATAGCTGTCGGGTCAACCAGCTGATTGAGGTTGGAAGATCTCATAACCCTCCTTTGTCAATTCCTAGCATAGGCTAAGTACGACTTAGGTGTGGTAATTAACTAGGGCAACGTTAGGCACGAATTAAGTCCAAGAGAATTAATCAACCAAGTGCAAGAAAATAAATAGGTCTTAAGTGCGAAAACACTAAGGGACAAAAAGGTAAACGGGAATCGATCACTCATCAAGTGCGGAAATTCATTTAAGTACTCCTGACGACGCAATTTCAGACAAGACCATAAACATACTATTCAACTAAAAAGAACAAAGTGATTGGTGCAAAATCAGCCTGCAACGAGAGTGTGCTTGGGTTCCAGGGGGTGAATAAATCAGGCTTATGAACCTTAGATCAGGCAGACACTTAGGCCGAGACAGACAAAGCCTCAGATCTTCTGAAGCTAGTGTCAATCACACTGCCAGGTCTTGGGCCCAGCAGTTGAGTGATTACCCATACACTGCCAGATCAGAAACAAGTGATTCTGAGATGTCCTATCACATGGAGAGATCAGTAGGTAGTTCAGGGTTGGCTTACCTAGAGAAGCTAGAAGGACCTTATAAGACGCAATTGGAATATATCAGGACGAATCGTCTAGGTGCTCGCATCTACGAAGACGGACTGAGAAGATCGGTGGTCCAGATTAAGAACCCCGATCAAACCCATGGATTAGACCACCCGGTAGTCAAGTTTGAGAATGGAGCATACCTAGATAAAGAGGGGACTATGTATGTAGTCACCACTCTTCCTGATAGAACTGATGAGTTTGGAAATGTGATTGCGGAGACCGACATGGGTGACATAGAGCAAGGGAACTTAGAGAGAGAGCCAAGAACCCCCCGTGGTAAGTCTGTCTTGACCAGAATCATGACTCCTGAGTGGATTCCACAAGATAACAAAAGCATAGATCTGCTTTTAAATCGGGAAACCGATGAGGCTTTTTGGAGATATAGAACTTCTCAACCTCAGGAGGGGAATACCCTCACGATCTACGAGTTTAAAGACCCTGATAGTCCAGGCCAAGTAACCTACCTAGACACTGCATCAGAGAGAATCTTCGTGGTCACTGAGCAGGGCAGACATGCCTACACTTGGAAGGGTGAAATTGTTTTTCCCCAACCAAGGTCTAATGTGTCCTTTGGTCATCAAGGAGCTGGGACTTCCCAAGCTCATGGCGCTCAAAGAGATAGAGGTAGAGACAAACCTGAGGTGAGTTTTGTCAACTCCCTGGGAAGAGAAAGAACGGGAACAGAAAGGAATAGAGTAGAACCTGAGAGACATAGAACCCCATGGAATCACCGGGACATTGATGATTTTCCTTTGCCAAGGCCTAGAGAACACACTAGGACCCTACGACCAACCCAACTTGTGAAGTCCATGAAGAATTATTTCGATGGTACGGGAGACCCTTATGACCATGTGGCAGAATTTCGACAAGTGTTGAAAGCTGAACAAGTGGAGGACCTATTCACACAATACAATGCTTTCGGTCTGACCCTTAGGAACACTGCCCTTACGTGGTTCCAACCACTGAATGAGAGGCATTTCAGAAACATAGACCAACTCTTGGAGGCATTTATTGTGGAGTTTTCTAAGAGTGGAATCAGGCATAACACCTCCTCACTAATTCATAGCTTCAAACAAACACCTCAAGAGACGGTCAGACTAGCTGGAAGAAGATTCAGACAGTACCTGGAGAGATGTCCTATGCCGGAGTTACCCACACCAGCCAAACAAGTGGCCTTGTTCCTAGACGGACTATTGAGCACTAAGCTCAGGTCATATGTGTACCTGAAGGACCCTAGAACGATAGAGGAGTGCGTGCGCATGTGCATAGACATTGAGGACAATCTGGGTGAGGAGTTAGAACTATCAAAAATCTATAAGGATTTTGACAGCTCTAGTAAACAGACATCTGGTCAATCCGCATCCATCGAGGAACTTGCAGAGAAGGTAGCCCAAAGACTAGGTGTCTCTAGCAAGAAAATTCCAAGATTTGCCCCAGTTAAGCGGTGTTACAATTGTGGCGGTGAACATATGGCAAGTGTATGCCCCATTATGGCCCAAACTCAGGCGAATCCTAGTAGCCAGTACTGCACCATAGAGCGCAGGTACACCAATCACACGGCACAAGACTGCCCATATAACAAACAAACTGTTAGGCAAAGTTATCCTCAGCCATACCCACAACCTGGTAGGTACCAGAATCAGTACCCATCACCACAATACAACAGACCACAACAAACTTATCAGCCACCTTATCAAGGGCAGCAGAGACCTCAACCAGTCCTAGTGCAGCAACCCCCTGCTCCAACCAATGTGATCCCAGTGAAATATGCATCTACTGAAGAAAATCCGAATAGAGCCATAGTTCCAGTCACCCCATTGCTATCAGACAGTGATCCAAGTGACCATAGTTTTGACTCCACACATATTGATAGCCCACAGGCTTACTACATGCAGTCACCCGAGCATAACGAGTCATACTACTATGAGGACCCAAGTGAAAATAGTGGGGAACTGGAGTATTCTAATGTCATGTACACAAACCCCAACTCTAGACCTCAACCTAGGCAGGTACGACCTCCATTTCCTAGAGGACCATGCTTCAGATGTCAGGGAGATCACCTTATACGTGATTGTCCACTGCCTGCCCCTACACAGCCTCAACCAATAACCATCCAGGGCTTCTGTCAAGACTGCGGGAAAGAACATCTCCTATGAGATTGCCCAAAGAACCCTAATAACATGCCTAAAATCACTCCTATCAATGTTGTTGGGTTAGTTGTAGACTCCACAGGGAGTGTGACTTCCACTGCACCGGTGCAGGTGATCACAAGAGCCCAGGCACTTCAACGACACCAAGATGTTGTTCAGGAAAAGAGCCCCGAGGTGAGTGCAACAGAGAGCATACCCAAAAAGAGGACTAGCGCCTGGAAGGATAGTCGTGAAAGAATGAAGAGACAATGGGCAAAAAAGATAAATGAACTTGAAGAAAGCGTGAGGGAAACCAAAGCAAAAATCACAGAAATCACAGCTAAACCGCACTCCCACACACCTCCACCACTACCATCCCCATCACCCTCTAACACACCCCTCGTAACCCACCCACCACCCCGAGTAGGATCAGTATTAGCTGACCCCACTCCTGAAGGCTTGGACATGATGTTTAAAGCCTACCAGGCTCAACTTCAAGAAGGGCCAACAGCTGTAAACCTAGACAAGAGTTACCCTAGAGCCGACTTAGAGATTGAACGGATGAAGATGTGCATGAAACTGGTAGAACAAGCTCAAGCTATACTTGAGACTAGCCAAAAGTTCAATCAGACGAACTCTGTCAAGCCGGATTTGCATTTCCAAGGCTTACTAGAAAGATTAGAGCAGTTGGTAAACAAATCACAAGTTTCTTTACCTCCTCAGGCTCAACCAGTTATTGAAAGAGGAAGCTCACCACACATGGTAGCGTATGTTCCTAATTCTACGGATGCTGGAATACCTCCTTCAATACAACAGTACTCTCCAGAGTTCTTGCGGGAAATACAAGAAGAGAAATGGGCCAAAGAGAAGGGTGATTTCCCTCCCATTCCGGAGATTGATGATCTTCGTGATCAATTTCCCCAAGACATTCCCTCTATCTATGGGGATCAAGCAGAGCAACAAGAGGATGAGAGATTAGATTTTGAATCTAACTCTTTACAAGAGTTGCCTCATTTCACAGGCCCATGGGAATCTGAATCTCTCCAGATCAGAACTCCCACGATATTGGTAAGAAATGAAGACTCAGTGATTCCCAGGAACACTGATGTTGTGAAGAACACTAAGGTTCAATGTCACCTCACTGTAGAGGAACTCCTCAAGGCAAGACCGGGGCTCTGGAATCATGTGAAGGATCAGGTCCCAGAACTTGATTCCAATGCACCAAAATTAAGCGCTAAACAAAAGGTACCCGAGGTACCTCTCGACAAGATAGGAGACATGAGTGAAGGTGAAGAAGGTAACACTTATCTTCCGATCACCTATCAAGGTTACACAACCAAAGCAATTGTGGATTCCGGTGCGGGTGTTGCTATTGCGACTACATCCCTGTGGAAGCGATGGGGCAAACCCACCTTAAGACCAACGAGAATGAAACTTCAAATGGCAGATGGTCATTTTGAAAGACCTCTCGGATTGCTTGAAGGGATAACTCTAACCACTTGTGGTGTAGAGTTTGAACATACGTTTGCCATATGCGACTTTGAGAAGAATAATGTTTACGAGATGATCCTAGGAAGACCCTTCCTACGACAATTACAAATAGTACAAGATTGGGGAACCAACTCCTTGTACTTACAGGACTTAGGGGTCACCACCAAGGTCAATCTGAAGGATCACACCTTCAGAGATGTACCACCCCTACAGTGGAATCCTATCCACAAAGCGAAAGAAGACTCTATCTCCGTGCATTCTGGAAGTTCACCTGAACCATCCTGGTTGCATGAAGATACTCACTTGTGGATGTGCAAGGTCGCGGAGGAAGAGGAAAAGCGCCGAAAAGCGAGAGAAGAAGGAACTCCCCCAGGAGATAGACCAATAAAAGACCCAGCCTATACTCCGATGATATTTCCTGATGAGGAATTTGAGCCTCATGGTTGGGCAGAAATCTTAGCTACCATGGACATTGCGGTCAATGAGGAACAATGGACACCCCATTGCGATGAGGAGGGTTATGATATTTCAGTGTTCATGTGTCAGCCCTTGTTGGAAGAGTGTGATCCTAGTGAGTTCATAGGAGAAGAAGAGAATTACGATGATCTAGAATCCATTGTGATGGATACATACTTTGACTCAGAGGAACATTACTTAGAAGACCTAGGGGTGTTAACCCAAAAGGAAGAAGAACCCCTTGCGAGTATTAAAACGATAAGTGCAAAGAAAGGAAGTGAAGGAGGTCAAAAGAAAAAGAAAAGGAAAGTAGTGAGACAAGAAGAGGAAGAATCATTGTTTGAAGTACCAGAAAATTTCAAGAAATATGAAGTGGAAGACCGAAAAATTTTGGTACGAATGCCTAAGAGAGAGGCCATGATAGGAGAAGCATATGACAATAAAGAAAAGACTAAAAAAATTGTAGTGACCATTGAAGAGAACGAAGAGCGATGTACGTACATAGGAGACGACCTAAGTGCAGATGAAGAAGTAGAGCTTGTAGCTCTATTAAGGGAATATAGGGATGTGTTCGCATGGCATTATAGAGACTTGAAAGGAGTAGATCCAGAGATTTGCTCTCACACGATTCCGATGACTGCTGATGCTAAGCCCACCAAACAAAAACCCTACACATACAATGACAACTATGCGGCCAAAATAAAAGAGGAAATTGACAGGCTGATTGAAGCCGGATTCATCTATGAGATTGAGCACACTGAATGGGTGTCCCCTATTGTAGTGGTGCCCAAGAAGAATGGGAAATTGCGAGTGTGCATTAACCTTAAAAAAGTTAATGCCGCTACGATTAGAGATAGTTATCCACTTCCCATCACCGAACATCTTTTGGAGCGTGTTGCAGGCAAGGAAGTTTACAGCTTCCTTGATGGATTTTCAGGTTACAACCAAGTAACCATTGCCCTCGAAGATCAACACAAAACGGCCTTTGCCACAGAATGGGGAATCTTTGCATTCCGCGTGATGCCATTTGGGCTCACCAATGCACCCGCAACATTCCAAAGACTCATGTGTCATGTCTTCAAAGAGTTCTTGCGAAAGAGCTTAGAAATATATGTGGATGATTTGTGCGCTCATTCCCAAGAGAGAAGTTACCACATCCTTGAACTCAGGCAAATCTTCAACAAGTGTAGAGATTATCGAGTGTGTCTGAATCCAGAAAAGTGTGTGTTTATGGTACGCCAAGGTAAGATCTTAGGTCACATTGTTTCGAAGAATGGAATATCAACAGACGAAGACAAGGTAAGAGCAATAGCAGAGTTGGCCAGACCAAGAAATGTGAAAGAGGTACAAGCCTTTATGGGCCATTGTGGATATTACCGTAGATTTATCCACATGTATGCCATCATAGCTAAACCTCTTTATGGGCTGTTGACGAATTTTGAATGGAACGAGGAATGCGAGACTTCCTTCAATGAGCTGAAGAGACGTTTGTGCACAGCACCAATATTGACTACTCCGGATTGGAGCAAACCCTTTCATGTCCATGTAGATGCCTCCAATCATGCAATAGGATGTGTGCTAGCACAACCCACAGGTGAAGGAAATCTAGATTTGCCAATAGCATATGCGAGTAGGCAATTAAATGCAGCTGAACGAAATTACACCACAACGGAGAGAGAAGGCTTGGGCATGATATATGCTGTGAAGAAGTTTAGACACTATCTATTGGCCAATAAGTTCAAGTTTTTCACTGATCATCAAGCGCTACTATATTTGGTCAATAAACCTTGCAATACAGGTCGCTTAGTAAGATGGTTTCTCTTACTAATGGAATACGACTTTGAAGTTGTTGTCAGGAAAGGTAGAACCCATCTTAGGGCAGACCATCTTTCTCGCATCACTTCAGGAGAGCCACCGCAAGGAGTGTCTGACGAATTGCCCGATGCTTATCTGTTCAATTTAGAAGTTGCTCCTAAATGGGCAAACAAGCTGGTACCAATCCTAACCTTCGGGCCTGCAAATAAGAATGTGAAAACCAGCAAAGAGGAAGTTGTAAAATCATTAAAGTATCAAATCTTGGCTGGAAGTATGTACAAGCAAGATACAGAAGGAGTGTTAGCCTGTTGTGTCGAGGAGGATGAACATGCTAGTTGGCTGCAACAAGCCCATGAAGGACTGCTAGGGAATCACTACTCTAAACAGCGAACATTGCAGAATCTAAAGCGCTTAGGAGTGTATTGGCCGAGCATGGGCAAAGAAATACAAGAGTGGATCCACAATTGTCCAGTATGCCAGAAGAGACCCCCAGTGGAGCATGCCACTCTTTATCACGTGTCATCAATCCCCGATTGGAGTGCTCCATTGGTCGAGTTCATGAGATCGGGAACATTACCCAATCAGGCTAGTCTTGCAAGAAAACGGAGCATGGAGCAAGAGGCTCAAGACTATGCCTTAGTAGGGGATAACCTATATAGAAGACGCAAGGATGGTTACCTAAGACTGTGCGTACATGAATCAGACTACCTGAAAGTCTTAGAAACGGCACACAGTGGTGTTGCAGGTGGACACTTTGGGCCTGACAGAGTAATTAAGACCATTCTATTCTCAGGACTGTGGTGGCCCACTCTTCATATGGATGCACATACTTATGTGAAGAGTTGCGACACATGCCAACGTGCCCAATATCCGACAAGAAAAGATGAAATGCCCTTGAGGCCAATGATGGGAGGTCGTGCATTTTCAAAGTGGGGTATAGACTTTGTAGGTCCCATCAACCCCCCAGCTAGGAACTCCCATGCAGAATACATTATTGTAGCCACTGATTACCTTACAAAGTGGGTGGAAGTAAAAGCCACGACAAAGAATGATGCTCAAACGACGGCTAAGTTCTTATTCAAAAATATATTCACTAGATATGGGTTACCCATAGAGTTGGTTAGTGATAGAGGTACGCACTTCTTGAATGAGGTCATTGAAAATCTCCTTCAAGAATTCATGGTGGTACATAAGAAGTCTGCACCCTATCACCCACAAGCTAACGGACAAGCCGAGAGCACGAATAAGATCCTGTGTAATGTATTGACGAAACTGGTCAATAATAAACGCTCTGATTGGGACAAACAACTTCACCATGCTGTTTGGGCATACCGAGTTGCCTACAAAACGGTACTCAATGCCACCCCATTTCAGATGGTCTTCGGACAGAATGCAGTGTTACCACTAGATTTCCTAATCCCAGCGTTAAGAATAGCACAAGAGCATGAGTGGAATGGACATGAGTTGTCCTCTAGGATCTTGGATCTAGAGCGTTTAGGTGAAACAAGGCTACGAGCAGCAGCAGGTATCTACGCTGCAAAGAAACGGCAAAAGGCATACTTTGATGCCCATGTGAAGGATAAGGGCTTGAGAGCAGGAGATCTAGTGTTAGTCTACACATTGAAACAACACGCAAGGAAGCTAGAAAAGAGAGGCTACGGACCTATGATCATTAATAGGATCTCCACGAGCGGAGCTGTACAACTAGCCACTTTGGAGGGGGACGTCCTCCCAAACTATATTAGCGGGTGCAGAGTCAAGCTGTATCAAGAACCCCTCACGGAGGAGATGCTAAGCCGACTCAATACTGCTAAACAACGTAAAGAGGAGGAGAAACGAATTCGAGAAGAAGCACAGGCAGAGGCCTTAGAGCGTATCCGACGAATGAAGCTGAGGAGACAAGGAAGGGACCAGACTATGACGGACACTCAAGAGTCTCCAGGCTATCACATGGCCATGTGTGAGGCTTCAGGTGAACGTATCCATAAGATAGTGGACCGACGACCTTTTGTGACCCTAGAAATAGGACAAAGAGACAGCACAACAAGTGTGAGGGCTTTACTTGATTCAGGAGCAGCCACAAGTGCAGTTCGGCTTTCTTATTGCCAGCAGCTGCAATTGGAGGTAAAACCCATAGAAGCCTATCTGATAGGATTAGGAGGTGTTGAAACCCCCTGCATGGGAGAGGTGGATCTTCCCCTCTACATACAAGAGGTCCTCATGCCAGTAAAAGTGCTAGTGTGTGAAGACGAGGATCTGACCGAACCGCTTATCTTGGGCCAAGACTGGATCTATGATCACGCAGTCAACCTGAACCTAAGAAGTGGACTTCTTCAGGCTTGGGTAGGCCAGAGTCGTCTCACGATTGAATTAGAAAATCAAGCACTCAAACCAATAGAACAGGCAGCAACTCCTGGTCCCTCCAGGAATCCACACGAAGATAACCACGTTGTGCATGTCCAAACTTCTATGGTGCAGAGGAATGTCAATCTTACTGAAGGTTCAGGAGCCAAGAAGGAGTTCCTAATTGATCCAAAGAAGATTCTAAACGAACGGACCGAACATCACTCTATACGAAGGAGACCGCTGATCAAGAGGAAGGAGCGCCAACCCGCGCAACATGGAGCATCTCGTGGCGTGAAGCAGATCTGGATACGCAAGGATGGGAGACCCACAGCTCCAATCGCAAATTCTCAAGGAGACAAGAAACGAGCCTCACAATCAAGGAACAAAGCTAAGAAGCCCCCTAGGATAACCCCTAGGCACACCATCTCTATTTGGGTTCCTAAGTGGTCAATGAAGGCCATCCCTAATGCTAGACAGATATGGGTGCCCAAGGCTAGCTTACAAGCCCAAATTACTTCAACTACAGGCACAAGGATGAAGCAGCTCTCACAAGCACTCTTGGCCAACAACTCAGGAAGTGACAAAATACCTACACCTCTCATTGTCCACACTCCCATCAACCCCAGGAATGTCTGGAAATGGGTACCCACAAGGTCCCAACCACATCACACACTCAGACCAAAATCTTCACCTGTCCTTAGCTCTAAGAGCTACGACTCCTGTATCAAAGTGTGGAGAATTAAACTGTGTACTAAACCCCCTGACCTTATTCTGTAAATCCGTCCACACTAACACAGAAGCATTTCGAGTCCATTGCATAACCAAAGTATGCATCTAGGATGACACTGACCTTTAATCACCACTCACACATATCATAAACACCTCACCACTAACCACTGACCTCCGGGATTGTCATGTTAGTATTGTGAAGGGAACACCATTACATCTTGTTTCCTATGCAACACTAATGTGCCTTTCGTCTTCCAGCAGATAAGCGACCTACTCTCATGGCAACCGCGGCAGGCACAAGCTCTCAGGCAGGATCTGGCGCCCCTATCAATTGGGATGCCATGCCAGTGGAAGCTCCTCCAACAGCTAGGCCTGAAGAATTCTTGAATGTGCGAAGGATTCCTATTCCAGATCCACCCAGTGGACTAACCGAAAGAGTAAAAGGGCACTCCCATTGGTTCAATGAAATGCCAGGGGATTTGGGAGACGCGGACCACATCTGGGAGTCCAAGATGGAGTGTGGAGGGGTTTGGTGGACCTTCCAATTCTTTTCAAGAGAATTTGAGACCTTACAAAATGCAGCTCCCCTTCAAGAGATCTGGCGAAAGGCAGGACTGCAAACTTACTTCAGTGCAGCTCTACCAAAACCTGACTTCCTCAGGTGTTACTACTTGATTGCTACGATGAAACCTACCGGGGATAAAGATCATTCAGGCACATTCTGGGTGCCCTCCTTATCTAATCTGGAGGAGATGAGGAAGTTTGAACTAAATGTAACATTAATCAGGGAAGCCCTTCAAATGTATGGCACTCATGTGCCTTCAGATCGCGACCCCCTGATACCAGAATCAATGAAAAGCAATAGAGTCAAGAAGCTCAAAGACATGTGCGCCCTCACCCCCAACATCGCCATACCCCTGCGGATGTGCCTCCAGCACTTCGCATTTCCAGCTCAGGACCGTTTCACTCAGCCTCACAAGAAGATATGGTACGGACTGTATTTAGCAGAGACCGGAAGCTTGCCCATTAAGATGCCAGTATGGATCTTAGATCAGGTATATGAGGCAGGCAAGCGGGGGGTGAGGAAGCCCACTCTACATGGTTGCTGTGCGTTGACTAGAATCATCTACAGATGTCTGGCGTATGATGTGCCAGTTGCTCGAGCCCTAAAGTATGCACATCTGGAGTTGTTTAAAGGGCGAAAGTCAGGGAGTCAGCCTGCAAAAAGAATGCGTGGATCCCTTTCACAAGTCCTGATCCCTCCAGCAACCACTACCGAAGTCTCCACTAGAGAGGAATCCCCGGTGGCACCAATCACAATCCATCTCCAGGAGTCTCAACCAAGAGAGGTGGTACAGCCCACTCCCTCTGCCCCTCCGCTACCTACCGAGGCAGAATTTGCAGCGATGGCCACTTTCACCGAAGACCCAAATTTTGATTTTGAAACATTTCTGCAGACGGCTCATCTATCAGACAGTGAAGATTGCCCTGACAATGTCGATCCGGGGACATCAACCCAAAGAGAACATGCACGAGGCGAGACAAGCAGCGTACAGGAGCTAGGAGTGACGCAACCTCCTCAAAGACTAAACACACAAGCTCAGGAGCAGGCACCAAGGAATAACCCAGAAGGGAGTGAAGACGAAGCCCCTGCATATACGGCACAGCTCAAACGATTATACCAGACAATCAAGCAGGTACAAAGACGCCATAAAATGTCAGAAGAAGCAAATAGGGCCCTAGTAAACCAGATGTTACAGTCAGAGCATATTGACCCCCAGTTTGTAGAATCACTAAATCTGTTGGCGGACACTTGTGGCATCAGTGAAGCAATGAGAACCATGGTCTATCAAGAGAACCCTGCTTATGATCAAAGAAGAATTGATACACGGCCGCGACAAGGAAAGATGATTCAGATGGAAGTATCTACCGCGTTAGCTACGTCCACATCAGAAGATGTGCACATGATTAGCCCTAGGCACAATGATGAACTGGAGGAAATTACGCATGCCCCATCTCCCCCATCATCTCCTATCCCACCCTCAGAGCCTCTCTCCACGTGTCCTTCTACACAACCATTCTCCTCCTATAGTGAGACCCTTGTACACACCCCCATTTCCACTCTCCTTCCTTCACCCTCATCCATCTCTGTCACTCAAGTTTTTGAACCTCAATTAGGTCACCCTTCCTTCCCCCATGCCGTTGGACAACCATCTGTCACTAGTCAGACTCTTCCCATCTCTTTGCCCTCCATCCCTCCATTTCCTCCCCCCCAAACTCTACCTACCCCGTCCCTTGTAACTGCCTCAAGCACCACACTAACCACCCAACCCTCCTTCTGGACCTACCTTGTAAACATTCTTCAACAGGTTGAGGAACATAAGAATAAGTCCCATCCCCAAATTCACTCCCCCACATTCACGGCCACCACTGTCACACCACCCACCGTCCCGGTGTTCACATTTCACGAATCACACTCACTCATGTCCGATCCCATGGACATCTCACCATCCGCTGGATCACCCACCACCACTGTTCTCACAACACCGTCACAGATTATTACACTCACATCACCACTTCCACACACAGTAGGCACAACATCCACTTTTCCCATTCCCATCTCCCAACCCCCTGCATCTTCCACCTCATTTAGTCTTGCACTCGACACGATGCTCGAAGCTGCCACTCAACTTAAGCACGAATATACATTATTGGAAGAAAATAACAAAGGGCTTTGCACCCTCACAGCAACACTCCAAGAGCGTGTCAATGCTTTGGAGTTCATTCATACGGAGTCACAAAGCAAGATATCCGCCCTCGAACAGGCAAATGCGCAACTCAAAGCGGAGCATATGGAAGAGAGCAAAGCCATGGAGGAACAACTGCGCGATCAAATGGGCCGCAATGCACGGCTTCAACGAAACATGGCTTTGCTACGACGACATCTGGCAGCAGCGCAAGAAGAGAATAGACGGCTTCAACAACAAAACCAAGAGAACCTCGAGGCTGCCATGGAAAACACCTCGGGAGCACCCATAGACCCGGTCAAATTTCAAGCGGTCCCATCAGAAAGCATACAACAAATATTGGAAACGTATGCCAATCTGTTAGAAGCACATGATCAGCTTGCCGACCAGCTAAAGGACTTACAGAGACCCCAAGAGTCTACACCACACCGACAGGAACATAAAGAAATGACAGACGCTGCTACTTCAACCGAACCTGAACATTCAACGCCCAACGACGTGCTGGAGTTACGGCAGCAGATCGCAGAATTAAAACTGAAGTTGATGCAGTACGAACGACCCCCTTCCCCACCAGAGCAACCGTCAGAAGAAGAAGCAGTTACCATCCCAGTGAAGGAAGCATTCGACGACGCCTACGAGCCTCAACCACTCCCAGGAGGACGCGTAACAGAAGAAGGTCAAGATACCTATGAGGAACCCCCATCGGCATGGATGAAACAAGTAGAGGAGATGGGGCAAACTCATCAGGAGCGGATATCCACTCAAATGCTGGCAATGAAGGCCATTGAGGACACCATCCTTCACTCAGAATACTTCAGGCACATCGCCCCTAGACGCCTTATCACTAGTTCAGAACTGCAATACAAGCCCTATTTTGTATTGTTGGCCGACTACAATGCAGAAATCAAAAGGGTCACCAACAAGTGCCCAACATTTGCCACATAGTTCGAACCAGAAGACATACCAGAAGCGGCGCGAAAAGGAGCCATATTCCAACCAACGTGGAGGCAAAAGTTACTCGAAACCTACCCAGAAATGCTTCGAACATGGGATCATGCCCCCATGCATTTGAAGTACAATCCGTGTTTTGGGCCAGTGCAAAGACGCAGATCATGGAAAGCTTTTGCCATCAAGGTTCAGAATAACGCAAACTGTAAAGAATGGCTCAATTACCCCGCTATCGCCCCCCCAACCGGTACTCCTACAGTGTCATACATGATTGCAACCATCAGACATTGGATACCACGCCTCCACCCTATGCCAGATGTCGCTGCCCAGATGATGCTCAAGATCCTCGACATGATGCAGGTCGTACTCAAAACTTTTCGCAATGTATGCCGTATTCAACCTCCTATTCCCGGGTTTATCAATGGTAACTACGACCTGCTGTATGATATGAGCACAACCCCGAGCATACGAGTGGCTTACGCATGGCATGCACGCATAAGATATCTCCCTGCCTGCTACAAGCAAACATTTGACGACATGTTCACCACGGGGTTTTGGGAAGCACATTCAGAGGTATTTGCGCCACGGCCTACGCATCTACTCCATCTCTTTGCATGCGAGCAAATGATGCATTCCGAGCTTTACACGATGCCACAACCTGACATGCCTGGTACAGTGGATTGGGAGGCCTTGCAACGAGATCTAATCAGAGGTTTAAAAATCAAAGAACAAGAATTGGCAACCGACCTCCTACAAAAATACATTGATCAAACGGCGGAAAAGAGGTCTGTCAGAGGCGACAGACCCTAGGGGGGGGAGAGTGTTGACAGGATGCGGGAAGAAGCAAGTATGGACACACATGAAGATCTAGCACTGAGGCAACCCTCATTTTTTTCAAAAAACCCCCACATCATTCTAAAGTGATTCTCATCACTACGAACCCTTGTAAATATCATTTCACCTTTTTGTAGCTCCATTTTGTACAAGCCGAGGAGTCCTCGAGCTTGGGGAGCCTTAGATGTAGTTGCCTGTCAATTTTCATAATTTTTAGATCTCGTTTGGGCCCTCAAATAAGCCCCGGAACCTAATTTTTAACTAGGCCGGACACTAGGTCTGAATAGGGCCAAAGCTAGTCAAGAACTATAAATAGAGCTAGAGAGCTCATTTTGGAGGGAGCTTCTTGTAGTTTGAGCTTGTATGAGAACTTTCTTGCAATAGAAGTGATTCCATTGTCTTACTCTCTTTGTTCTTACTGTGTGTGCGCGTGTGTGTGTATGTGTGTGCATGCTTGTGTGCTTCTCACTCACGCACTTGTGCTTCCACTTGCTCGTGGTCTTCATACCATCCTCATGTCTTCCCGGATTGACATTAAAGGAGGTGCTTCTCATCACTGAGCTACATGCTTCATCAAAAGAAACGAGCTCATTCTCATCATAAAGATTAGAGGTAGCCATAGTATAGCAATCTGATGCAAAAGAAGCACCATGAGTTGAACAAGTACGATATCACATAATTTTCTATCTTGCAAAGTCTGCACCAGCCATTTAGGCATAATTTTTGCCTCCTCTATATTAGATCTCTCATTAACAAGTGCATCATGTAAATCTGCATCAGAAATGGAATTATCTACATCATCATGTGAAACTTGTAAAGGTTGAGAAATCACCTCATTGGACTAGCACTTCACTGTCCACTTGTAAAAAGAGGAACTCAAAGTGTCATACACATCTCTAGAGCTAACAGAAGTCTCCTTCCTACATGAAAGTAATGGCTCAATTGCATCTTCCACAAAAAAAACATCATGGCTAACCAAAATTCTCTTAGTCTATGGATGATATAGACGATAGCATTTGTTTTGAGAATTGTACCCAACAAAAATACATTTCACTGCTTTATCATCCAATTTCTTGTGTTGTTATTCAAACACTAATGAATATGCAAGACAACCAAAAATATGCAGATGAGCAACAGATGGTTTGCGGTCATGCCAAGCCTCATATGAAGGATAGACTGCAGTGCTTTGGTGGGCACCTGTTAAGTACACATGTTGCACACATAACAAACTCAAGCCAAAAAATATGTGGTTAAGCATAACTTTTGACCATCCACCCTGCCATCTCCATGAGTGACCTATTCTTCCCTTTAGCAAATCCATTTTCTTGAGGTGTATATGACATTGTACATTGATGTTCCCATGTTCAACCAGAAATGCATTAAAATCAGAATGTATCCCCCCCAATCAGAATGGAGGTTACATGGTGAAAGATTTTCAATCAAATTTAGAAACTGTTTGAAGCACATAGACACTTCAGACTTTTCTTTCAGTGGATGCACCCATGCATGCCTGGAAAAATCATCAATAAAAGTCACAAAGTAAAGATAGTTCCCAAAAGAGGGTGTCTGCATAGAACCACAAACATCACTATGAACAAGCTGCAATCTTCTAATAGCTCAAACTGAACCATCTTTTGGGAAGGAGAAACCTGACATTTTGCCCAAAATACAACCTTCACAAACATGTTTACAAGGTGCCTGAAGTTTGGGCAGAAAGGAAACCATTTCAGATTTCTAGAGGCATATCAAATCAGCATAATTCAGATGACCAAAGCATGCATGCCAAAGCTTTGCATCTTACATAGCCTGAGAATCTTGAATTGCAGATGTTGAATCATTCATAGATTTTGCATAATCTATGAGCTCATACAACCCACGACATAAAATGCCAGAAGAAATAATAACATCACCATTTGAAAAATCATCAATAAATATTACAGCCAAGCCAATCTTGGCTAATGTAGAAACTAATAATACATTTTTGTTGATCCCTGGCACAAACAAAGCATCTAATCATGTGAAAGAACTACCATCAACAGTAGTCAGAATGATCTTACGAACTCCCATTATAGGATAAGAGGAGTTGTTAGCACATGTAACAATATTCCCTGTAGGGTCAGGCTCAAGTGAATTGAAGAAACTGCATTGCAAGGTAATATGTTTGGTTGCCCCACTATCAAAATACCAAACACCTGAGTCTACTGAAGACATACATTGTTCATGAGAAGATGGTTCATAACTGCAAACAGTAGTAAATGCCCATTCTTCATTCTACACAAGATTAGCAAACTCTATTTTGCGTGTAGAGGCCTCTACAACAACCATTTTAGCCTCCTTTTCCTTTGCCTCTTTTGTAACCAATTTTGGAAACTCTTTATGACATGATCATCTCCTTCAAAGTATTTGCAAAACAACTTCTAGTTTTTTGTTTTCTTCTTGTCTTTGTCTTCCTGTTTTGATTCTACAGAATTAGTAGATTTCTACTTGGTAGTTGATGAGCTCCATTTACCTTTGCCCTTCTGATTAGCTAAGGAAGCTTAATCTGCTACACGTATGATGGACCTATTCTACCTCGACTTACCTTCTTGCAACAAAATTGAGACTAAATCCTCAAATGTTAAGGCATTTGGATTGGCTTTCATCATCAATCAAAGAGTAGAAGCAAAACTTTGATATGAATCTAGAAGACCATTCAAAATAGTCTCCATTATTGAATTGTCTCGCAAGACTTCATCATCAAAAATCAAATGCTCCTTCAAATATGTGATCTTTTTCAAAAAACTATCCATAGAATCTCCTTCATTCATATGCTCTTTTTCCAACTATTTTTGGAGGTAAGGAACATCTACCTCATTTCTTGCCTAGTACAAAGTGCTAAGTGTATCCCAATCATCCTTTGTTGTTTTGCAAGAAGGAATACAAGGGATAATGACACATTTGATAGACAAGGCTATCAATGCATGTGCCTGAGCATCTCTGCCATCCCAACAAAGTCGCTCTACAGTAATTGCAATAGGAACCATGGCACGAACAAGACCTGAAGATCCTGACCTTCAATGCCATGTGCATCACCTTCAATAACTGTATTTACAAATTTAGTAGGTCATTTTTTAACACCCTGCACAATATTCCACAGTCCTTTTGCAACCAATACATGAAGCATCATAAATGCCCATAATGGGTAATTGGTACCATCCAACTTATCCTCAATAGCCAACATATGGAATACACCATTTCTTTCAGCCATGGCCATTGACTAAAAATACCTTGATACAAAAAAATGAGTGTATCTCAAAAAGCTGAACAAGATTACCTTGTCGAGTTATGCTAGACATGTAGCAGACTTCAAGGTGCTTGTACTAGAAAATTGAAACCTATATATATATTTGGCACAAAAAGACAAAATTGTCTACACATGTTCTATGATAGTGCATTCGAAGGCTAAAATGAGCTGAGATCAAAGTTTTGACACCACATAGCAAAGCTGTTTAGAACTCCTATTCTGCTTGAGAATGCTCACCAAATTTTGTGCGATTCTGAGACTGAAACCAGAGGGGTGTCGATGACACCTTAGATGAAGCAACGACTTGCTCTAATAGCAATTGTTGGAGTTTGAGGTCTATGGAAGCACACGAAAAACACAAGGAAGAAGAAGCTTGGAGCACAACACAAAATATTGAATGTATTATGAAGTGAATGTACAAAGATAAGTAACCCATTAGGGTTATAGGTGTATATACAATTTGGGGGAAGAAAGCCTCTTGAAGAGGGGGAAAATTCCTCGATAGTCCTAAGTGTGTTCACACACATCATTACCGAAACATATCATTACTCACATGACAATGAGGAAAAGTGTGCCACCAATTTGATGGGGAAAGGAAGAAAGAGAAAGAGCTCTCATAGAGAGAGAGAGAGAGAGAGAGAGAGAGAGAGAGAGAGAGAGAGAGAGAGAGAGAGAGAGAGAGAGAGAGAGAGAGAGAGAGAGAGAGAGAGAGAGAGAGAGAGAGAGAGAGAGAGAGAATCTCTGTGTTAGAGATCAATCAAGAGATCGTGTTGTTGTAGAAGGCTCGTCTGCACTTGGATATTCCTCATAGCCATCAATAAGAATATCCAAACAAAGGACCAATGCCAGAGTTTTCACTACACCTCAATCCTCTCCTCTTACCTACTATAGTCTAGAGTGTCACCATCCTACTATTATTTCTAGAAAGGGGAGAGTGAGAGAGAGAGAGAGAGAGAGAGAGAGAGAGAGAGAGAGAGAGAGAGAGAGAGAGAGAGAGAGAGAGAGAGAGAGAGAGAGAGAGAGAAAGTGAGAGAGACAACAAGAGCATCTTCTCTCTCTAACTGCATATGGATTCTACACTTTCTTCTCTACAAAGCATGCATTAGACATCCGATTTGTTTGTGCCACATCTCTATATGTGCAATAACTCCTCCACCTTTTGCAAACATGGCTGCATTCATTTCAGGAATCTTCACATTTAAGGTGAACATGCTACCCACTTTGTCTCCTTTGGCAACCAATCGTCCATCCTGCTTGTACTCTTCTACATATAATCCATCCGCATTGAACCTGACTTGTAATCCTTGGTCAAACATTTGTCCAACAGAAATCAGATTCTTTTTTATATTTGGAACATGCAGCACATCAGCAAGATGTTTTACCTTTCCATCCTCCATCGATAGTGCTATGTTTCCTGTATGCTCAATAGGATGTGATGTGTCATCACCTATTTCAACATATCCAGGAACTGGCAATTTTTGCAAGGTACTAAACCATTCTGCATGACTGGTCATGTGATTTGAAGCACCTGAATCAACATACCAGACATTATCATTTGATTTTGAAACACCAGTAGACATCGTATTCATCATGTGATGTTGAACCATGAACAACTTCTCAGAATCATATGCACTTGTGGATGCATAGTTATTCTGCTGCCTTCTATAATTTTGATTCTTCAACCTACAATCACGTTCAAAGTGTCCAGGTTTACCACAATTCCAACATCCTTTACTGTCATTACCTGAATCATTTCTTTGGAAATTTTTGCGGCCTCTTTGGATCCCCCTACCTCGAAACTGTCCTCTTCCTCCTGCATGATTCTATTGTTGACTTTGGTCTTGGTTACTATTTCCTCTTCCACTTCCAAAACCTCTACCTCTACCTCTTCCTCTACCTCCGCCTCTTCCTCTACCAGAGCAGAATACCTGCTCAGAACTAGATTTTCCTTGAGAGTTTGAATCCTCACCAATATTCTTTTCTTCAATAACCAGCATAGATACCAGATCAACAAAATTCACAATATTTTCCTTGGTCTGTATAGAAGTTATGAACTGCTTATATGCAGCTCCTAAACCACAAAGACACACTTCCACCTTATCATCATCATCTACATTCATGCCAATAGATGCAAGTGATTCACATATGCTTTTGATTTTCAAGGTGTAGTCACTTACCGACACGCTCTTCTTCTCCAATGTATGCATCTCGTTCTTGAGTTGCAATTTTCGTGCCTTTGTGTTGGTCTCATACAATGTGACCAAACTATTCCAAGCATCTTTTGGAGTCTTGGCATCTTGTATGTGTCCAATCATGCTATCCTGTATGCTAACAGATATCCAATACATTACCTTTCATGCTCCTTGATTCCATTCTTCATATGGTCTTACCTGATCAATAGTTCGATTCCTTTCTGGTAACTACAGAGCATTTTCATTGTCTCCTTCGATGTACTTCCAGTAGCCTTTTCCCATCAAGAAATTTATCATTCTGAATCTCCAAGCATGGAATTTGTTCTTTTCCAGCTTATCGCTCATAAGCTGACTCATTCCATATGCGTTTGCCATTTTTGCAGCAATTCACAACACTGCAAAACAGTACAAGCAGCACTTCTGCTTGAACACTGTCGCAAAATGACATGACATTTTGATCTCAGAAAAACACAATTTTCGTGTATCAACAGTACACGAGATCACTCGAAATTCTGGATCTGGAATATATGAGTGTTGTCGAACACAACACAAGTTACAGTTTCTGAAACTGACCTAGTTTTTCTACAGGCCCCACCTTGCGGGCTCGAAACAGAGGTCGAGATAGCTCTGAAACTTCGATCTAACAAAAACAAGTGACCCTAAAGGGATAAATCTCGAAAATATTTTGAGGTCTTCTAGCTTCACACCGATTGTCGTAGCAAACAGAGGTCATTTGTGAATTGCATTTTCTCCACACCTTGCTGCGTACTCTTCACCGTCGCCTTCTCCACAAGCTCTCTACAGCCACACTGGCTTTGATACCATGTCACAAGGAAGGAGATAAGGAAGAGAGCTCACACACACACTCTCACTCTCAAGGAGAAGCACACCCACAGTGAGGCAAGGAAGAATGGTCTTCTTCTTCTTCTTCTTCTATTACATAAAAAGGAATGTACAAGAATATTTGGCCCTGAAGACTACAAACCTATTGCCATGCCTATGGAAACAGGTTTATGATTGAGCCTTCATTGATGCTAGAGATGCATTTGATGTTGTTCTCTATCAGTAGGTTGTTGGATTCTTGATTTACTTATGCATTACTTGGCCTGATGTTCAGTTTGTTGTCTCTTAGATGAGCAAGTTTATGCATTGCCCAGCTGTTGAACATTGGGAGGAGGTTAAGTGCATCTTTCGCTACTTTAGTGGTACCTCACTACTTGGATTGTTTTATCCCATGGGGGATCACTTTTGCTAGGTTTACATGCTTTTTCTGACTCTAACTAGGCTAGTTGCTATGACACTCATGTGTCCACGAGTGTTTTTTGCTTCATGCTTGGTAGCTCATATGTATCTTAGTTGAGCAAGAATCAACATACTGTGGCCACTTCTAGTTGTGAGGTTGAGTATAGGGAAGCTTTCACAATGACTATTGAGTGTGTGTGGCTCAGAAACCATTTGATTGATTTGGGTGTTGGTCAGTTTTTTGCCACCACCATCTCACTGACAATTAGAGTGCATTGGCAGTTGCAGGGACCCCTGTGTTCCATGCTCGAACAAAGCACATTGAGCTTCACTATCATTATGTTAGGGAGAGGTTCTCTACTGGAGAGATGAGTTTGGCATATGTGCCCACATAGGAGAACGTTGTAGACCTTTTCATAAAGGTTATGCCTAGGGAGAAGTTTGAAGCTTTCCACAAAGCTTTGGGCTTAGTTCCTTTTGTGGATTGATTCCACATAGCTTGGCACATCCTTATACATGAGTGCTAGCTTCCTTTTCATCACATCACCCCCAAGGGGGATTTTGTTGATATGTTTTGGTAGTGATGTTTGTGAACACACTTAGGACCATCGAGGCACTTTTTTCCCTCTTTAAGAGGTTTTTTCCCCTCGGCTTGTATATATGCCTATAACACTAATAAGTTACTTATCTTTGTAAATTCACTTGGTAATACATTCAGTATTATGTGTTGTGCTCCAAGCTTCTTCTTCTGCCTTGTGCTGTTTGTGTGCTTCCACAGACCTCAAACTCCAACAATGAGGTTACCACAAGTATGTCATGACAAGCTCTAATGATGATATCTATCAAAGATGAGTAACACTGACATAATTACTTAAACCAAAAGTGTCTCTCTGATCCTTGAATAACAGAGAGTCCACAAAGTTGAGAGACTAGGACAATAGCCTTTGGGCTTCAATGTGCCAGTGCCTTATGACCTCAAGAATGTATATAGTACATGGAACTTTTTGTCAACAAGACCATATCCTTCGAGAGCCAAGAGGTGCTAGAAATTGTGTGGAGATAGGATTGCGAGATTATAAAATGCAATCAAGTACCTTGCCTTCATTTGTAGGTCAAGGTAAGAGTGCTTAACCTGAGCCTACCATGGCATCAAATCCAGTAGTGAAGTGAATCGAGATCGCCGAGCTTATCACCCAACTAGAAATCAAGAATCCCACTTCTATTTCAACGGAATCCCTACCTTTACTCAATGGGAAATGGATCCTTGCATACATTCCTTTTTAGATTTGTTCCTCTTGCTTACTCTGGGCAATCTACCTCTCATGAAAGTAGGAGAGATCTCACAATATGTGGACTCCAATATTCTCAGAGTCAAGAATTATGTAACTTTCATTGGTCCTTTGTATGTGTCATGTACACATGGAATGATAGAGAATCAAGGCTTGCTTATAGAATCGATTGCAACAAAGGTCCTTCATGCAAGGAGTGAGATTGGTTGCAGATTCTATATGCATCCTTGCCTAGGGAGCTAGAAACTATTACGAATATCCTGTATATGTGCTTGATTGGCGAATGTGACTGAGCAAAAGTTGGATCAAGAGTAAAGTTGAAAAACCTTTTCAAAATGGATCAACATAATTCATACAAGGGTTTCTATACACTCTATAAACATGAGATGCATAAAGAATCCTTGAACAATGTCACCAATATGAATGATAAAGAGTGCTTATAAGCACTATAAAATGTTGAAGGGCATTGCCAAAATGGAAGAACAAGGGCAAGAGGGTGGGGAAGAGTGGTAGAGAAGGGTGGGTGAGAGGGAAAATAGCATTCAAAATGATGTCAAATCATGAAGATGATGATGAATATTTCACCACCAAAAGAATGCTTCCACAAGCTTGTCACCACCTCCAACAACACCATCAAGAGAAGAACCATCAAGACCTCCACCTAAAGCTTTGATACCATGTAGAGAGTACATGCACGGAAGCAAAATGAAAAGAAGAGTGTACTCACAAAATGAAAGAGTGTGAAACTTAAAAGTGAGTAGCCCACGATGTTGATATATTTAGGTAGTAATGTGTGCGAGCCCGCTAGGACCGTTGGGGCACTTTTTCCCTCTTTAAGAGGTTTTATTTCACCCGGCTTATATATACACCTATATCCCTAACGAGTCACTTATCTTTGTATATTCTCTTGGTAATACATTCAGTATTGTGTGTTGCACTTCAGGCTTCTTCTTCTTCCATGTGCTGTTTGTGTGCTTTCGTAGACCTCAAACTCCAACAATTGGTATCAGAGCAGGTCACCACTTCATCTAGGGTGTTGTTGTCACCCCTTCAATCATAGTCTCAGAAACGCATGAAATTTGGTGAGCATACGCAAGGTGACTAGGAGTTCAAAATGGTTTTGCTTTGTGGTGTCGAAATCATGATTTGAGCTCATTTTGGCCTTCCAACACACTATCATAGTGCATGTGCAGACAATTTTATCTTTTTGTGCCAAAGATATATATATAGGTTTTGATTTGCCGATATAAGCATCCTGAAGTGTGCTAAAGGTTTAGCAAAACTTGAGATGGTAGTTCAATTTGACTTTTTGAGATACAATCATTTTTCTACATCAAGGTATTTTAGTCAGTGGCCATGATTGAAAGTAGTGATATATTCCATATGTTGGTTGTTGAGGATAAGTTGGATGGTACCAATTACCCATTATAGGCTTATATGATGCATCATGTATTGGTTGCAAAAGGACTATGGAATATTGTGCAGGGTGAAAAACATCCTACTTCACCTGCAAACACAGTTGTTGAAGGTGATGTAGATGGCATTGAAGATGGTGATATTCTTCAAGCTCCTATTCGTGTTGCGGTTCCTACTGCACCTATTGTAGAGCAACTTCAATGGGATGTCAGAGATGCTTAGGCACATGCATTGATAGCCTTGTCTGTCAAACATGCCATTATTCCCCACATTCACTCCTGCAAAATAGGAAAGGATGCTTGAGATACACTAACTACTTTATACCAGGCAAGGAATGAGGCTTGTGTTGCTTACCTCCAAAAATAGTTAGAAAGAGATTCCATGGACAAATTTTTTATCAAAGATCATAGATTTGAAGGAGCAGCTGATTTCTACTAATGAAGTCTTGCCTTATAGTTCACTTGCGTAGAATGCTCTAGATGGTCTTCTAGATTCATATCAAAGTTTTGCTTCTACTCTTTGATTGATGATAAAAGGAAATCCAAATGCCTTAACATTTGAGGAGTTAGTCTTTGTTTTGTTGCAAGAAGATCAATCTAGTCAAAACAAGTCCATTGTGCGTATTGCAGATCAAGCTTTCCTGGCTAGTCAGAAGCGCAAAGGTAAATGGAGCTCTTCTACAAGTAAGGAAAAATCTGGTAATTCTACACAATCAAAGAAAGATGATAGAGATGAGAAGAAAACAAAAAAGTAGAAATTATTTTGTGAATACTGTAAAGGAAATGATCATTTCATAAAGAGTTGTCCAAAACTGGTTGCAAATGAGGCAAAGAAGAAAGAAGCTGGAATGGTTGTTGTAGAGCCCTTTACACCCAAAACTGAGTCTGCTAATCTTGTGCAGAATGAAGAATGGGCATTTACTACTGTTTGCAGTTATGACCCATCTTCTCATGAACAATGTATGTTTGTAGTAGACTCAGATGTTCGGTAGTTTGATACTGGGGCAACTAAACATATTACCTCGCAATGCAGTTTCTTCACTTCACTTGAGCCTGCCCCTACAAGGAGTACTTTCACATGCGCCAACAACTCCTCTTATCCTATTATGGGAATCGGTAAGATCATTTTGACTA
The DNA here is from genome assembly GCA_020310875.1 of Ceratopteris richardii. Lineage (NCBI taxonomy): Eukaryota > Viridiplantae > Streptophyta > Polypodiopsida > Polypodiales > Pteridaceae > Ceratopteris > Ceratopteris richardii. The sequence goes on from CM035429.1 coordinate 146,381,803, forward strand.
CTACTTATGGTAGTTCTTTTACATTGTCAGATGCTTTATTCTGCCAGGGATCAATAAAAATATGTTATCAGTTTCAACATTAGCCAAGATCGGCTTGATTGTGAAATTTGTACAGTTCATGATATGTCAAACGGTGACAGCATTCTTACTTCTGGCATTTTATGTCGTGGGCTATATAAGCTCATAGATTATGCAAAATCTCTAAATGATTCAGCATGTGTAGTTCAAGATTCTCAGGCTATGTTAGATGCAAAGCTTTGGCATGCATGCTTTGGTCATTTGAATTTTGCTAGTTTGCTTTGCCTATAGAAATAAAAAATGGTGTTCTCTTTGCCCAAACTTAAGGCGCCATGTAAACATGTAAGTGAAGGCTGTATTTTGGGAAAAATGCAGCATTCCTCCTTCCCAAAAGATGGTTCAATTTGAGCTATCTAGAAATTGCAGCTTGTTCAGAGTGATGTGTCTGGCCCTATGCAGACACCTTCTTTTAGGAACTATCTTTACTTTGTGACTTTCATTGATGATTTTTCTAGGCATGCACGGGTATATCCATTGAAAGAAAAGTTGGAAGTGTTTATGTGCTTCAAACAGTTTTTGGTTTTGGTTGAAAATTTGTCAGTATGTAAAATGGACACTGTTCTGATGGGGGGGCATATATGTCTTCTATTTTAATGCATTTCTAGCTCAATGTGGGATGAAACATCAGTGTACAATTCCATATACAGCTCAAGAAAATGGAGTCACTGAAAGGAAGAACACATCACTCATGGAGATAGTGAGGTGTATGGTCAAGAGTCAGGCTTTGCCACATAGTTTTTGGCTTGAGGCTCTTATGTGTGCAGCATATGTACTTAATAGGTGTCCCACTAAAGCATTGCAGTCTATCACTCCATATGAGGCTTGGCATGTCGCAAGCCATATGTTGCTCACCTACGTGTCTTTGGTTGACTTGCATATGCATTAGTGCCTGAATAACAATATAGGAAATTGGATGATAATGCAGTGAAATGTGTTGGACTTAGATGTCTGTGGAAGCACGCGAACATCACAAGGAAAAAGAAGAATCTTGGAGCACAACACACAATACTGAATGTATTACCACTAGAATGTACAAAGATAAGTAGCCCATTAGGGCAATAGGAATATGTACAAGCTGGAAAAAAAACCTCCTAAAGAGGGAAAAAAGTGCCCTGATGGTCCTAGAGTGTTCACACACATCACTACCTAAATATATCAACAAATCCCCCCTCGGAGTGATGCGGTGAACAAGGAGCTGGTACTCATTTATAAGGAAGTGCAAAACTATGTGGAATCAATCCACAAAAGGAAGTAAGCTCAAAGCTTTGTGGAAAGCTTCAAACTTCTCCCTAGGCAGACCCTTCGTAAAAAGGTCCACAATGTTCTCCTTCGTGGGCACATATGCCAAGTTGATCTCCCCAGCAGAGAACGTCTCCCTGACATAATGATAATGCACCTCAATGTTCTTAGTGTGAGCATGGAACATAGGGTTCCTCGCAAGTGCCAATGCGCTTTGACTATCAGTGAAGATGGTGGTGGCAAAAGACTGACCAACACCCAAATCCACCATAAGGCGTCTGAGCCACACACACTCAATAGTTGCTGTGAAAGATGCCCTATACTTAGCCTCACAACTAGAAGTGGCCACAATAGGCTGATTCTTGCTCAACCAAGATATACATGAGCTACCAAGCATGAAGCAAAAACCATTGGTGGACACACGAGTGTCATAGTAACCAACCCAATCAATGTTAGAAAAAGCATGCAAATCTAGCGGTAGTGATCCCCCCTTGGAGTAAAATAATCCAAGTAGCTGGGTACCACTCAAGTAGCGAAAGATGCGCTTAACGGCCTGCCAACGCTTGACACCTAGGCAATGCATAAACCTGCTCATCTGTGAGACAACAAACTGAATATCTGACCAAGTAATGCATAAGTAAATCAAGCATCCAACAGCCTACCGATAGAGAACAACATTAACTGCATCTCCAGCATCATGAAGACTCAATTGTAAACCTGTCTCCATAGGAGTGGCAATAGGCATACAGTCTTCAATGCAAAAACAATGCAATAATATGTCAATATATTTTGTTTGACACAAAGCCATTCCACCATCAACTTGCATAAACTGAATGCCCAAATAGTGATGCAAATTCCCCAAATCAGACATCTCAAATGAGGCATGCAAATCAGCGTTAAAATCAGCAATATGCATGTCATCATGACTAGTGAGCAACGTGTCATCAACATACACCACAATGATCAGAACCACATCATTAGGGCACTTAACATATAAGGTGCTTTTAGTTGGACTGTTCTCAAAACCATGTGCAATGAGATAGGCATGTATCTTTTCATACCAAGCATGTGGTGCTTGCTTTTAACCATATAATGCCTTCTTTAACCTGCACACCTGGTTTTCATGCCCATTCTGCACAAAGCCATGGGGCTGAAAAACATACACTTCTTCATGCAAGTCACCATTCAGAAATGCTATTTTAATGTCCAACTGATGTACATTTCAACCATGATGAGCTGCAAGTGCACAAATGCTATGAACAATAGTCATTCGACAAGTAGGAGCAAATGTTTCATCAAAATCAATGCCGCTTTCCTGTGCATAACCCTTTGTAACAAGTATACGTGTCAATTGTTCCATTAGGTTTATGCTTCAGCTTGTATACCCACTTAGTGCCAATGGCCTTCTTGCCAAGAGGCAAGTCACATAAAGACTAGGTACCATTTTTCATGATAGCATCATATTTAGATTGCATTGAAGCCATCCAATGTTTAGAATTTTGTGCTTCATCAAACGAAAGAGGTTCGGTCTCATCACAGAGACTAGAGGCAGCCATATCATAGAAATCTGATGCAAAAGAGGCACTATGAGGGGAATGAGTACGAGATGATAGAGATGCATCTAATTTGCTGTTACACAAAGTCTGCACCAGCCATTTTGGCATAGTTTTTGCCCGTTCAATATCATCTCTCTCATCAACAAGTGCATCATGTAAATTTGCATCCGAAATAGAATGATCTACATCATCACATGAAACCTACAAAGGTTGAGAAGTTGCCTCATTAGGACAAGCACTAGACTATCCTCCTGTACAAAGGCAGTAAAGTATCACACGTCTTTGGAGCTAACAAATGTCTCCTTAGTACATGAAAGTAAGGGCTAAAAAGCATCTTCCACGAAAACAACATCATGGCTAATGAGAATGTGTTTAGTCTATGGATGATACAAATGATAGCCTTTGCTTTCAGAACTGTACCCAACAAAAATACATTTTACTGCTTTATCATCCAATTTTTTTGCGATGTTGTTCAGGCACTAATGCATACGCCAGACAACCAAAAACACACAGATGAGCAACATAGGGCTTGTGACCATGCCAAGCCTCATACAAATTGATAGATTGTAGTGCTTTAGTGGGACACCTATTAAGTACATATGTTGCACACATGATAGCCTGAAGCGAGAAACTACGTGGTAAAGCCTGAGTGTTGACCATACACCTCGCCATCTCCATGAGTGACCTGTTCTTCCATTCAACAACTCCATTGTGTTGAGGTGTATACGGCACTGCACATTGATGTTTTATCCCATGTTCAACTAGAAATGCATTAAAGTTAGACGACATATATCCTCGCCCTCGATCAGAACGACAGTTGCCCATTTTACATGTTGATAGATTTTCAGCCAAAATAAAAAACTGTTTGAAGCACAAAAACACTTCGGACTTTGCCTTCAATGGATATATCCATGCATGCCTAGAAAAATCATCGATGAAATTCACGAAGTAAAGATAGTTTCCAAAAGAGGGTATCTGCATAGGACCACATACATCACTATGTACAAGCTGCAATTTCTGAGTAGCCCAAATTGAACCCTATTTTGGAAAGGAGGAACACTGCATTTTTCCCAAAATACAACCTTCACAAACATGTTTTCCAAGTGCCTCAAGTTTGGGCAAAGAGGACACCATTTTAGATTTCTCTAAGCGTAGCAAACTAGCAAAATTCACATGACCAAAGCATGCATGCCAAAGCTTTGCATCTGACATAGCCTGAGAATCATGTACTGTACATGCCGAATCATTCACAGATCTTTCATAGTCTATGAGCTTTTACAACCCAAGACATAAAATGCCAGAAGCAATAATCATGTTGCCATTTGACAGATCATGAACTGTACACCTGTCATCAACAAATTTCACAACCAAGCCAATCTTGGCTAAAGTTGAAACTGATAATAGATTCTTCTTGATCCCTGACACAAATAAAGCATCTGACAAAGTGAAAGAACTACCATCAACAGTAGTGAGAATGACCTTACCAACTCCCATGACAGGATAAGAGGAGTTATTGGCACATGTGACAGTATTCCCTGGGCAGGCTCGAGTGAAGAGAAGAAACTGCACTGCGAGGTGATATGTTTGGTTGCCCCACTATCAAAGCACTAAACATCTGAATCTATTGCAGACATGCACTGCTCATGAGAAGATGGGTCAAAACTGCAAACAGTAGTAACACCCATTCTTCATCCTGCACAAGATAAGTAGACTCTGTTTTTGGTGTAGAGGCCTCTCCAACAACCATTCCAGCCTCTTTCTTCTTTGCTTCTTTAGTAGCCAATTTTGGACAGTTCTTTATGAAAATATCATCTCCTTTATAGTATTTGCAAAACATTTTATGCTTTTCTGATTTCTTCTCATCTTTGTCTTCGTTCTTCAAATGTGTAGCATTTGCAGATTTGTGCTTGCTTGTAAATGAGCTCCATTTACCTTTTCCCTTCTGACTAGCTAGGAAAGCTTGATCTCCAATACGCATGATGGATCTATTCTGCCTAGACTGATCTTCCTGCAACAGAGCAGAGTCTAATTCCTCAAATGACAAGGCATTTGGATTGCCTTTCATCATCAAACGAAGAGTAGAAGAAAAACTCTGATATGAATCAGGAAGACCATCCAAAATAGTATGCACAAGTGAGCTATCTGGTACAACTTCATCAGCAGAAATCAATTGTTCTTTCAAATCCTTGATCTTTGTCAGAAAACTATCCATAGAATCACCTTCATTCATGTGCTCACTCTTCAACTGTTTTCAAAGGTAAGCAACACGAGCGTCATTCCTAGTCGGGTACAATGTGGTAAGTGTACCCCAAGCATCCTTAGCGGTTCTGCAAGAGCGAATGTGAGGAATAATGGCACGTTTGATAGACAAAGCTATCAATGCATGTTCCTGGGCATCTTTGCCATCCCAACAAATTTTCTCTACAGTAGGTGTAGCAAAAACCGGAGCATGAACAGGAATTTGTAGAATATCACCATCTTTGACACCATCTCCATCTGCTCCAACACCTGTATTTGCAGTACCTATATTCGCAGGTGTAACAGGACGTCTTTCAACACCCTACACAATGTGCCATAGTCCTTTTGCAACCAATACATGTCGCATCATATAAGCCCATAATGGGTATTGGTACCATCCAACTTGTCCTCGATAGCCAACATACAAAATACATCATTGCCTTCAGCCATGGCCAGTGACTAAAATACCTTGATGCAAAAAATTGATTGTATCTCAAAAAGTTGAACAGAACTACCCAAACAATTCTACTAAACCTGTAGCACACTTTGAGACACTTATATTGGTGAACCAAAACTGGCATATACCTTTGGCACAAAAAGATGAAATAGCTCGCACAAGCACTATGATAGTGCGTTCAGAGGTTGAAACGAGCTCAGATCGCGATTTCGGCACCAGAGAGTGAAGCCATTTCGATTTCTAAAACACCTTGAGTATGCTCACCAAAATTTGTGCGATTTTGAGATTGCGACTAGAGAGGTGTTGATGACACCCTAGATGAAGCGGTGACCTGCTTTGATACCAATTGTTGGAGTTAGACATTTGCGAAAGCACACGAACAACACAAGGAAGAAGAAGAAGAAGCTTGGAGCACAACACACAATACAGAATGTATTACTACTAGAATGTACAAAGATAAGTATCTCGTTAGGGCAATAGGCGTATGTACAAGCTAGGGGAAAAGCCTCCTAAAGAGGGAAAAAAGTGCCCTGGCAGTCCTAGAGTGTTCACACACATCACTACCAAAATATATCAACAAAATGTATTTTTTTGGGTAAAGCTCTGAAAGCAAAGGTTATCATCTATATCATTCGTGAATAAACACATTTTGGTTAGCCATGATGTTGTTTTCGTGGAAGATGCTATTCAGCCATTACTTTTCATGTACTAAGGAGACATCAATTAGCTCCAAAGATATGTATGATACTTTGTTGCCTCTTTTTACAAGTGGATAGTCTAGTGCTAGTCAAAATGAGTTAATTTCTCAACCTTTACAGGTTTCATGTGATGATGCACATCAGTCCATTTCTAATGCAGGTTTACATGATGCACTTGTTGATGAGAGAGCTGATATTCAGGAGGCAAAATTATGCCAAAATGGATAGTGCAAACTTTGTGTGATAGCAAATTAGATGCACCTCTCTCCTATCATACTCATTCAAGCTCTTATAGTGCTTCTTTTGCATCAGATTGTTATGCTATGGATGCCTTTAGTCTTTGTGATGAGAATGAGCTTGTTTCCTTTGATGAAGCACAAAATTATGAAAACTGGAGGGTTTCTATGCAATCATAATATGATGATATCATGAAAAATGGAACCTTATCTTTATGTGACTTACCTCCTGGCAAGAAGGCCATTGGCACTAAGTGGGTATACAAGCTGAATCGTAAGCCTGATGGAATAATTGATAGATATAAGGCTAGGCTTGTTGCAAAGGTTTATGCTCAAGAAAGAGGCATTGATTTTGATGAGACCTTTGCTCCTACATGCTAAGTGACTACTGTTCATAGCATTTGTGCACTTGCAGCTCATCATGTTTGGAATGTACATAAGTTGGACATTAGAATTGCATTTCTGAATGGTGACTTGCATGAAGAAGTGTATGTTTTCAGCCCCATGGCTTTGTGCAAAAAGGGCATGAAAACCAAGTGTGCAGGTTGAAAAAGGCATTATATGGTTTGAAGCAAGCACCACATGCTTGGTAGGAAAAGATACATGCCTACTTGATTGCACATGGTTTTTAGAATAGTCCAATTGAGAGCACCTTGTAAGTAAAGTGTGCGAACATGTGATGATGCAAATCATTCCATTTTTGATGCAAATTTACATGATGCACTTGTTGATGAGAGAGTTGATATTGAGGAGGCAAAAACTATGCCAAAATGGCTGGTGGACTCTTTGTGTGATAGTAAATTAGATGCACCTCTATCATATCGGACTTGTTCAAGCCCTCATAGTGCCTCTTTTTTCATCAAATTGCTATGCTATGACTGCCTCTACTCTATGCGATGAGAATGAGCCTCTTGTTGATATATTTAGGTAGTGATGTGTGTGAACAAACTAGGATCACCGGGGCACTTTTTTCCCTCTTTAGGAGGTTTTTTTCCCCCGGCTTGTATATACACCTATTGCCCTAATGAGCTACTTATCTTTGTACATTCTCTAGTAATACATTCAGTATTGTGTGTTGTGCTCCAAGATTCTTCTTCTTCCTTGTGTTGTTCGCGTGCTTCCACAGACGTCTAACTCCAACAATTGGTATCAGAGGAGGTCATCGCTTCATCTAGGGTGCCGTCGACACTCCTCCGTTTGTAGTCTCAGAATCATACGAATTTTGGTGAGCATACTCATGGTGTTTCCGAGATCAAAATGGCTTCGCTCTGTGGTGCCGAAATCGCAATCTGAGCTCGTTTCGGCCTCCGAACGCTCTATCATAGTGCTTGTGCAGGATATTTTGTCTTTTTGTGCCAAAGGTATATACCTGTTTCTGTTCGCCAGTATAAGCGTCCCGAAGTCTATTACAAGTTTAACAGAACTCGTCTGGGCAGTTTTGTTCAACTATTTGAGATACAGTCAATTTTCTGCATCAAGGTATTTTAGTCACCGGCCATGGCTGAAATCAGTGATGTATTCCGTATGTTGGCTGTTGAGGATAAGTTGGATGGTACCAACTACCCATTATGGGCTTATATCATGCGACATGTATTGGTTGCAAAAGGATTGTGGAACATTGTGCACGGTATTGAAAGACGTCCTGTTACACCTATAACAACAGGTACTGCAAATACAGGTGCTGGAGCTGATGAAGATGGTGTCGAAGATGATATTCCGCAAATTCTTGTTCGTGCTGCTGTTTCTACTGCACCTACTGTAGAGCAGATTTGATGGGATGGCAGAGATGCCCAGGCACATGCATTGATAGCTTTGCTTGTCAAACATGCCATTATTCCTCACATTCGCTCTTGCAGAACAGCTAAGGATGCTTGGGATACACTTACCACATTGTACCAAGCTAGGAATGAGGCTCGTGTTGCTTACCTCCAAAAACACTTGGAGAGTGAGCACATGAATGAAGGTGATTCTATGGACATTTTCCTAACGAAGATCAAAGATTTGAAGGAACAGTTGATTTCTGCTGATGAGGTGTGTACTTGAGCCGCAATGACCCAAGGACTTGTACCAATGAGACTATACCTCGATTGCCATACAAGTGCATATAGTGGAGTTCTTTTCACACATTTAATTATCAATCCTAAGGAGTGACTTACCAAGTGTATGAAGACATGTGCACACGTGATAGAAAATGAAGTGAGTTAGCTATCCAAGCATGAGAAAAGACTAATACTACCCACACCTACTGAAAAACTGGAAGTGTTGCCGCAAGCCTCTTTTCAGCAGTTTTGGTTTTTTGAGGTTTTCTCCCAGCCCAGAACTCCGAACATAGGCAATAGGGTACTCGTTTCGAAGCTCTCGCCGAGACGAATCCAACAGTAGTGGTTTTACTCAATTCTGACCACTCTGCTGCAAGTTATGGCAGAAACAGTGAATTACGGGAACTACTAACACCCGCGTTTTTGCTTCTCCTAGCTTACGCACGCACTACAGCCACTCAAAACAAGGGGGAAGGGGTAGACAACAGTCCTACACTTGCATTTCAAGCATCACACACACATACATGAGCAAAATGAAGATCAAAATCAGCAAGGAAGAGGCAAACTCGAAATTTCAGAAGTGCTCTTCTTCACAATGACAAGAAATCCTTTACAATGAGTCACTTTTGACTTATATACTAGTGCCCTAAGTTTGGTCCTTTCACACAAGAAACCGGCACTTTATTCTCTAAAAAGACTAATTTCCTACTATTGTACATGGGTAAATCACTAATCTTTGAGGGGATGCATCTAGAGGACTCCTCTAGTGCATTTACAACGGAAAATATATACAAAAGTGGTTATGTTACAAAAAATTGTGTATCCAAATCGGAAAAATTTTGGGGCCCGTCTTTTTTTCTCTGCTTTGCGCGCTCTTTAGCTCTGCAACACTCTCCCCCTCTTCGTCTCTGTCGTCCCTTGACAGACTTTGCTTCGCGAACGCGTCCCTTGGGCTGTGTTGCCTGATTCTTGATCTTGCTTTTCTCCGCACGCTCCCCTTGGTCAGTATTGTCTGCAGTTAAACAAGCATGCAGATTCGATGGCCTTCTTGATTCAAGCTCTACTACTCGAGAGCCTGATGTAGTTGTCTTGCCTGTTGACTCGGGTTGCCACGCACGCCACCAGTGACTAGGAATGTGATGTTCTTAGTCACCCTCTTCAACTTTTCAGCCTCTACCCCTTTCTTACTTTTGGTCCTACTCTGATGTTTGAAAAGTCCATGACTCGGGACCCTGGGGTTTAGCTTTGTAGCCTGGTGCGTGCCCCTGCGGGGCTCTGTGCAGAGATGGGTGTTGCGCCCCTGCGGGGCTTCCTGCAGATATATGTTCTTTTTCTCTTCTTAATGAATAGGTTTGGACTTTGATTTTCTTCTTCTTTTCTTCTTGCTTGATTGTCCCTCTACACGTCCCTCCTCCTGAACTCTGTCGTCCTCGACAGGCTTTCTGAGGCGACGCGTGTATGTTTGAATGGCGGTTTGCTCTCGTTGGTTCAGCAGATTTGCATGACATATCATGAACTCCTTCCATTGCTTTGACTTCACTCCGTCTTCTGGCGCCTGTCGATGATCAGCAAAAAAGCTTGTTTCATAGGCCACCAGCCTTGCATTTAAATTGGAAGTCATTTTTACAAAAATCTCCGAATCTATTTCAAAGAAGCCGGTGAAGAATGCTTCTTCGAAAGTCTGCATATATGTTGATGGCAAAAACATAAGGCGTGAGTAGTATGCCATGATGGTTAGTCGGCTCGGGATGGTTGATAAATCAAAAATGAGAGCTTCCGATCCTTGCGTAATGCCAATGAAATTCAAAAATGTATACTTCGCGTGCTGGAAGACCTTCAACACGGTAATAAGCATGCTGAATATTTTATTTGTCATCTTGACTGCTAAGTCCGGCACTGTGGCATATTTGGCAATCCAGAATTCCATTGTCTTTACCATATATTCTTCAGTGGGTAGATAATTATGTGGCGGACTAGGTAGTAACGGGTAATTTAGCCACTGATTATTGATGGAGCCTTGACGCTGTGCTTCCCAAAATTGCGTCCAAGAGCGTCTGCGGGGTACAGGACAAAATGATGGATTTACCTGAAGCGCATATGGTGATGCTTCCCACTGTACCCGCAAAGTCGGATTCTTCTCCAAAATTTTCCTTCGCCATATGGGATCCGCCTTCTCAAATTCCTCTTGAGTATACTTGAAAGTGTCATGCTGGAATTGAAGGTTGTGGTCCGGATCTTTATTCGTGGTAGTCTTTATATACATGCGCGTCTGTTCTTTAAGTAGACCATATGGTACATTGAAGGGCTTCAAAATTTGATCTAGCTGTTTATTGTCTATTCGAGCTTCTTTCATTATTTGTATTATTTGATCTTCAAAATCAGCAGTGAGCTGGGACACCAGTAGTGCCCTTTCTGGTCTGCTTAATTCTGCAATGTCGCATGTGTTAGGTTCTAGTGGAACCTCCTTTTCCGCCCTTATTGGAGAATGATACAAGGGAGGAGAGAGAGGACGTACCTCTTCCTCCACAGTAGCCGTGGTTTCTGGAGGAACTACTGGTGTCCCTTGTTTCTCTTTTAGCTCAATCTGCTCCTGCAGCCGCTTAATGATGTCATCTTTATTCTTGAGCTCCTCTTCAGCCTTGGTAAGTTTTTCTTGGTGTTTGATTAATTCCTGTGCCACGATATGCATGTGATCTGTGTCTTCCTTGCACTGTCGGAAATAATCTTTCTCGGCTTTTTTCCATTTCTTTCGTAGAGCTGCAGTATCATTCATATATTTCTGTTCCCATTCTGCAACTGTCTCTTGCTCCTGTTTGAGCTGATCTGCCATCTTTGTCAACTTTGCTTCCATGTCTTTGATGTCCTCATTTGATTTGTCATTATCTTGCGGTGGTTGATCACTGAGGAGAGCTGGCATTAGCTCTTTGTTTCTGTCCCTTAGTTGGTCTGCTTCTTCCATGCTCACTTTGAGCTGTGACTCGAGTACTTTGCTACGAGTCTGTATTCTTGTTTGCTCTTTTTCCGTTACTTCCAGTTTCTTCGTCAGCTCCGACACTTGCTCTTTAAGGTGGGCATTCTCCTTTTCTAATGTTTTGCATTGTGTTTTGGTTGTTTTTATCTTCTCCTTTTTCTTCAACACCTGAGCTTCTACTTTAGATAAGGTCTTTGCCAAATGCATACCTTCTTTCTGAAGCTTTTGTTTGTCGAGCATGGCCTGGTCGTAATCTTCATCAGCATCAAGCATCAGTTGTTGAGTGTCGAGTGCCGTGCGGATCATATCCTGCACCACCGGCTTGAGCTGAGCTATATCTACATTCAACCATGTCTTTGTTATGTCCGGTGTTTCTCCTGTTTGTACATCTTGTCCCTGTGCTACATGGATCAATTCTTTGTGTGGTTGTCGGACCTGTAGTTGTATATTAACTTCTGCTTCATTTTCGACCGTTTTACGAACTTTCGTGGCACTCCCTTGAAATGTTACATCTAGAGGGGACGGTTCTGCCACAACCCTTAGTGGTGTGAAGGGTTCTTCGTCTTCTTTCTCTTCTTCTTGAGGCTTGTCCTCAGATATCATTGCATGCACCTCATTATCATTGGGGTCCTCCTCTATGTGGGTGATGGAGGCATCCTTCGCTGGCATAGTGTTTGCCCTTCTTCTTCTGTCTTCTCTGTGATTGGATTCTGTTCTGCCAGCGATGATTGATCTTTTTCTTTGTTGTCAGCTTGGGCTTCGTCATAATTGACTTCATTTAATTCGGCCCACTGGCCATCATCTTTTGATTCACTTTTAATATCTACATCCAATAATGATGTAGTTTGCTTCTCTTGGGCGTCGGATCCTGAACTTGAATTGTCTAGCCCAATCTCCCGATATCGGTGTACCTTAGTAAGTTTTCTTTTGGGTTTTTGAACTGTTGCAGCCTGTTGATAATGATGACCTTGCACCGGTAGATTGATTTGCCCTTCTGTATACTTGTGAGTCTCCTCCAGTGCTTGAGTTAAATCTTCTTCTGTAATTTTCCTGGGTCCTTGAGTGGTGGTGGTAGGCAGCACATGTACTCTCTTTGGTTGTGGTGCTTCTTCTTCTTTCTGCAGAACTTCTCTAGGCCGCTTTGTACCTCTCATGGTTCCTCTCATCCGCGGTTGCGAACTTGTTTCTGTTTCTTCTGCTTGTTTACTCCCTTTCTTTTGTTTTGGTACTGTAGCACTCTTGACATATTGAGCCAGCTCCATTGAAGATGGCATCTCCCTCAAGTACTCTCGCATGCCCAATGCATGGTAAATCATGATTGTGAGGGCAGTGGTTCCATTAAGGAATTTTTTATTCTCCCATTTCTTCTTGGCCTCGAACAATCTTTCCTGCACGTATGGTGTGAGATTTACCTGATTGCCGATCTGTTTTGTGGCATGAGACAACAATTGGACAATAATTTTTTGAGGGGCCGTGTATCTGTTCATGCTCGGAAAACAAAAATGTTGATGAATCAACCTGACCTCCTCTTCAATATCCACTCTATTAATGTCGACAAAGGTTCTAGTATTTGCTCCCCGAATTTCTTCTTTGGCCGTGTTGACACCATCTTTCTCCCATTCAAAAGCTTCTTTGATTAAGTCGTGGGAGAACTGAATGACTACCCATTCGCCATTCTTATCCATCACATTGGCTTCTGGCACCAATGGATCATGTAGCGCTGGTCTCAAAGTGTTCATGACTTGGGTACATCGTTGGAAGTCCGGCTTGTAGATGGGTAGCTCGAAATACTTGTGAATTCCTGCTTTCTTCAGGATATCGATTGTAGATGGCATGCCATGTAAAATCTTGAAGTCCTGGGACATTATCGGAAAGTGGTGATCCGTGTCCATAATCTTTATGTTGGCCAAGAAAAGATACTCTTCCACTGGCTGCTCATCTCTGAACCAGTGGCCTTTAGCCTTCGTAAGACATTGGGGAGGAAATTCTTGGACCTCCTCTTGGATTGTAGCTTCAGAGTCTTCAGAAGCCATCTGCACTTAATATAGAGCATGAATTAGTATCCATATTTTGTCCAGAAATCCTCCACCATGTGTTGATTAATAATTTGATATTGCTCCGAGTGCATGGTGCCGTCCCTTTCCCGTGGGTGTGAGAAGGGTAATACCTGAATTTTTCATATATTTTTTATATTTTTCGCTGAAAGGAAAACATAAAAGTCAGTCCAAAGCCGAAGCGTAGTGTATGTACATAGTGTGTCCATTCCTATCGGTTTACAGTTAAGATCTAGTCTCACTTTGGAGATCGTGCACCACTAATTTGATAGTGTACATCCTGTGTCGAATGCTTGGCCTTGTAATGTGGCCCTATCATGCATACTTTGGGTGCATCAGACACAACATGAGTGCAGTCGGGTGCTTCATCTCCTCGATCTCTTGCTCCTTGTGGTAGCTTTGGTTTCCACGCCCATTTTGAGAACACTGAGAAAGGTTGTCGGGTTTTCTTGATTCGTGTAGTTGTTGGTGTTCCATTTGTCTTATCCCTTGTCCGATTGAATTTGGCCTTTCTTGGCAATTCTCTCTGATGATTCACATGTGTTGTTGACTTTTGCCTCGTGTGCTGTGGTGTTTCTTCTTTGGTCTTCACATGCTGTTTAGCTGCTTGTATGACCTTTTTGGGAATCCATATCTGATGTCGAGATCTTTGAGCTTCAAGCAGGGGCTTGGAAATCCATACTTGTACTGGTTCTTTTCGTTTGTAGTTCTTTGTAGCTGATTTGGTGATGTCCGTTTTCTTAGAGGCGCTTGTAGACAGTTTTTGACTCTGTACCTGCTCCTTTCGTACCCACATATATTTGGATGGTGGTCTGTTCGAGTATCTGCTTGTTGGTTTCCAATAGTGCGATCTTTGAATGCTTTGAGCCTGTTTAGGAGAGAGCGTCTCCTCGATGGTTGGTTGATTCTCATTTACTTCGGGTAGCTTCGACGCGATAGGGGATGTCGGAATGATTAAAGTTTCAGTTTCTATGCATTTGCTTTTTGAGGGTTGAATACAGTCGTTACTATTTTTCGTCACTTCTTGAACTTCCTCTGATCTTTGTATTGACCTGGCTTGGTTACATGGTTTCTCTTCAAGCAAGCTGAAAACCTCTTTATGCCCTATCGTGGCTGAAATATATCCTTGAGCCAGATGGATACATGCTTCTGTTTCAATGATCCAGTCTTGTCCCAGAATGAAGTCTTCCATTAAATCGTTATCCTCACATACTAGGACTCTTTGTTCCATGGAGGAATTTCCTATGTGGAGGGACACATTAGTTGTTCCAATACAGTCTAGGATGTGACCTCCAATTCCTATTAGTTTGGCTTTCGTGGGATTCAATTCCAATTGTAATTCATTGGCTATTCTCTTCCGCATACAGCTGAGGCCTGCTCCTGAGTCTATCAATGCGTCTATCAATTTATACTCCGTCTGACCAATCCCTAGGTTTAGGTAAGGTTGTGTTTTACATATACCTGTGGCGTCACCATTTTTGACCTGGTAGTTTGCCATAGGGATGGGCTCCTCTCCTTGGAGATAGCGTTCATCTCTTTGCCTGATCCACTCCTTGCGTTTTCTAATGCGTTCTAGTGCTTCTTGTCGGGCTTCTTCTCGAATTCGTTCTTCTTCTTTTTTCCTATTTTGAGCTCCCAACAATCTAGCTAGCATTTCATCGGTCAGAGGATCCATGAATCGTTTCACTCGGCATCCACTGATGTAATTGGGAAGAATGTCTCCGTCTAGTGTGGCGAGATTGACTGCACCACTAGTGGAGATTCGATTTATGATCAGGGGACCATATCCGCGTTTTTGGAGCTTCTTTGCATGCTGTTTTAGGGTGTATACTAGGACTAAGTCGCCTTCTTTTAGTCCCTTATCTTTAATATGTGAGTCATAGTATGCCTTTTGTCTCCGTTTAGCGGCATAGATGCCTGCTACCGCGTGCAATCTAGTCTCATGCAGCTTTTCAATTTGATCTAATTGCTGAGACAATTCATGACCGTTCCACTCATTTTGCTGGGCTACTTTTAATGTAGGCACTAAGAAGTCAATTGGCAAAATTGCATTCTGCCCATACACTAGGTTGAAAGGTGTAGTTCCAATGGCTATTTTATATGCCACTCGGAAGGCCCAAATTGCGTGATGCAATTGTTTGTCCCAATCTGACCTTCCATTATTGACAATCTTTGTCAAGACAGTACATAGTACTTTGTTGGAACTTTCAGCCTGTCCGTTAGCTTGAGGATGGTATGGGGCTGATTTTTTGTGGATCACTAGAAATTCATTCATTAGCGATTCAATGACTTCGTTTAGGAAGTGAGTTCCTCGATCACTCACTATCTCGATCGGTAGTCCAAAGCGTGTGAATATGTGCTCAAAGAGAAATTTTGCTGTGGTTTGAGCATCATTTTTTCGAGTAGCTTTCGCTTCTACCCACTTTGTCAAGTAGTCGGTCGCTACTATGATGTATTCTGCATGTGATCCTTTCGCAGGTGGGTTGATAGGTCCTATGAAGTCAATTCCCCACTTGGTGAATGCTCTCGCACAAACCATGGGTCTTAAAGGCATGTCATCTCTTCTAATGGGATATTTTGCTCTCTGGCACGTTTCGCAGCTTCTCACATATGTCTCTGCATCCATATGTAGAGTTGGCCACCACAAGCCTGCAAAGAGAATCATCTTGACCGTTCTATCTGCTGAAAAATGTCCTCCCGCAGCTCCTGCGTGTGCCATTTCTAATATGGGAAGGTATTCTCCTTCATGCACGCACAATCTGAGTTGATTGTCTCTCCCTCGTCTAAACAGTTGTTTCCCCATTATCACATAATCCTTGCTCATTTCTTCTAGGGATCGCTTTCTTGCTAGGCTAGCTCCTATTTCGTGCTCTTTGGTTTTGAGGAATTGCACTAATGATTTACTCCAATTAGGCGCTATGGTAAAAAAGGTTAAGGACACGTGATCCTCTGAGCTAATTTCTTTGCATTCCACACAATTACTTACATGCTCGTGAACGTCCTTGGACATATCAGGCCAATATACGCCTAACCTCTTTAATTCTCGTATTGTTCCCTGCATTCCTTGATGGGTTTTCCACTTGTTTATGTGTGCCTGGTTAATCAGTTGTTTTTGTTCATCCTCCTCGACACATCTCAATAACACTCCGTTAGGTTCCTTATAATATACGCTTCCAGCAACAATGTGTAAATTCCTTGTTTGAAGAATTTCTTTTTTGCTATTTCTGTTAATTGGATGTTGAGGGCCATGCGTAAGTATAGGGGTCAATTTTTCTGCCCACTTCGGACATACTTCTAGATTAAACAGATAAGCATCTGGTAAATCATCGGGTACTCCGCTAGGTGGCTCTCCGTGTTTTAACCTAGAAAGGTGGTCTGCTCTCACATGTGTGTTTCCTTTTTTGACTACTACCTCAAAGTCAAACTCCATTAGTAATAAGAACCATCGTACCAATCTCCCTGTGTTGCAAGGCTTATTGACTAGATACAACAAAGCTTGATGGTCTATGAAGAATTTGAACTTGTTGGCTAAGAGGTAATGTCTAAACTTCTTCACTGCGTAGACCATTCCTAAGCCCTCTCTTTCAGTAGTCGTGTAATTTCTCTCTGCTTGGTTTAATTGTCTACTTGCGTAAGCGATTGGATGATCAAGCTTTCCTTCATCGGCCGGTTGAGCAAGGATACATCCAATTGCATAGTTCGAAGCATCAACATGAATATGAAAAGGCTTGTTCCAGTTGGGTGATTTTAGAATTGGGGCTGTACTCAGCCTCTTTTTAAGCTCGTTGAATGCTTTCTCACACTCGTCTGTCCAAATGAACTGAGTCAATAGACCGTATAAGGGTTTAGCTATTATGGCATACATGTGAATAAACCTACGGTAATATCCACAATGTCCCATAAAGGCTTGTACTTATTTCGCATTCTTGGGTCTTGGTAAGTCCAATATGACTTTAATCTTATCCTCATCTGTAGATATCCCATTTCTTGAGACTATGTGTCCTAGTATTTTTCCTTGTCTTACCATGAAGACACATTTTTCTGGGTTTAAGCAGACTCTATATTGCCTACATTTGTTGAATATTTTCCGCAGTTCCGGTATGTGATCTGGTCGTTGATTTGAGTATGTGCACAGATCATCTACGTATACTTCCATGCTTTTCCTCAGAAATTCTTTGAAAACATGACACATCAGTCGTTGGAAGGTGGCTGGCGCATTTGTGAGCCCGAAAGGCATCACTCTAAATGCGTAGATTCCCCATTCAGTCGCGAATGCGGTTTTATGCTGGTCCTCAGTTGCAATGGCTACTTGGTTGTAACCAGAGAATCCATCCAAGAAGCTATAGACCTCCTTGCCGGCAACTCTTTCCAAAAGATGGTCTGTGATGGGTAAAGGGAAACTGTCGCGTATAGTTGCTGCATTTACTTTTTTTAAGTTGATACACACCCTTAGCTTTCCGTTTTTCTTGGGCACTACTACTATTGGCGATACCCATTCTGTGTGTTCTATCTCGTATATGAATCCTGCCGCTAGTAATTTGTCAATTTCTTCCTTTATTTTCGCTGCATAAACTTCATTATACGTGTAAGGGCGTTGTTTAGAAGGTTTTGCATCTGCTGTCATAGGGATTCGATGAGCGCATATGCTAGGTTCTACACCCTTGAGGTCTTTGTACGTCCAAGCAAATACATCTCGATATTCTCGGATGAGGTGTATGAGGTCCTCTTCTTCTTCTTCCGATACATCTTTTCCAATATACGTGCACCTCTCTTCTCCGTCTTCCATCGTTACGACAACCTTCTTGGTTTGTTCCTTGTTATCATAGGCTTCTCCATTCCGGGCCTCTCGTTTAGGCATTTGAGTTGCTATTTTCCTTTCTTCCACTTCGTATCTTTTAAAATGTTCTGGAACTTCGAAGTGGTCTGGTTCAGGTTCCACTTTACTTGTGTCCTCTCTATGCTCGTGTATTCTTGGGATGGTGTCAATTGCTAAGACTTTTGTTGGTTTTTCTTTTGATTCTTCTTGCATGGTTTCTAAATATTGTTCTTCAGAGTCGAACTCTGGTTCCATTTCTATGCTTTCGTATTCTTCTCTCCACTCTTCCTCTACAATTTCCCCTGCTTCTACTTCTTGGAGGACAACCATGTAGAGGTTCACGTCATATCCTTCCTCGTCTATACAGTCGTTCATCGTCAATACTTCCTCATTCACACATACGTCTAATGTGGCTAGGATTTCCATCCATCCATGTGGTTCGAAGAGTTCATCTGAAAAAATTTGAGGCATATAATCGGGGTCTTCTACCGATCGATAATTAGGGTGCCCGATTGGCCACATTTGTTTTTTACACTCCTCCTTCTTGGCTTCTTTGCACATCCACAACTGGGCATCCTCATGCATCCAAGATTGGTCACTTGATCCAGCACTGTGAATGGATAGGTCATCTTCTTCTTTGTGGACTGGATTCCATTGTAATGGAGGGACATCCCGATAAGCGAATGTGTGCAGGTTTATCTTGGTAGTGTTTCCTTGATGTTGGAGATATAATGAATCTTTGCCCCAATCTTGTACTACTCGCATCTGTCGCATGAATGGTCGTCCTAATATCATTTCATAATTGTTTGCTTTTTCGAACTTACATATGGCCAATGTGTGTTCAAATTCCACTCCACACGTGGTTAACCTAATTCCTTCCAATATTCCTAGGGGTTTCTCTACATGACCATCTGCTAATTGTAGCTTCATGCGAGTGGGTCGTAAGGCTGGTTTTCCCCACTTTTCCCAAATTTCCCTCGTTGCAATTCCTACTCCAGCTCCTGTGTCTAAGATGGCCTTGGTCATGTACCCATTGTAGGTGACAGGTAAGCACGTATTACCTTCATCTCCTTCGCTAAATTCTCCTACTTTATCAACTGGAACTTGTATTGTGGAGTGGTTTTCTTTTTCCTGTCCTTTTATTTCTCCCTTCTCTACTGGTGGCTCTATCTGATTTGCTAGTTGTCTCCATAGATGTGGTCTAAGTTGAAGCAACTCTTCCACCGTCAATTTGCATTGCACCTTCGTTTTCTTAAGTTCTGTTAGGTTGTGTGAACTCTCTTCTGAACTTCCTTTTCCTTTCCCATGCACTGTGGGTGCTCGTATTATTATAGACTCTCTTTCATATTCTCCCATGTAGTTAGGCAGCGTTGAAATGCTCATGGTTTCCTCTCTTCCTTTATCAAACCTTGACACTTCCTCATATGCTTCCTCCAGGTTGTGATTATGGTGACTATCTTCTCCAACTATTTCCTCAAAAGGAGGTGGACTGACTCCATCCTTTTTCCATTGCTCTTCTCTAATTCTTTTCCACAAGTCTTTGGACCAATCTTCCTCTAGGTCGGGTATTACGGATACCTGTTCTTCTTGAATTTTCATTCGTTCATTTTGATCATCTTCCCTTCTAGGTTCCTTATCCTTAGGTTGGATGCACGCGTCATATAGTTCCTGTGCGACCCTTGTTTCAGGCAAAATTGGGATAGTCTTTTCCAGAGTCGCCTGTGCTACTTCTATGAGTTTTTTGCATATCGCCAGTCTTTCTTTCTCTAATTCCCCTTGAGGATAGAGTCTTTCATGTTGTTCTAGGTTTGGTCCCATTTTGATTCTAGCTTGGTATGCTTTTAGCCACATGTCCAATTCCTCTGGCTTTGGGTCAGCTAGAATTGATCCTGGCTTCTTTGCCTCTGAGCTAATTGGTGGTGTTTCCGGGGTCTCCTTATGCATTTGTTGTTCGTTATGTTTTCTAGAACCCTTCGCTTGTTTTTTGCTGTTTTGGCCCTTGTTTCTTGCCCATTTCTCTTTGAGCTTTTCTCGTCTTTCTTTCCATTTTTGTACTTTGGTGTTTTGGGTATTCTCACATGAGTTCTCTGAATCCTCGACTATCTGAATGTTAGCGTCTCCTGTTTTATTGTTCTCTAGTTTCTCTTCAGGTTGTTTTCCTGTTTGTTGTTTTGCTTGAGCCCTAGTAATAGCTTTCAGCGGTACAGTGTATTCCTTATCACTTCCAGATTCTTCTATGACCTCTATTACATTGATTGGTGCAGGACCTTGAGTTTTTGTAGGGTTCTTAGGGCAATCTCTAAAAAGATGTTCTTTCCCACAATCACTACAATATCCTTCCCAAATCCTGGGTGGTGGAGGGTTGTAAGGTCGAGGACACTCCCGAATGAAGTGATCCCCTCCGCATCTATAACACGGTCCTCTCTGCACTGGTGGTCTAATGGAAGGTCTCAATGGTTGTTGTGCTTTGGGCACTGTGTACATTAAAGTTGCAGTTTCCGATCCATAAGTATGATCAAATCCTTCATATCCATAATAGGCCACGTCATATGCTGGTTCATATTCCATCATGTTGGCTTCATATGAATAGTACTCTCCTGGCGGGGGTTCATACCCTTGGTTGGTTGATTCTACATTGGTCGCTATTGAAGCTGGTATTATGGCTCTTTCCAAGTTTTCTTCTGGTTGAGTATACTTCACAGGTACAACTTGTTGAGGTTGTGACAATTGGGGTCCCAACACTGGTTGTGGTGGTGGATACGATGTTTGCTCATATTGTCTTGGAGCTCCTACCGGATACAGATTGTATCTAGGCATCTCCCTACCAAGCTCTCTAGGTGGGTATCCATAAGGTCGGTATTGTGGTGGGTTGACAGGTCGTGGTTGCCTATTAAAGGGACAGTTCTCAGTTGTGTGAGTGGTATATTTTTGCTCGATGTGGCAGTATGAAGAAGTCCCTTGTTGTTGCTGTCTGTTGTGTGGATACATTGGTTGTGCACCGGCTCCTCCTCTGGCACACAAGTGTGTGGGATGTTCTCCTCCACATAAGTTACACCTCCTCAACATAGGCACTCTTTGAGCTGGATATTGGTAAGCTCTCTGTCCTTGGACTCCTAGTTTCTTAGCTAATAGTTCTGCTAGTTCTTCCACATTACTAGAATTGGATGTCACCGTGCTTCTTGACTCTTCTGATTTTGTGAGGTCGGTAGTACCTTTAAGGTCCTCTGCAAGGTTATCTTCCAAGTCGATGCACTCTTGAAGACATTCACTCAATGTTTGTAACCTCTTCACATACACTAGGGTTCTTAGGGTCCCGTTAGAGAGTCCATCCAAAAATAGTGAAATCATCTTTTGTTGAGTCGGTCTCTCAGCCATTGGGCATCTATCCACGTATTGGTTGAATCTTCGGGCAGCTGTCTTCACAGTTTCATTAGGGTTTTGCTTAAAGCTATGAATTAAAGATGCAGAATTATGTTTAATCCCTCTCTTTGTAAATTCTCCAATGAATTCTTGAAAGAATTGTTCCATGTTTCCAAATCGATTGGGATCTAGAGGTTGGAACCAAGTTAGAGCTGTTCCTGTGAGGGTGAGTCCAAAAGACTCGTACTGCACAAAGAAGTCCTCTACTTGTTCTGCTCTTAGAACTTGTTTAAATTCGGCAATATGATCGTATGGCTCCCCTAATCCATCATAGTGGTTTCTCATACACTTAGCCACTTGGATGGGTCTCAATCTTCTCATTGGTTCAGGCGGTCTGGGCATTACAGGGAAGACTGGGGCAGCTGGTCGTAATGGAGGCATTCCTGGCTGCCCTCCCACAGGTGGTCGTGGTCTGATCGGTGGTCGGAAATGGTTCCCCATCCCCGTGTGGGTCTGATTGTGTGTGTGCACTCCTGGAGTTGCAAACTGTACATGAGTACGGTTGGGCACACTTCTTTGACTGGTCTGTCCTGATGTGGTATGTTCCGTTTCTTGTTGATTTCCAAAAGGATTCTGCGAGGTAGTTGCCTGCTCCCTCTGAGGAAATACAGGCGCACCCATATATCTCAACCGAGCCCTGTCTAGGACACCTACAGGCCAATATCTTCTTTGATTCTTATCTAGGTAAGTGAGTCTAGTTTCGTCATCTGGGTCTTTCAACTCATAGAATGTCATGGGACTCTCTCCTATTCCTTGAGCAGGTACGTCAGTTTGAAGCAATAAGTCTGCTCCGTGAATCATGTAGACTTCCAACAAGTAGTCGTCTTGAGGTATCAAGTCTCCTCTCAAGACCCGTGATACTTGTGACCTGCCTCTGGGGGTTGTCACTAACTCTTCAGAGTTGTCGGGATCCATAAACTCTCCTCTTTCATTGATCCTCTCAGGAAATTCAGTTACTAGGTAAATGTGACCCATTTTGTCAATGTAAGCACCTCCCTCGTATTTGACAGCTGGTCGTGGTATGATGGCAACATTTTGGGCAGTTGCCATCCTGGCGACAGACCTGTTTAAGCCATCCAGGTAGATTGGAATCTCCTGGGCATTAGTGGACACATATTGTAAGGAGGTACGGTAGTCTCCTTCAACAGTAGTCATGAAGTTTCCTGTTGGTGTAGGTCCTTGCATGTCTTCTGAAGCCATAAGTAATTCCTCTTCCGAGTCACTGGAAGTTTCTAAGTAGGCTGAGTGATGACTAGCCTGGGCTGTACTTCCTACTGAGGATATGACACTCCTTCTACTACCTAGAACTCTTCCTGACCTCAAGTTCATTCACTCTCTGAGGCCTCTCTTTATGCTGCTTAGATTCACTTTGGACAGCTCTACCGGTGATTCAGTTTGCTAGCCAAAAGAAGGGTTCAATTCTGGGCGATACCACACTTGGCGATACTGCTCTCGGCGATACGATACCAGAGCTCCAAACGATACGATACCAGACACCCAGACGATACGATATCAGTCTAGTGTCGCGATACCGTCCTGATTATCAGACGATACAATACCAGATATAGTGTCGCGATACTTCACGGGGAAATACCACGATACGATACCGGCAAAGTAGACGTTACGATACTAGAGTTAGAGGCGATACGATCTCAATGTGGTGTCGCGATACGATCCTGGGCAGGAGACATTACGATACTACCGCAGGAAGAGCGATCGCGATACTACTCTTGGCGATACGATACCACTACGGTGTCGCGATACCAAGATAAGCACCTGACGATACGACACTTGTGAGGGCACGATCGCGATACTAAAGTAGTGTCGCGATACCAGGGTAGTGTCGCGATACCACCGTATCAAACGATACGATACCACTCGGTAAAGTGAGGTCGCGATACTAGAAACTTAGGCGATACGATACCACAATGGTGTCGCGATACCAAGTATTAGTATCGGACGATACGATACCCGAGATCGAGTGCGGTCGCGATACCGACTCAGTGTCGCGATACCAGAATGGTGTCGCGATACCAAAGCAGGTATCAAGCGATACGACACTGATGGCGAGTGTCGCGATACAAGCGAATTTTGGTATCGCGATACCAAAACTCAACCGATCGCGATACTCAAGCCAAAAGTAAGGTTTTTCTCAAACTTTTTTTACCCCCTTACTCACCTCACTCTCCTCTTCCTTCCTAGACCTCTGTATCACACGATAAGATAAAAAAGATATCAGTTTTCCCCCCCCGCGATACTGCGCAGATTCTTAATCACTTGTTTGATCATTTTTACAGTGTTTTTGACAGATAATTTGAGAGAGTGTTTACCTTGGTATTGTCTTGATTGCAATGTGAACTCAAAACCTAGCTCTTACTGCCTGAATGCCACGATACCAAGTCCACGATATTGGTCGCTGCTCGCAAACGATACCAGAACACTGTGAAGTGTCAAATGAGCCAAATTTTTTGGTTTTTATACTTTTTTTTGACTGAACTTAAAATTTTTGAATTTTTGGAGATTTTTTGAGGATTTTGACCTACTCCTACTCCTCTTTTCCTCACTCTTCCTCTCCTTCTAACCTAACTCTAACTCCTCCTTCTCTTCCCTCCTCCTACACTTAAACCTAAAACTTATCACACACACCTCAAGGATGAGAAGTGACAAGTGCTGAAATGGAATACTACTCGTCAATGGACAATTTCACCTCTACAAGTACGATTCGATCACACTTGCTCTCTAACTATCACGAAGGCACCTTGGTGGAGTGCCTCCCCGGCAACGGCGCCAAAAACGTGTGTACTTGAGCCGCAATGACCCAAGGACTTGTACCAATGAGACTATACCTCGATTGCCATACAAGTGCATATAGTGGAGTTCTTTTCACACATTTAATTATCAATCCTAAGGAGTGACTTACCAAGTGTATGAAGACATGTGCACACGTGATAGAAAATGAAGTGAGTTAGCTATCCAAGCATGAGAAAAGACTAATACTACCCACACCTACTGAAAAACTGGAAGTGTTGCCGCAAGCCTCTTTTTAGCAGTTTTGGTTTTTTGAGGTTTTCTCCCAGCCCAGAACTCCGAACATAGGCAATAGGGTACTCGTTTCGAAGCTCTCGCCGAGACGAATCCAACAGTAGTGGTTTCACTCAATTCTGACCACTCTGCTGCAAGTTATGGCAGAAACAGTGAATTACGGGAACTACTAACACCCGCGTTTTTGCTTCTCCTAGCTTACGCACGCACTACAGCCACTCAAAACAAGGGGGAAGGGGTAGACAACAGTCCTACACTTGCATTTCAAGCATCACACACACATACATGAGCAAAATGAAGATCAAAATCAGCAAGGAAGAGGCAAACTCGAAATTTCAGAAGTGCTCTTCTTCACAATGACAAGAAATCCTTTACAATGAGTCACTTTTGACTTATATACTAGTGCCCTAAGTTTGGTCCTTTCACACAAGAAACCGGCACTTTATTCTCTAAAAAGACTAATTTCCTACTATTGTACATGGGTAAATCACTAATCTTTGAGGGGATGCATCTAGAGGACTCCTCTAGTGCATTTACAACGGAAAATATATACAAAAGTGGTTATGTTACAAAAAATTGTGTGTCCAAATCGGAAAAATTTTGGGGCCCGTCTTTTTTTCTCTGCTTTGCGCGCTCTTTAGCTCTGCAACACTCTCCCCCTCTTCGTCTCTGTCGTCCCTTGACAGACTTTGCTTCGCGAACGCGTCCCTTGGGCTGTGTTGCCTGATTCTTGATCTTGCTTTTCTCCGCACGCTCCCCTTGGTCAGTATTGTCTGCAGTTAAACAGACATGCAAATTCGATGGCCTTCTTGATTCAAGCTCTACTACTCGAGAGCCTGATGTAGTTGTCTTGCCTGTTGACTCGGGTTGCCACGCACGCCACCAGTGACTAGGAATGTGATGTTCTTAGTCACCCTCTTCAACTTTTCAGCCTCTACCCCTTTCTTACTTTTGGTCCTACTCTGATGTTTGAAAAGTCCATGACTCGGGACCCTGGGGTTTAGCTTTGTAGCCTGGTGCGTGCCCCTGCGGGGCTCTGTGCAGAGATGGGTGTTGCGCCCCTGCGGGGCTTCCTGCAGATATATGTTCTTTTTCTCTTCTTAATGAATAGGTTTGGACTTTGATTTTCTTCTTCTTTTCTTCTTGCTTGATTGTCCCTCTACATGAGGTTATACCAGATAGCTCACTTGTGCAGACCGTTCTAAATGGTCTTCCTGATTCATATCAAAGTTTTGCTTCTACTCTTTGGTTGATGATGAAAGGCAATCCAAATGCCCTATCATTTGAGGAGTTAGTCTCTGTTCTATTGCAGGAAGATCAGTCGAGGTAGAACAGGTCCATTATGCGAGTTGCAGATCAAGCTTTCCTGGCTAGTCAGAAGGGCAAAGGAAAATGGAGCTCTTCAACTAGTAAGAAGAAATCTGCTAATTCTGCATATTCGAAGAAGGAAGATAAAGATGAGAAGAAATAAAAAAAGCAGAAATTGTTTTGTAAGTACTGTAAAGGCAATGATCTTATCATAAAGAACTGTCGAAAACTAGCTGCAAAAGAGGCAAAGAAGAAAGAGGCTGGAATGGTTGTTGCAGAGGCCTCTACACCAAAAGCAGAGTCTCCTAATCTTGTGCAGGAAGAAGAATGGGCGTTTACTACTGTCTGCAGTTTTGACCCATCTTGTCATGATCAGTGCATGTCTGCAGTGGACTCAGATGTTTGGTACTTTGACAGTGGGGCGACCAAACATATTACCTCGCAGCGCAATTTCTTCTCTTCACTCGAGCCTGCCCCTATAGGGAATACTGTCACATGCGCCAACAACTCCTCTTATCCTGTTATGGGAGTTGGTAAGATCATTCTGACTACTGCTGATGGTAGTTCTTTCACCTTGTCAGATGCTTTATTTGTGCCAGGGATCAAGAAGAATCTGTTAGCAGTTTCTGCATTAGCCAAGATTGGCTTGGTTGTGAAATTTGTTGATGACACATGTATAGTTCATGATCTGTCAAATGGCGATGTCATTATTGCTTCTCGCATTTTATGTCGTGGGCTGTATAAGCTCATAGACTATGAAAGATATGTGAATGATTCGGCATGTGCAGTTCATGATTCTCAGGCTATGTCAGATGCAAAGCTTTGGCATGCACGCTTTGGTCATCTGAATTTTGCTAGTTTGCTACGCCTGTAGAAATCTGATATGGTGTCTTCTTTGCCCAAGCTTGAGGCACCTAGAAAACATGTATGTGAAGGCTTTATTTTGGGCAAAATGTAGCATTCCTCCTTTCCAAAAGATGGTTCAGTTCGGGCTACGCAGAAATTGCAGCTTGTACATAGTGATGTCTGTGGTCCTATGCTGACACCTTCTTTTGGTAACTATCTTTACTTTGTGACTTTCATTGATGATTTTTCCAGGCATGCATGGGTATATCCATTGAAGGCAAAGTCCGAAGTGTTTTTGTGCTTCAAACAGTTTTTGGTTTTGGCTGAAAATCTGTCAGCATGTAAAATGGGCACCCTCCGTTCTGATCGAGGGGGGGAATATATGTCTTTTGATTTTAATGCATTTCTGGCTAAACGTGGGATAAAACACCAGTGTACAGTGCCGTATACACCTCAACAGAATGGAGTTGCTGAACAGAAGAACAGGTCACTCATGGAGATGGCGAGGTGTATGGTCAAGAGTCAGGCTTTACCACATAGTTTCTGGCTTGAGGCTATCATGTGTGCAACATATGTACTTAACAGGTGTCCCACTAAAGCGCTGCAGTCTGTCACTCCATATGAGGCTTGGCATCACCGCAAGCCATCTGTTGCTCATCTGCGTGTTTTTGGTTGTTTGGCATATGCATTAGTGCCTGAACAACATCGCAAAAAATTGGATGATAAGGCAGTAAAATGTATTTTTGTTGGGTACAGTTCTGAAAGTAAAGGCTATCGTCTGTATCATCCACAGACTAAACGCATTCTGGTTAGCCGTGATGTTGTCTTTGTGGAAGATGCTATTCAGCCATTGCTTTCATGTACTAAGGAGACATCTGTTAGCTCCAAAGACATGTATGATACTTTGATGCCTCTTTTTACAGGTGGACAGTCTAGTGCTGGTCCTAATGAGGCAACTTCTCAGCCTTTGCAGGTTTCATAGATGATGCAGATCATTCCATTTCTGATGTAGATTTACATGATGCACTTGTTGATGAGAGAGCTGATATTGAGCATGCAAAAACTATGCAAAAATGGTTGGTGCAGACTTTGCGTGACAGCAAATTAGATGCACCTTTGTCATATCGTACTCGTTCAGGCTCTCATAGTGCCTCCTTTGCATCAGATTGCTATGCTATGGCCGCGTCTAGTCTCTGTGATGAGAATGAGCCTGTTTCTTTTGATGAAGCACAAAATTCAAAAAATTGGATGGCTGCTATGCAATCTGAATATGATGCTATAATGAAGAATGGTACATGGTCTTTATGTGACTTGCCTCCTGGCAAGAAGGCCATTGGCACTAAGTGGGCATACAAGCTGAAGTGTAAACCTGATGGTACAGTTGACAGGTATAAGGCTAGGCTTGTTGCAAAGGGTTATGCACAGGAAAGAGGCATTGATTTTGATGAGACCTTTGCACCTACATGCCGTATGACTAGTGTTCGGAGCATTTGTGCACTTGCAACCCATCATGGTTGGAATGTACATCAATTGAACATTAAAACATCATTTCTGAATGGTGACTTGCATGAAGAAGTGTATGTTTTTCAGCCCCGTGGCTTTGTGCAGAAAGGGCATGAAAACTAGGTGTGCAGGTTAAAGAAGGCATTATATGGTTTAAAGCAAGCACCACGTGCTTGGTATGAGAAGATACATGCCTATCTGGTTGCACATGGTTTTGAGAACAGTCCAACTGAAAGCACGTTATATGTTAAGCGTGCTAATGATGTGCTTCTGATCATTGTTGTCTATGTTGATGACATGTTGCTCACTGGTCCTATTGAGAAGCATATTGCTGATTTCAAGGCTGTTTTGCATGCCTCATTTGAGATGTTTGATTTGGGGCATTTGCATCACTATTTGGGCATTCAATTTATGCAAGTTGATGGTGGAATGGCTTTGTGTCAAACGAAATATATTGACACATTATTGCAACGTTTTGGCCTTGAAGACTGTAAGTCTATTGCCACTCCTATGGAGACAGGTTTACGATTGAGTCTTCATGATGCTGGAGATGCATTTGATGCTGTTCTCTATCAGCAGGCTGTTGGATGCTTGATTTACTTATGCATTACTCGGCCAGATATTCAGTTTGTTGTCTCACAGATGAGCAGGTTTATGCATTGCCCATGAGTCACGCATTGGAAGGCGGTTAAGTGCATCTTTCGCTACTTGAGTGGTACTCGGCTACTTGGGTTGTTTTATCCCAAGGGGGGATCACTACCACCAGATTTGCATGCTTTTTCTGACTCAGATTGGGCTGGTAGCTATGACACTCGTGTGTCCACCAGTGGTTTTTGCTTCATGCTTGGTAGCTCATGTATATCTTGGTTGAGCAAGAAGCAGCCTACCGTGGCCACTTCTAGTTGTGAGGCTGAGTATAGAGCAGCTTTCCCATCGATTGTTGAGTGTGTGTGGCTCAGATGCCTTATGGTTGATTTGGGTGTTGGCCAGTCTTCTACCACCACCATCTTCACTGACAGTCAAAGCGCATTGGCAGTTGCGAGGAACCCTTTGTTCCATGCTCGCACTAAGCACATTGAGGTGCATTTTCACTATGTCAGGGAGAGGTTCTTTGCTGGGGAGATCAGCTTGGCATATGTGCCCACACAGGAGAACATAGCAGACCTTTTCACGAAGGCTCTGCCTAGGGAGAAGTTTGAAGCTTTCCGCAAAGCTTTGGGCTTACTTCCTTTTGTGGAGTGATTTCCACATAGCTTGGCACTTCCTTATACATGAGTGCCATCTCCTTGTTCACCGCATCACTCCCAGGGGGGATTTGTTGATATATTTAGGTAGTGATGTGTGTGAACACATTAGGACCATCGGGGCACTTTTTTCCCTCTTTAGGAGGTTTTTTTCCCCCGGCTTGTATATATGCCTATTGCCTTAATGGGCTACTTATCTTTGTACATTCTCTAGTAATACATTCAGTATTGTGTGTTGTGCTCCAAGCTTCTTCTTCTTCCTTGTGCTGTTCGTGTGCTTCCGCAGACGTCTAAGTCCAACACCTCTTTCATTTGATGAAGCACGAAATTTTGAAAATTGGATGGCTCCTATGCAATTAGAATATGATGCTATCATGTAAAATGGTACGTGGTCACTATGTGACTTGCCTCCTAGCAAGAAGGCCAATGGCACTAAATGGGTATACAAGCTGAAGTGTAAGCCTGATGGAACGGTTGACAGATATAAGACTAGGCTTGTTGCAAAGGGTTATGTGCAGGAAAGAGGCATTGATTTTGATGAGACCTTTGTACCTACATGCCGAATGTCTATTGTTCGTAGCATCTGTGCACTTGCAGCTCATCATGGTTGGAATGTACATCAGTTGGGCATTAAAACTACATTTCTGAATGGTGACTTGCATGAAGAAGTGTATGTTTTTCAGGACCATGGCTTGTGGAGAAAGGGCATGAAAAGAAAGTGTGCAAATTCAAAAATGTATTATATGGTTTGAAGCAAGCACCATGTGCTTGGTATGAAGAGATACATGCCTATTTGATTGCACATGGTTTTGAGAACATGCCAACTAAGAGCACCTTATATGTTAAGCATGAAAATGATGTGCTTTTGATCATTGTTGTGTTGATGACATGCTGCTCACTCGTACTATTGAGAAGCATATTTCTAATTTTAAGGCTGATTCGCATGCCTCATTTGAGATGTCAGATTTGGGGGATTTGCAACATTATTTGGGCATTGAGTTTATGCAAGTTGATGGTGGAATAGCTTTGTTTCAAACAAAATATATTGATACATCATTATAGCATTTTGGACTTGATTGTAAACCTATTGCCACTCCTATGGAGATAGGTTTACGGTTGACTCTTCATGATGCTAGAGATGAATTTGATGCTGTTCTCTATCAACAAGCTATTGGGATGCTTGATTTACTTATGCATTACTCGATCAGATATTCAGTTTTCTATCTCATAGATGAGCAGGTTTATGCATTGCCCAGGTGTCAAGCATTGGTAGGAGGTTAAGCGAATCCTTTTTACTTGAGTGGTACCCGACTCTTGGATTGCTTTATCCCAAGGGGGATCACTACCACCAAATTTACATGCATTTTGTGACTCTGACTGTGTTGGTTGCTATGACACTCGTATGTCCACTAGTGGCTTTTGCTTCATGCTTGGTAGCTCATGTATATCTTGACTGAGCAAGAAGCAGTGTACTCTAGCCACTTCTAGTTGTGAGGCTGAGTATAAGGTAGCTTTCACAACAATTACTGAGTGTGTATGCCTTAGATGCCTTATGGCTGATTTGGATGTTGGTCAGTCTTTTGCCACCACCATCTTCATTGATAGTCAGAGTGCATTGGGAGTCACGAGGAACCCTGTGTTCCATGCTCACACTAAGCACATTGAGGTGCAAAATCATTATGTGAGGAAGAGGTTCTCTACTAGAGAGATCAGTTTGGCATATGTGCCCACACAAGAGAACATTGCAAACCTTTTCACAAAGATTCTATTTAGGGAGAAGTTTGAAGCTTTCCGCAAAGCTTTGGGTTTACTTCCTTTTGTGGATTGATGCCACATAGCTTTGCACTTCCTTATACATGAAATCCAGGTCCTTGTTCACTGCATCACTCTCAAGGGGGATTTCTTGATATATTTAGGTAATGACGTGTGTAAACACACTAGGATCGTCGGAGCACTTTTTTCTCTCTTTAATGTGTCACTTATCTTTGTACATTCTCTTTGTAATACATTTAGTCATGTGTGTCGTAATCCATGCTTCTTCTTCTTCTTCTTCTTCCTTGTGCTGTTTGCATGCTTCCACAAACCTCAAACTCCAACACATGAAATGGGAAAACTCACATGGATTAGAGTGAGCTTGCCAAGAGCATGGAGTAGGCTCCTCAAGCTTCTAACCAAGGACAAAGTGGGGGAGATTCCCTCCTTATATAGAGTTGGAGATGACCCTGCAAAGTACATCATATGTGGGATAATTCCCCATGAAAGAGAATGAATACACTGGTAGAAGCAAATGGCAAGGTACCCAAATACAATATAAGAAGGAAATGAAATGGAAATGGAGTGTCTCCTAGATAAAACATGGAGATGCACCTCTCATATTCTCAATAATTTTGACTAGTGAACTCTATCGATCAAGTGTTAGATGAGCTCGAGAATCTAAACCTAAGGAAAGGTGAGTCCTTTCCAAGGTTGATGACAAGAACTAAGGCATTAGTAGCAAATCAACCAGCGACCCCATATGATTTACTAATTAAGAAATGGATAGAAAAGGCACTTCCATTGTACAGAGCATAGGCTCCATGACCTATTAGCACCGAGTGCTCTGATAGAGTATTTCATTGCTATGGTTCGAAGGATCGACTAGGCCTGAGTTCACTTTAATGACTCTACACCTCATACCAAGCGAGGGACTGATATCCCCGAGAAAAACAAGTTCATAAGTGCTAAGGAGGATACATTAGCAAAGCTGAGGTGGGAAATGGAAGAACTAAGGGAGTAAGAAACAAAAACAAGCCTTTGGTGTACGATTTTCCATTAGTGAGGGCACCCATAGATTGAATGACCTAACAAGGTGATCTGCCAATTTTGCAGCAAGTGGGGGCACAAAGCTGGTAAGTGTTATTATCTAAAGGGGATGGTGGAGCCAGAAGCAGATACATATTAAGGAAACCAGCTAGAGTAGCACCACCCATGGTTTGTATGACTTAGTCGATGGTAGCAATATGAGGACCTATCTATTGGCAGCAGCTACGGACGTTAGGGCATTACAAGACAGGGGGGCTACTGCAAAGAGTCAGAGCAGAGGGACAATCAAGCAGGACTGAGTAGGTAGAGCTCTCAATGAAGATCCGGCAACTAGGCCTATTCAATTTTTTAAAAGATAAATCTTTTTCAAAAGTGACTTTTATCACTACACCAATATTGTAAATACCATTTTTGGTAGATTAGAATTTATTTTGTTCACGCTGAGGAGCCCTTGAGCTTGAAGAGTATTAGAAATACCCATGTATCAAGATTCATAATTTTTAGACTTCGTTTGAGCCCTCAAATAAGCTTTGGAACCTAATTTTTAACTAGGCCATACACTAGGTCTGGACAGTGCCAAAACCTAGTCAAAAACTATAAAAAGAGCTAGAGAGCTCATTTTTGGGGTTATCTTGTTAGAGAATATAGCTTTTGTAAGAGATTTCTTGAGTAATAGAAAAGACTCCATTGTTCTTCTCTTTGTTCTTGCCTTGTGTGTGTGCGTGTGTGTATATGTGTGCATGTTAGTGTGCTTCTCACTCATGGATTTGTGTCATCACTTGCTTATGATCGACATACCAGTCCTCACATATCCATGGATTGACATTTATGAGGTGGCAACTAATATGTGGAGTTATACATATAGTATTTTCAAGTTGACCTTCCATAGGGGGGAGGAAGTTGAGGGATCTCTAAGGAAAATTTTCATAAAGACAAGGGAGAATTGGGTCTTTGAATTACATGAACAAAAATGGTTTGTTATGCCAATTAAATTTAAACCATTGGGATAACTTTGGTACTTTTATAGGTCCATTGAGAGCATTGAAAGGCATCTAGAGCAAGTGCATACTGCAAGCTTGAGAATGAGTTTCTTGAGCACTCAAGGGTGATCCAAGGGATAAGCAACTTGAGGTTGGATCATTCTCAACCCCCTCTGTCAATTCCTAGCTTAGGCTAAGTATGAATAGAGGTATTGATTAATTAGGGTTATGTTAGGCACAATACAAGTTTAAGAATCCTAATTACTCAAGTGCAAGCATAATTAGGCTAGTTTTTCAACAAACTTTAAAGTGAAAGAACATAAATCAAGTGATCAAACCTCAAGTACATTAAAACTAAAGTATTCCTTGCAATGAGAACTTATGGAAGAAGTGACATCCTAAGGAAAATAAAAAGAACAAGTGACTATTACAAAAGGACTCTACAACGAGGTTGTTTTGGGAAAAATTGGGATGACCACCAAGGCTTATGAACCTTAGGTTAGGAAGATATCCAGGACGAGATAGGAAAAGCCTTAGATCTTCTAGAGCTAGTGTCAATCATACTACTAGGTCATGGGCCCAGCAGTTGAGTGGTTACCCCTACGTTCTAAGCTAAAAAATGAGTGATTTATAGATGTCCTTTAACATGGAACGACTAGTAGGGAGTGCAAGAACAACCTATTTAGAAATACCAGAAGGCCCCTATAAGACACAATTGGAGTATATTAGGACAAACCTATTAGGTACACATGTCTATGAGGATGGTTTGAGGTGATCAATGGTCCAACTCAAAAATCCCGATCGACCCTTTGGACTTGAACACCCAATTGTTAAATTTGAAGAGGGTTTGTATATTGATAATCAAGGAGCCATGTACGTGGTTACTAGCTTACCAGACAGGACGGATGAGTTTGGAAATGTTATTCCCGAGAATGATATAGGAGACTTAGAGCAAGGAGACCTAGGACGAGAACCCAAGACTCCTCGAGGCAAATCTATCTTGACAAGAGTGATTACTTTAGAGTGGGTTCCCCAAGACAGCAAAAGCATCGAACTCTTCTTGAATAGAGATACAGAGGAAGCTTTTTGGAGATTCAAGAAAAATCAATAGTGAAATAGGTGGAGTCACCATCTATGAGTTCAAAGATCCACAGATTCTAGGCAAAGTTTTCTATTTGGATAGCATGTTGGAGAGAATGTTCTTGGTGACAAAGCATGGTAAGCATGCATACTCTTGGAAGGGCGAATTGATTTTTCCCCCCACCAAAGTCTAATGTTTCCCATGGTCTCCAAGGATCAAGATCCTCCAAAACTCATGAATCCTAGAGAGAAAGAGTTAGAGAAAGACCGGAAGTGATCTTTGCAAACCCCTTAGGAAGAGAGTGATCAGGACTAGAGACAGAAAGATTTGGTTAGAAAAAAACCTAGACATCAAAGAGGCCTGTATGAGTTTCCCTTGCCTAGACCTAGAGAACACCCTAGAATCTTGAGGCCCACCCAATTGGTTGAATCCATGAAGAATTGCTTTGATGGCACAGGAGACCCATACGATCATGTAGCAGAGTTTAGACAAGTGTTGAGAGCTGAACAGGTCGATTATTTGTGCACTCACTACAATGCGTTTGATTTAACTCTCAATATCACTCAGTACAATGCCTTCAGTTTAACTCTCAATAACACTGCTTGAACATGGTTCCAACCACTACATCAAGGTCAGTTCAAGAATATAGACCAGTTTCTAAAAGCATTCATTATAGAATTCTCCAAAAGTGGCATCAAATAGAACATCTCTTCCCTGATACACAAATTCAAAAAAACACCTCAAGAAATGGTTAGACTTGCAGGAAGGAGGTTTAGACAATACCTAGAGAGATGCCTATTGCCAAAGTTACCCACTCTAAAGAAGTGGCTTTATTCTTAGATGGATTGTTAAGTAGCTGATGGAGAGTGTTAATCTCCAAAAGAATAAGTTATCCTTGAAGTTAGAGCACCTCTATATCAAGAATAACTTAAAACCTTCACCAATTTGGAGGATCAATGCTCAATTATCAAAAACTTGAACAACTGTGAAGAAGATGATTACACAGAAAGTCTGCTGCACATAACTCACTCATTGACTTATCAAATGTGTAAAGTTTTTGATAAAACTTTGCACAACGTGTCAGCTAAAATTTGCACACCTCCTCCAAGTTAAATCATTCCAAAAGACTCAGTAGATCTTGAGAAATGATCTAAACAATTCACCTATGTCTAAAACTGTAGTTCTTTACAATCGACTTTGACATCTGCAACTTCTAAAGCTTGGTTCTCCCAAAGTAGAACCCGTTTAAGCAAATGCTTTTAGCCATAGATGGCTTACCTTCCAACTTAAATTTTGACTCCTCATTTGGCAAAACTTTACACTATGCACTGAGAACTGATCATTTCTTTGACCATCGGGATTGCGCCTGTTTCAGAAGACACTCAAGACTTTCTCACATATGAATGTTCCTACACATAATTCTCACAACCTGTTTACAATTAGGCTCTCAAACTTTAACCATAGACTCATCAACTATGGAATTAGACAACTACAAAAGGATTCTTGAAATGATCAAGCACAGAAGGAGAACACACAGAAAAATTGGGTGCAACTTTTCTTCATTACTGAAATATTTTACATTTGGATGAGAGAGCTATCTTACTCACTTCACATGTATCTAATGACTTCTAATTCTCTTCAATTCTTGTTCTATAACACTCTCTCATATTTGCCCCAACATTTTTCCTTGTATATATAGACAAATATGTATAAGCTCATATCCATACAAAAGTATAAGTGAGATAACTCTAAGTTAATGTACATATGTATACATATCTTCATTCTCTGAACATATACTTTCTGCATACATGACTTGATCTTTTCTTCAATCCTTGACTTCAAAACTTCATCAAAACTTCAATTGTTGATTGTCTTGCACAACAGCTCCCCCTCAATCATCAGATGAGGTTTTCTCTTTCTTCTTTATACCTGCCATGTCTTTGAATCTCTGTAGCTTTGGTCCATCCAAGCTTTTGGTTAGCATATCAGCTATGTGATCTTTTGTTGAAGTATGTATAACTTCTATCTCTTTATCCATCACCTTCTCTCGTAGAAAATGATACTGAATCTCAATATGTTTAGTCCTGGAATGAGAAACAGGATTAGCAGCTAAATACAATGAACTCATGTTATCTCCATGAATAGTGGGTGTACTGTGAATGATGTCAAAACTCTTCATAAGAGTCTTAAGCCATATCACTTCTTTTGCAGCTTCAACCATACCTTTGTACTTAGCCTCTGTGGATGATAAAGAAACTGTATGTTGCTTCTTTGAACACCATGAAATTAACTTATCTCCCACATAACACAAGTATCCATAAGTTGATCTCCTATCATCAGGATTACTTGCCCAATCTGTATCACTATATATCTTAATGTTTGTATCTGATGTAAAACCATAATATAAACCTTCTTTGAGTGTGCCCTTAATGTACCTCAACACTCTTTGTATTGCAACCCAATGTTCTTTCCTAGGACAATGCATGAATCGAGATAATACTCCAACTGCATATGACAAGTCAGGCCTAGTTAATGTAGCATAGATCAGACTACCAACCAAACAATGATATAGCTTCATGTCCTTGAATTCTTCTCCTCCATATCTGCGCAATTTGTGATTCATCTCCATTGGAGTAGGTGCTACCATGCAATCATCCATTTTAAACTTGATCAAAAAGTTTTTCAAATACCTTTCTTGAGTTACATACACTCCATGTTGAGTGTATGAGATCTCCATGCCCAAGAAATATGACAAATCTCCCAAGTCACTAATCTTGAACTCTTTCTCCATTTGCTTCTTTAGGCTTTGAATTCCTTTCTCATCTGTACCTGTAAGAATTATATCATCAACATATATGCACATGTAAATGAACCCATCATCACTTGCTTTAACAAGCAAGCTACTATTTGCTTTAGATACTTGAAAACCAAGTTCCTTCAAGAACTTCACAAGTCTATAATTCCATGCCCTTGGGGCCTGCTTCAAACCATACAAATCTCTCTTGAGCTTACATACATGATCTCGATACCTTCCATCTTTGAAACCTTGTGGTTGCGCCATGAAAACATCATCTGAAATATAACCATTTAGAAAAGCATTCTTCACATTTAATTGACATAATCTCCAACCTTTACATGAAGCAATAGCTATGAGTGTCCTGATGGTTGTCATCTTTGCCACAGGACTATAGGTCTCATCATAATCTATACCATATGTTTAAGCAAATCCTTTCACAACAAGTCTAGCTTTATACCTAGACACACTTCCATATGCAAACCTCTTTGTCTTGTAGACCCATTTGCATCCAATGATCTTCTGACTATTTGGTTTAGGAACCAAATCCCATGTGTCATACACCATCAATGCATCATACTCTTCTTGCATAGCTTTCTCCCAATTTTCCTTACCTTTTGCCTCTTCATATGTAGAAGGGTCTTCATCTGCCTTTATCATATAAGCATAATCTTTGATAGCCAAAAAAGAAGTGTCATAGCTATACCTTGTAGGTTGCCATTTGTGTCTTGATGACCTTATGAATTCTCCACTTCTTGATGTTTCTGGTTCATCACATTTTGGATCAAACCTTTGCACTTCTTCTTCAACTTCAACCTGTACTTCTTTGTTCTCTTCTTCATCAAATATATGAACCTTTGATTTACCTTTCTTTTGACTCACAACTTCCTCATCACCTGCATACATATTAATTGAACCTTCATACCAAGTACCTTGCTCATCAAATGTAACATCTTTTGACACGAGGAATTGTTTTGTGGATGGACTCCACAACCTATATCCCATCTGCTTATCATCATATCCAATGAACACATACTTTTCAACTTTAGGTTCCAATTTGTGCCTCAATTGAGATGACACATATGCATATGCTAAACATCCAAATACTTTGCAATGATCTAGAGTAGGTCTCTTAACCCACCATGCCTCATATGGTGTCATACCCTGCAAAGCTTTACATGGTAATCTATTGACCAAATACGTAGCTGAATTTACAGCCTCAGCCCACAAATAATTTGGGCAATTTTTCTCCTTCATCATGGATCTTGCAAACTCAACAAGAGTTCTATTCCTCCTTTCTGCTACACCATTTTGTTGAGGAGAGTACCTGCAAGTAACCTCCCTTTTTATACCTGCATTCCACAAGTAACCACTGAACTCATTAGAGAAATACTCTCCCCCTCCATCTGACCTTAGTCTCTTAAACTTTTTTAACCTATAATTCTCTCTGCATACACATGATAATGTTTGAATGTATTGAATACCTCTGACTTATCTTTGATCACATAGATAGTGATCCATCCGGTAGCATCATCAACCTAAATCACATAATACCATGAACCATTGATACTGAAATCCTTTGATGGTCCCCACACATCTGTGTGTACCAACTCAAGCTTCTCTGAATACATAAAACCATGCTTGGAATAAGATTGCTTATGAGCCTTACCTAATTGACATGCCTCACATTTGTATGTCATATGTTGACCTGCAACATTAGGAAATCCAAGCACTGAACCATTGTTAACCATATCTTTAGTACCTCTTTCATTAAAATGTCCAAGCCTTTTGTGCCAAAGATCTAACTCAGAGATCTTATGTCCTCCATAGGTGAACAAGGCATGACCAACATTACCTTGAATCTTCAATGTGAACAATCTTCCTTCTTTCTTTCCTGAAACAATTTGTTTATACCCATTTCTAGGGTCTTCCACAAAAACTCCTTCATTAGTGAACCTTTCATAACCTTTTTCAAGAATTTGTCCTACACTTATCAGATTCTTTGGAATTGTAGGAACATACAAAACCTTACTCAAGAGAGTACTTCCATCCTTAGCCTTCACTGATCCAATTGACTTCACATTGTGCTTTGTATTAACACCTGTTTGAACTACATGATTAGTTACCTTATTCTCCAAATCAGTCATCAAAGCTATGTTGCCACTCAGGTGATTGCTACACCCTGAGTCAATGTAGAAGACTCTTTGGTCTTCACTTTGCCTTTCACAAGTTGCATTCATTATCAATGTTGAATCCTCCTTCTAATTTGAAGCATAGTTGTAGTAGGTATTGTTGTATTGTTGGCTTTGGAATCCTCTACCTGCACTGCTTCCAAAATAACCTCTACTACCTCTACCTCGGAAAGTACCTCTTTGATTTTTGCCACCTCTTCCTCTTGAATTAAAGTTCTGAGTATATCCACCATTATTCTGAGTATTATGCCAACAATCATGAGCTAAGTGATTTGTCTTACCACAAATCCAGCAAGCTTTGACTCCATCTTTATTACTTCTGCCTCTTCCTCTACCTTTGCCACATCCTCTTCATCTTAGGAAGTTAGCTTGGCTAGTTGTACCTTCATCTTCATGTGCTAGTTGCTTCCCTTTGCTATTCTTCTTCTTATCCTTTGAATACATTGCTTGACCTACACTCTTATCACTTTCACCTTTGACATCTTGCTCAAAGGTTAGCATATGTCCTAGCAATTGATTTAAGTCAGGAGTAAAATGATCTACTGATAATTCAGTAGACAAAATGAATGGCTTCCATTTGTCATGACCTCTCAGACCTGTGAGGATTTTCCTTACCAATCTATCCTCCTCAATATCTTCATCAACTGCTCCTAATGTATCTGCAATGTCCTTCATCCTTGTTACATAATGTGAGATGGATTGAGAGGCCTTTTCTTGAATGTGGTAAACTCTGCCCACAAGGATGCCTTCCTTGACTTTGTGGTGTTTTGGAAATGCTCCTCCAAAGCATTCCATATATCACTTGCACTTTCAAGACCTCTAATGTGAGGTAGCAAGTAGTCATTAACTCCCATATAGATAATACTCCAAGCTTGAGCATCTCTCTTCATCCAAGTCTTCAAATCTGACAATTCATCCCTAGTTGGAACACTAGGATATCTGAACTGAGGCTTTTCTTCTTCACCTGTAATATAACCTATCAAGTCTTTGCTCATAAGATGAGCTTCCATCCTCATTGACCATGCTGGATAGTTCTCTCTATCCAATTCCTATATTTGAAGAGAATCTCCCATCCTTTCTTCACCTGTGTATTAAATTCTTCAACCTTTATAAGAAATAAATGTACCTTTGCTTCAAATGAAGTTCCTTTTGTCTTTCTTGATATCTTCTGACCTCCTTGTCAAGCTTTACTATCAAGATTTCACCTTTTGTATCTTCAAATGTTGAATTCTTTATAACTGCAGCAGTCGGGGTCCTCCTTTCTTCAATTTTGATGCTTCCTGCTCTTGATATAGAGGTGCTCTAACTTCAAGGATAACTTATTCTTTTGGAGATTAACACTCTCCATCAGTGCACTTCACCAATTTCAAGGATCAATGCTCAATTATAAAAAACTTGAACAACTGTGAAGAAGATGACTACACAGAAAGTTTGCTGCACATAACCCACTCATTGACTTATCAAATGTGTAAAGTTTTTTATAGAACTTTGCACAAGGTGTTGGATAAAGTTTGTGCATCTCCCAAGTTGAATCATTCCAAAAGACTCAGTAGATCTTGAGAAATGATCTCAACAAGTCACCTATGTCTAAAACTATAGTTCTTTATAGTCGACTTTGACATCTGCAACTTCTAAAGCTTGGTTCTCCCAAACTAGAACCCATTTAAGCAAATGCTTTTAGCCATAGATGGATTACCTTCCAACTTAAATTTTGACTCCTCATTTGTGCAAAACTTTACACTGTGCACTGAGAACTAACCATTTCTTTGACCATGAGAATTGCACCTATTTCAGAAGACACTCAAGATTTTCTCACATATGAATGTTCCTACACATAATTCTCACAATCTGTTTACAATTAGGCTCTCAAACTTTAACCATAGACTCATCAACTATGGAATTAGACAACTACAAAATGATTCTTGAAATGATCAAGCACAGAAGGATAACACACAGAAAAATTGGGTGCAACTTTTCTTCATTACTGAAAAATTTTACATCTAGATGAGAGAGCTACCTTACTCACTTCACAAGTATCTAATGAATTCTAATTCTCTTCAATTCTTGTTCTCTAACACTCTCTCATATTTTCCCCGGCATTTTTCCTTGTATATATAGACAAATATGTATAAGCTCATATCCATACAAAAGTATAAGTGATCTAACTCTAAGTTAATGTAGATATGTATACATATCTTCATTCTCTGAACATATACTTTCTTCATACTTCATGACTTGATCTTTTCTTCAATCCTGGACTTCAAAACTTCATCAAAACTTCTAGTGTTGATTGTCTTGCACCAACAGTAGCAAATTGAGATCTTATGTGTACTTGGATCCTAGATCCATTGAAGAGTGTGTATGCATGTGCATAGACATTGAGGATAATCTAGGGGAGGAATTAGAGCTTTCAAAAATCTACAAAGATTCAGATGTCTCTACTGGCCTCACCTCCAAACAATCTACATCTATTGAGGAACTTACAGAGAAGCTAGCACATAAGTTAGGTGTATCTAGCAAGCAGTTGCCTAGATTTGCCCTTGAAAAATGATGCTATAGCTGTGGAGGAGACCATATGGCCAATGTGTGTCCAATCATAGTTCAACCCCAAGTGAACCCTAACAGCCAATACTGCAATGTAGAAAGGAGGTATACTAACCACACTGCACAAGATTTCCCTTATAACAAGCAAGCTATTAGACAAAATTATCCACATCCATATCCACAACAAGAGAGATACCATAATGAATATCCACCAAAATAATATGCTAGGCCTCAATAACCCTACCAACCACCCTATCACAAATCGGGGGGGAAAAACCTCCTAAAGAAGGAAAAAAGTGCCCTAGTAGTCCTAGTGTGCTCACACACATCATTGCCTAAATATATCAAAAACAAATCCCCCCTGGGAGTGATGCAGTGAGGGAGGAGCTGGCACTCATGTATAAGGAAGTGCCAAGCTATGTGGAATCAATCCACAAAAGGAAGTAAGCCCAAAGCTTTGTAGAAAACTTCAAACTTCTCCCTAGGCAGAGCCTTTGTGAAGAGGTCTACAATGTTCTCCTGTGTGGGCACATATGCCAAACTAGTCTCTCCAAGAGAGAATCTCTCCCTGACATAATGATAGTGCACCTCAATGTGCTTAGTGTGATCATGGAACACACAGTTCCTTGCAACTATAAATGCACTCTGACTGTTAGTGAAGATGGTGGTGGCAAAAGATTGACCAACACCCAAATCGCCCATAAGGCATTTGAGCCACACACACTCAACAATTGCTGTGAAAGCTATCCTATACTCAACCTCACAAATAGAAGTGGCCACAGTAGGCTACCTCTTGCTCAATCAAGATA
Source organism: Ceratopteris richardii (assembly GCA_020310875.1). Classification (NCBI taxonomy): domain Eukaryota; kingdom Viridiplantae; phylum Streptophyta; class Polypodiopsida; order Polypodiales; family Pteridaceae; genus Ceratopteris; species Ceratopteris richardii. The sequence goes on from CM035429.1 coordinate 146,424,750, forward strand.
TACATGAGTTACCAAGCATGAAGCAAAAGCCACTAGTGGACACATGAGTGTCATAGCAACTAGCCTAGTCAGAGTCAAAAAAAGCATGTAAATTTGGCGATAGTGATCTGCCCTTGGGATAAAACAATCCAAGTAGCCAAGTACCACTCAAGTAGCAAAAGATGTGCTTAATGATCTACCAATGCTTGGCACCTGGGCACAAATGTGCTCATCTGTGAGACAACAAACTAAATATCTAGCCGAGTAATGCATAAGTAAATCAAGCATCCAATAATCTATTGATAGAGAACAACATCAAATGCATCTCTAGAATCATGAAGGCTCAACCGTAAACCTATCTACATAGGAGTGGCAATAGGCTTACAATTTTCAAGGGCAAGATGCTACAACAGTGTGTCAATATATTTTGTTTGGCATAAATCTATCCTGCCATCAACTTGCATAAACTGAATGCCCAAATAATGATGCAAATGCCCCAAATATGATATCTCAAATGAGGCATGAAAATCAGCCTTAAAATAAGCAATATGCTTCTCATGAGGAATAATGAGCAACATGTCATCAACACAGACAACAATGATTAGAAGCACATCATTTGCACTCTTAACATATAAGGTGCTCTTAGGTGGAATATTCTCAATGCCATGTGCAATAAGGTAGGCATGTATTTCTTTCGACCAAGCACGTGGTGCTTGCTTCAAACCATATAATGTCTTTTCAACGTGCATACTTAGTTTTCATGCCCTTTTTACACAAAGGCACGGTGTTGAAAAACATACACTTCTTCATGCAAGTCACCATTCAAAAATGCAGTTTTAATGTCCAACTGATGTACATTCCAACCATGATGAGCTGCAAGTGTAGAAGTGCTATGAACAGTAGTCATTTGGCATGTAGGAGCAAAGGTCTCATCAAAATCAATGCCTCTTTCATGAGCATAACCCTTTGTAACAAGCCTAGCCTTATACATGTCAAGTGTTCCATCAGGCTTATGCTTCAACTTGTATACCCACTTAGTGCCAATGGCCTTCTTGCCAGGAGGCAAGTCACATAAAGACCACATACCATTTTTCTTGATAGCATCATATTTTGATTGCATAGCAGCCATCCCATTTTCTGAATTTTGTGCTTCATCAAACAAAACTGGCTCATTCTCATCACAAAGAATTCAGGCAGCCATAACATAACAATCTGATGCAAAAGAAGCACTATGATAGCCTGAACAAGTATGATATGATAGAGATGCATCTAATTTGCTATCATGCAAAGTTTGCACCAGCCATTTTGGCATAGCTTTTGCCTCCTCAATATTAGCTCTCTCATCAACAAGTGCGTCATGTAATTTTGCATAAAAAATGGAATGATCTGCATCATCACAAGAAACCTGTAAAGGTTGAGAAGTTTCCTCATTAGGACGAGCACTAGACTGTCCACTTGTAAGAAGAAGCAACAAAGTGTCATACATGTCTTTGGAGCTAATTGATGTATCCTTTGTACATGAAAGTAATGGCTAAATAGCATCTTCCACAAAAAAAACATCATGGCTAACCAAAATGCGTTTATTATGTGGATGATAGAGAGGATAGACTTTGCTTTCAAAACTATACCAGACAAAAATACATTTCACTGCTTTATCATCCAGTTTCTAGCATTGTTGTTCAAGCACTAAATGCATATGCCAGACAATCAAAAACACGTAGGTGAGCAACAGATGGATTATGACCATGCCAAGCCTCATATGGAGTGATATACTGCAATGCTTTAGTGGGACACCTATTAAGTACATATGCTGCACACATAACACCCTTAAGCCAGAGACTATATGGTAAAGCCTGAATCTTGACCATATACCTCACCATTTCCATGAGTGACCTGTTCAAGAAAACTACACGATGAGGTAATGTGTTTGGTTGCCCCAGTATCTGAGTCTACTATAGACATACACTATTCGTGAGAAGATGGGTCATAATTGCAAACAATAGTAAATGCCCATTCTTCATTCTGTAAAAGATTAGAAGACCCTGTTTTTTGTGTAGAGGCCTCTGCAAAAACCATTCCAGCTTCTTTTTTCTTTTCCTCTTTTGCAACCAATTTTGGACAAAACTTTATGACATGATCATTTCCTTTACAATATTTGCAAAACAATTTCTAGTTTCCTGTTTTCTTCCCATCTCTATCATCCTTCTTTGATTGTGCAGAATTAACAAATTTCTGCTTACTAGTAGAAGAGATCCATTTAGCTTTGCCCTTCTGACTATCTAGGAAAGCTTGATCCGAAACATGCATTACCTATTCTGCCTACACTGATCTTTCTGCAACAAAACAAAGACTAACTCCTCAAATATTAAGGCATTTGGATTGCCTTTCATAATCAATTAAAGAGTAGAAGCAAAACTATTGGTGCACGGAATCAACCATTGAAGTTTTGGATGAAGAATTGAAGTCAAGGACTGAAGAAAAAGACAAAGTCATGAAGCATGAAGGAAGTGCATATCCAGGAGATAAAGATGTGTATACATATGTACATTATTTTAGAGTCAGTTCATCATGTACTTTTGTATGGTCATGAGCTTGTAAAAATTTGCCTATATATACAAAGAAATGTCGGGGCAAAGTAGAGAGATTATGTGAGAACAAGATTTGAGAGGAGTTAGATGTCATTAGACTTTTAGAAGTGAGTAGAATCTCTCTCATTACTCAAATGTAAGAATTTCTCAGAAATGAAAAATGTTGCGCCCGATCTTTTTGTACATTCTCCTTCTGTGCTTGATCATTTCGAGAGTCCTTTTGTAGATGTCTAAGTCCATAGTTAATGAGTCTATGGTTAAAGTTTGAGAGTATAATTGTAAACAGGCCGTGAGAATTATGAATAGGAACATTCATATGTGAAGAAGTGTTCACTGGTTCCTGAAACAGGCACAAAATTTGATGTTAATGTTTTGGTCAGTTCTCCTTCCACAGTGTAAAGTTTTGAGCAAGCAAGCACTCAATCTTTAAGTTGGAAGGTAAGCTATCTTTGGCTAAAAGCATTTTCATAAACGGGTTCTAGATTGAGAGAACCAAGTGTTAAAAGTTATAGGTGTCTAAATCGACTTCTCAGAAGAGCAGTTTTAGACATAGGTAACTAGTTGAGATCATTTCTCAAGATATACTGAATCTTTTGGGGTAGTTCAACTTGGAGAAGGTGTGAAAATTGTAAGCGACACCTTGTTCAAAGTTTCATAAAAAACTTTAGACAATTCATAGGTTAATGAGAGAGATATGTGCAGCAGACTTTCTGTGTAGTCATCTTCTTCACAGAATTTTCAAAATCTTTATAATTGATCATTGATCCTCTAAAATTGGTGAAGGTTTGAGTTATTCTTGTTATAGAGGTACTCTAACTAAAAAAGTAGCTTGTTCTTTTGGAGATTAACACTCTCCATGAGTGGTATCAGAGCAGGAAGTATCAAAATTGAAGGAGCAAAGACTTGATAGCTTATATTACAGGTGAAGAAGAAAAGCCTCAATTCAGAGATCCTACTGTTCCAACTAGGGAGGAATTATCAGATTTGAAGAATTGGATGAAGAAAGATGCTCACGCTAGGAGAATTATCTATATGGCAGTCAATGACTACTTGCTACCTCATATTAGAGGTCTTGAAAGTACAAGTGATATATGGAATGCTTTGGAGGAGCATTTCCAAAACACCACAAAGTCAAGGAAGGTATCTTTGTGGGCAAAATTTACCACTTTCAAGAAGAAGGCCTCTCAATCCATTTCAGACTATGTAACAAGGATGAAGGACATTGCAGATGCATTAGGAGCAGTTGATGAAGACATTGAGGAGGATAAATTGGTAAGGCAAATTCTCACAGGGTTGAGAGGTGATGACAAATGGAAGCCATTCATTTTGTCTACTGAATTATCACTTGATCATTTTACTCCTGACTTAAATCAGTTGCTAGGACATATGTTAACCTTTGAGTAGGATGTCAAAGGTGAAGGTGATAAGAGTACATGTCATGCAATGTATTCAAAGGATAAGAAGAAAAATAGCAAAGGGAAGCAACAAGCAAATGAAGATGAAGGCACAACTAGTCAAGCCAACTTCCTAAGAGGAAGAGGAGGTGGCAAAGGTAGAGAAAGAGGCAGGAGTAATAAAGATGGAGTCAAAGCTTGCTGGATTTGTGGTAAGACAAATCACTTAGCTAATGATTGTTGGCATAATACTTAGAGTAATGGTGGATATAATCAGAATTTTAATTGAAGAGGAAGATCTCATAGAAATCAAAGAGGTAATTTCAGAGGTAGAGGTAGTAGAGGCTACTTTGGAAGAAATGCAGGTAGAGGATTCCAAAGTCAACAATACAACAATACCTACTACAATTATGCTTCAGATTAGAAGGAGGATTCAACATTGATAATGAATGCAACTTGTGAAAGGCAAAGTGAAGACCAAAGAGTCTTCTACATTGACTCAAGGTGTAGCAATCACCTGAGTGGCAACATAGCCTTGATGACTGATTTGGAGAATAAGATAACTAATCATGTTGTTCAAACATGTGACAATACAAAGCACAATGTGAAGTCAATTGGATTAGTGAAGGCCAAGGATGGTAGCAACCTCTTGAGTAAGGTCTTGTATGTTCCTACAATTCCTAAGAATCTGATAAGTGTAGGACAGATTGTTGAAAAAGGTTATGAAGTTAGATTCCCTAATGAAGGAGTGTTTGTGGAAGACCCTAGCAATGGGTATAAACAGATTGTTTTAGGGAAGAAAGAAGGAAGATTGTTCACATTTAAGATTCAAGGGAATGTTGGTCATGCCTTGTTCACTTATGGAGGGCATAAGATCTCTGAGTTAGATCTTTGGCACAAGAGGCTTGGACATTTCAATGAAAGAGGTATCAAAGATATGATTAACAATGGTTCAGTTCTTGGATTGCCTAATGTTGCAGGTCAATTAGGTAAGGCTCATAAGCAATCTTATTCCAAGCATGGTTTTATGTATTCAGAGAAGCTTGAATTGGTCAATTACATATGTGAGGCATATCAATTAGGTAAGGCTCATAAGCAATCTTATTCCAAGCATGGTTTTATGTATTCAGAGAAGCTTGAATTGGTACACACAGATGTGTGGGGACCATCAAAGGATTTCAGTATCAATGGTTCAAGGTATTATGTGATTTATGTTGATGATGCTACCAGATGGATCACTATCTATGTGATCAAAGATAAGTCATAGGTATTCAATACATTCAAACATTATCATGTGTATGCAGAGAGAATTACAGGTCATAAGTTGAAGAGACTAAGGTCAGATGGAGGGGGAGAGTATTTCTCTAATGAGTTCAATGATTACTTGTGGAATATAGGTATAAAAAGGGAAATCACTTGCAGGTACTCTCCTCAACAAAATGGTGTAGTAGAGAGAGCAAATAGAACTCTTGTTGAGTTTGCAAGATCCATGATGAAGGAGAAAAATTGCCCAAATTACTTGTGGGCTGAGGCTGTAAATACAGCTACTTATTTGGTTAATAGGCTACCATGTAAAGCTTTGCAAGGTATGAAACCATATGAGGCATGGTGGGATAAGAGACCTACTCTAGACCATTGCAAAGTATTTGGATGTTTGGCATATGCATATGTGCCATCACAATTAAGGCACAAATTGGAACCTAAAGCTGAAAAGTATGTATTCATTGGTTATGATGATAAGCAGATGGGATATAGGTTGCGGAGTCCATCCACAAAATAGTTCCTTGTATCTAATGATGTTACATTTGATGAGCAAGGTACTTGGTATGCAGGGACAATCAATATTAATGCAGGTGATGAAGAAGTTGTGAATCAAAAGAAAGGTAAATCAAAGGTTCAGATAGTTGATGAAAAGGAGAATAATGAAGTGCAAGTTGAAGTTGAAGAAATGCCAAGATTTGATTCTGAGTGTGGTGAACCAGAAACCTCAAAGAGTGGTGAACTAAGAAGGTCATCAAGACACAAGTGTTAACCTACAAGGTTTAGCTATGACACTTCTTTTTTGGCTACCAAAGATTATGCTTATATGATGAAGGCAGATGAAGACCCTTCTACATATGAAGAGGCAAAAGGTAAGGAGAATTGGGAGAAAGCTATGCAGGAGGAGTATGATGCATTGATGGAGAATCAGACATGGGAGTTGGTTCCTAAACCAAATAGCCAGAAGATCATTGGATGCAAGTGGGTCTACAAGACAAAGAGGTATGCAGATGGAAGTGTGTCTAGATATAAAGCTAGATTTGTTGTGAAGGGTTTTGCTCAGACTTATGGTATAGATTATGATGAGACCTATAGTCTTGTGGCAAAGATGACAACCATTAGGACACTCATAGCCATTGATGCATGTAAAGGTTGGAAATTATGTCAATTAGATATGAAGAATGCTTTTTTAAATGGTTATATTTCAGATGATGTTTTCATGGAGCAACCCCAAGGATTCAGAGATGAAAGGTATCCAGAGTATGTATGTAAGATCAAGAGAGCTTTGTATGGTTTGAAGCAGGCCCCAAGGGCATGGAATTATAGACTTGTAAAGTTCTTGAAAGAACTTGGATTTCAAGTATCAAAGGCAGATAGTAGTTTGCTTGTTAAAGCAAGTGATGATGGATTCATTTACATGTGCATATATGTTGATGATATAATTCTTACAGGTATAGATGAGAAAGGTATTCAAAGCCTAAAGAAGCAAATGGAGAAAGAGTTCAAGATCAGTGATTTGGGAGACTTGTCATATTTCTTGGGCATGGAGATCTCATACACTCAACATGGAGTGTATGTAACTCAAGAAAGGTATTTGAGAAACTTGTTGATCAAGTTTAAGATGAATGATTGCAGGCTAGCACCTATTCCAATGGAGGTGAATCATAAATTGAGCAGATATGGAGGTGAAGAGTTCAAGGACATGAAGCTATATCAGAGTTTGGTGGGTAGCCTGATTTATGATACATTAACAAGACCTGATTTATCATATGCAGTTGGAGTTTTGTCTCAATTCATGCATTGTCCTAGGAAAGAACATTGGATTGCAGGACAAAGAGTGTCGAGGTACATTAAGGGTACACTCAAAGAGGGTTTGTATTATGGTTTTACATCAGATACAAACATCAAAATATATAGTGATGCAGATTGGGCAGATAATCCTGATGATAGGAGATCAACTTATGGATACTTGTGTTATGTGGGAGATAAGTTAATTTCTTGGTGTTCAAAGAAGCAACACACAGTTGCTTTGTCATCTACAGAAGCAGAGTACTTTGAAGCTGCAAAAGAAGTAATATGGCTTAAGACTCTGATGAAGAGTCTTGACATCATTCAGAGTACACCCACTATTGATGGAGATAACATGAGTTCATTGTTGTAGAGGAGGTACTGGGGTATCCACTTTCAACAATATCAAATTGTATACATTTCCAGTACTCCGTCTACTCAAGGGAGGTTCTCCTTAGGGAAGTATACCCTGTGACATTCTTGTGTGCAGGTACTTTCATGATAACAGAGAAACCAATAGAAGTGAAAATGTTCAGTTATAGAGAAAGGATCAATGACAAGTGCTCTTGAGAGAGGAAATCACTTCGTAACTTTGAAAATGATTACAGAGAGCTAAAATACTACAAAAGGATGTAACAGTGGGCTAGCATGCCATTCCAAAACTAACTAGCAACAATACAAGAGCGAGACCAACAAAGTGAATACAACAAAGAAGATGACTTGATCCTGAAGAAATTCACCGATGCATGCCAATGACTAGATCCAAGCCACTCAATCACCCTGTAATGCTAATCACCAACTTCACTGGAGGCTCACACTCTATATAATCATCACAGAGTGACCTCCAACAGTGTGCTTGTAGCAACAGAGTGCAGAGAGTAGACCAAAAAATAGCCTCAACTAGCATCAACAAGTGATGGTAGTGATGATACCCAGTAGTCCACACGATTCAGAGTACTCAAATCAGATTCAAATTACTCTCCCAATGAATGCCAAAATGAGTGCCAAACATCTGCTTATATAGACCCAGAGTGGCCAAGGGTGGCCTTGCCAAATTCCAGCCTTAAGTGCCGCACGCGCCAAAGTGGTGGTCCAGAGGTGGAGGAGAGGACTAATTTTGGATCTGGTAGCCAGCTTCAATGAGGCCCCCAATTTTAGCTTCTGACACCGCCAAAGCTTAGCGGCAATATTCCCTGCATTATTTTCCAGGCCCCCAATTTTAGCTTCTGACACCGCCAAAGCTTAGCGGCAATATTCCCTGCATTATTTTCCATTCTGACACATTACTGACAAAATATGCTCCGCCCGTCATTTGCTGCCCAAGTAGCTCATGGTGGAGCCCATACTAAGTCGATAGTCGCCCTCCAAGGATGTCATCACGTAATCGCCCAATGATAGAAGGCGAGTGATCGCCTTTGGAGAGGTTTTGGGAAAAATACGTGGTCGCCCTGTTTTCCATAAGACCACATGGTGGTTGGTCACCTTGCCTTGTGGTAAGTCACCATGGTTGATCGCCCAATTAGCACAAAAAGGGGGAGAGGTGGGGTAGCCCTAGGCGAGTGCATGTGGCCGATAGGAGGAGTGAGTCGCCCAAGGCAATTAGGAGGAGACTAGGAGGAGTGAATCGCCCAAAGTGGGGGTTTGGAGGACTGTCGCCCAAATTGGCCTTCAAGGAGGAGGGTCGCCCATGTGGCTTTCAAGGACGAGGGTCGCCCATAGTGGCTTTCACGGAGGAGGAGGCTCGCCCATTTTGCATATTTGTAGCCTAAGAAGGCGTCGCCCAAGTTTGCAATACTAGTGAGTGCTCCTTGTACCAAGCCGATTCGTACCACATGGGCGTCGCCCACTTCCCATAGATATAAGTAGATTTCCCAAGAATGAAGGCGTTGCCCACGCCCACTTGCAAGTATATATATTTGCAACAAGTATATACATGAAGCGCTCAATCTTCAATACTTTTGGTTAATTTGAAAACAAAGTGGTGACTTGACGAATAAAGATTGGAGTTCTTTCAAAGGGGTTCATATGGGCGAAGGGGTGAGCAATGGCTAGAGCCCACCTATAGAATACATTTTTTTTGCCACAACTTTGTAAGGTTAAGGTCTAACATGGTTGGTCGCCTTGGGCTAGCGTCGCCCATGAGGAGAAAAGGTGGTCGCCTTGGGCTAGGGTCGCCCCATGAGGAGGAAAGGTAGAGGCTCACCTAGGTAGAGGGTGGACTAGGTAGAGGGTGGCCTAGGTGGAGGGTCGCCTAGGTAGAGGGTCGCCTAGGTAGAGGGTGGCCTAGGTAGAGGGTGGTTGCTCAAGTGGGTATGAGTATAGCAAATGGGTGAAGGGTTGAACAAAGGGCTACAGCTTGCCAATAGAGTGTGTTTTCTGCTACATACCTGCACGATTAAGAGTCACCAAAGTTGATTGTCTTGCATCCACTTCCTCCCAAAGACTTTGCTTCAAGTTGCTCATGTTTTAACACTTCCCAGAAGCTTCTCCTCAAATAAAGTGGATCAAATGCTAGCAAGCTCACCTGCTCTACAGACCCCCACATCAAGACTTTGCACCGTCCCGGTGCAACAACTCATTTATTTGTTTATTCCATCAAACAAAATGAACTGCATAAAAAAATAAAAAGAACTATGGTATGTACAGTGAGTGAAATCCATCTGCTTGCATCAATTCAAATAGCTTTTCACCCTGGAAATGTTGACAAGGGGCATCCTTTCACCCTGCAAGTCCTCTAAATCAACTGCTCCTTGTGGTAATACCTTTATCACCTTGTAGGGCCCTATCCATTTAGGTGCCAGTTTGGTGGATACTGGCGGAATCTGATGCACCAAGACCAAAGATCCTTCCTGTACCTCATTAGTCCTTAAATACCTGTCATGCAGCCGTTTGCGTTCCTCTTGCTTTACCTGTAGTTTCTTCATTGCTGCTTCCCTATATTCTTCCAATGCCACAAGTCTTCTGATTGGAGGTTCACTACCCATGGTTCTGGCTCCCATTTCCTTCTTGATAATAAATTCGAAAGGTGCCAATGCCTCTTTACCATAGACTAAGCGGAATGGACTCTCGCCAGTGGTTCCCCTTCTAGTAGTTCGGAAAGCCCAAATTGCACCGATTAATGCTTGTGGCCAAGAACTTTGATGATCAAAGGATAATTTGCGTAAGAGCCCAATCAAAATTTTGTTAGAGCTTTCCGCTTGGCCATTAGCCCTTGGATAGTAAGCACATGACTTTTTGTGAAAGATTTTATACCTGTCAAAGACGAATTGGAGCAACTGATTTACAAAGTGAGTGCCCCTATCACTAGTAATTTCAAGTGGGCAACCGAATCTTGAGAAAATACGTTTAAACAAAAACTTAGCCACTGTCAAGGCCGTGCAATCTGTAGTGGCTTTAGCTTCTATCCACTTAGTTGCATAACATGTGGCCATCATAATATATTTCTTACCCCCAGGTTGACCAATTGGACTGATCGGACCAATAAAATCAAGACCCCAACGTTCAAAAGGTAGCCATCCTGTGGAGACGACTAATGGTTGAAAATTCAATTTGGTTGGCCTAGGAGCACATCTCTGGCAGATGTCGCACTCCTTAGCAAATTTGATTGCATCTTTGTATATCTGAGGCCACCATAGTCCTTTGTGGATAATTTTGTGAGCCAAATCCTCTCCCTTCATATGCCCTTCGTTGTGTGCTGCTTCAAGCAAAAAGTTTACTTCTTCTGGAAAAACACACTTTCTCAAGATACCGTCATGACAATATTTATATAAATTTCCATCTATGAGTGAGTAAGATTTGGACTTAAGGAGTAATTTCCTCTTTTCTAATGGTGTTAGATGGTTGGGGAATTTTCCAACTGAGAGGAACTGAAGAATTCCATCATACCAATCGGTTTGCATTGCAACCAGAAAAAGAGTACTATCCACCAGTTCATCATTAATACCTGTTGCCTTTTCACTCAGAGCAGTCCTTGATACCTGATCCGCCATATAGTGCTCTTTCCCTGGCTTAATATGAATATCAAAATCGAATTCCTGAAATAGCAATAACCATCGCCAAATCCTTCCAGCTACTCTTGGCTTGTTAATCAAGTACTTCAAAGGCTGATGATCAGATATGACAATAAAATGCACACCTAGGAGGTAATGCCGAAATTTTTGAAGAGTGAATACGATAGCCAAACCTTCCCTTTCAGTAGTGCTGTAGTTCCTTTCTGCTTTGGTAAGCAATCTGCTAGCATAGGCGATAGGTTGGTCTACCTTATGTGATGATGGTTGAGCCAAGACTGCTCCAACTGCATGAAGGCTGGCATCTGTATGCACATGGAACTCTAATGACCAATTAGGAACAGTTAAAAGTGGAGCAGTACATAACCTCAATTTTAGTTCGCAAAATGCTTTCTCAGCTTCAAGGCTCCATGAGAAAGGAACCTTCTTACTTGTAAGCCTAGACAAGGGCTTAGCTATTTCTGAATACATTCTGATAAATCGTCTATGGTATCCTGCATGGCCCAAAAAACTTTGTACTTCCTTTGGGGTTCGTGGAATCGGCATGGAGAGGATGGCAGTGATCTTTGCCGGATCAACAGTTATCCCTTCGGCCGATACTATATGACCAAGGAGAGTTCCTTTAGTGACCAAAAAATGACATTTAGCAGGATTTAACTTCAAACCTGTTTTGAGACACTCCTCAAAGATTTCTCTCAGATTTTTCAAGTGATCATGGAAATCTTGAACTATTGCTCTCTTATCCGTGCCTGAAAATACTGAAAAATCATCCATAAAAATGCGCAGAAAGGTGGTTAACCATTTCCCAAGTATCAGATACATTGTCCTATTAAAAGAAGCCGGTGCATTTTTCAAGCCAAAAGCCATGCGGGTATAAACATAAGTGCCCCATGGAGTAACAAAGGCCGTTTTGTCTCTATCTTCAGGATGAATCACTATCTGGTTGTAGCCACTGAAACCATCAAGAAAACTATATAGAGTGTGTCCAGCTACTTCTTCAAGCACCTGCTCTGTGAATGGTTGAGGGAAGCCATCTTGAATAGTCACCTTATTTAAAGCACGAAAATCAACGCATACTCTTATTTTGCCACTATTTTTCTTTGGTACAATGACCATGGAAGAAAGCCACTTTGAATGTTCTACTGGAACAATAATACCTGCCTCTTCCAGTTTCGTTATTTCTAGCTTTACTGCCTCTGCATACTTTGGATTGAGACGATAAGGCCTGCTTCTTGCAGGTGAAGCTCCTTCAACTAAAGGTATTCGATGTAATCCAAGCTCCTCTGGTATCCCTGTTAGATCCTTGTAGGACCATGCAAAGACATTTTTATATGAAAAAAGTAGAGAAGTCACCTTCTGTAGTAAAGAGGGATAATGCCACAACCAAGAGGCCAAGTGAACTATTTGAGGGTTCTCTTTGTCTCCAAGATTTACTTCTTGAACAAACGTTTCAGAATTAGACTCACTTGAAAATTCATCCCCACTGTATGCAGGAGCGGAGTTCAATTTATGATCCACAATCTGTTCCTTGATCCATCCTAAAGGTATATTTGAAAATGGTAGTTCTTGAAGGTCAAAATTAGCCTCCTCAGATGCAGGTACAACTTTGTCATTTTCTGGTCCTGTAAGCATAAAATCATCCAATTTTTCATGTTTACCTGTCTTTTCCTTACATATCATTGTAGTGGCGCCTATTATCAAATTTTGACTATCTGGGTCTACTGCTGGCCCAATAAGTGGTTTCGGTCCTTCGGGAGGCGCCTGCAAAAGATAAGCTCGACTACCTTGCTTCAGAGAAGTAGTGAGTTCCAGAGGGAGGATTGGCCCATTTTGGCCACTTTTGGCTAAGTGCACAACTTTGGCCTCCTGCCGCCCACTTGGGCCACCACCTTGGGCCTCCTGTCGCCCACTTGGGCCACCACCTTGGGCCTCCTGTCGCCCACTTGGGCCACCACCTTGGGCCTCCTGTCGCCCACTTGGGCCACCACCTTGGGCCTCCTGTCGCCCAATTTTTGCTGCTTCCTCTAATTTCTTGTGATCACATATCTTACTCTTTTCCATACTGTTCAAGTGAAAAACATCAAATTTTTCCTCTTTCTGGCCTCCTTGTGCTGCTTCTATAAAATCCTCATTTACTTCACATATCTCCACTGTGCAGCATTCTGTACTCCCCATCATCCAGTTTAATAGGGTATCATCTTCAGAAGGCATTACCTGAGTGTCCATTGTATACCCAGTAGCCTTGTTGATGTCTGATCCTTCTTCCAAATGTATCTGTAATTGATTGTTAGTACATGTGGAAATCCATAACTTGTTCTTTCCCCAATCCTGTAGGGCCTTTGCTTGCCTTAACCAAGGCCTTCCCAAGAGTAGAGGATATGAGGTCTCCTGTGGTAGGGAAATAACAACAAAGTCTAGAACAAAGTGACAACCCTGCACTATCATAAGTACCTTTTCAACAATGCCAAGTGGTGCAACCCGACGTTGATCTGCTAATGTAACTGTGAAGGGTGCTGCCTTTGTGGGATTCAATTTTAGTTTCTTCATGGTGAAATCTGGCATCAAATTGATGCCGGAACCTCCATCTATGATAACACCTGTGAGAGCTTCATCCTTTATAAAAACAGATAATCTTGAGCTCTGATAATCAGCCAGGGGTGCAGGAGGAAAGTCAACCATAAAACCATCTATGCTAGGAGGTGGGCTCAAGCATGCAGAGTGTATAATTTTTAACAAATCACTTCTTACTTTTGAATCCATCTTTATGAGTTGGTACAGACTAATTTTATGATGAATACCTCTCAGGATTTCCTCAATGTTCACCTCTTGTGTTTCTTCCTGAGGACTTGTTGGTTGATCTTTTAGCAAAGTAGTCACCCTCTCATAAGCTCCTTCAATGTCTGCTTGGTCCGTCCATCCCGCCTTCTTTTCCTCATTTCTATCTTTGAGTCCTTGTTGTTCCTCCCTATAGGCTACTGCCGCTTGCCTGGCTCTAGTCATCATTGGCATTGACGAAGATGAAACAGCATAAGACTGAGTGGTCATACCTTCTACTTGTGGGGAGACTGCAATCATGTGAATTGGAGGAGGGCGGCTCCTTGGGCAATCTCTGGTGTAGTGATCCTTAGCATCTGGACAATGCTGACAGGGAGGTGCACCTTCTGGTAGGGAGCACTTGTTCTGCATATGGCCATACTCACCACAACGATAACACATGAGTGGCCTATTATATCTAGGCCGAGTAGGACGGGTCTCTTCTCTGTTAGGTGCATTCGAAGTACTAGCATAATATGAATCCAAAGCTTGATGGTTACCTCGTTGTTGTGCTCCCTTGAGGTAGTAGCAATCCCTAGCTTCATGACCATCTTTGCCACAGAATTGACAACTAACCTTGTTAGGACAATTAACATTGGAATGTCCACTATTGCTGCATATTGTACACCAAACCTGTCTTCGTATGTCCTGTGTGGTTCGCAAATCTTCGAGCTCACGACGAAGTTGAGCTACTTCATCAACAGTGTGGGGCGGGGGCGGCGGCACGACCTTCTCTTCTTGGCGACTTTGCTGCATTCTTAAGGCTTCCAACTCCTTCCTGAGTTGCCCGATAGGATCCAAGTCTGATGCATAATTTGATTGGGCCTCCCCTTCAAAATGTAATCTAGCCTCCTCAATGCGCGATGCAGTTGCAACAAAATCATCAAGTGTTGCATCCAATCTAAGAGATTCACGAAGCTTCTGCTGAGATGACTTGGGCAGAGCTTTCTCTATCCATTTTTTTACCAAGAAATCACCTGGAGCATGTGGCAGACGTGAAACAAGTGCTTTTGTTCTAGTGTGAAGTTCATGAAAGGATTCACCTGATCTCAATTTTAGGTTCTCTAGCTGATCTAGAGCTCTTTCCGAGGAGTTGCTTGGTCGGAATGTCTGCGAGAATGCCGTCTTCAGTGCCTCCCATGTAGTGAAGTGTCCATCTGCATATTGACTATACCATTTGTCTGCAAGGCCTTCCAATGTAGATGGGAAGAGCACCAACATTGCATCCTCTCGATTCTGCAATCCTCGTCCACGACATAATGAGACGAATCTCCTCACGTGGTCATCCGCATCCTCATAAGCCAATCCCTTAAATGTAGGGAACTTGATGTTCAACCTAGAGAGTAAATGAGAAAGTTCCTCCATTGGCACTGGTGCTTCTTCTGAAGTATCAGAGGAAAAATCTAACGTCCTCCTCAGCTTCTCTTTTGAAAGCGGGGTTGAAGCCAAATCGATGGAAAAATTTAAGGGTAGAGGGGTACTAGCCGAAGGTAGAGCTGACTTCTTGAGGCTCTTTTGTACACGAAGGGGTTCTCTGTCTACTCGAGTGTGGGTCATATACCCACTCACAGAATGCAAAAAATCAAGAAATTAATGCAATGACAACTATATAGTGCACACTAGATACCTCACACAAAAATGCAAGTATCCCACCGGGTGTGCCAAACTGTAGAGGAGGTACTGGGGTATCCACTTTCAACAATATCAAATTGTATACATTTCCAGTACTCCGTCTACTCAAGGGAGGTTCTCCTTAGGGAAGTATACCCTGTGACATTCTTGTGTGCAGGTACTTTCATGATAACAGAGAAACCAATAGAAGTGAAAATGTTCAGTTATAGAGAAAGGATCAATGACAAGTGCTCTTGAGAGAGGAAATCACTTCGTAACTTTGAAAATGATTACAGAGAGCTAAAATACTACAAAAGGATGTAACAGTGGGCTAGCATGCCATTCCAAAACTAACTAGCAACAATACAAGAGAGAGACCAACAAAGTGAATACAACAAAGAAGATGACTTGATCCTGAAGAAATTCACCGATGCATGCCAATGACTAGATCCAAGCCACTCAATCACCCTGTAATGCTAATCACCAACTTCACTGGAGGCTCACACTCTATATAATCATCACAGAGTGACCTCCAACAGTGTGCTTGTAGCAACAGAGTGCAGAGAGTAGACCAAAAAATAGCCTCAACTAGCATCAACAAGTGATGGTAGTGATGATACCCAGTAGTCCACACGATTCAGAGTACTCAAATCAGATTCAAATTACTCTCCCAATGAATGCCAAAATGAGTGCCAAACATCTGTTTATATAGACCCAGAGTGGCCAAGGGTGGCCTTGCCAAATTCCAGCCTTAAGTGCCGCATGCGCCAAAGTGGTGGTCCAGAGGTGGAGGAGAGGACTAATTTTGGATCTGGTAGCCAACTTCAATGAGGCCCCCAATTTTAGCTTCTGACACCGCCAAAGCTTAGCGGCAATATTCCCTGCATTATTTTCCATTCTGACACATTACTGACAAAATATGCTCCGCCCGTCATTTGCTGCCCAAGTAGCTCATGGTGGAGCCCATACTAAGTCGATAGTCGCCCTCCAAGGATGTCATCACGTAATCGCCCAATGATAGAAGGCGAGTGATCGCCTTTGGAGAGGTTTTGGGAAAAATACGTGGTCGCCCTGTTTTCCATAAGACCACATGGTGGTTGGTCACCTTGCCTTGTGGTAAGTCACCATGGTTGATCGCCCAATTAGCACAAAAAGGGGGAGAGGTGGGGTAGCCCTAGGCGAGTGCATGTGGCCGATAGGAGGAGTGAGTCGCCCAAGGCAATTAGGAGGAGACTAGGAGGAGTGAATCGCCCAAAGTGGGGGTTTGGAGGACTGTCGCCCAAATTGGCCTTCAAGGAGGAGGGTCGCCCATGTGGCTTTCAAGGACGAGGGTCGCCCATAGTGGCTTTCACGGAGGAGGAGGCTCGCCCATTTTGCATATTTGTAGCCTAAGAAGGCGTCGCCCAAGTTTGCAATACTAGTGAGTGCTCCTTGTACCAAGCCGATTCGTACCACATGGGCGTCGCCCACTTCCCATAGATATAAGTAGATTTCCCAAGAATGAAGGCGTTGCCCACGCCCACTTGCAAGTATATATATTTGCAACAAGTATATACATGAAGCGCTCAATCTTCAATACTTTTGGTTAATTTGAAAACAAAGTGGTGACTTGACGAATAAAGATTGGAGTTCTTTCAAAGGGGTTCATATGGGCGAAGGGGTGAGCAATGGCTAGAGCCCACCTATAGAATACATTTTTTTTGCCACAACTTTGTAAGGTTAAGGTCTAACATGGTTGGTCGCCTTGGGCTAGCGTCGCCCATGAGGAGAAAAGGTGGTTGCCTTGGGCTAGGGTCGCCCCATGAGGAGGAAAGGTAGAGGCTCACCTAGGTAGAGGGTGGACTAGGTAGAGGGTGGCCTAGGTGGAGGGTCGCCTAGGTAGAGGGTCGCCTAGGTAGAGGGTGGCCTAGGTAGAGGGTGGTTGCTCAAGTGGGTATGAGTATAGCAAATGGGTGAAGGGTTGAACAAAGGGCTACATCTTGCCAATAGAGTGTGTTTTCTGCTACATACCTGCACGATTAAGAGTCACCAAAGTTGATTGTCTTGCATCCACTTCCTCCCAAAGACTTTGCTTCAAGTTGCTCATGTTTTAACACTTCCCAGAAGCTTCTCCTCAAATAAAGTGGATCAAATGCTAGCAAGCTCACCTGCTCTACAATTGTATTTAGCTGCTAATCCTATTTTTCATGCTAGGACTAAACACATTGAGATTCAATATCACTTTCTAAGAGAGAAAGTGATGGATAAAGAGATTAAAGTCATACATACTTCAACAAAAGATCAGATAGCTGATATGCTAACCAAAAGCTTGGATGGACCAAAGCTACAGAGATTCAAAGACATGGCAGGTATAAAGAAGATAGAGAAAACCTCAATTGATGATTGACGGGGAGCTGTTGGTGCAGGGCAATCAACAATTGAAGTTTTGGATGAAGAATTGAAGTCAAGGACTGAAGAAAAAGACCAAGTCCTGAATCATGAAGGAAGTGCATATCCAGGAGATAAAGATGTGTATACATAGGTACATTATTTTAGAGTCAGTTCATCATATACTTTTGTATGGTCATGAGCTTGCAAAAATTTGCCTATATATACAAAGAAATGTCGGGGCAAAGTAGAGAGATTATGTGAGAACAAGATTTGAGAGGAGTTAGATGTCATTAGAATTTTAGAAGTGAGTAGAATCTCTCTCATTACTCAGATGTAAGAATTTCTCAGAAATGAAAAATGTTGCACCCGAACTTTTTGTACATTCTCCTTTTGTGCTTGATCATTTCGAGAATCCTTTTGTAGATTTCTAAGTCCATAGTTAATGAGTCTATGGTTAAAGTTTGAGAGTCTAATTGTAAACAAGCCGTGAGAATTATGAATAGGAACATTCATATGTGAAGAAGTGTTCATTGGTTCCTGAAACAGGCGCAAAATTTGATGTTAATGTTTTGTTCAGTTCTCCTTCCACAGTGTAAAGTTTTGAGCAAGCAAGCACTCAATCTTTAAGTTGAAAGGTAAGCTATATGTGGTTAAAAGCATTTTCATAAACGGGTTCTAGATTGAGAGAACCAAGTGTTAAAAGTTATAGGTGTCTAAATCGACTTCTCGGAAGAGCAGTTTTAGACATAGGTAACTGGTTGAGATTATTTCTCAAGATATACTGAATCTTTTGGAGTAATTCAACTTGGAGAAGGTGGGAAAACTGTAGGCGACACCTTGTGCAAAGTTTCATCAAATACTTTACACAATTCATAAGTTAATGAGAGAGATATGTGCAGCAAACTTTCTGTGTAGTCATCTTCTTCACAAATTTTTCAAAATCTTTATAATTGATCATTGATCCTCTAAAATTGGTGAAGGTTTGAGTTATTCTTGTTATAGAGGTGCTCTAACTACAAGAGTAGCTTGTTCTTTTGGAGATTAAAACTCTCCATCAAAAACTCTAATATGAATCTAGAAGACCATTCATAATAGTCTACACATGTGAATTGCCAAGCAAGACTTGTCCAGTAGAAATCAACTGCTTCTTCAAATCTTTGATCTTTGTCAAAAAAGTTTCCATTGAATCTCCTTCATTCATGTGCTCACCCTCCGACTATTTTTGGAGGTAAGAAACATGAGCCTCATTCCTTGCCTAGTATAAAGTGGTAAGTATATCCCAAGTATCCGTTGCTATTCTTCAAGAGCAAATGTGATGAATAATGGCACGTTTGCTAGGCAAGCCTATCAATGCATGTGCCTAAGCATCTTTGCCATCCCAATGAATTTGCTTTACAGTAGGTGCAATAGGAACCACAACACAAACAAGAACATGAATAAGGTCTCCATCTTCAACACCATCTACATCATCTTCAGTAACTGTATTTGCAGGTATAATAGGATGTATTTCAACACTTTGCACAATATTCCATAGTACTTTTGCAACCCATACATGACACATCATATAAGACCATAATGGGTAATTGGTACCACCCAACTTATCCTCAATAGCCAACATGTTGGTGTTCGAGGTCTACAAAAGCATGTGAACAACACAAGGAAGAAGAAGAAGCTTGGAGCACAACAGACAATATTGAATATATTACCACTAGAATGTAAAAAGATAAGTGATCCATCAGGGTTATAGGTGTTCACACATATCACTACCTTAATATATCAACAAATCCCCCTTGGGAGTGATGCGGTGAACAAGGAGCTGGTACTCATGTATAAGGAAGTGCCAAGCTATGTGGAATCAGTAGAAAAAAGGAAGTAAGCCCAAAGCTTTGTGGAAAGCTTCAAACTTCTCCCTAGGTATAGCCTTTGTGAACAGGTCTACAATGTTCTCATGTGTGGGCACATATGCCAAACTAATCTCTTCAACAGAGAACCTCTCCCTGACTTAGTGTGAGTATGGAACATAGAGTTCCTCGCAACTGCCAATGCACTGTAACGATCAGTGAAGATGGTGGTGGCAGAAGACTCAGCAACACCCAAATCAGCCATAAGGTGTCTAAGCCACACAAAATCAACGATCACTATGAAAGCCGCCCTATACTCAGCCTCACAACTAGAAGTGGCCAGAGTAGGCTGCTTCTTGCTCAACTAATATGCACGAGCTACCAAGCATGAAGCAATAGTAACCAGCCTAGTTAGAGTAAAAAAAAGCATGTAAATGTGGTGGTAGTGATCCCCCCTTAAGATAAAACAATCCAAGTAGCTGGGTACCACTCAAGTAGCGAAAGATGTGCTTAACCACATGCCAATGCTTGACACTTGGGCAATGCATAAACCTGCTCATTTGTGAGATAGCAAATTGAATATCTAGTCAAGTAATGCAGAAGTAAATCAAGCATCCAACAGCCTGCTGATAGAGAATAACATCAAATGCATCTCCAGCATCATGAAGTCTCAACCATAAACATGTCTCCATAGGAGTGGTAATGGGTTTACAGTCTTCAAGGCCAAAATAATGCAATAATGTGTCAATATATTTTGTTTGACACAAAGCCATTCCATCATCAAATTGCATAAACTGAATGCCCAAATAATGATGCAAATGCCATAAAACTGACATCTCAAATGAGCTATGCACATCATTTGCATGTCATCAATATACACATCAATGATCAAAAGCACATCATTTGCATGCTTAACATATAAGGTGCTCTTAGTTGGCCTGTTCTCAAAACCATGTGCAATCAGATAGGCATGTATCTTTTCATAGCAAGCACGTGGTGCTTGCTTCAAACCATATAATACGTTTTTCAATATGCACACTTTCTTTTCATGCCCTTTCTTCACAAAGCCATGGGGCTGAAAGACATACACTTCTTCGTGCAAGTCACCATTCAGAAATGTAGTTTTAATGCCCAACTGATGTACATTCCAACCATAATGAGCTGCAAATGCATAGATGCTATGAACAGTAGTCATTCGGCATGTAGGTACAAAGGTCTCATCAAAATCAATGCCTCTTTCTTGCACATAACCCTTTGCAACAATCCTAGCCTTATATTTGTCAACTGTTCCATCAGGCTTATGCTTCAGCTTGTATACCCATTTAGTGCCAATGGCGTCCTTGCTAGGAGGCAAGTCACATAAAGGCCACGTACCATTTTTACATGATAGCATTATATTATGATTGCATAGTAGCCATCCAATTTTCAAAATTTTGTGCTTCATCAAACGAAACAGGCTCATGCTCATCACACAGAGTAGAGGTAGCCATAACATAACAATCTGATGCAAAAGAGGCACTGTGAGGGTGTTAATGAGTATGATATGATAGAGGTGCATTTAATTTACTATCATGCAAAGTCTCCACCAACCATTTTGGCATAGTTTTTGCCTCCTCAATATCAACTCTCTCATCAACAAGTGCATCATATAAATCTGCATAAAAAATGGAATGATCTGCATCATCACATGAGACCTATAAAGGCTGAGAAGTTGCCTCATTAGGACCAACATTAGACTATCAACATGTAAAAGGAGGTACCAAAGTGTCTTACATGTTTGGAGCTAACTGATGTCTCCTTAGTACGTGAAAGTAATGGCTGAATAGCATCTTCCACAAAAACATCACGGCTAACCAAATTGTGTTTAGTCTGTGGATGATACAGACAATAGCCTTTTCTTTGACAACTATACCCAACAAAAATACATTTCACTACTTTATCATCCGATTTCTTGCATTGTTGTTCATGAACTAATGCATATGTCAGACAACCAAAAACACATAGGTGAGCAACAAATGGCTTGCAACCATGCCAAGCCTCATATGGAGTGATAGACTGCAATGCTTTAGTGGGACACATGCTAAGTACATATGCTGCACACATGACACCCTCAAGCCAAAAACTATGTGGTAAAGCCTGACTCTTGACCATACACCTTGCCATCTCCATTAGTGACTTGTTCTTCCATTCAACAACTCCATTCTATTGAGGTGTATATTGCATTGTACACTGATGTTTTATCCCATGTTTAGCCATAAATTTATTAAAGTCAGAAGACATATATCACCCCCTCGATTAGAGTAGAGGGTTCCCACTTTACAGTTTGATATATTTTTATCCAAACCTAGAAAATTTTTGAAGCACATAAACACTTTGGACTTTGCTATCAATGGATACACCCATTCATGCCTAGAGAAATCATCAATCAAAGTCATGATGTAAAGATAGTTTCCAAAAGATAGGACCACAGACATCATTGTTAACAAGCTGCAATTTTTGAGTAGCTCAAAGTGAATCATCTTGCATTTTGCCCAAAATACAACCTTCATATACATGCTTACCAAGGGCCTCAAGTTTGGGCAGAGAGGACACCATTTCATATTTTTGTAGGCATAGCAAACTAGCAAAATCTAGATGACCAAAGCGTGCATGCCAAAGCTTTGCATTTGATAAACCATGAGAATCATGTACTGCACATGTTGAATCATTCATAGATTTTTCATAGTCTATGAGCTTATACAACCCATGATATAAAATGCCAAAAGCAAAAATGACATTGCCATTTGACAGATCATGAACTGTACACCTGTCATCAACAAATTTCACAACCAAACCAATCTTGGTTAGAGCTAAAACTGATAACAGATTCTTCTTGATCCCTGGCACAAATAAAGCATCTGACAATGTAAAAGAACTACCATCACCAATAGTCAGAATGATCTTACCAACTCCCATAATAGGATAAGGGAGTTGTTGGCACATGTGATAGTATGCCCTATAGGTGCAGGCTCAAGTCAAGTGAAGAAACTGTGCTGCAAGGTAATATGTTTGGTTGCCCCACTATCAAAGTAACAACCATCTGAGTCTACTACAAACATACACTGTTCATGTGAAGATGGGTCAAAATTCCAAACTTCATTCTGCACAAGATTAGCAGACTTTGTTTTGGGTGTTGAGGCTTGTGCAACAACCATTCAAGCCTCTTTCTTCCTTGCCTCTTTAGTAGCCAATTCTAGAAAACTCTTTATGACATGATCGTTTTCTTTACAATATTTGAAAAACATTTTTTGCTTTTCTGTTTTCTTCTCGTCTCTGTCATCCTTCTTTGATTGTGCAGAATTAACAGATTTTTGCTTACTAATAGAAGAGCTCTATTTACCTTTGCCCCTCCGACTAGCCATGAAAGCTTGATCTGCAACATGCATAATGGACTTGTTCTACCTAGATTGATCTTCCTCAAATAGAACAGAGACTAACTCCTCAAATGTTAAGGCATTTGGATTACCTTTCATCATCAAATGAAGAGTAGAAGCAAAACTCTGATATGAATCAGGAAGACCATTTAGAATAGTCTGCACAGGTGAACTATCAAGCAAGACATCATCAGTAGTAATCAATTGTTCTTTCAAATATTTGATCTTTGTGAGAAAATTATCCATGGAATCACCTTCATTCATGTGCTCACCCTCCAACTATTTTCAGAGGTAAGCAACATGAGCCTCATTCCTTGCATGGTATAAAGTGGTAAGTATATCCCAAGCATTCTTAGCTGTTATGCAAGAGTGAATGTGAGGAATAATGGCACGTTTGATAGACAAGGTTATCAATGCATGTGCCTGAGCATCTCTACCATCCCAACAATTTTGCTCTACAGTAGGTGCAACAGGAATCACAACACGAACAACAACATGAAGAATATCATCATCTTCAATGCCATCTGCATCACCTTCAACAATTGTGTTTGCAGGTGTAATAAGATATGTTAAACGCACGTTGCCGTCACAGGCGCGTTTAAACTCTTTTGGGTTCTTGGGAGTGGTAGGGGTCTGATAGTCAGAGGCCCTATAACTTGATTTTCCCAATTAACTTATCCCCACCATAGTATATTAACATTCAAACCTCTATTTACTACGAATTAGTGTCAATACTCTGGTTCGTTCTCTCATAGACTTACTGTTCGTACTCTAGTTACTACTTTCTCAATACGTAGCATCGGAGTATTCATTACCGTAACACAGACTTCATTACCATAACTTAATGGAACTGGACTAACCGCAAGTTAATGTAATCAAAACAAAGACGAAAAAAAAAGATAGTACTAATCAGATTTCCCAAACACAACACCGCGGTAACTCCACAGAATGCAATCACCTAGATAGACAGTCTGGCGATTCTACTGGTCATCACCGGAGCGTCCTTTCATTGCTTTATAAGTAGTTACAACTCTTCGCAACGACCTTTCGGTTCGTGCGGAATATGAAACCTTTCAATTCATGTGGGATATGAAAATACAGGAATTATGAAAATATGAAGTGCCAATCTGATGGCTTACACTGGCACGCACGGTGGACTTGAACCCGCAATGGAATAAAATCTAGGGCTCATCTACTATACCCTGTAGATACATGGTTCTAGCTAATTTAAATGTTCTGGCAATTTTCTGCTTCAGGCTATCCAGCATTTTCTTTATAGTGTCTGGTTCGACTAATTGGGTGTCAGTACGAACAGAGCTTGCTGCAATTACTTGTGTCATCAAAATGTCAGCCTGTGTCTGCAAAAATGCTTCCTGTAAATAAAAATCGTTCGCCAGAGCTGCATCACATCTCAATTTCATGTCTTGAATTTGTTTATCAATTCTAGATAATCTTTCTGCTTGACAACCAAGCTGCTTTTCTCTTCTCTCCAGTTCGTGTGATTGATACTGAATGGTCTGGTAATAGGCATCTCATTCCCTTCGAATCGCTGCAACCTCTTTCTGGAGTTGAGCGGTTAACGTCATCTGCGTTTTAAGAGCAGAATTCGCTTCAAACAGATTTGCATTTGTGAAGTGGAGTTCTGTATTAGTTTGCTTTGCTAAATTTGCCATTTCCTGTCCTTTTTGCACGACTTCATCTAGTTGAACTCGCGTATCTTCCAATAAATTTCCAAGTGCTATGCAAGCATCTTCTTTATCCTAGACTAACTATTTTAACTGGAGAATCTCTGCATCAGCAACACTTAATAAATCATCTTTGTCTCTTAGTTCAGCCAATGCAGCATCTCTTTTGCTGATCAATGATTCTTTTTCGACAAGTTTAGCCTGGAGTTGTTGAATCTGTATGTGTAGAGCATGATTTTGTGCCTTTACTACATCTACCTCTTCTTGTAATGGGGTAATACCTGCTTCAAGAACATCGACTTTGTGTTGTAATTCATGTCGGATATTATCAGTAACCTCCTTCATCTGTATTGGTAGTTGTTGCGACAAATGGATCAACATATGACCCATGGATGCTAACTCAGTAAACATGGGAATTGGAGGAAAAAGAGGAGGAGGAAGTGGTTGGGATGAAGAAGCCATCAAGAGGTGATGGGAAGAGGGCGGAGAATAATTAGGGGAAGAAGAAGAGGAATCCGGTGCTTCAGGGACAATAGGTTGAATGGGGACAATGGACTCGATCAGAGGTATGGGTGGAGGAGTGGGTAGAAGAGTGTTGGGTACCAATACTATTCCGGTAAGTTGCTGTGTAGTTGCTTCAGTATGGGCAACTACAAAATCTACTGCCGCAATCAATTCCTCGAAAATTTCTGCAACAATAACTTGCGCATCTTCTTTCACATCTTGTTTGGACTGTTGCTGAGAATTTTCCCGAGAAGAGCTTTCCGTAGTATTGGCAGAGGATGCACTATGTTCTTGTTGCCGGATGGGAGAAGACTGGGTAGACGAATCAAGGTGAATTGAGGTAGCAGTGTCGTGGAAAATTTCTTCTTCATTTCTTTCTTCTTCATTTCCAGCGGTAGAACCTTGCACTTGACTGTCAGAAGAGCTTATCCGTCTGCGTTTCCGGCAAAGGAGTTGGAAGAGATCTTCATCATCGTCTTCGGTATCTTCAAGTATTTGAGTAGATTCCTCATGATATAAGATTGGAGCGTTTGGAGGTGGTTGCGCTGCTTGGAGGGTCGGAAACAAAAAAGTAAGGATGTGCGGAAGACAAGAATGCGGCAGATCTCCTTTGTTAACATGCTTTATGACCGTAACGCATTCATGGTGAATGCGCCGAAAATAATAGGAAGCAAAATTAACAGGCTCCCGAGAAGCCATGTCAATCATTGAGTAGAACGGGCGAGAAATCCCGTAGGTACATTGCTGCAGGTTTAGTATGGCAACCAAAAATTGCAAGGCTGTTCGTTCAAGGTCAGGGCGACACAAGATAGCGTACTCATTCAATGAGTACCTTGGGAACAATTCAACCATAGTGGCTACCGGAAGGTTAGGACCATTCTCTCGTCCTTCCAGAGAGAGTCGAAAAGCTGTAGCAAATGACTGTAAGGTGATTACTACACGAGATGGAAAACATGTAATTGGCCAACTCTGTTCTATAACACGAGTGGCGGCAATTGCAGCAATAATTTGGGCGTAATACGGATGACACTCCACTAAATGCCAAGGCAATTCAGCGAAGTTTGATAAACCTCGGATACGCAAGAACTCACTCACGTCGTGAGGGAGTCCATCACGGAAGGCAACGAAATTAGCCAACGCTTCCATGATGCGTACGCGAAAGCACAAGGTCACGAATACATAGTGATCACAGAAAATACAGAACACACAAGGCACACCGACACAATAGCGATTAACAACGAAAAGAACAAGATTAAGTAGATACTCGGCAACGGGAGGCGATTTGAAATTGCTAATCATCGCACGATGTTGAGATGATAACCTTCATAACTATGGCGTGCATGCATGTGCAGAATCGATAATGCAGGGCGGCTGTTGACCATAATTAGATATTAAAACGAGGATATTTACAGGCTTATTCAACTAACACGCAAAAATAAAAAGAAAGTAAATAACACGTGGAAAAACAGAGAACACGTCAATGAGAATCAGGTGCTTGTTGATACAGCCGCAACTTTGAACCATTGATCACTTTAGGAAGAGGAATTCCGATCAAAGTAGTCAACCAAAAAGTAGCTGGGCCCACTTGTTTACTAATCCGGTAAGGGCCAAACCACCGTAATTTGAATTTTCCAGCCGCACGATTTGATTTAGCATTATAAAATAACACAAGCTGTCCCATCGAAAAAACTGGAGTTTTGAGATATCTATCATGGGTACGAGCTTGCCGCAATTGAACTTCTTGAAGAACTAGTAAACTTTTCCAGCGATGTTCATCCAAGTCTCTGAGTGCTTCCAACCGAAATGGCAAAGAGTCTTCAGGTAACAATTTCTAAGTGATGGCCACGCGTAAGCTTGGCACTACAATTTCCATTGGCACTATTGCTTCCAGTCCATAGGCAAGCTTGAAAGGAGTCAGTCCGGTTGCTACTTTATATGTAGTCTGGTATGCCCATAATACTGCAGGAAGTAATTGGTCCCATCTTTCTGGTGATTCCACAACCAATTTGCGTAGCATACTTAACAAGGTCTTATTAGTGCTTTCCGCCAATCCATTGGCACGAGGATAGTACGGTGAACTGAATTTATGCAGAATTTGAAAAGTGTGTGTGAGCACTCGCATTAAATTATTAGCAAAGTGTGTTCCTTGGTCTGTCACAAGCTCCAGAGGTAATCCATAATGCGGGAAAACGTCCTTCATCAGACATTTTGCCACCGAAACAGCTGTGGCGGACCATAAGGCCCAAGCTTCTGCCCACTTGATAGCATAATCTGTGCATGTCAGAATGTAGCGATTGTTGCTAAGGATTGCTGGAGGTGTGATTGGTCCAATAAAATCAAGACCCCATTTCTGAAAAGGTTCCAAAGGTAATACAGGTTGTAGAGGAAAGAACTGACATTGTAAAGGTTGTCCAGATCGCTGACAAGTGTCACACTGCTACACAAACTGAGTCACGTCTTTATACATAGTAGGCCACCAGAGCCCACTTTGCAAAATTTTTCGGTGCGTTAAATTTGCTGCAAAATGTCCACCGGAAGGTATTGAATGTGCCATAGCAATAACCGAGTTTAGTTCATGTGGAGGAATTGTCACCCTAGCACAATGGTGAGTACCAACGTGAGGAGATACACCTCATAAATGTCAATCCGTGGAGACGTGAGGACCGGTATGAAGACCGCGAGCAAGTGATGGCACAAGTGCGTGAGTGAAAGCACACAAGCATGCACACACATACACACACACGCGCACAAGGTAAGAGCAAAGAGTGGAACAATGGAAAGCTTCGATTACCAAAGAGCTCTCTTACAAAACTGAAATCTACAACAAGCTAACCCCAAAAATGAGCTCTCCAGCCCTTTTTATAGTTTTTGAGTGGTTTTGGCCCTGTCCAGACCTAGTGTCCGGCCTAGTTAAAAAATAGGTTCCAGGGCTTATTTGGGGGCTCAAACGGAGTCTAAAAATCATGAAAATTGGTAGGATGGTAGATCTAATACTCCTCAAGCTCGAGGACTCCTCGGCTTGGACAAAATGGAGTTACAAAAATGAAAAATGGTATTTACAATGGTTTTTAGTGATAAAAATCACTATTTTTGTAGGGATTTCTTTTGAAAATTTGACATGTGCTTCTTGGAGCTCCCTACTTGCTCCTTCTTCTTGTGTGTCCACTTCCTTGGTGCGCTTCCATGCTTTGTCCTTGACCTTAAGCTTCAACACTCCCCCCCCTCTTGAGTCTGTCGTCCCTGACAGACCCTTGTTGTAGTGGTCGTTCCATGTAGTACGTTGAGAGGTAGCGTCCTTTGCGTCCGACAGGGGCGATCCCTCTTCCCAATGTATCCTGGTCGTTTGTCTGGTTCTTCACTTTGCCACTGTTATCTCTTGCAGTTTGTAGTCCCTTTGTACGTACTTCTGCCTTGTATTCCATCTGGGTGGTGCATTTGTGAGTTTTCCAAAACTGCTAGCTGCTCAAAGGATGTGGTCAAATGTTGATTGTGAGCAACTCTCGGTGGTGGATGGCTCCCTTGTTCTGTGGATGTTGCTTGTGCTTTTGGCTTCCAAACCCATATCCTGGGTGAGTGCCTGCTTATTTTTGTAGAAGGGTTGAGTTTATCTTCTTTTGGTTTTTGTGCTCTGTCCTTACCCTTGGCTTTCCTTGTCTTCTTTGTTGAGACCTTTTGCATGGCGGGGAGCATAGGTCTTTGTACGTGTAAGAGCTTCTTGGGTACCCACATCTGTAATCGCCCTTGTTGAGCTGTAGCTAATTTTTTAGGCACCCAAATTTGTACTTGATTGTGGTCGGCGTTCATTGATAGCTTCGGTACCCAAATTTGATGGATTCTTCGTGCTTGACCCTGTCGTAGGTGCTTGGTCCTTTTGTGGTCATGGTCGATCTGGTTGGGTGGGAGTCCTTGAGGCAACATCGATGGTTGTACGCCTTTCTTTACCCAGATCTGTGTCATGCCCAACACTTCTTTCTTCTTGAGGGCTCGTTGTCTATTTGATAGACTGGCGGTCTTGCACTGTTTGGCTTGCTTCTGAAGTTGAGCTCCTGTGGATGCTTTGCACTTTAAAAAACAAGAAGAAGGTTCATCTTGCCTTTGCGACTGTCCTCCCGTGATTGCGTCCGTTTGGATCATAGAGCTTTTGACATCTACAACATCTTGTTCGAGAAGATTAGCCTTAGAGGAACAAAGAGAGTGTGTGGTGTCAGTTTCAGTGGGTATGCGATTCTCCAATTCTAATGTAATGCATTGATTATATACCCAAACTTGAAGAAGTTGACTTCTTAGGTTCAAGTTGACAGCATGGTCGTAAATCCAATCTTGACCCAAGACAAGTGGCTCTGTGAGGTCCTCATCATGACACACTAGCATTTCGACTTTTATTGGAACATCTTGAAGGTAGACGGGAAGTTCCACCTCGCCCAAACAGGGTGTTTCCACACCTCCTAATCCTATGAGATAGGCTTCTATGGGCTTGATGTCCAATTGCAGGTCTTGGCAGTATGAAAGTCTAACTGCACTAGTTGCTGCTCCTGAGTCAACCAATGCTCTCACAGTCCTTACACTCTTTCCTTGTCCTACCTCTATAGTCACAAAGGGCCGTCGATCAATTATTCGAGAAGTAGTTATGCCCGATTTTTGGCACATGTCCATGTGATATTTTGGAGCTTTTGTGTTGACATCTAGGCCTAGCCGCCGTAACTTATTTCTTCTGATACGCTCTCTAGCCTCTGCTTGTGCTTCTTCTCTAACCCTTAACTCTTCTTCTTTTCGCTTCTTAGCAGAGTTGAGTCTCGTGAGCATTTCCTCTGTAAGAGGTTCTTGATATAACTTGACTCGGCATCCACTAATATAGTTTGGTAGGATATCACCTTCTAAAGTGGCCAATTGCACTGCACCGCTAGTGGAGAGTCTATTAATGATCATGGGTCCGTATCCTCGTTTCTCCAATTTGCGGGCATGTTGCTTTAGCGTGTAAACCAGTACTAGATCACCTTCCTTCAATCCTTTATCCTTTACATGGGCATCAAAGTATGCCTTTTGCCTTTTCTTTGCAGCATAAATGCCTGCTGCTGCCCGTAGCCTCGTCTCACCTAAGCGTTCTAGATCCAAGATCCTGGAAGACAACTCATGTCCATTCCACTCATGCTCGTGTGCTACTTTCAAGGCTGGGATTAGGAAGTCCAAAGGTAGCACGGCATTCTGTCCAAAGACCATCTGAAATGGGGTAGCATTGAGCACCGTTTTGTAGGCAACTCGGTATGCCCAAACAGCATGATGAAGTTGTTTGTCCCAATCAGAGCGTTTATTATTTACAAGTTTCGTCAATACGTTACATAGGATCTTGTTCGTGCTCTCGGCCTGTCCGTTGGCTTGTGGGTGATAAGGTGCAGACTTCTTGTGTATCACCATGAATTCTTGAAGGAGATTTTCAATGACCTCATTCAAGAAGTGCGTACCTCTATCACTGACCAACTCTATTGGTAATCCGTATCTGGTGAACACGTTCTCGAATAAAAACTTGGCCGTCGTTTGAGCATCATTCTTCGTTGTGGCTTTTACTTCCACCCACTTTGTAAGGTAATCTGTGGCTACAATAATGTATTCTGCATGGGAGTTTCTAGCTGGGGGGTTAATAGGACCAACAAAGTCTATACCCCACTTTGAAAATGCACGTCCTCCCATCATTGGCCTTAAAGGCATCTCGTCTTTTCTTATCGGATATTGGGCACGTTGGCATGTGTCACATTTCTTCACATAAGTATGTGCATCCATATGAAGAGTGGGCCACCAAAGTCCTGAGAATAAAATGATCTTAATTACTCGGTCAGGCCCAAAATGTCCACCTGCAGCACCGCTGTGTGCAGTTTCTAAGACTTTTAAATAGTCTGATTCATGAACGCACAGTCTTAGGTAACCATCCTTGCCTCTTCGATATAGGTTGTCTCCTACTAAGGCATAGTCTTGAGCCTCTTGCTCCATGCTCCGTTTTCTTGCAAGACTAGCCTGATTGGGTAATGTTCCCGATCTCATGAACTCAACCAATGGAGCACTCCAATCGGGGATTAATGACACGTGATAAAGAGTGGCATGCTCCACTGGGGGTCTCTTCTGGCACACTGTACAATTCTGGATCCACTCCTGTATTTCTTTGTCCATGCTAGGCCAATACACTCCTAAACGTTTTAAATTCTGCAATGTTCGTTGTTTAGAGTAATGATTTCCTAGCAATCCCTCATGGGCTTGTTGCATCCAACTAGTATGTTCGTCGTCCTCAACACAACAGGCTAATATGCCCTCGGTATCTTGCTTGTACATACTTCCGGCTAATATTTGATACTTTTGTGATTTTACGATTTCTTCTTTGCTTGTTTTCACATTCTTATTTGCAGGACCGAAGGTTAGGACTGGCACCAACTTATTTGCCCATTTAGGAACAACTTCCAAATTGAACAGATAAGCATCGGGCAATTCATCAGACACTCCTAGCGGTGGCTCTCCTGAAGTGATGCGAGAAAGATGGTCTGCCCTAAGATGGGTTCTACCTTTCCTAACAACAACTTCAAAGTCGTATTCCATTAGTAAGAGGAACCATCTTACTAAGCGGCCTGTATTGCAAGGTTTATTGACCAAATATAGTAAAGCTTGATGATCAGTGAAAAACTTGAACTTATTGGCCAATAGATAGTGTCTAAACTTCTTCACGGCATATACCATACCTAAGCCTTCTCTCTCTGTTGTGGTATAATTTCGTTCAGCTGCATTTAATTGCCTACTAGCATATGCTATCGGCAAATCTAGGTTTCCTTCACCCGTGGGTTGTGCTAGCACACATCCTATTGCATGATTGGAGGCATCTACATGGACATGAAAGGGTTTGCTCCAATCCGGAGTAGTCAATATTGGTGCTGTGCACAAACGTCTTTTCAGTTCGTTGAAGGAATTCTCGCATTCCTCGTTCCACTCAAAATTTGTTAGCAACCCGTAAAGAGGTTTAGCTATGATGGCATACATGTGGATAAACCTACGGTAATATCCACAATGGCCCATAAAGGCTTGTACCTCTTTAACGTTCCTTGGTCTTGGCAGCTCTGCTATCGCTCTTACCTTGTCTTCATCTGTTGAAATTCCATTCTTAGAAACAATGTGACCTAAGATCTTACCTTGTCGTACCATGAACACACACTTTTCTGGGTTCAGACAAACTCGATAATCTCTACACTTGTTGAAGATTTGTCTGAGCTCAGGGATGTGGTAACTTCTTTGTTGGGAATGAGCGCATAAATCATCCACATATACTTCTAAGCTCTTCCGCAAGAACTCTTTGAAGACATGACACATGAGCCTTTGGAATGTTGCAGGTGCATTGGTGAGCCCAAATGGCATCACACGAAATGCAAAGATTCCCCATTCTGTGGCAAAGGCCGTTTTGTGTTGATCTTCGGGGGC
This sequence comes from Ceratopteris richardii, assembly GCA_020310875.1. Lineage (NCBI taxonomy): Eukaryota > Viridiplantae > Streptophyta > Polypodiopsida > Polypodiales > Pteridaceae > Ceratopteris > Ceratopteris richardii. The sequence goes on from CM035429.1 coordinate 146,457,453, forward strand.
AATGGCTACTTGGTTGTAACCTGAAAATCCATCAAGGAAGCTATAAACTTCCTTGCCTGCAACACGCTCCAATAGATGTTCGGTGATTGGAAGTGGATAACTATCTCTGATCGTTGCGGCATTAACTTTTTTAAGGTTAATGCACACTCGCAATTTCCCATTCTTCTTGGGCACCACCACAATGGGGGACACCCATTCAGTGTGCTCAATCTCATAGATGAATCCAGCTTCAATCAGCCTGTCAATTTCCTCCTTTATTTTGGCTGCATAATTGTCATTATATGTGTAGGGCTTTTGTTTAGTGGGCTTGGCATCAGCGGTCATCGGAATTGTATGAGAGCAAATCTTTGGATCTACTCCTTTCAAGTCTCTATAGTGCCATGCGAACACATCCCTATATTCCCTTAATAGAGCTACAAGCTCTGCTTCTTCTTTTGCACTTAGGTCATCTCCTATGTACGTACATCGTTCTTCGTTCCCTTCAATGGTCACTACAATTTTTTTGGTCTTTTCTTTATTGTCATATGCTTCTCCTATAATGGCCTCTCTCTTAGGCATTCGTACCAAAATTTTTCGGTCTTCCACTTCATATTTCTTGAAATTTTCTGGTACTTCAAACAGTGATTCTTCCTCTTCTTGTTTCACTGCTTTTCTTTTCTTTTGCTTTTGACCTCCTTCACTTCCTTCCTTTGAATTTATCGTTTTAATACTCGTGAGGGGTTCTTCTTCTTTTTGGGTTAACACTCCTATGTCTTCTAAATAGTGTTCCTCTGAGTCAAAGTAAGTATCCATCACAATGGATTCTAGATCATCGTCATTCTCTTCTTCTTCTATGAACTCACTAGGATCACACTCTTCCAACAGGGGCTGACACATGAACACTGAAATATCATAACCCTCCTCATCACAATGAGGTGTCCATTGTTCTTCATTGACTGCTATGTCCATGGTAGCTAAGATTTCTACCCAACCATGAGGCTCAAATTCCTCATCTGGAAATATCATCGGTGTATAGGCTGGGTCTTTTATTGGTCTATCTCCTGGGGAAGTTCCTTCTTCTCTCGCTTTTAGGCGCTTTTCCTCTTCCTCTGCGACCTTGCACATCCACAAGTGAGTATCTTCATGCAGCCAGGATGGATCAGGTGAACTTCCAGAATGCACGGAGATTGAATCTTCTTTTGCCTTGTGGATAGGATTCCACTGTAGGGGTGGTACATCTCTGAAGGTGTAATCCTTCAGATTGACCTTGGTGGTGACCCCTAAGTGCTGTAAGTACAAGGAGTTGGTTCCCCAATCCTGTACTATTTGCAATTGTCGTAGGAAGGGTCTTCCTAGGATCATCTCGTAGACATTATTTTTTTCAAAGTCACATATAGCAAATGTATGTTCAAACTCTACACCACAAGTGGTTAGAGTTATCCCTTCAAGCAATCCTAGAGGTCTTTCAAAATGACCATCTGCCATTTGAAGCTTCATTCTAGTTGGTCTTAATGTGGGTTTGCCCCATCGCTTCCACAAGGAGGTGGTCGCAATAGCAACACCAGCACCTGAATCTACGATTGCTTTGGTTGTGTAACCGTGATAGGTGATCGGAAGATAAGTGTTACCTTCTTCACCTTCGCTCATGTCTCCTATCTTGTCGAGAGGTATCTCTGGAACTTTTTGCTTAGAGCCTACTTTTGGCATATTGGATTCAAGTTCTGGAACCTGATCCTTCACATGATTCCATAGCTCCGGTTTTGCCTTGAGCAGCTCCTCTACAGTGAGATGACATTGAACCTTAGTGTTCTTCACAACATCAGTGTTTCTTGGAATCACCGAGTCTTCGTTTCTTACCAATATTGTGGGAGCTCTGATCTGGAGAGATTCAGATTCCCACGGGCCTGTGTAATGAGGCAACTCTTGTAAAGAATTAGATTCACAATCTAATCTTTCATCTTTTTGTTGCTCAGCTTGGTCTCCATAGATAGACGGAATGTCTTGGGGAAATTGATCATGAAGATCATCAATCTCAGGAATAGGAGGGGAATTACCCTTCTCCTTGGCCCATTTCTCTTCCTGTATTTCCCGCAAGAACTCTTGAGAGTACTGTTGAATTGAAGGAGGCATTCCAGCATCCGTGGAATTAGGAACATAAGCTCCCATTGGTGGTGAACTTCCTCTTCCAATAACTGGTTGAGCCTGTGGAGGTAAAGAAATTTGTGGTTTATTTACCAACTGCTCTATTCTTTCTAGTAAACCTTGGAAATGCAAATCCGGTTTGACAGAGTTTGTCTGATTGAACTTTTGACTAGTCTCAAGTATGGCTTGAGCTTGTTCTACCATTTTCATGCACATTTTCATCCGTTCAATCTCTAAATCTGCTCTAGGGTAACTCTTGTCTAGGTTTGCAGCTGTTGGCCCTTCTTGAAGACGAGCCTGGTAGGCCTTGAACATCATGTCCAAGCCTTCTGGGGTTGGATCTGCAAGAACAGACCCTGGTTGTGGGTTATTTACAATGGGTGGTGGGATGGGATGAAGCGAAGTGGATGGACCTTCGGCATGCGAGGGGCTTTGAGATGTAATGTCTTCTATTTTTGTTTTTGTATCCCTTAGGCTTTCTTCTAGCTCGGATAGTTTTTTGTTCCACTTGCGATTAGCCTTCTCTCTGGTATCCTTCCATGTTCTTGGTTTTCTCTTGCTAGGTTCTCCTGCCTCACTTGACTCTGACTGCTCAGCTGGTTTTGCTTGTTGTGCAGCCTGAGCCCTAGTAACTACCTGTACAGGAGCCACATTATTGCTACTTGAACTTGAATCTGCCACTAAGCCTACCACGTTGATGGGTGTGACCTTGGGTGCACTAGAGGGATTCCTAGGACACTCTCTAGGAAGATGTTCCTTGCCGCACTCAGGACAAAAGCCTTGTATTGTGATGTTCTGTCCTATTCCCAGAGCTGGTTGGTGGGGACATTCACGAATGAAATGATTGCCCTGACATCTAAAGCATGGTCCTCTAGGAGCTTGTGGTCTGACTTGTCTCAATTGGGGCCTAGGATTTGGATTCGTATACATGACATTGGAGTATTCTGGCTCCCAATTTTGTTCCATAGGTGGTGTCTCATATTGATACTGAGAAGTCTCACTTTGCTCAGGTGACTCTATATAATAAGCATGTGGACTATCTTCATGGAAGTAGTTTGAACCATGAGCATGAGAATCATTTTCTGAGACCAATGGGGTTAGTGGCACCAATGCTCTATTAGGGTTCTCCTCTGCCATCGTATATTTAACTGGGATCACATTGGCAGGAGCTGGCGGTTGGTTTCCTAGGACAGGTTGTGGCCTATATGGTGCCTGATATTGCTGCTGGTATTGAGGTTGATATTGTTGTGGCCTATAATATGGCTGTTGGTACTGATTCTGATACCTACCCTGTTGGTAAGGTTGCTGATAATTTTGTTTAACAGCCTGCCTATTATAGGGACAATCTTGGGTCGTATGATTTGTATATTTCCTCTCAATGGTGCAATATAGAGCATTAGGGTTTCCTTGGGGTTGAATCATCAATGGACAAACATTAGCCATGTGATCTCCTCCACACGTATAACATCGCTTCACTGAGGTGACCCTTGGCATTTGTCTATTTTGGACTCCTAGCTTTTTGGCCACTTGCTCAGCTATCTCATCTATCTCAGTGGAGGTTTTAGAGGTATGACTTGTAGAACTATCAGAATCCTTATAGAGTTTGGATAGTCCTAATTCCTCACCCAAGTTGTCTTCTATGTCAATGCACATCCGTATACACTCTTCTATGGATCTAGGATCTTTCAGGTATACATATGACCTTAATTTTGTGCTCAATAGGCCATCTAAAAACAGTGCCACCTGTTTGGCTGATGTGGGTAATTCTGGTACAGGGCATCTTTCCAAGTACTGTCTAAACCTTCTTCCTGCAAGTCGCACTGTTTCTTGGGGTGTCTGCTTGAAGCTGTGGATCAAGGATGATGTGTTATGCCTGATACCACTCTTGGAAAATTCTACAATGAATTCTTCTAGCAGCTGACCTATCTCTCTATAGTTGCGACTGTTTAGAGGTTGAAACCAAGCTAAGGCAGTACCCTTAAGAGTCAACCCAAATGCCTCGAACTGGGTGAATAAGTCTTCAACCTGTTCAGCTCTTAGCACTTGTTTGAACTCTGCCACATGATCATAAGGATCTCCAAATCCATCAAAGTAGTTCTTCATTGTCTTAACCACTTGAGAGGGTCTAAGGGTTCTTGAGTGTTCTCGTGGTCTAAGCAATGGGAAATCATGATCATCTCTTTGATGTCTATGAACTCTATGTCTCTCCCTTTCATGTCTTTCCGTTCCATATCCTGATCTGTCTCTGCCTATAATATCTGCAAAGCTTACCTCTGGTCTCTCTCTAGTTCTTTCTCTCTGGGTTTCACGAGTCTTGGATGATCCGGCTCCTTGGAGGCCCTGGGAAACATTAGATCTTGGTGGAGGAAAAATTGATTCACCTTGCCAAGTGTAAGCATGTCTGTCATGATCTGATACCAAGAATAATTTCTGAGATGTGTGATCTAGGTAGGCAGCTTTCCCTGGTGTCTCTGGGTCCTTGAATTCGTAGATGGTGACTAAGGGGCTGGGTTGATCTGGCCTAAATCTCCAAAAGGCTTCCTCCGTTTCTCTATTCACGAATAATTCTATACTTTGATTATCTTGAGGAATCCATTCTGGGGTGAGCACTCTGGTTAAGACTGACTTGCCTCTAGGGGTCTTGGGTTCTCCTCCTAGGTCTTCTTGCTCTAGGTCTCCTATCTCATTCTCAGGCATGATATTTCCAAACTCATCGGTCCTATCTGGTAAGTTGGTAACCACATACATGGTTCCTTCCTTATCAATGTAAGCACCCTCTTCAAACTTGACTACTGGGTGTTCAAGTCCACAGAGTTGGTCAGGATTTTTGAGTTGAACCACTGATCGCCTTAGACCATCCTCATAGATGCGAGCACCTAATTGGTTGGTCCTGATGTACTCCAATTGGGTCTTATAGGGACCTTCTGGTGTCTGTAAATAGGCAAGGCCTGAGCTGCGTGTGGGTCTTTCCATGCCAAAAGACATTTCAGAGTCACTGGTTTCTGAACTTCGTGTGTAAGGATAACCACTAAGCTGTTGAGCCCAAGACTTGGCTGTATGGTTGACACTAGCCTCAGATGATCTAATGCTTTGTCTATCCTTGCCTAAGTGTCTGCCAGATCTCAGGTTCATAAGCCTTGGCTTCTAGTCCCAAAGTTCTCTTATATTGCTCAAAATCCTTTAGAACACCTTGATTTTCTAGTTTCCCTGAGGGTCAACTTCAAAATACCCTCTCTAATAATCCTGGTATTAATATTAACATAACCAGTCGATGTTTTTGTTGTACTTCTCACGAGCTTTCCAACAAACCCAAGATCACTCCGAACGGATTTCGTATGAGAAAGTTATGCCAGTTCAGGGTTTTGGGGGTTAAAACAGGGAAACAGGATCACTCTGGGAGCTCAGAACAGACGAGACGATACCAGATTCCCCACGATACGATACCTCTTTCTTACACGATACCACTTTAGACGACACGATACCACCGGGATTACTGAAATCGCGATACCAACATCACGATACGATACCCAGGGTTTGCCACGATACGACACCAAAAATGGTATCGCGATACACTTCCTGGTAAGGAAACGATACGATACCACTAGTCTTGGCGATACGATACTATTTCAAGTGTCGCGATACTACCTTGGGAAGTAGGCGATACGATACTAAAACTTCGACGATACGATACGAGAGGACCAGGGCGATACGACCTCAGAATGGTATCGCGATACCCGTGGGAAAGTGGGCGATACGATACTGCTAGGTAAGGTAAGATCGCGATACCAACTTCAGGACACGATACCAGAATGGTATCGCGTTACCAAAATAAGTACCCGACGATACGATACTGCACAATCAACGATACGATACCAAAGATGGCACGATACGATACCCGAATCTCAGGCGATACGATACCACTTGGTCAACGATACGATACTGTGACCGTCGCGATACGATACCACCAGGGCGACCGCGATCGCGATACCAACACTTGACGATACGATACCAGAGTGGTATCGCGATACCTCAAGTGGGCATGCACGATGCGATATCTCGACAAGTATCGCGATACACGGGATTTCTGGTATCGCGATACCAAATCTCAACCGGACACGATACTTGGAGATTTTCACACCCAAATTCAAAAATTTTTGCAGGTTTGTGCACCTTGTGTCCTCCTTGTCCCTCCTATCAGCCTGTGGATGCAAAGTCACCCTCCAAAATCACAATATGATGCTCGCGATACCAGGCGCAGGTCGCTTCTGTCTGCGCGATACTGAATTGAATTTTTGGGAGTTTTGAGAGGTTTTCCAAGTGATTTTCTTCAGCGCTTTTGGTTCTCAGCTCCTCCTAAGCTGGTTTCTCACAGCCACGAGTAAGAAATGAGTGAATGTAGTGGCGAAAATGGAAAAAATCAGAGAATGTGAAGAGGGAAGGAGATGGTGATGATGGTGAAGATGAAGAAGGAGAAAAACTCAGAAACTGAACTGAAAAATGGCGATTTTTTTACCTTCCAACGTCGCTACTCTATGTCTTACCGTCACACGCTCGTCCTCCAAGCTCTCTCCCCGGCAACGGCGCCAAATTTGGTGTCACCCTAGCACAATGGTGAGTACCAACGTGAGGAGATACACCTCATAAATGTCAATCCGTGGAGACGTGAGGACCGGTATGAAGACCGCGAGCAAGTGATGGCACAAGTGCGTGAGTGAAAGCACACAAGCATGCACACACATACACACACACGCGCACAAGGTAAGAGCAAAGAGTGGAACAATGGAAAGCTTCGATTACCAAAGAGCTCTCTTACAAAACTGAAATCTACAACAAGCTAACCCCAAAAATGAGCTCTCCAGCCCTTTTTATAGTTTTTGAGTGGTTTTGGCCCTGTCCAGACCTAGTGTCCGGCCTAGTTAAAAAATAGGTTCCAGGGCTTATTTGGGGGCTCAAACGGAGTCTAAAAATCATGAAAATTGGTAGGATGGTAGATCTAATACTCCTCAAGCTCGAGGACTCCTCGGCTTGGACAAAATGGAGTTACAAAAATGAAAAATGGTATTTACAATGGTTTTTAGTGATAAAAATCACTATTTTTGTAGGGATTTCTTTTGAAAATTTGACATGTGCTTCTTGGAGCTCCCTACTTGCTCCTTCTTCTTGTGTGTCCACTTCCTTGGTGCGCTTCCATGCTTTGTCCTTGACCTTAAGCTTCAACAGGAATACAACGAAGCAAGACTCCAGTGTGATCCATATAATACAACTGTCCGGCAATCAACTGAAATCTGCGACTGTAAACTGCAATTTTTCGCCTCATCGCAGGAGCAGTTTGAGGGGCAAGACATCCATCAGTAAGAAAGGTTAATAACTGATCATAGTAGGTAGGTGTCACAGGAGGTTCTGCAGATTCGTTACTAATTGGTTCAGTAATGTAAATTGCTGCTGTGGTGTCATCAATGCCCACCGGAGCTTCATCGGAATCTAATCGAGAGAGGAAATCTGCTAATGCATGTGCAGTGCCGGGTCGATGAATCACTTCATAATCGAACTTTTGTAACAATAGCCCATCATGCCAAGCGACCACCTAAATGCTGCTGCCGGACCAGATACACTAGCGCAGCATGATCTACATGAAAGGTGAATTTTTGGCCTAACAAATAATGCCAGAATTTCTTTACAGAATACACCAAACCGAGACATTCTCTTTCAGTCACTGAATAATTTCTTTCAGCAGGAGCGAGTCGACGACTTGCGTAATAGACATGTCTGAACCACTTATCAGATTGCTTCATTAAAACACTTCCAATTGCTATGTCTGAGGCATCGACGAAGACGTGGAACGGCCGTTCCCAATCCGAGGTTTGCAAAATTGGGGCTTGAGTCAATAATTCTTTTAAACGATCAAAGGGAGTTTGACATTCTGGGGTCCATTCAAACTATCATGGAGTGCTCGTCATGAGTCGATTAAGTGGTGTGGCGAGATGAGCTAACCACCGTAAATGGCAACCATGCCACCGGATTTGACCCAGGAAGCACATCACTGCTTTCAGCGTGGTAGGCACAGGTGCTTCCAACACAGCTGCAACTTTATCTGGATCAGCTTGTATGCCTTGTGCAGAAATAATATGGCCAAGGAGTTTACCACAAGAAACCGCAAAGACAGATTTGGTCAGGTTCAAGCAAAGTTGGTATTCACGACATTTCTCAAAACAACATCGTAAATGATATAGGTGTGCCATAATCTTACCGAATAAAGAAAAGTCATCTAGGTATACTTGCATAAAAGAGGTGAGGTAGGGTGAAAAAATTTCTTGCATACAACGCTGAAAGGTGCTAGGCGCATTTCTTAACCCAAACCACATGATTGTACAAGCATAAACACCCCAATTCATAATAAACGCTGTTTTCGGTATATCTTGCTCAGCCATTCGGACCTAGTTATAACCACTATAACCATCGAGAAATGAATACATCTCATGCCCAGCCACTCTGTTCAGCATTGTGTCAAGAAATGAAAGAGGAAATGGATCAGGTACCATGGCTGCATTCAATTTCCGGTAATCTACACATATTTGGAGCTGCTTGTTTTTCTTTTGTACGATCACGATCGGGGAGATCCATTCAGCGTGCTCAATGGGTACAATGAATCCTACCTTTAATAGGCGATCAAGTTTTGCTTTAACCTGTGCTGCATAGTTGGGATTCATTCGGTAACTGGGTTGTTTAATTGGCTTTGCTTCTGGTTTAAGCACGGCTCGATGTTGATAGATCCAAGGATCCAAACCCTTCATATCGTAGTAATCCTAGGCAAAAACATCAGAAAACTCACGCAAGAGTCTGATCAAATCTTCTTGAAATTCCTCAGACAATCCAGTCTTCATCTTAACATGACGCGGGTTACTATCATTACCCAAATTGTAGGTGACTAACTGGTCTTCAGGGACATAGAATTGACGAGGTTTCACCGGATCGTGAGCTGACTATGAAAGGTGATGCAGAGTGGCTTTATCCATAGCACCAGTATCATCTGTATCTGCCTCTCCGGTCACGGGAACAACTGTACATGCTGCCGGACTCCAGGTGTCCACTACTGATTGCATGTCTATAGTACCTAAGGAAATCAGATCTTCATTGTGTTTCAGAAATGCTTCTTCTTCATCGTCAGATAAGCCATCCAACATGTGGACCAGCTTTGCTACATAAGGTCTGGCATGTAGTTTGTAGGGCTGAATGGCATCCAGTTTGACAACATATTTACGGTGATTATCTTTAAAAGTCAGTTCCTATGCTGACCAATCCTGTATAACCTTAGCCTGTTTCAACCATGGTCAACCGAAAAGGAGATTGTAATCAAGGCTAGATTCCGGTAGTTCTAAGACTACAAAAGTCATTTTAAACGTGGTACCCTGCAAAGTAATCAGAATATTTCTTACGAGTCCCACTGGATGAACTCGAGATTGATCTTCCATTCTGACAAAGAATTGAACATGCTTGATTTGGGTCCACCCTAACTTCTTGCAGAGAGCTTCAGTTGCTATATTCACACCGGAACCACCATCAATTAGCTTTTGCGTAATCTTGTGATTTTTATGCCAGACCGTGATTAAGGGAACAGAATGATCCATCGTAGAATCAGTTTTCGGTTGGATTGTTGCAATCGCTGGAGTATTGGGAGATATGGGACTAACCTGTTGTTGAAACTGCTGCCTAACTCCTGGCACTAAAGCGAGTAGCTGTCCCAAGGGAAGTGTAATGGAGGCCTTAGAGAGAATATCCCATACCTGCTCTGTTTGAATTGTACTCTTCACCGATTCTGATGATCATGCGCTTGTTACTGGGGTAGAATCTTGTTCATGCGTTCCTGCCTGGGGTAGGGGAACCTGTGTTACCGGAACTGGGTCGGGGAACACCGTAGGCTCTTTGGTGGTCCATTGGCTAGCTTTAGTATACATTCGATGCTGTTCTCGGATGCCATGTTCAAACACATCAGCTGCTGGTTGCAACTGCTTACCGGATCTTGTCTGGACCACTGCCGCTTGGGCTTCCACTGGTGAAATATAGACCATGTTGGTCATTGGGTTCTGACGCTCTTTCTTTCGTTGGTCGTATTCGGCTGCATCCTTGCAGAATCTCCGGATGTGGCCAAGTTCACCGCAAAAGTGACATCGAGGTGGTGGCAGAGAAGTATTCTCCGTTGATGTACTGGCCTGCCATCGATTTGCATTGAAGTTGGTATTCTGATGTCCCCGGTAATTTCAGTATCCTTGCTGTTGATTGTTTCGCATCTGCGGTGGCACGTAGTGAGTGGCTGGCTGCCCTGGTTCTTGTATAATGACATTTACAGTTGCATGTCCCTGCACTTTGGCATTATACGCACAATTTTCGGTGGAATGTCCATTGGTATTACAGATAGCACAATACAGCGGATTAAGGGCACAGGTAGCACTGTGTGTGCCCAGGATTTTTGCACTTAGTGCAGTACATCTGTTTAGTCGGATCCTCTGCAATGTTTCTACTGGCTTTCAGCCACTCCAAGTCTTCGGTGAATCCTCCAACCTTATGCTCGAGTTGCAGGGCCATTGCAATAACCGCATCCAGTGTCATAGCTCCCACACAACGGATGATCATAATTTGTCTTAGTTGTGGAGTTAACCCATTAATAAACCATTGAGTTATCACATCATCCGACAGATTGGCATGTGCCGACGGCAGTTGTCTTAAATGAGTTCTAAACAATGTGGCATATTCCTGCACAGTCTGGTGCAGCTTCTGTTTATTGTTCTACAAGTAATCGAAGATTTCGGCAGGGTTCTTCTTCAACCTGGAATCTCTGTAAAAATGCATCCCTTACCGCTTCATAGGTAACGAAATGATTGAAATCATACTCTGTTAACCATCGCGCTGCTTCATTGACTAGTGTTGACTGAAATAAGATGGCCTTGTATGCCGGATCAAGTGGATGGTTCAGCACTACATAACTTATTTCAAAGGTGCGTACATGGGCATCAAGATCGTCACCTGGAAATGCACCGAACTTGGTGTATGTTACCCCTGTTGGAACCGGTCGAGGTGGAAGTGGCTGTTAATATTGCTGTTGTTGTTGTTGCTATTGTTGTTGTTGCTGTTGTCCACTCATGGTGCTAGTAGTGGTACTGTTACTATCTCCTGAGTCTTGAGGAGGTGTTTCTTGTCCTTCGGAGTCTATATGGTCAGACTGCTCACCTTCCACCTTGAAAATAGCGTTCAGTCTTTTACGAATCTCTAATTCAAATAGCCTGTCCTCTTCCTTGGTATCAAACGTAGGCAAGCTTACCTCGAACAATGGTGTCTGGAATGAAGATTCACTAGGAAGGATCACACTGTCACCGGAAAATTGTAAATTCCGTGTAACTGGGACCGAACTGTCACCGGAATTAGTCAAACTTTCCCCAAACCAGGGTATTCTTTCACCAGCAATGGTCTCTCTGGATAACACACTTCTATCCTCAGAGAGGTTCGAATCTTGACCAGACGGTGTCGGGCCAACTGTACACTGCGTTCCTGTACACTCTGAAGTTACTGTATCTTCTGCAGACTGTACCAAAATTACATCGTTAACTCCTCAACTTTTAAGGCATTTGGATTGCCTTTCATCATGAACTGAAGAGTAGAAGAAAAATTCTGATACGAATTTGGAAGACGATTAAGGACAGTCTACACAAGTGAACTATCGGGAAAGATTTCATCACCAAAAATCAAATCCTTGATCTTTGTCGAAAATTATCCATTAAATCTCGTTCATTCATATGCTCACTCTCCAATTATTTTTGGAGTTAAGAAACATGAACTTCATTTCTTGCATGGTATAATGTTGTATGAGTATTTGAAACATCTATTGCTAACTTCCAAGAGCAAGTTTGAGGGACAATGGCATGTTTGATAGACAAAGCTATCAATGCATGTGCTTGTGCATCTTTGGAATCTCAACAAAGTTGCTCTATAGTAGGTGAAGCAAGAACTACAACACGACTACGAAATTGAAGATCATCAACTTCAACTCATCTTCATCACCTTCATTCACCATGTTTATAGGTGTAGAAGGATGTTTTTGAGCACCTCACACAATATTCCACAAGCCTTTTGCTACCAATATATGATGCATCATATATTCCCACAATGGGTAATTAGTACCATCCAAGTTATGCTCAACAACCAACATATGGAATGCATCATTGCTTTCAACCATGATGAGTAATTGAATACCATGATGCAAAAAATTTGCCATTTCTCAAAAAGTTACACACACACACGCACACACACACGCACACACACACACACACACACACACACACACACATATATATATATATATATATATATATATATATATATATATATATATATATATATATATATATATATATATATATATATATATATATATATCCTATCAAGATCTACTAAACCTATAGGTGACTTTGAGATGCTTGTAAAACTTGTATAGATGTTTCACACAAAGGGAAAGCATTGCTTGCACATTAGCTACATTCAGAGGCTCAAACGAGCTCAAATCAAAATTTTGATGCCACACAACAAAGTTGTTTTGAACTGCTAATCACCTCAAGTACACTCACCAATTTTCATGCATATCTAGGAATGTGATTGGAGGGGTGCCATTGATGCCCAAGATGAAGCACTGACTTGCGTTGATACCAATTGCTGGAGTCCAAGGTCTATCGAAGCACATAATTAACACAAGAAAGAAGAAGAAGCTTAGAGAAGAACACAATATTGAACCTGTTACCAAGTGAATGTACAAAGATAAGTGAACCATTAGGGTTATAGATGTATATGAAAGTTGAGGAAAAAAAACTTCCTAAAGATGAAAGAAGCCCTAAGAGTCCTAAGTGTGTTCACACACATCACTATTGAAATATATCAAAATCAACGTCTTCATCCTTCAACATAACCTTTGTACCATGATTTGAGTTTGTCAATGATCACGTCTTGAGATACCATGAACTCCTTTGTGTTTGGGTTATAAAATGTGTATCATTTCTCCTCCAAATTATAACCAACTAACATGCATATTTCTGCCCTAACATCATGCTTACCTCTTTACTCATGTGGAATATGTGTATGACACACATCAAAGTATTTGGAGATGTGAAAGGTCTGGTTTCCTTCCACTCCATGCTTCCTCTAGTTTTAGGTCATCTAATCCTGATGTTGGACACCTATTCATCAAATATATTGTAGTAGAAATAATGAATACACAATGAAACAATGGAACATGCATTTCATTAAGCATACTCCTAGCTATCTTTGCTATATACATATTCTTTTTCTAAGAAACCTGATTTTAAGGGGTCTATATCTATAAGTTACTTGCCTCCTTATCCCATGGTCATACAAGAACTCATAAAATTTATGGGAGAAGTATTATCACCCATTTGAAGTTAGGCTTTTGATGTAGCAACTTGGTTTTTTCTCTACTTGTGCCTTGAACCTCTTGAACATGCCATGCACACATGAATTTTGCTTGATACAAAACGACCATACTTTCCTTGAGTAGTCTTCTATAAAGGCCACAAAGTATCTATTACCTACAAATGAAGGCTCATTTGTTGTCCCCCATACATATGTATATACACGATCAAGTATATATGATACACAACCACTCTTCTTTCCCATTGGCTCTTCTCAATGTCCTTGGGTTTTTTATTGTTTATATGGCCACGCCTTTTGTGCACAAATCCAAATCTCCTATCTTCTTGTCTCCATAGGTGTTGCCTTGTTCTTGTAACATTCTCCTTGCTTCTTATTTTTGGACATTAGCTCATAGTCACTCTTTGTATCCTATATAGAACATTCGTTGTTGTTGAATTTAACTTGATATTGTTGATATATTTAGGTAGTGATGTGTGTGAACACTCTAGGACTGCCGGGGCACTTTTTTCCCTCTTTAGGAGGTTTTTTTCCCCCGGCTTGTATATACGCCTATTGCCCTAATGGGCTACTTATCTTTGTACATTCTCTAGTAATACATTCAGTCTTGTGTGTTGTGCTCCAAGCTTCTTCTTCTTCCTTGTGCTGTTCGCGTGCTTCCGCAGACGTCTAACTCCAACAATTGGTATCAGAGCAGGTCGTTGCTTCTTCTAGGGCACCGTCGACACTCCTCCGTTTGCAGTCTCAGATTCGCACAAAATTTGGTGAGCATACTCAGGGTGTTTCTGAGATCAAAACTGCTTCGCTTTGTGGTGCTGAAATCGCGATCTGAGCTCGTTTCGGCCTCCGAATGCACTATCGCAGTGCTTGTGCAGGCTATTTCGTCCTTTTGTGCCAAAGGTATATACCAGTTTCTGTTCGCCAGTTTAAGCGTCTCGAAGTCTGCTACAGGTCTAGAAGAACTCGTCTTGGCAGTTCTGTTCAACTTTTTGAGATACAGTCAATTTTCTGCATCAAGGTATTTTAGTCACCGGCCATGGCTGAAAGCAGTGATGTATTCCGTATGTTGGCTGTTGAGGATAAGTTGGATGGTACCAACTACCCATTATGGGCTTATATGATGCGACATGTACTGGTTGCAAAAGGATTGTGGAACATTGTGCAGGGTGTTGAAAGACGTCCTGTTACACCTGTAACGACAGGTACTGCAAATACAGGTGTTGGAGCTGATGAAGATGGTGTCGAAGATGATATTCCGCAGATTCCTGTTCGTGCTGCAATTTCTGTTGCACCTACTGCAGAGCAGATTCGTTGGGATGGTAGAGATGCCCAGGCACATGCATTGATAGCTTTGTCTGTCAAACGTGCCATTATTCCTCACATTCGCTCTTGCAGAACAGTAAAGGATGCTTGGGATACACTTACCACTTTGTACCAGGCTAGGAATGAGGCTCGTGTTGCTTACCTCCGAAAACAATTAGAGAGTGAGCACATGAATGAAGGTGATTCGATGGACAGTTTTCTTACAAAGATCAAAGACCTGAAGGAACAATTGATTTCTGCTGATGAGGTTATACCAGATAGCTCACTTGTGCAGACCGTTCTGAATGGCCTTCCTGATTCATATCAGAGTTTTGCCTCTACTCTTCGATTGATGATGAAAGGCAATCCGAATGCCTTGTCATTTGAGGAATTAGTCTCTGTTCTGTTGCAGGAAGATCAGTCCAGGCAGAACAGGTCCATTATGCATGTTGCAGATCAAGCTTTCCTGGCTAGTCAGAAGGGCAAAGGAAAATGGAGCTCTTCTACTAGTAAGCAGAAATCTGCAAATGCTGCACAATCGAAGAACCAGGATAAAGATGAGAGGAAATCAGAAAAGCAGAAATTGTTCTGCAAGTACTGTAAAGGAAACGATCATATTATAAAGAACTGTCCAAAACTGGCTGCTAAAGAGGCAAAGAAGAAAGAGGCTGGAATGGTTGTTGCAGAGGCCTCTACACCAAAAATAGAGTCTGCAAATCTTGTGCAGGAAGAAGAATGGGCTACTACTGTCTGCAGTTTTGACCCATCTTCTCATGATCAGTGCATGTCTGCAGTAGACTCAGATGTTTGGTACTTTGACAGTGGGGCAACCAAACATATTACCTCGCAGCGCAGTTTCTTCTCTTCACTCGAGCCTGCCCCTACAGGGAATACTGTCACATGCGCCAATAACTCCTCTTATCCTGTTATGGGAGTTGGTAAGATCATTCTGACTACTGCTGATGGTAGTTCTTTCACTTTGTCAGATGCTTTATTTGTGCCAGGGATCAAAAAGAACCTGTTATCAGTTTCTGCATTAGCCAAGATTGGCTTGGTTGTGAAATTCGTTGATGACAGGTGTACAGTCCATGATCTCTCAAATGGCGATGTGATTATTGCTTCTGGCATTTTATGTCGTGGGCTGTATAAGCTCATAGAGTATGAAAAATCTGTGAATGATTCAGCATGTGCAGTTCATGATTCTCAGGCTATGTTAGATGCAAAGCTTTGGCATGCACGCTTTGGTCATCTGAATTTTGCTAGTTTGTTACGCCTGCAGAAATCTGAAATGGTGTCCTCTTTGCCCAAACTTGAGGCACCTGGAAAACATGTTTGTGAAGGTTGTATTTTGGGCAAAATGCAGCAGATCATTCCATTTCTGATGCAGATTTACATGATGCACTTGTTGATGAGAGAGCTGATATTGAACAGGCAAAAACTATGCCAAAATGGCTGGTGCAGACTTTGCGTGACAGCAAATTAGATGCACCTTTGTCATATCGTACTCGTTCAGGCTCTCATAGTACCTCCTTTGCATCAGATTGCTATGCTATGGCTGCATCTAGTCTCTGTGATGAGAATGAGCCTGTTTCTTTTGATGAAGCAGAAAATTCAGAAAATTGGATGGCTGCTATGCAATCTGAATATGATGCTATAATGAAGAATGGTACATGGTCTTTATGTGACTTGCCTCCTGGCAAGAAGGCCATTGGCACTAAGTGGGTATACAAGCTGAAGCGTAAACCTGATGGTACAGTTGACAGGAATAAGGCTAGGCTTGTTGCAAAGGGTTATGCGCAGGAAAGAGGCATTGATTTTGATGAGACCTTTGCACCTACATGCCGTATGACTACTGTTCGGAGCATTTGTGCACTTGCAGCCCATCATGGTTGGAATGTACATCAGTTGGACATTAAAACAACATTTTTGAATGGTGACTTGCATGAAGAAGTGTATGTTTTTCAGCCCCGTGGCTTTGTGCAGAAAGGGCATGAAAACCAGGTGTGCAGGTTAAAGAAGGCGTTATATGGTTTAAAGCAAGCACCACGTGCTTGGTATGAGAAAATACATGCCTATCTGATTGCACATGGTTTTGAGAACAGTCCAACTGAAAGCACCTTATATGTTAAGCGTGCTAATGATGTGCTTTTGATCATTGTTGTCTATGTAGACGACATGCTGCTCACTGGTCCTCTTGAGAAGCATATTGCTGATTTCAAGGCTGATTTGCATGCCTCATTTGAGATGTCTGATTTGGGGCATTTGCATCACTATTTGGGCATTCAGTTTATGCACGTTGATGGTGGAATGGCTTTGTGTCAAACGAAATATATTGACACATTATTGCAGTGTTTTGGCCTTGAAGACTGTAAGCCTATTGCCACTCCTATGGAGACAGGTTTACGATTGAGTCTTCATGATGCTGGAGATGCATTTGATGCTGTTCTCTATCAGCAGGCTGTTGGATGCTTGATTTACTTATGCATTACTCGGCCAGATATTCAGTTTGCTGTCTCACAGATGAGTAGGTTTATGCATTGCCCAGGAGTCACACATTGGAAAGCGGTTAAGCGCATCTTTCGCTACTTGAGTGGTACTCGGCTACTTGGGTTGTTTTATCCCAAGGGGGGATCACTACCGCCAGATTTGCATGCTTTTTCTGACTCAGATTGGGCTGGTTGCTATGACACTCGTGTGTCCACCAGTGGTTTTTGCTTCATGCTTGGTAGCTCATGTATATCTTGGTTGAGCAAGAAGCAGCCTACTGTGGCCACTTCCAGTTGTGAGGCTGAGTATAGGGCAGCTTTCACAGCGACTGTTGAGTGTGTGTGGCTCAGATGCCTTATGGCTGATTTGGGTGTTGGCCAGTCTTCTGCCACCACCATCTTCACTGACAGTCAGAGCGCATTGGCAGTTGCGAGGAACCCTATGTTCCATGCTCGCACTAAGCACATTGAGGTGCATTATCACTATGTCAGGGAGAGGTTCTCTGCTGGGGAGATCAACTTGGCATATGTGCCCACGCAGGAGAACATTGCAGACCTTTTCACGAAGGCTCTGCCTAGGGAGAAGTTTGAAGCTTTCCGCAAAGCTTTGGGCTTACTTCCTTTTGTGGAGTGATTTCCACATAGCTTGGCACTTCCTTATACATGAGTGCCAGCTCCTTGTTCACCGCATCACTCCCAGGGGGGATTTGTTGATATATTTAGGTAGTGATGTGTGTGAACACTCTAGGACTGCCGGGGCACTTTTTTCCCTCTTTAGGAGGTTTTTTTCCCCCGGCTTGTATATACGCCTATTGCCCTAATGGGCTACTTATCTTTGTACATTCTCTAGTAATACATTCAGTCTTGTGTGTTGTGCTCCAAGCTTCTTCTTCTTCCTTGTGCTGTTCGCGTGCTTCCGCAGACGTCTAACTCCAACAGATATCCCATTTTCAACCATCTATCCAAAAAAAAAATGTTCTTAGTGATGGTGGGAACATGTTATACCTTTGATAAGCTCCTTGTTTTGTAGTGTTCTTCAAGCTTGAGATCTCCCATTTGTTTGAATCTCATGCTCTTTGTTGTGACCTATCTCCACATAGCCTCTTTTCTTGGGTGCTTGAAGGTTTCTAAAGAAATCTTCGCTTCTTGACATGTGGTTACTATAAAAACTATCTATCAACCATACTTCATTATGTGCTTTAGCTTCAATACTATGTATGATAGCAAGAAAGTGTTCATTTTTTGATGCATTGCATGAGTTACCATAGTTACCTTTCCCTTTATAGTCGTTTCCCATTTTATTTTGGTAGAGACCATTAGCATAATGCCTTGATTTCAAAAGAATGTAACATCCATTAGGCTTGTAATTGCTCCTAGATCCATATCTACTTTCTACCTCTTCCTTTTCCTCTAGAGGATTGAAGTTCATCTTGATGTTTTTGGCTCACGTGGTTTCCTTGGTTTCCATCATTTCTACCTTTCCTCTTGATCCACCTTAGTTGTACCTCTTTCTTTGCATAGAAGAGTTATGATGGTCTTGGTTGCTCTTTGAATTGTTGCCTCCTTCATCGAGTTCCTTAGTCACTATAAGAGAGATGACTTGCTCAAAATATGGTAGAGAGTCTTTAACATGGACTAAAGTGGTGAAAGCCTTCCATTTTTCACTAACCAAGAGTTCTTAGTATATTTTGAATTCAAGGACCCAGATATCCAAGGGAAACCAACTTACATGAGTCGTGATTTTGAAGGAATGTACTTAGTCTCTGACTATAACAAGCATATTCATTTTTGGCAAGTGTTACAAGCATCAACAAATAAGAAAATAGAGAAAGGAGTTAGAAGGAGCAAGGAGAAGGAAACATTATGCAGATTCGGCAAAGAATAGGGCTAATCATAATTTTCATAAGTTATTTTCAATCAAAAGTGATTTTCATCACTACACGAACATTATAAATACTATTTTTGGTAGATTAGAATCCATTTTTTCAAGCCCAAGGATCCTCAAGCTTGAGGAGTATTAAAAGTATGTACATATCAATTTTCATAACTTTTAGACTCTCTTTGAGCCCTCAAATAAGCCCTCAAACCTAATCTTTAACGAGGATGGACATTAGTTCTAGATAGGGCCAAAGTCAATAAAAAACTATAAAAAGAGCTAGAGAGCTCATTTTTGAGGTTAGCTTGTTGGAGATTAGAGCTTTTGTAAAAGAGATCTTTGATAATTGAAAGCAATCCATTGTTCCTCTCTTTGTTCTTGCCTTGTGTGCACATGTGTGTATGTGTGTGCATGCTAATGTGCTTCTCACTCACAAAATTGTGCCTTCACTTGCTCATGGTCATCATACCAGTTCTCACATCTCCATGTATTGACATTTATGAGGTGGATCTCCTCACATTGGCACCCATTGTGCTAGAGTGACACCAAATTTGCCATGGTTGTCAAGGAGAGAGCTTCAAGGACAAGTGTGTGATGGTAAGATGTAGAGTTGTGATGTTGGAGTCATAGGTAATTTCCTTTTCATTATTTTTTCCTACTTTTTTCATCCTCATCATCATCATCATCATCATCATCATCATCATCATCCTCACCATCTCCCACCTCTATCTTCGTCTTCATTGAATTTTTGGTTTTTTGGTCATATTCCATTCCCCACCTCATTCCCCTAATTTCATTTATGTGAGAGAGTGAGAGAGAGCTTGTGTGCATTCTGGTTCTATGTGTTTTTTAGCATTTTGTGCAGGTTTCAGCTGTCCCATAATCTCCAGCAGCTTGCATAGGTATGATAGACCTCTACACAAGTCCCGAGATGATGACCTCTATATGTCACGATAGAGAGAGAAAGTTGGTATTTCTTGTTTTCATGCATGGCACGATAAACCGCACCACATTCCAAATCACTAAAAACATCACAAAAATTTGTGTTTTTTTGCTCTGTCACAATAGAACAAATCTACAATAGACACCATGTATAGCAATAGATGCAGTCTATCGTGACAGACACCCATCTATTGTGACAGACCAAAGCCACAATAGACACCATCTATCATGACAAAGCAAAACCATAATAGACACCATCTATCATGGCAGACACCATCTATCATGACAGGTACATACATGTCTATGGTGACAGACACCGATCTATTGCAATAGACAGAGCCCATGATAGACACCATCTATCATGACAGACACTTGTCTATCATGATAGATAGGACCCCACGACAGATGATAGACACTGTCTATCATGACAAAAACCCATCTATCGTGATAGACCAAAGCCACCACATATGATAGACATCTATCTATCGTGATAGACACCTGTCTATCATGATAGAAAAAGTCCATAATAGACACCCATCTATCACGACAGACACCATCTATCATGATAGATAGGACCCCATGACAAACGACAAATAGCATTTATCACGATAGACACCCGTCTATCATGATAGATAGCCACGAATGATATAGACCATCTATCGTGACAAACACCCATCTATCACGATAGACATGATCCCATGATAGGTCACAGACAACATCTATTGTGACAGACACCCATCTATCACGACAGACAACCATGTACGATAGAGATTGTCTATTGTGATAGATAGATCTATCACAACATAAACCATCTATCGTAATAGATAGCCAATTTTGGCAAAAATTAAGGTTGTATTTTTTTGAAATTTGAAGTTAATTTTGGACATATTTACAAAATCTTTCACCTACAAAATTACGGAGGCCATAGAAAAATACACCAATATCTTGAGAGATCCTGTTTACCTATTTTAACCCCCAAAACCCTGAGACATAACTTTTTCATATGAAACCCATTTTTGGAGCTCTAGAGTGAGTTGGAAACCAAGGGAACTCTAGACAATTTTTCATCAATACGAAGGGGAAAAAATGTTCTTTAAAAATGTCTAAATCAAATTGTCTGTCATTTGAAGTTGAAGGATTCAGCTAAACTTGGAACTTTTACAGGATCATTAAGAGCTCTTGGAGAGACCAAAGCAAGGAGTCACTGTGTGCAAGATTGGGAATGATTGTCCTGGGCATACGAGTGAAACAAGGAGAAGCGACTTGAGGTTGGAAGATCTCTCAACCCCCTCAATCAATTTTTAGCATAGACTAAGTGCAAATAGTGGTTTGGTCTGATTAGGGGCACGATAAGAACACTTAGGTTCTAAGAGCCTTTAAATTGTCAAGTTTAAAAATAGGTTAATTGCAATCAAGGGACAACTTAAGGGCAAATAATTTAATCTGATTGGAGGAAGAACATCAAGTATGGCAAACCTAAGTGTTCCTTATGATGCATGTTTTGAAACAAGGAAATACATCTTAAAAAAATTAAAAGGAACAAGTGATTGATATCAAGGAATCAACAACGTGATTGTACAAGGGTCATTGGGCTAATCCGTAGGGCATATGAACCTTAGATCAGGTAGACACCTAGGGAGAGATCGATAAAGTATTAGATCATCTGAGGCTAGTGTCAACCATATAGCGGTCGTGGGCCCAACAACTTAGTGATTATCTCTATATACATAGTTTCAACATGAATGATTCAGAGATGTCCTATAACATGGAACGATCGGTAGGTAATTCAAGCACAACCTATTTATAGACACCAGAAGGTCCCTATAAAATGTAGTTGCAGTATATTAGGACCAACTGATTAGGTGCACGCATCCACGAGGATGTTTTGATGTGATCATTTGTCCAACTCAAAAACCGGATCAACCTTTCGGACTTGAACATCACGTGGTATATATTGATAAGAAAGTAACCATGTACGTGGTTCCAAGATTACCAAGCAAGACATATGAGTTTGGAAGTATCATTCTCAAGAATGAGATAGGAGACCTAGAGTGAGGAGACCTAGGATGGGAACCCAAGACTCCTTGAGGCAAATCTATCTTAATGAGAGTGATTACCCCAGAGTGGGTTCCCCAAGACAACAAAAGGATAGAACTGTTCTTGAATAGAGAAATGAAGGAAACTTTTTGGAGATTCAAGACAAATCAACTTAGCAAAATAGGCGGAGTCACTATCTATGAGTTCAAAGATCCAAAGATACCAGACAAAGTTGTCTACCTAGATAACGTGTCTGATAGAATGTTCTTGGTAACAGAGCATGGTGTTGGAGTTGGACGTCTGCGGAAGCACGCGAACAACAAAAGGAAGAAGAAGAAGCTTGGAGCACAACACACAATACTGAATGTATTACTACAGAATGTACAAAGATAAGTAGCCCATTAGGGCAATAGGCATATATACAAGCCGAGGGAAAAAAACCTCCTAGAGAGGGAAAAAAGTGCCCCGATGGTCCTAGTGTGTTCACATACATCACTACCTAAATATATCAACAAATCCCTCCTGGGAGTGATGCAGTGAACAAGGAGCTGGCATTCATGTATAAGGAAGTGCCAAGCTATGTGGAGGTCACTCCACAAAAGGAAGTAAGCCCAAAGCTTTGCAGAAAGCTTCAAACTTCTCCCTAGGTAGAGCCTTCGTGAAAAGTTCTGCAATGTTCTCCTACGTGGGCACATATGCCAAGCTAATCTCCCCAGCAGAGAACCTCTCCCTAACATAGTCATAACGCACCTCAATGTGCTTAGTGCGAGCATGGAACACATGGTTCCTCACAATGCGCTCTGACTATCAGTGAAGATGGTGGTGTCGGAAGTCTGACCAACATCCAAATCAGCCATAAGGCATCTGAGCCACACACACTCAACAATCGCTGTGAAAGCTGCCCTATACTCAACCTCACAACTAGAAGTGGCCACAGTAGGCTGCTTCTTGCTCAACCAAGATATACATGAGCTACCAAGCATGAAGCAAAATCCACTAGTGGACACACGAGTGTCATAGAAACCAGCCCAATAAGGGTCAAAAAAAGCATGCAAATCTAGCGGTAGTGATCCCCCCTTGGGATAAAACAACCCAACTAGCCGAGTACCACTCAAGTAGCGAAAGATGCGCTTAACCGCCTGCCAATGCTTGACTCCTGGGCAATGCATAAACCTGCTCATTTGTGAGACAGAAAACTGAATATCTGGCCGAGTAATGCATAAGTAAATCAAGCGTCCAACATCTTGCTGATAGAAAACAACATCAAATGCATCTCCAGCATCATGAAGACTCAATCGTAAACCTGTCTCCATAGGAGTGGCAATAAGCGTACACTCTTCAAGGCCAAAATGCTGCAATAATGTGTCAATATATTTTGTTTGACACAAAGCCATTCCACCATCAACTTGCATAAACTGAATGCCCAAATAGTGATGCAAATGCCCCAAATAAGACATCTCAAATGAGGCATGCAAATCAGTCTTAAAATCAGCAATATGCTTCTCAATAGGACTAGTGAGCAGCATGTCGTCAACATAGACAACAATGATCAGAAGCACATCATTAGCACGCTTAACATATAAGGTGCTTTCAGTTGGATTGTTCTCAAAACCATGTGCAATCAAATAGGCATGTATCTTCTCATACCAAGCACGTGGTGCTTGCTTTAAACCATATAATGCCTTCTTTCACCTGCACACCTGGTTTTCATGCCCTCTCTGCACAAAGCCACGGGGCTGAAGAACATACACTTCTTCATGCAAGTCACCATTCAAAAATGGTGTTTTAATGTCCAACTGATGTACATTCCAACCATGATGAGCTGCAAGTGCACAGATGCTCCGAACAGTAGTCATACGACATGTAGGTGCAAAGGTCTCATCAAAATCAATGCCTCTTTCCTGTGCGTAACCCTTTGCAACAAGCCTAGCGTTATACCTGTCAACTATACCATCCGGTTTATGCTTCAGCTTGTATACCCACTTAGTGCCAATGGCCTTCTTGCCTGGAGCAAGTCACATAAAGACCAAGTACCATTCTTCATTATAGCATCATATTCAGATTGTATAGCAGCCATCCAATTTTTTGAATTTTGTGCTTCATCAAATGAAACAGGCTCATTCTCATCACAGAGACTAGATGCAGCCATAGCATAGCAATCTGATGTAAAAGAGGCACTATGAGAGCCTGAACGAGTACAATATGATAGAGGTGCATCTAATTTGCTCTCACGCAAAGTTTGCACCAGCCATTTTGGCATAGTTTTTGCCTGCTCAATATCAGCTCTCTCATCAACGAGTGCATCATGTAAATCTGCATCAGAATGGAATGGTCTGCATCATCACATGAAACCTGCAAAGGATGAGAAGTTTCCTCATTGGGACTAGCACTAGACTGTCCACCTGTAAAAAGAGGCAACAAAGTATCATACATGTCTTTGGAGCTAACAGATGTCTCCTTAGTACACGAAAGCTATGGCTGAATAACATCTTCCACAAAAACAACATCACAACTAACCAGAATGCGTTTAGTCTGTGGATGATACAAACGATAGCCTTTACTTTCAGAATTGTACCCAACAAGAATACATTTTACTGCTTTATCATCCAATTTTTTGCGATGTTGTTCAGGCATTAATGCATATCCAAACAACCAAAAACACGCAGACGAGAAAAAGATGGCTTGTGATCATGCCAAGCTTCATATGGAGTGATAGACTGTAGCGCTTTAGTGGGACACCTATTCAGTACATATACTGCACACATGACAACCTCAAGCCAGAAACTATGTGGTAAAGCCTGACTCTTGACCATACACCTCGCCATCTCCATGAGTGACCTATTCTTTCATTCAGCAACTCCATTCTATTGAGGTGTATACGACACTATAGACTGGTGTTTTATCCCAAGTTCAGCCAAAAATGCATTAAAATCAAAAGACTTATATTCCCCCCCTCGATCTGAAAAGAGGGTGCCTATTTCACATGCTGACAAATTTTCAGCCAAAACCAAAAACTGTTTGAAGCACATGAACACTTTGGACTTTGCCTTCAATGGATATACCCATGCATGCCTGGAAATATCATCAATGAAAGTCACGAAGTAAAGATAATTTCCAAAAGAAGGTGTCTGCATAGGACCACAAACATCACTATGTACAAGCTGCAATTTCTGAGTAGCCCGAACTGAGCCATCTTTTGGAAATGAGGAATGCTACATTTTGCCCAAAATACAGCCTTCACAAACATGTTTTCCAGGTGCCTCAAGCTTGGGCAAAGAGGACACCATTTTAGATTTCTACAGGTGTAGCAAACTAGCAAAATTCAAATGAGCAAAGCGTGCATGCCAAAGCTTTGTATCTGAGATAGCCTGAGAATCATGTACTGCGCATGCCGAATCATTCATAGATCTTTCATAGTCTATGAGCTTATACAGCCGATGACATAAAATGCCAGAAGCAATAATCACATTGCCATTTGAGAGATCATGAACTGTACACTTGTCATCAACAAATTTCACAACCAAGCCAATCTTGGCTAATGCAGAAACTGATAACAGGTTCTTCTTGATCCCTGGCACAAATAAAGCATCTGACAAAGTGAAAGAACTACCATCAGTAGTAGTCAAAATGATCTTACCAACTCCCATAACAGGATAAGAGGAGTTGTTGGCGCATGTAATAGTATTCCCTATAGGGGCAGGCTCGAGTGAAGAGAAGAAACTGTGCTGCGAGGTAATATGTTTGGTCGCCCCACTATCAAAGTACCAAATGTCTGAGTCTATTGCAGACATGCACTGCTCATGAGAAGATGGGTCAAAACTGCAAACAATAGTAAACACCCATTCTTCTTCCTGCACAAGATTAGCAGACTCCATTTTTGGTGTAGAGGCTTCTGCGACAACCATTCTAGCCTCTTTCTACTTTGCCTCTTTTGCAGCCAGTTTTGGACAGATCTTTATGATATGATCATTCCCTTTACAATAGTTACAAAATAATTTCTCCCTTTCTGATTTTTTCTCATCTTTGTCTTGGTTCTTCGAATGTGCAGCATTTGCAGATTTCTACTTACTAGTAGAAGAGCTCCATTTTCCTTTGCTCTTCTGACTAGCCAGGAAAGCTTGATCTGCAACACACATAATGGACTTGTTCTGCCTATACTGATCTTCCTGCAACAGAACAGAGACTAACTCCTCAAATGACAAGGCATTTGGATTGCCTTTCATCATCAACCAAAGAGTAGAAGCAAAACTCTGATATGAATCAGGAAGACCATTCAGAATGGTCTGCACAAGTGAGCTATCTGGTATAACCTCATCAGCAAAGATCAATTGTTCCTTCAAGTCTTTGATCTTTGTTAGGAAACTGTCCATAGAATCACCTTCATTCATGTGATCACTCTCCAACTGTTTTCAGAGGTAAGAAACAGAAGCCTCATTCCTAGCTTGGTACAATGTGGTAAGTGTATCCCAAGCATCCTTAGCTGTTTTGCAAGAGTGAATATGAGGAATAATGGCACGTTTGACAGAAAAAGCTATCAATCCATGTGCCTGGGCATTTTGGCCATCCCAACGAATCTACTCTACAGTAGGTGCAGCAAAAACCGCAACACAAACATGAATATGCAGAATATCATCATCTTCGACACCTTCTGCATTAGCTTCAGTACCTACAGTTGTAACAGTTGCAGGTGTGATAGGACGTTTTTCGACACCCTACACAATGTTCCATAGTCCTTTTGCAACCAAGACATGTCACATCATATAAGCACATAACGGGTAGTTGGTACCATCCATCTTATCCTCAACAACCAACATACGGAATACATCACTACTTTCAGCCATGACCGGTGACTAATATACCTTGATGCAGATAGAGCATAATAAAGTAGCAGGGAGCCAATCGAATCATTTTTTCAAACAAATATGTTTTATATTACTTTTTCAAACACTCAACAGTGATTTTCATCACTTTTGTACCATATGTAACATAGAAAAACCCCTTTTTGTAAAGTGTAGCTCCATTTTGTGCAAGCCGAGGAGTCCTCGAGCTTGAGGAGCTTAAGTAGAATGAGCGTACCAATTTTGGTTATTTTTAGACATCGTTTACCCTTCCAAATAGCATCTAGAACCTATTTTTTAACTATGCCGATTAGTAGATGTGAAACCGGTCAAAACTAGTCTAGAATCTATAAAAAGAGCTAGAGAGCTCATTTTTGAGGTTAGCTAGTGTAGACTTGTATGAGCTAGAGTGAGCTTGAGCTTGTAAGAGTGTTCTTGAGTAATAGAGTTGATTTCCTACCTTCCATTGTGTCTTGCTTGTCTCTTCGTTGTGTGTGTATGTGTGTGTGCATCTCTATGCTTCTCACCATCACTCTTACTTCATTTCATATTCACAATCTTCATATCACTCTTATCTCTTCCGCGAATTGACATTAAGGAGGTGGAGCTTCTTAACGTGGTTCTCACCATTGTGCTAGAGCAACACCAAATTTGGCACCGTTGTTGGGGATCGAGTCTAGGACGAATGTGTGATGGTAAGAGTATAGCAAGAAGTGGAGTTGGAAGGTAAAACTTTTCAATTTTTGTTGTTGTTTTTAGTTAGTTTTTGGTGTTTTTCACCTCCCCTACACTCCTTCTTCACCACCGCATCATCATCTTCCATTGCAAAAAAATTAGAAAATTCACCATATCCACCCATTCTCCTCATTTCCCCTCATTTGTGCATGTGAGAGAGAGAGAGCTTTTGTGCTTGTATGTGCTTTTGTGTTTTTGAGTTTTCTTGAAGGTACAATGCTCCAGAGCATCAGGAAAGTTGCAAAAAGGTAAGAAAATCACTTTCTGTCAAAAAATGCCGACTGTGTCAGACCATCGCGATGGTCTGCCAAGTTCGGAATTTGAGGTAAGCGAGTTCACCACGCTGTAGAGCATCCTTGCGCATATAGGAATCCACACTTGCATTCCAAAAATTTGCATTTTGGTGGACCGTCGTGATTGGCTCACGCCATCGCGATTGTGTCACACCATCGCGATTGGCTCACACCATCACGATGGCTCAACCGGACCATTGCGACGGTCTCAGGCCATCGCGACGGTTCACTTGAACCATCGCGACGGTCCTTGACCATCGCGACGATCCCATCGACCCCATGCCATCGCGATTGGCTCATGCCATCGTGCCGATGCTGCCACGTGGCAAGCAAGACCATTGCGACGATACCCTCAGACCATCGGGATGCCTCGAAATTCAAACCATCGTGATTGGCTCAAGCCATCGTGTATCGTGACCATCGCGACGGGCTCACGCCATTGCGATTGTCCTATTAACCGTTGACTGACACCATCACGATTTCTCGCCGATTATAACATCGTGATTGTTCACTTTACGCCATCACGATAGTTTGCTCCTTTGGACCATCACGATTGTGCCACGCCATCGCCATGGTTCACCTAGACCATCGTGACGGTCCCAGACCATCGCGATTGTTGCAGACCATCGCGATTGTCCACCCCAAACACAATTTTTAGGGTTTGATTTTTTGGGCAAATTTGGGGCTATTTTTTGAAAATTTTTGGGTGATTGCACTCATAGGAGACCCCTTAGCTCATAGGGAAAGAAAAACCTGTTTGTCAATTTTTGCCCCCGAGGGCCTGAACGGTCAATATCTTTTTCATCCGAAGTCCGTTTTTTGAGCTTTATAGCTTGTTAGAAAGCTCTTGACGAGTACTACGTAATCTCGTTTTTTTTTCAAAAAGAATAATGTTGATTTTAAGATAAGCTAATTTGAAGTTAACATTGTTGGGACTAGAAAAGCCTGGGGGCATTAAAATTTGACCAAGAGGGAAGGGACTTTTAAAAGTGTATATATTCAAGTGCTTGATCATCCATTTGAGAATTGATCTAATAGTGAATTTTACAGGTCTAGCAAGGACAATCAAGGGCAATCAAGGCAAGGCAGTGAAGAATGTAGGGCTTGGGAAGTGCGACTTCTTGGGCATCTGAGCACTCAAAATAGCTGACTTGAGGTTGGAAGAATACTCAACCCCTCTCAATCAATTATTAGCTTAGGTTAAATGTTAGCATTGTGGATTAACGACGATAGGAATGCATCAAGTTCAAGAGATTTAATTTTTCAAGTCCAAGACTAAAGTAAAGGTGTGTGATACGAAAACCTAAAGGAAAGAACTTAAGTCTGACGGAACGAGAACTCAAAACTACCATAGAAAGTCGATT
Source organism: Ceratopteris richardii (assembly GCA_020310875.1). Classification (NCBI taxonomy): domain Eukaryota; kingdom Viridiplantae; phylum Streptophyta; class Polypodiopsida; order Polypodiales; family Pteridaceae; genus Ceratopteris; species Ceratopteris richardii. The sequence goes on from CM035429.1 coordinate 146,486,874, forward strand.
CCTGATGCATACATCTAGACAAGAATCTAAAGGGATTTAAAAAGAATCAAGAAAGTAAGAAAAAAAAAATCATTGACGATCAGAAGAATCGCGAAGAAAATTCATGAACCTTAGATCAGGCAAACATATAGGTAAGTCAGACCAACGAAGCCTTAGATCATCAGAAGCAAGTGTAGGAACCACTGCACATTCGTGGGCACAACAATTGAATAATAGTTATCGCTACGAGTTGAGCTCAGATGCGAGTGAATCAGAAATGGATTTTAGCACGGAAAGACCAGAAGGAGGGTCAAATGTAGCATATTTGGAAAAACCAGAAGGACCCTATAGAACTCAGTTGGAATTTCTCCGAACCAACCGATTAGGTGCTCGCATCTATGAGGATGATTTGCAAAGACAAGTGGTGCAAATGCACAATCCTGATCAACCCATTGGATTGGAACGTCCAGTGGTGAAATTTGAGAGAGACACATACATAGACAAAGAAGGAACAATGTACATCTTAAGTACTCAGCCAAATAATACCAATGAGTTCGACGTAATTCAGTTAGAGACGGAAGCTAGAGCCCAAGGAAAAGAACCATTAGAAGAACCTAGAACACCTAGAGGGAAATTTGTGCTAACAAGAGTACTAATTCCAGACTGGATCCCTCAGGATAACAGAAGCATAGAATTATTTGTAAACAAAGAAACTGATGAAGCATTTTGGAGGTACAAAATGGAACAACCTAGTGAGGTAGGCTCCATCACGATGTATGAATTCAAGGACCCAGATACACGTGGAAAGGTTGTATACCTGGATGAAACTTCAGAAAGAGTATTTGTGGTACCAGACCATGCGAGAAATACCTACACATGGAGAGGTGATTTAGTATTCCCTCCAACTTGAGCAAACATAAACGTGAACCAACAAGGGGCTGGAACATCCTCAGCCCATGGTAATCAAAGAGAGAAAAACAAAGAGAGACCTGAAGTAAGTTTCAATCATCTCATAAGGAGAGACAGAACCACCATGGAAACTGATAGAGTGGAAAGACAAAGAGAACCTAGAATACCTGGTGGCAGAGAGGATTTTCCTCTACCTAGACCACGTGAACACGCAAGAATATTGAGACCCACTCAGCCCACTCAGCTAGTAAAATCCATGAAAAACTACTTTGATGGGACAGGAGATCCCTACGATCATGTTGTAGAGTTCAAACAAGTGCTACGGGCAGAACAAGTCGAAGACATGTTCACGCAATACAATGCATTTGGACTAACGTTAAAGAATACCGCTTTAACTTGGTTTCAACCATTGCAACAAAGGAAATTTAGAGATATCCATCACTTTTTAGAGTCGTTCATCATGGAATTCTCTAAAAGTGGAATCAAACATGATACGTTTTCATTGATTCATAGTTTCAAACAGACCCCTCAAGAAACAGTTAGACTGCCAGGATGTAGGTTTAGACAGTATGTGGAGAGATTCCCAATGCAAGAGCTACCCTCACAGGCCAAGCAAGTGTCGTTTTTAGATGGCCTCTTGAGCTCTAAACTACGCTCCTATGTATACTTGAAGGAACCGAGAACGCTAGAGCAGTGTGTGAGAATTTGCATAGACATTGAAGACAACTTAGGAGATGAGTTGGAACTCTCAAAAGTCTATAAGGATTCAGATTGTTCATCTCTAGCATCTTCAAAACTGTCTAGCTTGATAGAAGACCTAGCAGAAAAAGTGGCCCAGAAACTAGGAGTTTCTAGTAAACAAATGCCTAGGTTAACAACAAACAAGCGTTGTTACACCTATGGTGGTGATCATATGGCAAATGTGTGTCCCAATGCAACACAACCACAAGCCAATCCTAGTGGCTAGTACCGGACGATTGAGAGAAGGTACACAAATCATATGGCTCAAGACTGCCCATACAACACACAAGCAGTAAGATAGAATTACCCGCAAGCATATGCACAACTAGGTAGGTGTCAAGGTCAATATAATGCTCATCCTCATTACTATAGGCCTCCTCAGAACTATCCTTATCAGGCTCAACAGAGACCTCAACCTATTTTAGCTCAGTAGCCACCCCCACCAGCGAATGTCATCTCAGTTAAATACACTCCTGCAGAAGAGAACCTCAATAGGGCTTTAGTGCCTTCATCACCCCTGATCACAAAAAGTGACCCAAACTCAAATAGTTTTGACTCTACTCATGTAGATAGTCCACCCGCGTATTACACACAGTCACGAGAACGCGTGGAAACATATGAATACGATAGTCCACCATTGGAACCTAGTTGGGAGCCAAAATACGCTAATGTGATGTATACGAACCCTAATCCACAACCCCAATTGAGGCAGCAAAGACCACAGGGCCCTAGAGGACCATGCTTTAGGTGCCAAGGAGATCATTTCATAAAGGATTGTCCACATCCTCCGATAGCGGGACAATCACAATACTATAATATACAGGGCTTTTGTGCCGAATATGGTAAAGAGCATATCATAAAAGATTGTCCTAAGAACCCTGCTAATGCTTCAACTGTGACACCAATCAACGTAATAGGTATCGTAAACAATGCAGATGGATCCAACCCTACATGTGTGCCTATCCAAGCTATAACAAGAGCCCATGCGCTCTTATAGAATCAACAGTCTAACATTGAGAAAATAGCCAGAACTAGTGAAGTTGGAGAATCTAGCAGTAAAAAAATGAAATAATGGAAAGACTTGAGAGAAAGGATTAAGAGAAAGTGGAGTAAGAGGATAACATAATTGGAAGGAAGTCTCAAGGAATCTAGAGCCAAAATCCTAGAATTGACTTCATAGGAATTGAATCAAGAGAATCTAGCTCAGAGATCAGGATCAGTTCTAGCAGAACCCATACCAGAAAACCTAGAGATGATGTTTTGTGCATATCAAGCAAGATTAAAAGAAGGACCTCAAATAGCTGAAATGAGTAAGAACTACCCACGAGTAGATTTAGAAATTGAGAGAACTAAACTTTGCATGAAAATGGTAGAATTAGCATAAGCTGTGTTTGAAGCCTCTAGATATCTTAATTGGAACAACATGGAAAAACCAGAATTACACTTTCAAGGACTGATAGAGAGATTAGAACACCTGATTGATAGCAAAGAGAAAAAGAATCTGCATAGGAACCCTATTGTTTCAGAGACACAGGAAAGAAATGCACCATCCCTGTCTCAAGTTCCCAACATAGAAGGTGAAGACAACCTGTCTTCCATACATAGATATTCACATGAATTTCTAAGAGAAATCCAGGAAGAGAAGTGGAGAAAAGAACAAGGAACTCATCCTCCTATTCAAGAAATAGATGACTTGCAAGAGCAATTTCCCCAAGACATCCCCTCTATTTATAGTGATGTAGAGGAAGAGCAACTGAGTGAACACACAGGTTTTGAATCCAATTCTTTGCATGAATTGCCTCAGTTCACAGGACCTTGGGAAGCAAAGTCTATTAGCATGAGAGCACCCACGATAATAGTGAGGAATGAAGAATCAGTAATCCCTAGAAACACGGAAGTGGTAAAGAACACCAAAGTACAATGTCATCTCACACTCGAGGAGTTGTTAAAGGTTAACCGAGAACTGTGGAAACATGTAGCAAATCAATTCCCTGAGCTTGCTACTACTCCCTCACAGATAGGAACAAAAAAGAAGGTACCAGGGATACCCATAGAGAGAATCGGAGATGTAAGTGAAGGAGAGGAAGGTAACACTTATCTTCCAATAACCCATCAGGGCTACACCACCAAAGCCATCTTAGATTCAGAAGCCGGAGTAGCCATTGCTACCACTGCTTTATGGAAACGTTGGGGTAAGCCAGCACTAAGACCCACCAGGATGAAGCCACAAATGGCTGACAGACATATAGAGAAACCATTAGGCTTATTAGAAGGCATATCTCTCACCACCTGTGGTGTGGAGTTTGGGCATACTTTCGCCATTTGTGATTTTGCAAAAAATCATGCGTACGAGATGATTTTAGGACGACCATTCATGCGTCAGTTGCAAATTGTACAAGATTGGGGAACTAATTCTTTGTACTTGCAACATTTAGGAGGGACTACTAAAGTCAATCTTAAAGACTATTCACATCGAGACGTACTCCCAATACAATGGAATACCGTCCATAAGACACAAGAAGAGACAGAATCAGTACACTCATTGGAATCAGACCCCTCATGGTTGCATAAGGATACTCATTTATGGATGTGTAAAGTAGCCAAACAAGAGGAAGAATGGTTAGAAGCCAGGACCTTAGGTTCAGAACAACATCCACAAACCCTTCAAGACCCAGCTTACGCACCTGTAGTATTTCTAGATGAGGAGTTTGAACCCCATGGTTGGGCAGAAATCCTAGCAACCATGGATGTAGCCATCAATGAAGAACAATGGACACCCCACTGTGATGAGGATGGCTATGACATTTCAATCTTCACAATAGAGCCAATCATGTGTGATTCGATTATTGAAGAATGTGAGCTTAGCACTGATGCATTTGAGGATGCGAGTGATTTCGATTTAGAGTCAATTATTATGGAACCACCCTTTGCATCAGATGAAGAATACTTCTACAAAGTAGAAAATCACCCTCAGAGACACGAAGAACTTATGAATGATGTGGGGCTGGCCATACAAGTGACTGCCAAAAGTGAAGGAAAGAAAAGAAAGAAGAAAGAAACCATGTCAGAAGAAGAAGAATCTTTGTTTGAAGTACCAGAAAATTTCAAGAAGTATGAAATAGAAGATAGACGAATCATGGTACAAATGCCTAACAAAAAAGCTGACGTTGGACAAGTATATGATAATCGAGAGAAAACCAAAAAAATAATAGTTGCCATAGAAGGAGAAAAAGAGAAATGTACCTATATAGGGCATGATTTGACAAATGAAGAAGAAGAAGAATTAGTTGCCCTATTGCGAGAATATAGAGATGTGTTCGCTTGGAGTTACAAAGACCTGAAAGGAGTAGACCCGGGTATATGTTCTCATAGAATCCCTATGACTCCAGATGCAAAACCTACGAAACAGAAACCATACACTCGATAACTACGCTGCGAAGATTAAAGAGGAAATAGACCGCTTGATAGAAGCAGGATTCATTTATGAAATTGAGCATACCAAATGGGTATCCCCCATGGTGGTTGTGCCCAAGAAGAATGGAAAATTGTGTGTGTGTATTAACCTTAAAAACGTTAATGCCGCCACAATTAGAGACAGTTATCCTCTTCCTATCACGGAACACTTATTGGAAAGAGTTGCGGGCAAGGAAGTTTATAGCTTTCTTGATGGATTCTTAGGCTATAATCAAGTAGCCATTGCTCCAAAAGCACAACATAGATGGGAAAGAAAAAAGGTAATCCATGGATGTTGCGCTCTTACGAGAATTGTATATATTTGTTTGGCATATGACTTGCCAATCGAGCGTGCAATGACAAGCGAGGAGTTGAAAGCATTCAAGGGGATAGCAAAGAAAGCCAGAAAGTGCAGCAAGGGACGAGCAGGAAAGTGCATGCAAGGAACCATTCCATGCCTACAAGTTTCGGAATCACCATCACCGCAACCCTCTCCAAAACAGTCTCCGATGGAAGCCCCTGTATTTGTACAACCTATTCGCATATGATTATCACAACCTATCATTACAGAAGGCACTACTAGTGCGATTACCTCACAACCGACATCAGTTCAGGAACCTACCATCACTGCGGTAGAAGTTCCCACCACTATTGGTGCGGAAGCATTCTCTTTCTCGATACCTAACCTGGAACTGGAACCCATAGATACAACGTTTGATTTTGAAATGCCAGATGCTTTCTCAAATGAATTTTAGTTTTCTGAAGGCCAGATTTTCTGTTAGGAATATGAACGACCAAGTTACCCGACCACTCCCCCAGATCAACAACAAGGACAAGTAGTGCCCAACTCAGAAGAAGAAAGAACGGAAACAGATGAGGAAGAGGGCGATGATGAAGCCAGCCAGCGCACTCAAGACTCCCAAGAAAATGTGCAGACAGACGAACAAGGACAGCAAACCGACACCCAAGGTGACACCAGCATGCACGAAGACAAAAAATTTGAAGCAGCGGCATACACCTTGGCAATCAAAAATTTATATCGCACCATGGAAAAAGTTTGCCAAGCACTTATAGAACAAGAACTCATCACAAGTGGTTTCGAAGAAGTATACATCAAAGGTTTCAGGGAACTTGTTAAATCAATGGGATCTAACGAAGCATTAAGATATTTGTAGAGAAAACCACTACCGCAATTTGACCCCCGACGAGTACGACTATTATCAAAGCTAGGTCAGTACATTCGTGTACCCACAAATGACCAATCTTCAGAACATGCTAGGGAAGCCCGTCTCATCCCCGAAGGCTCCTTAGCAGAAGACACCATTGTCATCGACTCTCCGCCCCACACTATTGCTGTACATACCACCGCTGTGACCGAAGTATCCACCACCCCAACCACTCCTCTATCAACTCCCATCCATCCAGTCTCACCTGTACACCCTACTTCTCCCATAACATCCACATCTTTGGATAATGAGGTAGCAGAAGCCTTTGTTGCATCCATTCCTCTAGCCCTTTTTGCACCTACGCAACCCAACTTACCTCCTCGAACATCCACCTTTCCATTCACTCCAATTCTCCCTCCATCCTTCCCTTCCTTCCCCACACCTCCAAGACACCTTTTCCCATTCCCACCTCCATTGACCTTTTCCCCCGTCTCACCCCCTCGACCCACCACAATTCCTCTTTCCCCTTTCCACCAAGCAGTCCAAGAGAACCCCTCTGTAAATTATTTTGCCACTTTTGTAAATCTTGTATCTACACCCATGCACACAGCCACTGTCACCCCACTATTCACGGTCACCGCTCTTGATACCACATCCAATGACATGGATATATCATCGCCCACTGCACCACCACTCACTTCCTTCATGATACCATCACAATTAGGCACCGCACAATTTTCCACTGTTGCCACTGCATCCACGTTCCCATCCCCATTTCCCTTTCCCTTTGCATCGACACCCACACACACCGCAACTGCACTCACTCCGTCACTAATTTTATTGCCCACCATCGACACTGCATTTCGACAGATGTTCACATGCATGACTCAAGTGAGAGATGAATTTGCATCTCTTGGAACTAATTACCAGATGCTGCAAAAGACCACGAACGATTTAGAATCGCAGCTAAATTCATTGTCAATCGAGAATGCCTCACTAAACACCAGATACCAAGAGCTACGCGAGGCCTATCACAAACTGGAACTAGAAAGTGAAGAAAAGACCAAAGAGGCCATCATTGACATAGACAACTTGTTGCGGGCTCAGACTTTTCGGAATGCAACACTTACTAGGAACATGGGACTGCTCAGACCCCACTTGGCAATAGCTAAAGAAGAAAATCAATGTCTACAAGAACAGAACAGAGAGAATTTGAAAGCTTCTCTAGATCAACCAGACCAACCGTTGAGCCCCAATCGCTTTAAAGCTGTTCCTTCAGAATCTATGAAAATGTTACTAGATGATCACGTCAGATTGCTAGATGAATATGACAACATGAACGAGGAGTTCCACAACCTCAAAGAAGAACACAAGATATTGCGATTAAGAGCACCAGTACCACAAGGACTACCAGCTCCTGCGGACCCATCTCCTGACATCATTGAGGAACGCATTACTGGCCTAGGTATTAACTCTTCAATCACAGATACCAGTACCACAACACATTACCGGCCTAGGCATTAACTCTTCAATCATAGATAGCAGTATATGAAGCACCACCAAGGGCAGACTCCCCACCATAACTACCAGCAGAGGAAGAAACAATGACTATTCTGGTGGAAGAAACTTTTGAAGAAGCATATGAACCCCAACCCATCCGAGGCGGATGAGTCACGACTGAAGGCCAGACGACTTTTGAACTTCTGTTGGAAGCAGTCAGAGGCACAGACGACGTGGAAGCATGTAAAGACGGAGCAGGGAGCCAGTCGGATCATTTTTTCAAACAACTATGTTTTTATTACCTCTTCAAACATCCAATAGTGATTTTCATCACTCTTGTAACATATGTAATATAGACAAAACCCCATTTTGTAATCCATAGCTCCATTTTGTGCAAGCCGAGGAGTCCTCGAGCTTGAGGAGCTTAGGTAGAATACGTGTACCAATTTTCGTTATTTTTAGACGTCGTTTACCCTTCCAAATAGCCTCTAGGACCTATTTTTTAACTAGGCCGGTCACTAAATGTGAAACCGGTCAAAACTAGTCTAGAAACTATAAAAAGAGCTAGAGAGCTCATTTTTGAGGTTGGTTCATGTTGGCTAGTGTGAGCTTGGAGCTAGTTTGAGCTTGTAATAGTGTTCTTGAGTAATAGAGATAATTTCTCACCTTCCATTGTGTCTTGCTTGTCTCTTTATTGTGTGTGTGTATGTGTGTGTGCATCTTTATGCTTCTCACCTTCACTCTCACTTCATCTTACATTCACGATCTTCATATCACTCCTATCTCTTCCGCGGATTGACATTAAGGAGGTGAAGCTTCTTAACGTGGTTCTCACCATTGTGCTAGAGCAACACCAAATTTGGCGCCGTTGCCGGGGATCGAGTCTAGGACGAATGTGTGATGGTAAGAGTATAGCAAGAAGTGGCGTTGGAAGGTAAAAATTTCAGTTTTTGTTGTTGTTTTTACTTAGTTTTTAGTGTTTTTCACCTCCCCCAAACTCCATCTTCATCATCGCATCATCATCTTCATCTCCAAAAAAATCAGAAAATTCACCATATTCACCCATTCACCTCATTTCCCCTCATTTGTGCATGCGAGAGAGCGAGAGAGAACTTTTGTGCTTGTGTGTGCTTGTGTTTTCTTGAGTTTTCTTGCAGGTACAGAGCTCCAGTGCATCAGGAAAGCTTGGAAAAGGTAAAATTTTACTCTCTGTCAAAGATCTGCCGAGTGTGGCGGACCATCACGATGGTCTGCAACCTTCGGAATTCTTGGTAGGCGACCACACCACGAGGTAGGCGACCCTTGCGCATCTACGAATCCACAGGCGCATCTCAAAAATTCACACTTTGGTGGACCATCGCGATTGGCTCGGACCATCGCGATAGGTTCACGCCATCGCGACGGCTCGGCCGGACCATCGCGACGGTCTCGGACCATCGCGACGGTTCACTTGAGCCATCGCGACGGTCCACTTGGACCATCGCGATTGTTCAGCTGACCCCGGACCATCGCGATTGGCCCATGCCATCGCCACGACGGTGCCACGTGTCAAGATAGACCATCGCGACGGTTCATTTTTTGGACCATCGCGACAGCCCAAAATCGGACCATCGCGATTGGCTCACGCCATCGCACTTGTGACCATCGCGACGGTTCACTCCGGACCATCGCGATTGTCCACCTTTGACCGTTGACCCGCGCCATCGCGATTGTCCGCCTGATCGGGCCATCGCGACGGTTCGACCTCACGCCATCGCGATCGCTCACTACTGGACCATCGCGACAATCCATTTTCACGCCATCGCGATCGTTCACTTCGGGCCATCGCGACGGTTCACCTTTTCGCACCATCGCGACTGTCCAAATTCCACGCCATCGCGACGGTTCGCTGGGACCATCGCGACGGTCCCAGACCATCGCGATTGTGCACCCCCATCGCAAATTTAGGGTTCCATTTTCCGACCAATTTTGGGGGTATTTTTGAGAAATTTTTGGACCATTAGACTCATAGGAGACCCCTTAGCTCATATTTGAAGGAAAACCTGATTGTCAGTTTTTACCCCCCAGGGCCTGAACGCTCATAACTTTTTCATCCGAAGTCCGTTTTTTGAGCTTAATAGCTCATTAGAAAGCTCGTGACGAGTTTTTGAGGTTCACCTAGTTTGGGACTAGAAAGCCAGGGGGCAAGTATTGAAATTTTGGGCAAAAGAGAAAGGACTTAAAAGGTGTATATACTCAAGTACTTGATCATCCAACTGTGAATTGGTCTAAAATTGGATTTTTCCAGGTCTAGCAAGGGCAATCAAAGGCAAGCCAGCAAGGCAGTGAAGACAGCAAAGCTTGGGAAGCGCGGCTTCTTGGGCAACATGGCATCAGAGCAACCAGAAAAACTGACTCGAGGTTGGAAGATTACTCAACCCCCTCAGTCAATTCTTAGCTTAGGCTAAACGTTAGCATTGTGGATTTAAGACGATAGGAACACCTCAAGTTCAAGATACTTAATTCTTTCAAGTTTAAGACTACAAGTAAAGTTGTGTGTGACGAAAACCTAAAGAAAAGAACCTAAGTCTGACGGAACGAGAACTCAAAATCATAACGGAAAGTCGAATTCCTGACGCATATATTAAGACAAGAATCCAAAGAAAATCAAAAATCATCAAGAAAGTAATAACAAAGAACCATTGACGATCTAAGTGTGTAATTGAGTGTGCAAGGAAGAAAATTAATGAACCTTAGATCAGGGAGACACATAGGTAAGTCGGACCGACGAAGCCTTAGATCATCAGAGGTAAGTGTAAGAACTACTGCGCGATCGTGGGCTCAACAATTGAATAGTAATTACCCCTACGAGAGCTCATATACTAGCGAATCAGAAATGGCATTTAGCACAGACAGACCAGAAGGAGGGTCTAATGTAGCATATTTAGAAAAACCTGAAGGACCCTATAGAACGCAATTAGAGTTTCTCCGAACCAACCGCTTAGGTGCTCGCATTTATGAGGATGGTTTGCGAAGGCAAGTGGTGCAAATGCACAACCCTGATCAACCTATTGGATTGGAAAGACCAGTGGTGAAATTTGAGAGAGACGCGTACATAGACAAAGAAGGAACCATGTACGTTCTAAGTACGCAGCCAAACGATACTAATGAGTTTGGCACAATTCAATTAGAGACGGAAGCGAAATTTCAAGGAAAAGAACCGTTAGAAGAACCTAGAACACCTAGAGGGAAATCCGTATTAACAAGAGTACTCATCCCAGAGTGGATCCCTCAAGATAACAGGAGCACCGAGTTGTTTGTAAATAAAGAGACAGATGAAGCCTTTTGGAGGTACAGAAAGGAACACCCTGGTGAGATAGGCATCATTACAATTTATGAATTCAAGGACCCAGATACACCTGGAAAGGTTGTATACCTGGATGAGACTTCAGAAAGAGTCTTTGTGGTGCCTGACCGCGCTAAAAACACATACACATGGAGAGGTGAATTGGTATTCCCTCCATCTAGAACGAACATGAATACAAGTCAACAAGGGGCAGGAACATCCTCAGCCCATGGAAATCAAAGAGAAGGAAATAAAGAGAGACCGGAAGTAAGCTTTAATCACCCCATAGGGAGAGATAGAACAACCACGAACACTAATAGAGCGGATAGACAAAGAGATCATGGAATACCAGGCGATAGAGATGATTTTCCTCTACCTAGGCCGCGTGAACACGCAAGAGTATTGAGACCCACTCAATTAGTGAAATCCATGAAGAATTACTTTGATGGGACAGGAGATCCCTATGACCATGTCGTAGAATTCAAGCAAGTACTAAGAGCAGAACAAGTCGAGGACATGTTCACGCAATACAACGCATTTGGGCTAACGTTAAGAAATACCGCTTTAACTTGGTTCCAACCATTGCAACAAAGGCAATTTAGAGACATCCATCACTTTTTAGAGTCATTCATCACTGAATTCTCTAAAAGTGGGATTAGACACGACACGTCTTCGTTGATTCATAGCTTTAAACAAACCCCTCAGGAAACAGTTAGACTGGCAGGACGTAGATTCAGACAATATGTCGAACGATGTCCAATGCAAGAGCTACCCTCACAAGCCAAACAAGTATCACTGTTCCTAGATGGCTTGTTGAGCGCTAAACTACGCTCCTATGTGTACCTAAAGGAACCCAGAACGCTAGAGGAGTGTGTAAGAATATGTATAGACATTGAGGACAACCTAGGAGATGAATTAGAACTCTCAAAGGTCTATAAGGACTCAGATTGTTCTTCTCTAGCATCCACAAAATTGTCTAATTCGATAGAGGACCTAGCAGAAAAAGTGGCCCAGAAACTAGGAGTTTCTAGTAAACAGGTGCCCAAGCTACCAACAAACGTACGTTGTTACACTTGTGGTGGAAATCATTTGGCAAACGTGTGTCCCAATGCACCACAACCTCAAGCCAACCCTAGTGGCCAATATTGTACAATTGAGAGAAGATACACGAATCATACGACTCAGGACTGCCCATACAACAAACAAACCGTGAGACAGAACCACCCGCAAACATACCAGCAGCCAGGTAGGTATCAAGGCCAATACAATGCTCAGCCTTATTACTATAGGCCTCCCCAGAACTACCCATACCAGGCTCAACAGAGACCTCAACCTGTCTTAGCTCAGCAGCCACCCCCACCGGCGAATGTCATCTCAGTCAAATACGCTGCTGCAGAAGAGAACCTAAGTAGGGCCTTAGTGCCTTCTTCACCCTTGATCACAGAAAGTGACCCGAACTCAAACAGTTTTGACTCTACTCATGTAACTAGTCCACCCGCTTATTACACGGAGTCACCAGAACATGTGGAGATGTATCATTATGATAGTCCACCAATGGAACCTAGTTGGGAGCCAGACTATGCTAATGTGATGTACACAAACCCAAATCCACGGCCCCAATTGAGACAACAAAGACCACAGGGCCCTAGAGGACCATGCTTTAGGTGCCAAGGAGATCACTTCATAAAGGATTGTCCACATCCCCCAATAGCAAGGCAATCACAGTACTATAGCATACAAGGCTTTTGTGCCGATTGTGGCAAAGAGCATGTAATCAAAGATTGTCCTAAGAACCCAGTTAACACTTCGAATGTGACACCGATCAACGTGATAGGTATTGTAAATAACGCAGATGGATCCAACCCTACATACGTGCCTATCCAAGCTATAACAAGAGCCCAGACACTCTTACAGAACCAACAGCTTAATCAAGAGAAAGTAGCCGGAACTAGTGAAGTTGCAGAATCTAGCAGTAAAAAGAAAAAATCTTGGAAAGATTCTAGAGAAAGGATAAAGAGAAAATGGAGTAAAAAGATAAGCGAGTTGGAAGGAAGTTTGAAGGAATCTAGAGCCAAAATCCAAGAATTGACTTCACATGAATTGAATCAAGAAAACCCAGCTCAAAAATCAGGATCAGTTTTGGCGGAACCCATACCAGAAGATCTAGACATGATGTTTCGTGCATATCAGGCTAGAATAAAAGAGGGACCTCAAGTAACGGAAATGAGTAAAAACTACCCTCGAGCCGATCTAGAAATTGAGAGAACTAAACTTTGCATGAAGATGGTAGAACTAGCACAAGCTTTGTTCGAAGCCTCTAGATATCTCAATTGGAATAACATGGCAAAACCGGAACTACACTTTTCAAGGACTAATGGAGAGACTAGAACACTTGATAGAAAGCAAAGAGAAAAAGGATCAGCATAGGAACCCTATTGTCTCAGAGACACAGGAAAGGAATGCACCATCACTGTCTCAAGTACCCAATACAGAAAGTCAAGATAACCTATCTTCCATACATAGGTACTCACATGAATTTTTGAGAGAAATACAAGAAGAGAAATGGAGAAAAGAACAAGGAACTCATCCTCCTATTCAAGAAATAGACGACTTGCAGGAACAATTTCCCCAACACATCCCCTCTATATACGATGAGGTAGAGGTGGAACAACTGAGTGAACCCACAGGATTTGAATCTAATTCTTTACAAGAATTACCTCAGTTCACAGGACCTTGGGAAGCAAAGTCTATTAGTATGAGAGCACCCACGATAATAGTGAGGAATGAAGAATCAGTGATCCCTAGGAACACGGAAGTGATCAAGAACACTAAAGTACAGTGTAACCTCACTCTGGAGGAATTGTTAAAGGTAAAACCAGAATTGTGGAAGCACGTAGCAAATCAATTCCCTGAGCTTGCTACCACACCCTCTCAGATAGGATCACATAAGAAGGTGCCAGAGATACCCGTGGAAAAGATTGGAGACGTAAGCGAAGGAGAGGAAGGTAACACATATCTTCCAATAACCCATCAGGGCTACACCACGAAAGCCATCTTAGATTCAGGAGCCGGAGTAGCCATCGCTACCACCGCTTTGTGGAAACGTTGGGGTAAGCCAGCACTCAGACCCACCAGGATGAAACTACAAATGGCTGATGGACACATAGAAAAACCGTTAGGCCTACTAGAAGGCATATCTCTCACCACTTGTGGTGTGGAATTTGAGCATACCTTTGCCATTTGTGACTTTGCAAAAAATCATGCTTATGAGATGATATTGGGACGACCATTCATGCGTCAGTTGCAAATTGTACAAGATTGGGGAACTAATTCTTTGTACTTGCAACATCTAGGAGTGACTACTAAAGTCAATCTTAAAGACTATTCACATCGAGATGTACCCCCAATACAATGGAACACCATCCATAAGACACCAGTAGAGACGGAATCCGTGCACTCATTAGAATCAGATCCTTCTTGGTTGCATGAGGATACCCATTTATGGATGTGTAAAGTAGCCAAACAAGAGGAAGAGTGGTTAGAAGCCAGGACCTTAGGTGCAGAACAACATCCAAGAACCCTCCAAGATCCAGCCTATGCACCTGTAGTATTCCCAGATGAAGAGTTTGAACCCCATGGTTGGGCAGAAATCCTAGCAACCATGGATGTAGCCATCAATGAAGAACAATGGACACCCCACTGTGACGAGGATGGCTATGACATTTCAGTTTTCACGATAGAGCCAATCATGTGCGATGCAATTTTAGAAGAATGTGAACCTAGCACTGATGCATTTGAGGATGCAAGCGATTTTGATTTAGAATCAATTATCATGGACTCTCCATTTGCATCAGAGGAAGAATATTTTTTCGAGGTAGAGACTCACACTCAGAAACACGAGGAAATTACGAATGAGGTGAGGTTAGCCACAGAAGTGACTACCAAGAGTGAAGGTAAGAAAAGAAAGAAGCAAGCAACCATGTCAGAAAAAGAAGAATCTTTATTTGAAGTACCCGAGAACTTCAAGAAATATGAGATTGAAGATAGAAGGATCATGGTACGAATGCCCAATAGAAAGGCGAATGCCGGACAAGTATATGATAACCGAGAGAAAACCAAGAAAATAATAGTTGCCATAGAAGGAGAAGAAGAAAAATGCACATACATAGGGCATGATTTGACGAAGGAAGAAGAAGAAGAGTTAGTTGCCCTATTGCGCGAATATAGAGATGTTTTTGCTTGGAGTTACAAAGATTTGAAAGGAGGAGATCCAGATATATGTTCTCATAGAATCCCTATGACTCCAGATGCAAAACCGACAAAACAAAAACCGTACACGTATAATGATAACTATGCTGCGAAGATTAAAGAGGAGATAGATCGCTTGATAGAAGCAGGATTCATTTACGAAATTGAGCATACCGAATGGGTATCCCCCATTGTGGTTGTGCCCAAGAAGAATGGAAAATTGCGTGTGTGTATTAACCTTAAAAAAGTTAATGCCGCCACGATTAGAGACAATTATCCTCTTCCTATCACGGAACACTTATTGGAAAGAGTTGCGGGCAAGGAAGTGTACAGCTTTCTTGATGGATTCTCAGGCTATAACCAAGTAGCCATTGCTCCAGAAGACCAACACAAGACGGCTTTTGCCACTGAATGGGGCATATTTGCATTTCGTGTAATGCCATTTGGCTTGACAAATGCACCCGCCACTTTCCAGCGACTCATGTGTCATGTTTTTAAGGAATTCTTACGCAAGAGCTTGGAAGTTTATGTCGATGACATATGTGCTCATTCAAATGTAAGACAGACGCATATCCCAGAGTTAAGACAAATATTTGACAAATGTCGAGAATATCAGGTTTGTTTGAACCCAGAAAAATGCGTTTTCATGGTCAGACAAGGCAAAATTCTAGGACACATTGTGTCAAAAAATGGAATCTCTACGGATGAAGAAAAGGTGAAGGTAATTGCAGAATTACCTAGACCAACTAATGTGAAAGAGGTACAGGCATTTATGGGCCATTGCGGATATTATAGGAGATTCATACACATGTATGCAATCATAGCCAAGCCTTTGTACTCTCTTTTAACCAACTTTGAATGGACAGATGAATGTGAAAATTCTTTCAATGAACTTAAACGACGCTTGTGCTCAGCACCTATATTGACTACCCCATATTGGAGTAAGCCATTCCATGTACATGTGGATGCATCCAATTGTGCCATAGGATGTGTGTTAGCACAACCCACGAATGAAGGTAACATAGATCTCCCCATAGCTTACGCAAGCAGACAATTGAACGCAGCAGAAAGAAATTACACCACGACGGAACGAGAAGGATTAGGGATGATCTACGCAGTAAAGAAGTTTAGGCACTACTTGTTGGCCAACAAATTCAAGTTTTTTACAGATCATCAAGCCCTATTGTACTTAGTCAACAAGCCATGTAACACAGGACGACTGATACGTTGGTTTCTATTACTCATGGAGTATGATTTTGAAGTGGTAGTCAGGAAAGGAAAGACGCATCTTAGAGCTGACCACCTTTCAAGATTAACCTCAGGAGAAGCTCCCCAAGGAGTAGCGGATGAATTACCAGATGCATACTTGTTTAACCTTGAGATAGCACCAGAATGGGCTAAGCCTATAGTCCCTATTCTGACATACGGACCCAAGAGTCCTAGGATAAAGATCAAAGAAGGAGAGATTACCAAGTCTCAGAGATACCAAATAATGGCAGGAAGCATATATAAACAGGATAATCAAAAGATTCTTGCTTGTTGTGTAGATGAATCAGAACATGCGAATTGGTTGCAATTAGCACACGTAGGTGCACTAAAGCAACATCATTCAAAACATCGAACACTACAGACTCTGCATAGATTGGGAGTATATTGGCCTACGATGGAAGCAGATGTCTACAAGTTGTGTAAGGAATGCAGTGTTTGCTGTGAAAGACCACCAGTAGAGCATGCGACATTATATCACGTGTCTCTCACACCAGACTGGAGTGAACCTTTAGTGACATACTTGAGGACGAACACATTCCATCAAGGCATGACCTTAGCACGACAACGCAGTCTAGAGCAGGAAGCTCAAGACTATTCACTTATTGGCGATAATTTATACAAAAGAGGACGAGATGGATATTTAAGACAATGTGTTCATGAGAGCGATTATCTGAGCATACTAGAGACTGCACACCAAGGTGTTGCAGGAGGTCACTTTGGACCCGATAGGATAGTCAAAGCCATTCTCTTTGCAGGATTATGGTGGCCCACTCTTCACATGGATGCACATACCTATGTAAAGAGATGTGATGTGTGCCAAAGAACTCAGTTTCCTACTCGCAGAGATGAAATGCCATTGAAACCCATGATGGGCGGACGTGCATTTTCTAAGTGGGGTATAGATTTTGTAGGACCCATCAACCCCCCTGCAAAAGGTACACATGCGGAATACATTATTGTTGCCACAGATTATCTAACCAAATGGGTAGAGGCAAAAGCCACAAAAAAGAATGATGCACACACAACTGCAAAATTCTTATTCGAAAATGTCTTTACAAGATATGGATTGCCTATAGAGTTAGTGAGCGATCGAGGCACTCACTTTCTAAACCAAGTCATTGAATATTTGTTACAGGATTTTATGGTGATTCACAAGAAATCTGCACCATATCATCCTCAGGCCAATGGTCAGGCTGAAAGCACTAACAAGATACTTTGTAACGTACTGACGAAACTCGTGAACAACAAACGTTCAGATTGGGACAAACAGTTACACCACACTGTTTGGGCATATCGAGTGGCCTACAAGACCGTACTCAATGCAACTCCCTTTCAGATGGTTTTTGGTCAGAATGTAGTGCTTCCTTTGGACTTCTTGATACCGACCCTTAAGGTTGCACAAGAACATCAGTGGACCGGCCATGAATTATCAGCAAGAATAATGGACTTGGAACGATTAGGAGAAACCAGGCTGAAAGCAGCAGCAAGAATATACGCAGCGAAGAAGCGACCGAAAGCATATTTTGATGCACATGTGAAAGATAAAGGGTTAAAAGAAGGAGATTTAGTTCTAGTGTATACGCTGAAACAGCACGCACGGAAGTTAGAAAAGCGAGGTTATGGACCTATGATCATTAACAGACTTTCGACAAGTGGAGCAGTACAGTTAGCCACCTTAGAAGGAGATATAATGCCTAATTACATTAGTGGCTGTAGAGTCAGGTTATATCAAGAACCTCTTACTGAGGATATGCTTAGACGACTCACATTGGCAAAGAAGCGTAAGGAGGAAGAAAACAGAATACGAGCTGAAGCTCAGGCAGAAGCCATAGAACGCATTAAGCGCATGAAGCTAAGAAGACAAGGACTAGGGAGAGAACATTATAACCATCAGGAAACATCACCCAGATATCCCATGGCCATGTGTCAAGTAAAGTCAACCACTCATCCTAGCATAGTGGACAGGAGACCATTCATTACCGTTAAGCTAGAGCACGGCAACCCTTGCCAAGAACTCAGGGCTTTAATTGACTCAGGTGCTGCGAC
The DNA here is from genome assembly GCA_020310875.1 of Ceratopteris richardii. NCBI lineage: Eukaryota > Viridiplantae > Streptophyta > Polypodiopsida > Polypodiales > Pteridaceae > Ceratopteris > Ceratopteris richardii. Next base: position 146,505,510 of record CM035429.1, read on the forward strand.
TAGTGCGATTAGATGGTCCCACTATAAGGATTCAAGAATAGAAATGCGGCCAATTGAGGCATACCTCGTAGGCCTAGGAGGCATGGAAACCCCTTGCATGGGTGAGGTGGACCTTCCTATCCTCATTAAGGATATGACCATGACAGCGAAGCTACTAGTGTGCCATGATGACGACCTGATAGAACCCCTAATCCTTGGCCAAGATTGGCTATACGATCACTCAGTGGACTTAAATCTTAGACAAGGCTCCTTACAGATTGGAACCTTAGAGCAGAAGCGAGTGATACCGCTTGACTTCCCTAACGGCATTCCGATTGAGGTTTGTAACCCTAGTCCCCATGAAATACATGCGACGGAAGACCGGAAGATCTTTGATCAGCTCAGTCACATTACGTCTACACCAACCCACTTGGGCTTGGCTATGGACAATTGTCAATCAGAAGGACGACAGGAGATCTTCCTTGGAACTTCCTGCAAACTAGAAGGGGCAGCTACCCAACCGCTAGGGCAGATGGACACAATCAGCGGTCAGGTGGGTTGCATTAGCGGCCAAATGAGCACGACACCCTGCGGTGCTCATCCTTCCAAACTTGTTGCGGACTGGCCTAGATTAAAGTTAAAGAACGAATCACTTCCTAATGGGCAGGTCACGCAAGTGTTGGAACTCCCTTCTTTTCCAAATCAGAGTGTCCATCCGACCTCTCAACCTCAACCACAACAGAGTCAACCACGACGAAGGAACCCAGACCGACGGCAGTATCAGAAGACACCACAAGGAAAGCAGTCTAGGCCACCCAAAGGAAGCGGCACCAGACAAATATGGGTGCCAAAAGGACAAAAAGTACCGAAGAACTCCAACCAAGCAGAGCTCGACAAGCAAAAGGCAGGGCAGAAACAGAATCAGTATCCACCATCCCCTCGACCTTCTTCTACAGGTCCAAGCATTCGACAAATTTGGATCGCCAAGAAATACCTTACCCATAGACCCACACCCACGCAGATTTGGGTACCCAAACCATGTATCATAGCTCAACCCTTAAGCCATGTAATATATACCCCTTACAAATCTTTCCATCCCTCAATACCACCACACCCGATACTACCTTTTGCCCCTCAGCAGAAACCCACCACCCACTCAAAGACTCTTAGGAAATGGATACCGAAGAGTGTCCAACCGTCTTCCCCTAACCCATTGTCTAACTACCTCCCGACTAACATACAACCTTGTAATAAATCACTAACCTTTCAACCTTGTATAAATTCACCCACCATCATCACACATCACTCATAATCTCATCTCATCAAGAAATGTATGCATAATCTGAAACGTGTAGGTGTCTAGAGACCTGCACTAGTGCTGCAAGAAGCATTGCATCCATCACATCACAGCACTTGGCTACACGGGTTACGCATCAGTTATGGAAAGGGATTGCGGTCTCACTTTAATGGGATCATAATTAATTTCCATGCTAATGTGTTAATCTTTTGTAGTAGATCTTTCTCTTTAGCACATCAGTCATCATGCAAACCGACGAAGGACCATCAGAAGCAGGCCCCAGCATAGCTGCAGTGCCCCTCAATGTTTTACGAGCAGAATCCCACCCGACTGCTCCACCGCCAGAATTCCAAGGATTTCCAGGGCCCATGCCGATCGATAACCCACCAATGGGCTACACGGAAAAGATACACCGTAACTCTCACTGGTTTCAGGGACTTGTAGGACCCTTAGCGGACGCGGATTTTATATTTGAATCTAATTTGACGTTTGATGACCGCACTTGGGGAAAATACCAATTCTTCTCCAGAGAGTTCGAAGGCCTACAGAACACTCAGGACTTAACTCATGTTTGGGCCAGAGCCGGCTTCACGGAGTATTTCAGTGATCCTCTGCCCAAACCTGACTTTTATAGGTGTTACTATTTAATCACTACTTTGCTGGCCTCAGAGAATAAGGATATCCCAGGAACGTTTATTTTGCCTTCTTTAGTGGAGGATCCACCTTACAGAAGGTTTTACCTTTCGAAGGATTTAATCAGAGCTGCCATCAAGATTCATGGAACCCACACGCCCACAGATCGAGAAAGATTAGTTCCAGACCCTATGAAACGTGGGGATGTCACTAAGTGGGAGGAGATCTCAGCAATTACACCGGAGCTGTCAAAGCCGCTACGGATATGCATGCAACACTTCGCATTCCCCGCTCAGGACAGATTCACCATGCCACATAAGAGAATATGGTTTGGATTGTACTTAGCCTGTACTGGACCTCAGACTGTCGATCTGGCGAGCTGGATCATTGATCAAATGTATTTGGCACAACACAGATGGGAACGAAAGAAAGTGCTTAATGGATGTTGTGCGCTGACAAGAATTGTTTACATGTGCTTGGCTTATGACTTGCCAATTGAACGTGCACTAACCGGAGAAGAGCTGAAGGCATTCAAAGGAACGACGAAGAAAGCCAGGAAGCCCAGCAGAGCACGGGCAGGTAAGCGCATGAGAGGCACTATCCCTTGCCTTCAAGTGCCAGAGTCACCATCACCACAACCCTCTCCAGAGCGATCACCGACAGAAGCTGCTCCCACAGTACAACCCATTCGAATAAGATTATCTCGACCAGTGGTACCGGAGGGCACTACTAGTACCGTTGCACCTCATGCAGCTACAACCACAGAACCCACCACCACGACAGCAGAAGCTCCCACCACTATTGGTGCGGAAGCCTTTTCTTTCCCATTACCACACATGGAGGCAGAACCAATAAACACGACATTCGATTTTGAAATGCCTGATGCATTCTCAAATGAGTTCCAGTTTTCAGAGGCACAAATGTTCTCTCAAGAATTTGAAAGGCCGAGTTACCCTACCACACCGCGAGATCAGCCACAGGGACAAGTGGTGTCGAGCTCTGATGACGAAAGAACAGCCACCGATGATGATGAAGGTGACGATGAAGCCAGCCAGGGCACGCATGATTCCCAAGAACAAGGACAGACAGATGGCCAAGGCCAACAAACCGATGCACACGGTGACACCAGCACGCATGAAGAGGAGACTTTCGAAGCAGCAGCTTACACGCTGGCAATCAAGAAATTATATCGTACGATGGAGAAAGTCTGGGCACGGAAGAAATTGACTCAAGAAGAGAGCTAGACCATAATCGAACAAGAACTCATCTCCGGAGGGTTTGAAGAAGTTTACATGAGAGGGTTCAGAGAATTGGTCAAATCCATTGGCCCGGTCGAAGCACTGAGATATTTACAAAGGAAGCCACTTCCCCAATATGACCCTCGTAGAGTTCGCTTGTTATCGAAGCCCGGTGAATATATTCGAGTTCCGGTAGGTGCTCAATCATCCCACCAGACGCAAGAGGCACGCCTACGTCCGGAAAGATCCATCACCGAAGAAGCTATCCTAGTCGACTCCCCACCACGTACTACCGTTGTACATACTACCACTATCCTTGAAATAACATCCACACCTTCTACTCCTCTCTCACCTCATGTTTCACCAACCCATCCTGTATCCCCCGCACACCCACCTGCTCCTCCTACATCCACACCAGTCCACGGCAACATAGCCACAGCTTTTGCCCTGCCCATTCATGCCACCATGCCCGCACCCACCCCACCTCGTCTACGTGTTAACCCCTTCATCCTTCCCATCCTTCCCCCCACCTTTAAGACACCCTTTCACCTTTCTAACCCCACTAACCTTCTCACTAGTTTCACCTCCCCAACCCACTATAACCCCTATTTCCCCTTTTCACCAAGCCGCTCCAGCCATCCCCCCTGTAAATTACTCTACATTTGTAAATCCCGTCTTCACACATAAACAACCACCCACATACACACCGCTTTTCACAGTCACCGCACTTGACACGTCCAGTGACATGGACATCTCACCACCCACCGCACCAGCACCCACTCCACTCACAACACCATCATATTTAGGAACATCACAATTTTCAACGATCACCACTGCATCCACCTTCCCAACCCCATTCCCCATTCCCGCTGCATCTACTTCCACTGCATCCTCACTTAGCACTCCATTACTATTATCGCCAACCATAGACACTGCACTTCAACAAATGTTCACATGCATGTCACAAGTACGAGATGAGTTTGCATCTCTTGGCAACAATTATCAACAGCTGCAGAGGACGACAAATGAATTACAGTCTCAGCTTAATTCATTATCAATCGAGAATGCCTCTTTAAATACTCGATACCAAGAACTAAGAGAGGCATATCATAAGCTAGAGCTAGAAAGTGAAGAGAAAACAAAAGAAGCCACTGCTGATCTGGACAACCTGCTTCGAGCCCAAACAATTAGGAACGCGACGCTGACCAGGAATATGGGCTTACTCAAGAGGCACCTAGCCGCAGCAAAAGAGGAGAACCAGAGACTCCAAGAGTAGAATAGAGAGAATTTGGAAGCGGCATTGGACCATCCAGAACAACCCTTAAGTCCTAGCAGATTCAAGGCAATCCCATCCGAATCGATGCAGATGTTGCTAGAGGATCACGTGAGATTGCTAGAGGACTATGATCGAATGAACGAAGAGCATCAGAAGTTAAAAGAAGATCACAAGCTACTACAACTCAGAGAACCGACACCACAACAAGTACAAGTAGCAGCAGAATTACCAGAACCTGTGGACCCTGCTCTTGGAATCTTAGAAGAACTCAACGCATTACGGACCCAGGTAGCCACTCTCCAATCACGCATAGATGTATACGAAGCACCACCACGACCTGACTCCCCACCGGAGATCCCAGCTGACGACGAGAACATAACCATTCCGGTGGAGGAAACGTTTGAAGAAGCATACGAGCCAATACCCATCTCAGGCGGACGAGTCACGGCCGAAGGCCAGATGACCTATGAACTTCCTACCCCCGCGTGGATGAAAACAATTGAGGAACTTGGAACGACACATTCAGCCAGAGTAGAGGCACAGTTACATGCCATGGCCATGATTGAAGAGAGAATCTTACAATCCCCCTTCTTTGCTCATTTGGCCCCCCGACGTTATATATCTGGGCATGAGCTGCAGTATAAACCGTACTTCATGTTAATGGCTGAATATCAGCTAGCTATAGAGAAAGAAACCGGCATGAAACCCACGCATGCTACACAATTCGAGCCGGCAGACTTGCCACCAAATGCGCAAAGAGGAGAGATCCATCAACCTAATTGGCGCAAAGATCTACTCCAGAAGTACCCAGAAATGATGAGCACATGGGTGAAAGCGCCTTTACATTTAAAGTATAATCCTTGCTGAGGACCAGTACCATGACGCCGCTCCTGGACTGCATTCGCTATCAAAGTACAAAACAATAGGCAGTGTCAGGATTGGTTGAATTACCCCTACTTCAAGCCGCCCACCGAGCTACCCCCTGTTGGCTATATGATGGCGACAATCCGTCACTGGCTCCCTCGCCTGAAGCATATGGATGATATCGCAGCGCATATGACTGTCAAAATTTTTGACATGATGCAAATGATATTTAAAGTCTTCCGACGCGTCAAGGCACCGCATGTAAACACCCCGGGATTTGAGCATGGTAACTTTGATCTAGTATATGACATGAGCACAACGCCATCGCTCCGGTTGTGTTATGCCTGGCACTGTAGAATAAAATACCTACCGGCGTGCTACAAGCAAACATTTGAAGAGATGTTCACCACCGGATTTTGGGAATACCATTCCGAGGTATTCATAAGCAGGCCCACACATTTATTGCAACTTTTTGCCTGTGAGCGAATGGTTTATTCCGCGCACTATCAACTCCCGCCACCCGACGAACCACAACCAATCAACTGGGAGAAACTCGAGGCTGATCTGGCCCGAGGCATTCGAGTCTCTGAGCACACCCTCGCTCACGACCTCCTACAAAACTACATCCGACAGACCGCACAACAAGGTTCTGTCGAGGACGACAGAAGCGAGAGGGAGGGGGGTGTTGGAAGCAGTCAGAGGCACAGACGATGTGGAAGCATGTAAAGACGGAGCAGGGAGCCAGTCGGATCATTTTTTCAAACAACCATGTTTTTATTACCTCTTCAAACATCCAACAGTGATTTTCATCACTCTTGTAACATATCTAATATAGACAAAACCCCATTTTGTAATCCATAGCTCCATTTTGTGCAAGCCGAGGAGTCCTCGAGCTTGAGGAGCTTAGGTAGAATACGCGTACCAATTTTCGTTATTTTTAGACGTCGTTTACCCTTCCAAATAGCCTCTAGGACCTATTTTTTAACTAGGCCGGTCACTAGATGTGAAACCGGTCAAAACTAGTCTAGAAACTATAAAAAGAGCTAGAGAGCTCATTTTTGAGGTTGGTTCATGTTGGCTAGTGTGAGCTTGGAGCTAGTTTGAGCTTGTAATAGTGTTCTTGAGTAATAGAGCTAATTTCTCACCTTCCATTGTGTCTTGCTTGTCTCTTCATTGTGTGTGTGTATGTGTGTGTGCATCTTTATGCTTCTCACCTTCACTCTCACTTCATCTTACATTCACGATCTTCATATCACTCCTATCTCTTCCGCGGATTGACATTAAGGAGGTGAAGCTTCTTAACGTGGTTCTCACCATTGTGCTAGAGCAACAACTTCCTACTCTCGCATGGATGAAGATGATTGAAGAGCTTGAAAGAACCCACTCAGCACGGGTAGAGGCACAGTTACATGCAATGGCAATCATAGAAGAAAGAATTTTTTAGTCTCCTTATTTTGGTCACTTGGCCCCTCGTAGATACATATCTGGGCATGAGCTACAATACAAGCCTTATTTTATGTTAATGGCAGAATATCAGCTGGCCATAGAAAAAGAAACAGGCAAAAAACCCTCTCACGTGACCCAGTTTGAGCCTGAAGATTTGCCACTAGATGCGCAGCGAGGAGAAATCTATCAACCAGATTGGCGCAAGGATCTATTACAAGAATATCCAGAGATGATGAGTACTTGGGTCAAGGCACCACTACACTTGAAGTACAACCCATGTTGGGGACCAGTGCCACATCGCCGCTCCTGGAAGGCATTTGCCATTAAAGTACATAACAACAAGCAATGCCAGGATTGGCTCTATTGTCCCTATTTCATGCCACCTCGTGGACCCCCTACAGTTGGCTATATGATGGCAACGATTTGCCACTGGCTCCCTCACGACATATGGACGATGTAGCAGTGCATATGACTATCAAAATCTTTGACATGATGCAAATGGTATTCAAAGTCTTCTGTCACATCAAGGCACCACATGTAAACACCCCGGGTTTCGAGCATGGCAATCTAGATTTAGCTTATGACATGAGTACGACACCATCGCTCTGGGTGTGTTATGCATGGCACTATCGAATCAAATACTTACCGGCGTGCTATAAGCAGACCTTCGAAGAAATGTTCACAACCGGTTTCTGGGAATATCACTCAGAAGTGTTCATCAGCAAGCCCACACATTTGCTTCAATTATTTGCCTGTGAACAGATGGTATACTCCACACACTACAGACTCCCGCCATCAGATGAACCACAACCAATAGATTGGGAGAAACTCGAGGCAGATTTGGCCTGAGGAATTCGCATATCAGAGCACACCCTCGCTTAGGACCTCCTATAGAATTACATCCGACAGACCCCACAACAAGGTTCTGTCGAGGACGATAGAAGTGAGAGGGAGGGGGGTGTTGGCAGTAGTCAGAGGCATAGAAGACATGGAAGCATGTAAAGATAGAGCATAATGAAGTAGGAGGGAGCCAGTCGAATCATTTTTTCAAACAAATACATTTTATATTACTTTTTCAAACACTCAACAGTGATTTTCATCACTTTTGTACCATATGTAACATAGAAAAACCCCTTTTTGTAAAGTTTAGCTCCATTTTGTGCAAGGCGAGGAGTCCTCGAGCTTGAGGAGCTTAGGTAGAATGAGCGTACCAATTTTGGTTAATTTTAGACACCGTTTACCCTTTCAAATAGCATCTAGAACCTATTTTTTAACTATGCCGGTCACTAGATGTGAAACCGATCAAAACTAGTTTAGAATCTATAAAAAGAGCTAGAGAGCTCATTTTTGAGGTTAGCTAGTGTAGAGTTGTATGAGCTAGAGTGAGCTTGAGCTTGTAAGAGTGTTCTTGAGTAATAGATTTGATTTCCTACCTTCCATTGTGTCTTGCTTGTCTCTTCATTGTGTGTGTGTATGTGTGTGTGCATCTCTATGCTTCTCACCATCACTCTCACTTCATCTCATATCCACGATCTTCATATCACTCCTATCTCTTCCGCGGATTGACATTAAGGAGGTGGAGCTTCTTAACGTGGTTCTCAGCATTGTGCTAGAGCAACAAAGTCCGAGGAAAAAAACCTCCTAAAGAGGGAAAAAAGTGCCCTGGCGGTTCTAGTGTGTTCACACGCATCACCACCTAAATATATCAACACATGGTAGGCATGCATACACTTGGAAGGACGAGTTGATTTTCCCTCCTTCAAAATCTAGTGTTTCTCATGGCCACCAAGGAGCAACATCATCACAGACTCATGAAACCCAAAGGGAAAGAGCTAGAGAGAGACTTGAAGTGAGCTTTGCAAACCCCTTAGGAAGAGAGCGATCAAGATTAGTTGTATAAAGAATAGATCAGGAGAGGTGTTGGAGCAAGTGTATGACAAGCTTAAGTATTGGCTTGAGTCCCACAAAGTCATAGAAGAAGATTTAAAATGAAGACTATGTAAAGTTCACTTGTGAACTACCTCTTGTAACTTTTGAAGAGTTTACTTAATGTAAAAGTGAAAGAATCTTAAGTGGTTGAGTCCACTTGATCAAAAAGGGAAAGAGGAGCCACGAATTTGAGATTTGTGGTAGGTAGAGAATCAAATCAATCATTGATTGATTGGAGAGTGATTGAGGGAAGTTAGCCTCCCAAACTCAACTATAAATAGATGGCAGTTTTAGTCATGGTTAGAGAGACCTATGTGAAGACCTCCAAGAGCTGAGCTTTATGCCATATCAAGGTGTGATTACAAGGCACACATATGTATCAGTACTTCATTGTATTGTACAAGCAATATACTTTCATTTTCATGATTATTTGAGTTCATATGTCCATGTTCTTGTGAAGTGTACTACTCACTGCCATTACTCTCAGTTTTCTCAGTCAGATTGCAGAGATGGTTTCTCTGAACTTGGTGCATCATTCTCAGTGGTTTAACTTGGTAAAGTTAGCTCTATAAGTTTAATATATGCTCACAAATTTTCATGTCATTTGGATGTTGCAATCGTCAGTTATGTTCATTTGAAGTCAACAGGGTCTGTTCATCTTCACTTCTCTGTCAGGTACCCGACTTTTTCACTCACCTTGTCAGAGCCATTTCTCAGTGGTTACTTATCCAAATTCAACGATTTAAAGCTTGTTGGATGCATCTTACTGTCTAGTATAACCATGCAAAGTTTCATAATCATTAGATTCCTAAATGCTGAGTTATGTGGATTTTTCTTCTCACTGGTCTCAAACTATAGCAGCCCGTGAAAATCGGGATGATGTCATCACTTGTTAAAACCCATTCTCAGTGTGTGGTTTATTATTTTTGATGAGATTACTCTTGAAAGTTAGCTCTTTAAGCTACCTAGACTTCCTCAAGAGGAATTAAGCTAATTGCTGCTGTGCTCAGAGAATTATGTAAAACACTAGACAGGTGTATGAACCAAGAATAGCAAGTTTTCACCTCTGAGCTAACTCCAACTTATCTGTTTTGATCTATCTTTTTGAGAGTGATCTTCCAAGGTACATAGGGTGTCTAATACATCTATTGGCAAGCTAAAAGGGCCCACCATATACTCCTGGAGTTCATTTGGCTGGTGTAGATCAAGGATTTTGCAACACCTCTTCATCTTCAAGCACATACCTATCCATCTCTTCACAGTGGTATCAGAGGAGGGTTGGACAACATGGTAGATGGATTTCCTTCATCAATTGACAAATTGGACACAGGTAACTACTCAGCTTGGTCATTAAGAATGGAAGCTTATCTCCAAGGTAAAAGTTTATATGGTTATGTGGCTGGAGATGAAGTTATGCCAAGTTTCAGGAACAAAAGTGGACCAACACAAGAAGAGCAAGAAAGATTGAGCACATGGTGCTCCAAGGATGCACTTGCAAGGTCTTATCTCCTCAACTCTATCTCAGATTTTTTGTTGGCTCACATTAGAAGTTGTAAGACATCTCAGGAAGTGTGGGATGCACTTGAAGCTTTCTTTTCTTCAAGTACTTAAGCTAGGAAGCATCAACTATGGCTTGATTTCACAACTCTCAAGAAGGCTCCCAAACAAAATGTGACTGATTTTGTCACAAAGCTCAAGGACATAACAAATCAGTTGGGAAGCATTGGAGAGGTAATAGATGAAGAGCAAATTGTAAGGCAGGTCATCAATGGCTTGAAGGCAGATGACAAGTGGGAAGCATTCACCACAGCTATGGATTTGTACATGGACATGCATGTACCTGATTTCAATACACTCATTGGACAACTACTTACTCAAGAGGCAAAGCTTATCAAAAATGAAGAAAGCTCTAAAGGTAATCAATCTTCAGCTTTATACACTGATAAAAGCAAGTCCAAAGATAACAAAGGAAAGGCAAAGAAAGTGGATGATGAAGCAGGTACATATCAAGCTAACTATGCAGGTAGAGGAAGACATGGTAGAGGTAGAGGAAGAGGAGGTAGACAAGGCAGGGGGAGATCCCAAGACTCCAACCCATGTTCTATTTGTGGACTAACTAATCATACAACTGAAAATTGCTTTAGGAATTCCAGGAATCAAAGAGGCAGAGGATATAATAGAGGAAGTTATGGCTCAAGAGGAAGGTTCAACAACTACCATGGCAATTACAACAACTACAATTATTCAAACTATCAAGGAGGCTACAAAGGAAGGAGAGACTTCAATAACTACATAGAAGACTCAAACAAAGAGGATTCATTATTGATCATGAACATGGCTATGCCACAAGGTAAATCTGATGAGCATGTTTTCTACATAGATTCAGGTTGTTCAAATCATGTGGCAGGAAATGTGGCACTCCTATCAGATTTAGAAGATCCAAGGAATAAGCATGAGGTACAAACAGGAGATGACACAAAACATCCTGTGGAGAAAATAGGCAATGTCAAAGCACCTGATGGAAACATCAACCTACTCAGTAAGGTACTCTATGTCCCTATCATTACAAAGAATTTGATAAGTGTTGGGCAGATAGTAGAGAAAGGGTTGCAAGTCAGGTTCACAAAGGCAGGAGCATTTGTTGAAGATTCAAGTCAAGGATTCAGAAAAATTGCAAAAGGTGAAAAGACATGTAGATTGTTCACATTTGAATTACAGGACACTAGAAACATTGCTCTCTTTAATTATGGTAGTTAGACACTCACAGAATTGGAAGTGTGACACAAAAGGTTAGCACATATTGGTGAATGGTCATTAAAGCAAATTTGTAGGGACCAAAGTGTACTTGGACTCCCTAATTTGTCAAAACAACATATGATTTATAAGTGTAGTGCATGTGAATTTGGAAAGTCTCACAGGTTACCATTCATGAAGAAAGGTTATATGCATGGAGATCTTTTGGAGTTGGTTCATACAGATGTATGGGGACCTAGCAAGGAAGCTTCAATATTTGGATCAAGGTATTATGTTTCCTTTATTGATGATTGCAGCAGATGGACTATCCTATTCTTTATGAAACACAAAGATGAAGTTTTCAAAAGATATTTTGCTCTTGTGGAGAATCAAACAGGTAAATCACTAAAAAGGCTAAGGTCAGATGGAGGGGGAGAATACTTCACACCATGAGTTTGATTCTTTTCTTCAAGAAAGAGGAATCAAAAGAGAGGTAACTATAAGGTACACTCCTGAGCAAAATGGAGTGGCAGAAAGGAGGAATAGGACAATTGTTGAAGCTGCAAGGTCTACATTAAATGAAAAGAATTTACCTAATTACTTATGGGCTGAGGCTGTATCGCCTTCAAAATCCATTGATGGGATGACTCCATATGAGGCTTGGAATGGAAGAAGACCAAGCTTAGATCATTGTAAAATTTTTGGATGTATTGCTTTTGCTCATGTTCCTTCACAGGTTAGAGGCAAGATGGATCCAAAAGCAGAAAGGTGTGTATTTATTGGATATGACAACAATCAAAAGGGCTACAGGTTATACAACCCTACCAACAAAGGATTCTTGGTAAGCAGAGATGTAGTTTTTGATGAGAACAATTCATGGTATGAAGATTCATGCAGGAAGGTCAATTTACCATATAATCTTGAAGAAGATTTTCCAAAGTTTGGTAGAGAACAACCAAAGATTGAAGAACAAGACACCTCAGAGGATGATGAAGAATCTCAGATGGAAAAGATCAAAGCATGGAAGTCTAAAGGTAAAGCAAAATTGCAGGAACTTGGACATGAGGCAGAATCATCACATCATGGCCTAAGAAGATCTATGAGGGAAAAGAAAAACCCAGAAAGGTATGGGTTTGACACCTCATTAGTAACTAAACATTCTATCTACATAGCACAGGACATAAACCTAGAGGAGCCATCATCATTTGAAGAGGCCAAAGCAAAAACAGAATGGAAGCATGCAATGAAGGAAGAGATTGAAGCACTTGAGGAAAACAACACTTGGGATTTGGTGCCCAAGACTTCATCCATGAAGGTAATAGGCTCAAGATGGGTCTATAAACTCAAGAAGAATTTTGATGGTTCCATTAACAGGTATAAGGCAAGGCTTGTAGCAAAAGGATTTGCACAAACTCAGGGAATTGATTATGAGGAGACTTTCTCTCCTGTGGCAAAGATGCCTACTATTAGGGTTTTGCTTAGTATTGCCTCTTCCAAGAATTGGAAGATACTTCAACTAGATGTAAAGAATGCATTCTTGAATGGTTGGATAACAGAAGAGGTATATATGGCACAACCACCTGGTTTTGAGAATCAAGTTTATCCTGATTATGTGTGTAAACTTAACAAAGCATTGTATGGTCTCAAGCAAGCTCCAAGAGCTTGGAATTTCAGGCTTGTTTCATTCTTGCAGGACAAAGGCTTTCAACCAAGCAAGGCAGATCCTTCACTCTTTATTAAAAAGAGTAACTCTGAGGTCATCTACCTATGTGTATATGTAGATGATATTATATTGACAGGAAATGATGCAGATGGTATGAAGAAGATCAAAGATCAGATGAGAGAAGAGTTCAAGATAAGTGATTTGGGTTCACTTACCTACTTCCTAGGTTTGGAAGTTGTCTACAAAGATCATGGTTTGTTTCTCACTCAAAGAAAGGACATTAAGGACATGTTGGCAAAATTCAAGATGCAAGATTGTAAGATTGCAGGTACTCCAATGGAGGTCAATCACAAATTGAGCTCACATGAAGGTGAACTCATAGAGGACATCACATCATATCAAAGTTTAGTGGGTAGTCTCAACTATGCCACATTGACAAGAGTAGATATATGTTACAGTGTGAGTGTGCTAAGTCAATTTATGCACACACCAAGGAAACCACATATGGATGCTGCCAAAAGGATTCTCAAGTATCTCAAAGGAACCATAAATGAAGGACTTTATTATCCTTATGTATCTGATTTAGGTTTGAAGCTATTTTCTGATGCAGATTGGGCTGGCTCCAAGGAAGATAGAAGGAGCACTTCAGGTTATCTTACCTTTGCAGGTTCAAAGCTTATTTCATGGTCATCCAAGAAGCAACCCACAGTTGCTCTCTCTTCTACTGAAGCTGAATACAGAGGTCGTGCCATAGCTACTCAGGAAGCTATGTGGATGAAGACATTATTCAAAGATCTTGGATTGGAGTTTGGAACTCCAACTATTTTTGGTGACAATATGAGTTCTATTCACTTGGCTACTAATCCTATTTTTCATGCAAGGACTAAACATATTGAAGTTCATTATCACTATGTACGAGAGAAGGTTCTAAGAAAAGAGATTCAAATATCATATGTGTCCACTCATCAACAATGTGCAGATATTCTAACCAAAGCATTGGATGGTACAAAGCTTTGAAAATTCAAGGCTATGATTGGTTTGCAAGTAATCTTGGAGGATTGAAGACCTCAAGCATACTTGGCTTGAGGGGGAGCTGTTGGAGCAAGTGTATGACAAGCCTAAGTATTGGCTTGAGTCCCACAAAGTCATAGAAGAAGATTTAAAATGAAGACTATGTAAAGTTCACTTGTGAACTACCTCTTGTAACTTTTGAAGAGTTTACTTAATGTAAAAGTGAAAGAATCTTAAGTGGTTGAGTCCACTTGATCAAAAAGGGAAAGAGGAGCCACGAACTCGTGATTTGTGGTAGGTAGAGAATCAAATCAATCATTGATTGATTGGAGAGTGATTGAGGGAAGTTAGCCTCCCAAACTCAACTATAAATAGATGGCAGTTTTAGTCATGGTTAGAGAGACCTATGTGAAGACCTCCAAGAGCTGAGCTTTATGCCATATCAAGGTGTGATTAGCAAGCACACATATGTATCAGTAAGTCATTGTATTGTACAAGAAATATACTTTCATTTTCATGATTATTTGAGTTCATATGTCCATGTTCTTGTGAAGTGTACTACTCACTGCCATTACTCTCAGTTTTCTCAGTCAGATTGCAGAGATGGTTCCTCTGAGCTTGGTGCATCATTTTCAGTGATTTAACTTGGTAAAGTTAGCTCTATAAGTCTAATATATGCTCACAAATTTTCATGTCATTTGGAGGTTGAAAGCTTCAGTTATGTTCATTTGAAGTCAACAGGGTCTGTTCATCTTCACTTCTCTCTCAGGTACCCGACTTTTTCAATCACCTTGTCAGAGCCATTTCTCAGTGGTTACTTATCCAAATGCAATGATTTAAAGCTTGTTGGATTCAGCTTACTGTTTAGTATAAGCATACAAAGTTTCATAATCATTAGATTACTATATTTTGAGTTATGTTGATTTTTGTGCTCACTGGTCTCAGACTATAGCAGCACGTGAAAATCGGGATGATGTCATCACTTGTTAAAACCCATTCTCAGTGTGTGGTTTATTATTTTTGATGAGATTACTCTTGAAAGTTAGCTGTTTAAGCTAGCTAGACTTCCCCAAGAAGAATTAAGCTAATTGCTGCTGTGCTCAGAGAATTATGTAAAACACTGGATAGGTGTATGAACCAAGAATAGCAAGTTTTCACCTCTGAGCTAACTCCAACTTATCTGTTTTGATCTATCTTTTTGAGAGTGATCTTCCAAGGTACATAGGGTGTCTAATACATCCATTGGCAAGCTAAAAGGGCCCACCATATACTCCTGGAGTTCATTTGGCTAGTGTAGATCAAGGATTTTGCAACACCTCTTCATCTTCAAGCACATACCTATCCATCTCTTCACAAGAGGCACACAAATCCGAGACATCAAAGAGGCATGGATGAGTTTCCCTTGAATAGGCCTAAAGAACATCCCAAAATCTTGAGGCCTATCCAACTAGTCAAATCCATGAAGAATTACTTCAATGGCATTGGAGATCCATATGATCATGTAGACAAGTATTGATAGCTAAACAAGTTGAGGACTTATTCACTCAGTACAATGCCTTCGGTCTAACTCTCAAGAACACTACCTTAATATGGTTTCAACCACTACACCAAGGTCAATTCAAGAATATAGACTAGTTGTTAGAAGCATTAATAACTGAATTCTCCAAAAGTGACATCAGATTACATTCCCTATCTTTTCCACAAGATTCTTGGTATCATCACATGCTTGTACCTCATGTGTGTTCCTTGGATCTTCCAAATCTGAGAGAAGAGCCACATTTCTTGCCACATGGTTTGAACATCCTGAATCTATGTAGAAAACATGTTCATCAAATTTACCTTGAGACATTGTCATATTCATGAGTAGTAGTGAGTCTTCTTGATTTGAGTCTTCTATGTAATTATTGTAATCTCTTCTCCCTTTACATCCTCCTTGATAGGTTGAATTATTGTAAATTCTTGGAGTTCCTAAAGCAAATTTCACTTGTATGATTAATTAATCCACAAATAGAACAAGGATTAGAGTCTTGGGGTCTCCCCCTGCCTTGTCTTCCTCCTTTGGCTCTTCCTCTAGCATTTCTTCCTCTACCTGCATAGTTAGCTTGATGTGTACCTGCTTCATCATTCACTTTCTTTCCTTTCCCTTTGTTGTCTTTGGCTTTGTTTTTATAAGTGTACAAAGCAAAAGATTGATTACCCTTGGAACTTTCTCCATTCTTCATAAGCTTGGCCTCTTGAGTAAGTAGTTGTCCCATGAGTGTGTTGAAATCTGGTACATGCATATCCATGTATAGATCCATTTTTGTTGTAAAGGCTTCCCACTTGTCATCTCCCTTCAAGCCATTGATGACTTGACTTACAATTTCTTCTTCATCTATCACTTCTCCAATGCTTCCTAGTTGATCAGCCATATCCTTGATCTTTGTGACAAAATCAGTCATATTTTGCTTGGAAGATTTCTTGAGGGTTGTGAAGTCCAACCATAGTTGATTCTTTCTAGCCTTTATGCTTGAAGAGAAGAAGGCCTCAAGTACATTCCACACTTCCTAAGAGGTTTTACAAATTCTAATGTGAGGCAACAAAAAAAATGAGATAGATTTGAGGAGATAAGACCTTACAAGTGCATCCTTGGAGCACCATGTACTTAATCTTTCTTGCTCTTCTTGTGTAGGTTGACTTTTATTCCTAAAACTTGACATAACCTCATCTCTAGCCTACAATGCACGTGTCGCTTTCAAAGGTTAACCCAACATAGATTAGAGTGTATCTCCCAATCCGTAGGTTGGATTTAGACATGTAAGATACTATTGGAAAGCTCTCGAAACAAGATTTCCAATGGAAAATTTAGATTGGGGATCCAAGATACCTAACATGGGTGAGAACCATGTTCAAGATATTGAGGTTGAGAACAAGGGGCTCAAGAGACCAAGACTGGGAACAAGGCAAGTCCGTAGGCAAGTGGCGAAGAAGTGGAAAGGCAAGGTCCTAGAGACCAAGGTTGAGAGCAAGGGTTCAAGAGACCAAGGTTGAGGACAAGATGGTTCAAGAGACTGTGCAAGGTTCAGGACATCAATTCAAGGGGAGATCAAGGATTGATCATTGAGTACAATGATCTCTAGAAGGGGAAGAGAGTGTTGGACTCAAGAAATGACAAGAAGGATGGTTGAACCACACCCTAAGTGGGAGGATTAGGAAGTAGTCCTCAACCATGGCTTTTGGGGCAAGTGGTTAGCCCATCATACTCCTAGTTGGTAGGTCATGAGTTCAAATCCCACATGCATTAGATATCCTATGTACTTTGGAAGATCACTCTTAAATAGATGAATCAAAACAGATAGGCCTGACCAATGGTCAACTTGAAGAAACTTTCTATTTTGGTCATATATGCTCTAGTATTTCACTCAATGCTTCTTCTCTGGTTAAAATTGACTAGAGAGCTTTTAAAGGAAGCTAATTAGGAAGAAAAGCAACCTATTAGGAGTTATTTCAACTAAAATGATTGACCACACTAAGAGAAATCAATTTAGAAAATCACCTATGTGATCCCGACTTTTTAGGAAGCAGAAGATGCAAATACATAGGTGGATTCTAACAAATACTTCTCACAATTGAGAAATCTAACTGCAACAAAACTTTGGGATCTTATAGTAGATTTAGAAATCTAACATTATGAAGTTAAATCATTGGAAATGATGAACCAGATTCAGAGAAATCATCTCTGTAATCTGATCAAAAACTCTGATTTCTAACATTAAATACTACGCTCAGATAGACTTGAAGTTATGACATCAAAAATGTATGAAATCAAATGTATATTACATGGGAAGTACAATAGACTTACTGATACATTTATGAGCTATAAGATCAAGCTCAAATTTGGCATGAAGCCTTGCAACAGAGTCTCTTTTTTTGTGAATAATTGAGTCACACTTATATAGAGTGTGTAGGAGCCATAATTTGAATTTGAATCCATGCTTACCTACAAATCTTTTCCTAAATTTTAGATATCTTATGAGTTCATGGAGTTCTTTGCCTACTCGTCAAGTGGTTTCAACCACTTTTGATTCTTCTACTTTTACATCAAGTAAATATTCAAGAACTTACAAGAGTGAGTTCACAAGAGAACTCTTCATCACTTCGATTGTTTTCTTCATGACTCCATAATCTTTGTGATACTCAAGCCATCATAGGCTTTTCAAGAAGTTGCTCCAACAATTTCCACATCATATATTTTGGCTAAAAAAAGCTTTTTATGGACTCAATCAAGCCCCAAGAGCTTGGAACCAAAGACTTGCGGACTACTTGGTAAAATGTGGATACAATCAGAGTCATGCACCCCCATCACTCTTTGTGAAGAAGGAAGGTAGCAAAAGCGTTTTCATTTGTATATATGTTGATGATTTGATCATTACAGGGGATGATGAAGCCAAAATCAAGGACATAAAGAGGACACTTGGATCTGAGTTTAAAATCTCAGATTTAGGGATTTTAAGGTACTTCCTTTTGATTGAAGTACTATATAAAGAGGAAGGTATATACTTGATCCAAAGGAAATACATTCTAGATCTTTTGAAGAAGTTTGTCTTGTGTGATTACAAGACCATTTCAAATCCATTAGAAGTAAATATTAAAAGAAGTGCTCATGAAGGTGAGGAAGTGAAGAATGTCACCATGTATAGGTAAAAAAATGGCTCTCTTTTGTATGCTACTATGACAAGACCAGATATTGCACATGTAGTTGGAGTTTTATCTCAATTTTTGCAAGCACCAAGAGTACCTTATCTTGTTGCAGCCAAAAGGGTACTTAGGTACCTCAAAGGATCAGTGAATGAAGGTCTATATCATCCATTTGATGATGCATTAAATGTACAAGCTTATTGTGATGCTGATTGGGCAGGTTCCGAAGATGATAGGAGGAGCACTCGTGGATATGTTATCATGCTAGGGAAGAAGACCATCTCATGGATGTCAAAGAAACAACCAACAATGTCTCTCTCATCGATGGAAGCTAAGTTTAGAGGCTTAGCACAAGTCTCATGTGAGCTAATGTGGCTCAAGAAGTTGTTTTTTGATCTTGATTTGCACGTTAAGCAAGTGCCTATTTTTTGTGAGAACATAAGTAGCATATGCTTGGCTCAAATCTGGTGTTCCATGCAAGGTCGAAGCATATAGAAGTGCACTACCACTTTATTATAGAGAAGATCATGTCAAAGGATGTGAAGGTGGAGGACCAATATGCAGATATGTTCACCAAAGCATTGGATGGAGTAAAGCTACAACATTTCAAGGCATGCATTGGAATGAAGGACCTAGGCATTGAGACTTGAGGGGGAGTGTTGAAAATCAAGTCTCAATCATGCAAAAGGGCTCAACCATGAGTTTTGAAAGTGGACCAATAAAAAAGGAGGACCCAAAATCGTGGAATAAAGTTAGAAGCTCCACCAAACTCAATCAAATTCAAATCTCATCAAATTAGCCACCAAAAAGTGCACCTACACTGATTGGTGGGTGGTTAGCTAGATTGTAGGAAAAGTAAAACTCTATATAAGCATCACCCCATCTTTTTTTATAGTTTCCCACTTAGTTTAGTGAAGCCATAAACTCCAAAAAGCAGCCCCCTTGCTTGCTTACCTCATTTTCTCATGATTTTTCTCCTCTCTTTCTAGAGGTGTAGTTAGGCTTTTCGAAATCTGATTATAGCAGATTGTAGAGCATTGTTTTCTCTCTCATTATACTCATTTTAATTTATTTAAAGGTTCATTTGGTCTCTCATATAGTGGCTTGAAGTTTGCCAACATTTCAAGTTATTTGATTGAGTGAGTTGTGAGAAATTGCCAACTTTGTGAAGGTATATCTCTGCACATAGGCAGAGAGTGTTGCAAATAGGAAGCCTGTTTTGTAGAGGGTGGTTCTCCTAGCTGAAATATCTATTTTGGATGATTTAAAGCTTGTTGGGTAGCTCTTATAATCTACTCTAATTTCGCAAAATTTCATTTTAAATCTCCGTACAAATCTAGAGAAAAGTTCAGAACAATGAGCATATATCACTAGTTGTGGACCTAGTGGAGGGTATCCATCTTCCATTGTTGCATTGGGGTGTTAGAATCATCGCTCTTCAGATAAGAGGCATTTTTTGCACACATCACATGTACTCCTTTGGGTGCATCTTTTAAAGATGAAAAAAATCTTTTGCATGAAGTTATGTGCTTTGAATCACTAGTATCAAAGAACCAATCCGAATCAGCTTCACTCACAACCATACATTACGAATGTAAAGATGCATCATAATGATATGTAACAACACATGCCCAAAAATCTTGAGCCATTTTAGCTTCATCATTATTTGAATTTGCTAAATGTTCAACAATAGACATGCCCGATTTCTTCTTCTTTTCATTGCATTTAGCAAGCTTTCAACACTCATCAATAGTATGACTAGCCTTCTAGCAATTTTTGCATCTCTTCTTCTTTTGCAAATCAGCATCATTATATGAATGAGTGGAAGAGGAAGATTGAGGCTTTGGTGTTGATGAACCCAAAGCTGAACCATACTTGATTTTCCCTTTTGTGAGATAGCAAGTGCTTTTGTTCCCTCAATCAAACCACTCCTATTCACTCTAGATTGCACTCCTTACAAAAGAAGAGACACAAACTTATCAAATGCATACATATTGGGATTCCCTTTGGTAACCAAACAGTGTAGTAGCAAAGCTTTGAAAGGATTCTAGCAATCCTTTCAACAATGTAAAGATGAGTGATGCATGCGGAATAATCTCACCTATGTTTGCCAATTGCTCTTTCAAGTCCTTGACACGTGTCACATACACATCCACAGACTCATTTTCAACCATACATACATCGTCAAGTTGCTTCCTCAAGTATGCAACACATGCTTCATTATGCATGACATACAAAGAAATAAGAGTGTCCCATGCCTTTCTTGATGTAGAACATGAATGAATGTGTGGAACTATATGATGCTTCAAAAAAATCGCAATCAATGCATGAGATTAAGAATATTTTCCATCCCATCTAAGCTGCTCTTGTGTAGATGGAGGAGTAACCACTGTACTTGAAGAAGAAGCTCCATTTGTGACAGTAGACTGTGAAGTAAAGGAACCCGCAGATCTTCGATCTACATCTGCAACTATGTTCCAAAGTTGTTTTGCAATAAGAACATGCTTCATCATGTAAGAACACATCGGCTAGTTGGTTCCCATCAAGCTTATTTGTATCTTGAAGCATGCCAAACAATTCATTGCTGCCTGCCATTTCTCAAAAGAACAAGAATGTGACAACATCTTTACTTCAATGAAAGCTAAAATGAATGTTGAAATTTCAGCTTGCAAACCATCATTCGGGTGGTGATTCTGACTACAAAAATGGCTTCAAAAAGTAAAACTCCAGTGAAACTGATGGAAATGTTTCTTGGCCACTAAATTCACGATCAATGCTTAGAAGGCAATTTGCACTGTTAAAAGTGCACTTGTGTCGTGACGCAAAAAACCAAAACTTGAGAAGAAGATAAACTTGCTCTGATACCTTTGTTGTGTGTGCTTCTCGTGTGTCTCTCGCACTTCTACACACACCCAACACCCTATACCTGCACCAATGCAACCCCAATCAGTGATAATTCATGATTTTTGTCCGAATTGTGGGAGGGAGCACCATTTATAGGATTGTCCTATGAACCCAAACAATAGGCTGAAGATCACTCCTATCAACTTCATGGGTTAGTAGTCAATTCTAATGGGAGTGTGAATTCCATGGCCCCAGTGCAAGTAGTCACTAGAGCTCAGACATTACAATAGAACCAAGGCTTAGGCCTGGAAAAGAGTTTTGAGATTAGTGAGACCGAGAGCCTAACTAAGAAAAGGACAAGGGCTTGGAAGGAAAGCCATGAAAGAATGAAGAGACAATGGTCGGTAAATATGAACAAACTTGAGGAAAGCCTAAGAGAAATAAAATCCAAGATAATTGAACTTGCATCTCAAATGCACTCTCACACATCACCACCACCACCATCACCATCACCATCTAATACACCTCATGTAACCCCATCACCACCTAGATTAGGATCAATCTTAGGAGATCCCACTCCCGAAGACCTAGACATGATGCTTAAGGCATATCAGGCCAATACAGGAGGGGTCAAATGTGATAGAACATGAAAAATATTACCCCATAGCTGATCTGGAAATTGAAAGAACCAAGCTTTGTGCAAAGATGGTAGAATTGGCTCAAACTATGTTTGAAACCAATTGCCTCTTCAACTGCACAACCTCTGCCGAGACACAATTACACTTTGATGGATTGTTAGAAAGATTTGAAAAGATGATAGCTGAGTTGGGAAAGCAAGCTACAACTCAAGTGAGTAACATCAGATCCTAGTGTTCCAACTAGGGAAGAGCTCTCAGATTTGAAGACATGGACGAAGAAGGATGCTCAAGCAAGGAGTATTATATACATGGGAGTCAATGATTACTTTCTACCTCACATTAGAGGACTTGAAAGTGCAAGTGACATATGGAATGCTTTGGAGGAGCATTTCCAAAACACTAAAAAGTCAAGGAAGGCATCTTTATGGGCAGAGTTCACTACATTCAAGAAGAAGGCTTCTCAATCTATTTTTGATTATGTAGCAAGGATGAAAGATATTGCAGATGCATTAGGAGTAGTTGATGAAGACATTGAAGAGGACAAATTGGTAAGACAAATTCTCACAGGATTGAGAGGAGATGATAACTGGAAGCCATTCATTGTATCCATTGAATTGTCACTAGATCATTTCACTCCTGATTTGAATCAATTGCTAGGACATATGCTAACCTTTGAGCAAGATGTCAAAGGTGATATTGATAAAAGTATAGGTCAAGCAATGTATTCAAAGGATAAGAAGAAGATTAACAAAGGCAAGCAACAATTGAATGAAGATGAAGGAACTACTACTCAAGCTAACTTCCTAAGAGGAAGAGGAGGTGGCAAAAGAAGAGGAAGAGGCAGAAGCAATAAAGATGGTGTCAAAGCTTGCTAAATTTGTGGTGATGCTAATCATTTAGCTCATGAATGTTGGCATAATAATCAGAATGGTGGAGGATATAATCAGAACTTTAACTCAAGAGGAAGAGGTGGTAGAAATCAGAGAGGTAATTTTAGAGGTAGAGGTAGTAGAGGTTTCTTTGGAAGAAATGCAGGTAGAGGCTTTCAAAGTCAAATCCTACAACAATACCTACTACAACTATGCTTCATATCACAAAGAGGATTCAATCTTAATTACGAATGCAACTTGTGAAAGACAAAGTGAAGATAAAAAAGTCTTCTACATTGACTCAGGGTGTAGCAATTACCTGAGTGGAAACATAGCTTTGATGAGCCTTGTCAAAGGTTTGCATGATGCAGCATAGAGACTAATCTATCTTGAATAGTTCTATTCATCCTTTCAACTCCACCATTCTATATTGGGGTATAAGGAGCTATAAGCTCTCTACAAATTCCTTGACTGGTTGAAAAGTCTGAATTCATGTGAGGTATACTCACCCCCATTATTTGAATGTAAAGCTTTGAGCTTGGTTCCTTTTTTAGTCTCAATTGAAGCAAGCCATTTTCTGAAAGTAGGGAATACCTCACCCTTTGATTTGATAGGATATACCTAAATTTTATAGTAGCATCATCTATGAAAGTGACAAAGTAAAGAGAAACACCTAATGACCTTGTGGGCATAGGGCCACACATCTATATGAATGAGATTTAAATGCTGAATTGAGGAGTCAATGTGCATTCTATGCACATGTCTGGTTTGATTTCCATATTGACAATGCTCACAAAATGAAAAATTAGAGAAAGATAACACAGGTAAGTAGCCATAACGAGAAATATTTTCCATTCCATCATGAGATATATGGCCCAAACGACCATGCCAAATACAAGCCATAGGTTGTTCAATAACAGCTAACAAGTGTTCTTTTTGTGATACAAATAAAGGATAAAGTGAGCCAACTTTGCTTCCTTTTGCAATAACCATATTGCCCTTTGATATGCAGAAGGAATGAGCATAGAAGACCACCTTGTAACCAAGGTCATCAAGTTGACCAATTGACATCAAACTACATGATAACTGAGGTACATGTTGTACATTATGCATAGTAAATTTTGAACCATCAATGAACTGGACAACAACCTCTCCAATCCCCACAATGTCACTTTAGTAAGAGTCACCAAGTCTCATGATACCAAGAGACTTTGATACATAATTAGAGAACCATTCTCTGTGTGTGTCACATGGAAAGAAGCACTAGAATCTAGCAGCCATGTGTGGAAAAGAGAATCAGCCATAAGAGCCTCAATTGGCATAGTACTATCAAGTGTCAACACATCAACATCATTAGAAATAGCATTAATTTCTTCAATCTTCATAGTTGAAGTAGATGGTGCAGGTAACTATTTAACATGCCCATCAACATTCTATCCTTTAATTTTAGCATTCTTTAATGCATAACAATCTTTCTTCATGTGTCCTTTCTTATGAAGATAATGGCACTCGATATCCCTCTTCCTTGATTTACTTCTACTCTTATTCCGTTGACCATTCTTTTCCTTGTTCTTGCTCGTTCCACATTTTTTATTCTTTCCTTGGTAAGAATCACGAACATTATATGCATATCCACTCTGAGTGCCAACCATAGATTTTCTATGAATCTCCTCACTTGAGAGTGCTCCACATATGTCATCATAGACCACTTTACCACTAGGTGCACTATTGCTAATAGCTGTGCAAAACGTATCCCATGATGATGGCGAGGTGCATAACATCAAGACTTGCATTGCATTATCGATATCCATTTTTTGAGCTTGCAACTGGGCGAATATAGCATCAAACTCATTTAGATGAGCAACAACACTATCTGTGTCCTTCATGTGAAGGTTATAACTTTCTCATTAGATACACTTTATTTGGTGCCATATCTTTTTCATAAGAAAGTCTTGGATGTGCCGACGGGTGCTCACTTCTCTTGCAAAAAAGGAACAAATCTTTTGCATCGAAATGCTCTGATATCGGTGAAGTATTTTGATGAAGATGCACCACACTGCACTCTCCTTCTGGAGAGCTCTATGATGATATCCTCGGAGTAGAAAACCGAGCTCCAAGCACTGCACATGGTATTGTGCATAGAGGTTGCAGAACACACAAAAAAACAGAGTACACAGAGAGCACAAACACTGACTTCTTATGTGTTACAAATGCGGTCAAACTTACAGTCTGTGGCTGACTAGGCCACTATATGTTTTATTAAAGAACATCTACAAAGAAGCATTCGGTGGCGATTTGGCCTTTCACATGGACACTAACGATAACATCAACATGGTATTAGAACATTAGGTGGAGGTCTTGGTGGGTTTCTTTTCATTTGATGGTGCTTTTGGAGGAAGTGGTGGAGGTCTTGATGGCATTCCTTTCATGCGATAGTTCTTCATCAACAAGGAGGAGCTTTTGACCATAATTATGGTGCTTGTTGAGCATTCGTGAGTGCTTTTCATCCATTTTTCCATCCCTCAGACCTTATTTACACCACTCTTTCCCACTTTATCATTTTTTTTTATGTTGGAAATTGGTAGTTTGAGGTGGCTCTTCTCCATCCTAGTGACAATTTTTGCAACATTTTTCATGGGGCTAGTGCTCTACCTACGAAGTGTTTATAAACACTCTAGAATTTTGTTTTTGGTGGCTTCTTTCCTTTGCAAATGCGAGTCATGCCAACCTTTTGGTTGTAGTTGAACTTCTTGGAGCAACAAATAGTTTACAATCGGTGCTCTTTGAAAGAAGGAGCTGATTTATTGGATCTTGCAAGAAGTCCTCAAGAAGTAGTGTACGATACAAAACCACGTGGAGACTAGGAACCATATGCGCCATAGGAGAAATAACATCCAAACCATAAGCACGGTTGAAAGGAGTAAATCCAAGAGAATCTTTATAAGAAGTTCGATAAGCCTAGAGACTGGATGGTAATTATTAGTCCCATGTAGGAGGACAAACAATCAACATTTTTTGCAACATAGTGAGTAAAGTATTATTATTAATCTTTACTAAACCAATAGCTTTTATAAGGAGAAGATCTATTATATAAAAGTGACCATAATTCGCAAATATGAGCGATTAATTGACTGCAAAAATGTGTTCCCCGATCAAACATAAGTTCCAAGGGAAAGCCAAAACTAGGAAACAATTCAGAACACACACAATAGGCAACAAACTAAGGAGTAGTTTCTCGTAAAGTCCATGCTTCATCCTACTATGTAGCATAATTGATGCAAGTCAAAATATGCTCTATTTTAGTGCGCATAACATGAACCAAATAGGACCTATATAATCCAAACCCCATTTCTCAACGGTTCTAGAGGTAGGATTAACTAGAAAGGAAATTGAGATCATGCCAAAGGATTGCCAAACGATTGGCAAACATCACGAGAAGAAATATAGTCCTGAACATGCTTGTGGAGAAGAGAAGGCTAGAGACCAAATTGTAAAATCTACAAGTAGTTAAACCAGAAGAAAGATGGGCACCAACAACTCCATGGTGAGACTAGAGATAACAAGGCCCTCCACTTTGATAAAACATAGGAGCCAGGCCATTGATACGTCCTGATAATATAAATAATCCAATATAATAGAAAATTTATGATTGGGTTAGACTTAAAGTTTCTTTTGACTAGTTGATAAATGTGGAGGCATTGTACAAGAAAGAAAAAAATCTTTCCTAACAAGTCAAAGGAGGGGACTCACTATTATCTATGATTGGAGTCTATTCAACAGAGAACAAAGCGGCATCAAGAAAATCATCACCGTCTTAGGGTTTGCTAAAACCCATGTGAGACAAAAAATCTAAGAGAATGTGTTGAGATCCCGGATGATGGACAATATTATAGTCAAATTCTTGAAGTGGGAGAACCCACTTGTTGGCAATATCCTCTAGTGTTAGGGTTTCAATTAGACTAATTCTTCTACCATTAGTATACACCTCACCTTTGAGTTTTGTAGATCATCAAGAGTTACGTTAGAGGCTTTGTATTTTTTCTTCTTGAACTTCAATAGAGTGGCCCTTAACCCCTCAAAAGCATTCTTATAGTCTCCCAAATATCTTAAAAGTGTATTAAAATTTGCAGTCTCATATTCAAAGACATTTTCACTCAAATTCTTCATACTTTTCACATCAAAACAAGCAAAGGGGTTTGGTGACCTAACTTCTACTTCTTCAAAGGGTGGATACCCAGGGTTTATGTTATTCCATCTCTCCTCTTGCACTTCATCCCAAAGATCTGCTTGCCACGATTAAGTTAACATCTCGAATGATCAAATGCATTTTCTACATAATTTTCTTCTTATTGCAAGTGCATGGTACTTTTGTTTCTAGTTCATTGGTTTCCCTATATGCCTCCTCTTGAAGACTTTGGAGGTCTACTCTTTTCCTCTTCTCACACTAAGGGTTCCTTTGAGTGAGACACATCAGTCTTAAGAGATTTCTTTGAATTGTTTCTATTGGTTTTTGTTGGTATATTTAGGTAGTGATGTGTGTGAACACTCTAGGATCGTCGGGGCACTTTTTTCCCTCTTTAGGAGGTTTTTTCCCCCAGCTTGTATATACGCCTATGGCACCAACGGGCTACTTATCTTTGTAC
Organism: Ceratopteris richardii; assembly: GCA_020310875.1. Taxonomy (NCBI): domain Eukaryota; kingdom Viridiplantae; phylum Streptophyta; class Polypodiopsida; order Polypodiales; family Pteridaceae; genus Ceratopteris; species Ceratopteris richardii. The sequence goes on from CM035429.1 coordinate 146,533,250, forward strand.
ATTCTAGTGGTAATACATTCAGCATTGTGTATTGTGCTCCAAGATTCTTCTTCTTCCTTGTGTTATTCGCATGCTTCTGCAAATGTCTAACTCCAACAATTGGTACCAAAGCAGGTGACGCTTCATCTAGGGCATCATTGACACTCCTCCTGTTGTAGTCTCAGAATTGCACAAAATTTGATAAGCATACAATCACGATCTGAGCTCATTTTGGCCTCCGAAGGCACTATCGCAATGCTTGTACAGGCTATTTTGTTTTCTTGTGCCAAAGGTACATACCAGTTTTGGTTTGCTAGTATAAGCATCTCAAAGTCTGCTACAAGTTTAGCAGAATTCGTCTGGGCAGTTCTGTTCAACTTTTTGAGATATAGTTAATTTCTCGCATCAAGTAGTTGAAAGCACTGATGTATTTCGTATGTTGGTTGTTGAGGATAAGTTGGATGGTACCAACTACCCGTTATGGGCTTATATGATGCGACATGTATTAGTTGCAAAAGGAGTGTGGAATATTGTGCAGGGTGTTGAAAGCTCTGTTACACTTGCGAATAGAGGTACTACAAGTACAGGTGCTGGAGTTGATGGAGATGGTGTCAAAGATGATGATATTCTACAGATTCCTATTCGTGCTGCTGCTTCTGTTGCACCTACTGTAGAGCAAATTCATTTGGATGGTAGAGATGATCAGGCACATGCATTGATAGTTTTGTCTATCAAACATGCCATTATTCCTCACATTTGCTCTTGTAGAAAAGCTAAGGATGCTTGGGATACACTTACCACATTGTACTAGGCTAGGAACGAGGCATGTGTTGCTTACCTCCGAAAATAGTTGGAGAGTGAGCACATGAATGAAGATGATTCTATGGATAGTCTGCTCACAGAGATCAAGGATTTGAAAGAATAGTTGATTTTTATTGATGAGGTTATACCAGATAGCTCACTTGTGCAGACCATTATAAATGGTCTTCCTAACTCATATCAGAGTTTTGCTTCTACCCTTCATTTGATGATGAAAGGCAATCCAAATGCCTTGTCATTTGAGGAGTTAGTATATGTTCTATTGCATGAAGATCAATCTAGGTAGAATAGGTCCATTATGCATGTTGCAGATCAAGCTTTCTTGGATACTCAGAAGGGCAAAGGTAAATGAAGCTCATCTACTAGTAAGCACTAATCTGCAAATGTTGCACATTCAAAGAAGGAAGACAAAGATGAGAAGAAATCAGAAAAGCAGAAATTCTTTTGTAAGTACTATAAAGTAAATGATTATGTCACAAAGAACTGTCCGAAATTGGCTACAAAAGAGGCAAAGAAAAAGAGGTTGGAATGGTTGTTGCAAAGGCCTCTACACCAAAAACAAATTCTACTAATCTTCTGCAGAATGCAAACTTGGCGTATACTATTGTTTGCAGTTTTCACCCATCTTCTCTTGAACAATGTATGTCTGTAGTAGAATTAGATGTTTGGTACTTTGATAGTGGGGCAACCAAACATATTACCTTGCTGTGCAATTTCTTCACTTCACTCGAGCTTGCCCCTACAGGGAATACTGTTACATGCACCAACAACTCCTCTTATCCTATCATGGGAGTTGGTAAGATCATTCTGACTACTATGGATAGTAGTTCTTTCACTTTCTCGAATGCTTTACTTGTGCCAGGGATCAAGAAAAATATGTTATCAATTTCTGTGTTAGCCAAGATGGGCTTGGTTGTGAAATTTGTTGATAACAAATGTACAGTTCATGATCTGTCCAATGGTGACATGATTAGTGCTTCTGGCATTTTATGTCGTGGGTTATATAAGCTCATAGACTATGAAAAATCTATGAATGATTCAAAATGTGCAATACATGATTCTCAAGCTATGTTAGATGCAAAGCTTTTGCATGCATGCTTTGTTCATCTAAATTTTGCTAGTTTGCTACACCTGCAGAAATCTAAAATGGTGTCCTCATTTCTCAAAGTTGAGGCGCCTGGTAAACATGTTTGTGAAGGCTATATTTTGGGCAAAATGCAGCATTCATCCTTGCCAAAAGATGGTTCAGTCCAGGCTACTCAGAAATTGTAGCTTGTACATAGTGATGTCTGTGGTCCTATGCAGACACCTTCTTTTGGAAACTATCTTTACTTCGTGACTTTCATTGATGATTTTTCCAATCATGCATGGGTATATTCACTCAAAGCAAAGTTGGAAGTGTTTATGTGCTTCAAACAGTTTTTGGTTTTGGCTAAAAATTTGTCCGCATGTAAAATGGGCACCCTCCATTCTGATTGAGGGGGGGAATATATGTCTTCTGACTTTAATGCATTTCTAGTTGAACATGGGATAAAACATCAGTGTACAATGCCATATACACCTCAACAGAATGGTGTTGTTGAATGGAAGAAGCATGGAGATGGAGAGGTGTATGGTCAAGAGTCAGGCTTTACCACATATTTTTTGGCTTGAGGTTGTCGTGTGTGCACCATATGTACTTAACAGGTGTCCTACTAACGCACTGTAGTCTATCACTCCATATGAGGCTTGGCATGGCCGTAAGCCATTTGTTGCTCACATGCATGTTTTTGGTTGTCTGGTATATGCATTAGTGCGTGAACAACATCGTCGGAAATTGAATGATAAAGTAGTAAAATGTATTTTTGTTGGGTACAATTCTGAAAGCAAAGGCTATTGTCTGTATCATCCACAGACTAAACACATTCTGGTTAGCTGTGATGTTGTTTTTGTGGAAGATGCTATTCAGCCATTGCTTTCATGTACTAAGGAGACATCTGTTAGCTTCAAAGACATGTATGATACTTTGCTGCCTCTTTTTACAGGTGGATAGTTTTGTGCTGGTCCTAATGAGGCAACTTATCAGCTTTTGTAGCTTTCATATGATGATGCAGATCATTCCATTTTTGATGCAGATTTACATGATGCACTTCTTGATGAGAGAGCTGATATTGAGTAGGCAATAACTATGCCAAAATGGCTAGTGCAGACCTTGTGTGATAGAAAATTAGATGCATCTCTATCATATCCTACCCGGTCAAGCTCTCATAGTGCCTCTTTTGTATCAGATTTCTATGTCATGGCTGCCTCTAGTCTCTGTGATGAGACTGAACCTGTTTTGTTTGATGAGTCACAAAACTCTAAACATTAAATGACTACAATGCAATCTGAATATGATGCTATCATGAAAAATGGTACCTGGACTTTATGTGACTTGCCTCTTGGCAAGAAGGCCATTGGCACTAAGTGGGTATACAAGCTGAAGCATGAACCAGATGGAACAATTGACAGGTATAAAGCTAGGCTTGTTGCAAAGGGTTATGCATAGGAAAGAGGCATTGATTATGATGAAGCCTTTGCTCCTACTTGCCAAATGATTACTGTTTGTAGAATCTGTGCACTTGCAGCTTATCATGGTTGGAATGTACATTAGTTAGACATTAAAACAACATTTCTGAATGGTGACTTGCATGAAGAAGTGTACGTTTTTTAGCCCCATGGCTTTGTGCAAAAAGGGCATGAAAACTAGGTGTGCAGGTTAAAGAAGGCATTATATGGTTTAAAGCAAGCACCACGTGATTGGTATGAAAAGATATATGCCTACTTGATTGCACATGGTTTTGAGAACAGTCCAACTGAAAGCACCTTATATGTTAAGCGTGCTAATGATGTGCTTCTGATCATTGTGGTGTATGTTGATGACATGCTGCTCACTATTCCTCATGAGATGCATATAGCGGATTTTAATTGGGATCCGTTACTTGAGAAGGAATGTGAGCATAGACTAAGCATCCAAAGATTTTACAATGCTCTAGACTAGGTCTTCTTCCATTCCACACTTCATATGGAGTGGTTCCATCTAATGACTTAGATGGAAGTCTATTTACGAGATATGTGGCTGTAGACACAGCCTCTGCCCATAGGTAGTTTGGCAATCCCTTTTCATTGAGCATGGACCTTGCGGCTTCAACAACAACTCTATTTCTCCTCTCTGGTACACCGTTGAGTTTGGGTGTATACCTTGTAGTGACTTCCCTTTTAATGCCTCTTTCATACAAGTAGGCATCAAATTCAAAAGAGAAGTATTCTTCTCCACCATTTGAGCTCAGTCTTTTCAAAGTCCTACCTATTTGGTTTTCAACAAGAGCAACATACTTCTTTCAGCAATTAAAAACCTCATCCTTGTGCTTCATGAAAAACAGAATGGTCCACGTGCTACAATCATCTATGAAAGACACATAATATCTTGAGCCTTGATGTAGATGGCTCCTTACTAGGACCCCACACATCCGTGCGCACTAGATCCAAAAGATTTTGATACACATATCCCTTCCTATTGAAGGTTGTCTATGAGCCTTGCCGAATTGACAAGCTTCACACTTATAAATCATGTGTTGCCTTGTGATATTAGGAAAACTAAGTACACTTTGGTCCTTGCAAATCTATTTGAGTGTCCTCTCACCAATGTGAGCAAGCCTTTTGTGCCATATCTCTAGCTCTGTGAGAGTTTGACATCCATAGCTAAATAAAGCTATGTTCTTTGTATCTTCCACTTCAAAAGTGAAAAGCCTTCCTGTCTTTTCTCCTTTGGCAATCCTTCTAAAGCCTTGCCTTGGGTCTTCAACATATGCTCCAAATCAGTTGAATCTAACTTACAATCCTTTTTCAACAATCTTCCCAACACTTATTAAATTTTTGGTAATTGTAGGGCCATACAAGACTTTGCTTAGGAGGTTCATATTCCCATCTGATGTCTTCACATTACCTATCTTCTCCACTAAGTGCTTTGTATCACCTCCTGTTTTCACTTCATGTTTTTTATGAGGATCTTCCAAATCAGAAAGTAAAGCCACATTTCTTGCTACATGATTTGAGCATCCCAAATCAATGTAAAAGATGTGATCATCATCCTTACTCTTCTTCACTGATAGATTCACAATCAATAATGAATCTTCTTGAATTTGTTCCTCTGCATAGTTATTGTAATCTCTTCTTCCTCTATGGCCACTTTGATAGTTGTTGTTGTTGGAATTGTTGTTGTAGTTATTGTTGTAGCCTCCATTGTATCTGCCTCTATTTGATCCATAGCCACCTCTATTGAATCCTCTTCCTCTTGATTTCCTCGGGTTCTTGAAACATTCTTCAGTAGTATGATTAGATAAGCCACATATAATGCAAGGTGAATATGATTGGAATCTTCCCCTGACTTACTTTCCACCTCTACCTCTTCCTCTAGCTCTTCCTCTACCTGCAAAGTTTTCTTGGAAAGAGCTACCATCATCTTCGTTCTTCCTATTCTTTGACTTGTCCTTAACCTTAGCTTTATGAGAATATTAAGCTAGAAGTTTGATTACCTCTTTAGGACTCACCATCTTTGCTAATCTTTGCTTCATGAGTGAAGAGTTGGCCCATGAGTGTGTTGATGTTGGAACCATGCATATCCATGTACAAATCCATGGTTGTTGTGAGTCAAACTTGTCATTTGCTTTGATTCCATTTATGATTTGTCTAACGATTTGTTCCTCTTCAATTAACTCTCCAATACTTCCAAGTTGATCTGAGATCTCCTTCATCTTTGTGACATAATCTGTCACACTTTGCTTGGGGCTTTTCTTCATTGTTGTGAACTCCATCCACAATTGGTTCTTCCTTGCTCAAGTGTTGGAGGAGAAGAAAGAAGCAAGTGCATTCCAAGTCTGTCTTGATGACTTGCATCCCTTTACATGAGGTAAAAGAAAATCAGAGATCGTGTTTAGAATATATGATCTTGCAAGTGCATCCTTTCAACACCAATTTGAAAGTCTTTCCTCTTCAAAATGATGATTGCCCTTTGTTCCTCATGGTTGGCATAAATTTATGTCCAGATGTGTATCCAAATAGATTACTCCCTTGAAGATAAGCCTCCATCCTTAGAGAACATGTTGGGTATTTTTTTCTACCAAATTTGTCAATTATTGATGGAAATCCATCTCCCATGTTGACTGACTATGCTCTGATGCCACTGTAAATGGAGATGGTGGATGCAATACGAAGATGAGTTGGTGCTGCTACAAACAGCTTCACACTAGCCAACTGAGACTTCAGAGTTGGTTAGTAGACCCTTTGAGCTTCTTAAATCCACAAAGAAATCACCGAAGTGCTTTGGAACAAGTATCTCAAAGGTTTGAGTCAAGACAAACTAGTTGCAAAATGACTAGCTCCCAAAACTTGCTATTTTTTTACATACACCTGCTGGAAACAATGAATAGTGCTCTCACCCTGGTAGGACTTAGAAACATTCCTTTTTTACATAGAAAATAGACTTAGATATCTTGCTAATCCAAGTTAAAACACTTCAATTGATCAATTGAGCACTAAGAAAAAGATTTAGAAAGATCTAGAACACTCCTGACATTTTCGAGGCTTTATAGAGATTCAACAAGTGAACAAAACAACACAGAGTTCTCACAAATAGTAATTCCAATGATGATGAATTTTTTTAAGCATAAACGAGACTTAGAAAGCAATGTAATGCACTTTAAAACTCTAAAAAAGGTTATGTATAGCCCGAGATATGAGCTTTTGAAGTTACTATTGTGAGTGAGTATAGCAGAGATAAAACAGAGAAGAAGTAAATGATGAATGCATAGATTCACATATAATAACAACCACATTGGCAATGAATACTTGAACAATGGGAGTAGAATGATAGAGCTATGGATTAAGCTCATCAATCTCTACAAATGAACATGAAGTGGGCACAAATCAAGCTCTCTAACGGGGACCTCCTTCTTGCTCTTTTTATAGCTACTTTTGGAGGTAGTTTTGAATTTGAATTCAAACAACTTCACCTAAAAGTGATGCTAAGAATTAGGATATGTTCTCTTAGCTGATGGATTCATGGTTTTAGGTATTTAGAGCCACAAATTTCCTTTTTACATCATGGATGACTTAAGCCATTCTTTCTTTCACAATTACAAGAGATAAAATATACTCTTTTACAAGAGGTGTAGAGGAAGAGGTAGAGGTGGAAATCAAGGCAAGGGAAGATTCCAATCATCTTAACCTTGCAATATATGTGGCTTATCTAATCATACTACTGAAGAATGTTTGAGGAACTCGAGGAAATCAAGAGGAAGAGGATCCAATAGAGGTGGCTATGAATCAAATAGAGGCAGATACAATGGAGGTTACAACAACACTTACAACAACAACAACTATCAAAGTGGCCATAGAGGAAAAAGAGATTACAATAACTATGCCACCGAATTCGAGAAGTTTCGTTATTGATTATGAATCTATTAGTGAAGAAGAGTAAGGATGATGATCACATCTTTTACATTGATTTGGGATGCTCAAATCATGTAGCAAGAAATGTGGCTTTACTTTCTGATTTGGAAGATCCTCACAACAAACATGAAGTGCAAACAGGAGGTGATACAAAGCACTTGGTGGAGAAGATAGGTAATGTGAAGACATCAGATGGGAATATGAACCTCCTAAGCAAAGTCTTGTATTTCCCTAAAATTACCAAAAATTTAATAAGTGTTGGGTAGATTGTTGAAAAAGGATTGCAGGTTAGATTCAATCGATTTGGAGCATATGTTGAAGACCCAAACCAAGGCTTTAGAAGGATTGCCAAAGTGGAAAAGATAGGAAGGCATTTCACTTTTGAAGTGGAAGATACAAAGAACATAGCTTTATTTCGCTATGGATCTCAAACTCTCACAGAGTTGGAGATATGGCACAAAAGGCTTGCTCACATTGGTCAAAGGACAATAAAACAAATTTACAGGGACCAAAGTGTACTTGGCTTGCCTAAGATCACAAGGCAATGCATGATTTATAAGTGTGAAGCTTGTCGATTCGGCAGGCTCATAGACAACCTTTCAATAGGAAGGGATATGTGTATCAAAATCTTTTGGATCTAGTGCACACGGATGTGTGGGGTCCTAGTAAGGAGCCATCTATATCAGGCTCAAGATATTATGTGTCTTTCATAGATGATTGTAGCAGGTGGACCATTCTGTTTTTCATGAAGCACAAGGATGAAGTTTTTAATTGATGTAAGAATTATGTTGCTCTTGTTGAAAACCAAACACGTAGGACTTTGGAAAGACTCAGATCAGATGGTGGAGGAGAATACTTCTCTTTTGAATTTGAAGCCTACTTGCATGAAAGAGGCATTAAAAGGGAAGTCACTACAAGGTATACACCGAAACTCAATGGTGTACCAGAGAGGAGAAATAGAGCTATTGTTGAAGCCACAAGTCCATGGTCAATGAAAAGGGATTGCCAAACTACCTACGGGCAGAGGCTGTGTCTACAACCACATATCTCATAAATAGACTTCCATCTAAGTCACTAGATGGAACCACTCCATATGAAGTGTGGAATGGAAGAAGGCCTAGTCTAGAGCATTCTAAAATCTTTGGATGCTTAGCCCATGCTCACATTCCTTCTCAAGTAACGGATCCCAATTGAAATCCACTATATGCTTCTCATAAGGACTAGTGAGCAACATGTCATCAGCATACACAAAAATGATTATAAGCACATCATTAACATGCTTAACATATAAGGTGCTTTTAGTTGGACTTTTCTCAAAACCATGTGCAATTAGATAGGCATGTATCTTTTCATACCAAGTAAGTGGTGCTTTCTTTAAATGATATAATGCCGTCTTTAACCTGCACACTTGGTTTTCATGCCCTTTCTACACAAAGCCACGGGGCTGAAAAACATACACTTCTTTATGCAAGTCACCGTTCAAAACTATTGCTTAATCTCATACGGATGTACATTCCAACCATGATGAGCTGCAAGTGGCCAGATGTTATGAATAGTAGTCATTCGCCATGTAGGTGCAAAGGTTTCATCAAAATCAATGCCTCTTTCCTGCGCATAACCCTTTGCAACAAGCCTATCCTTATACCTATCAACTGTTCCATCAAGTTTACACTTCAGCTTGTATACCCACTTAGTGCCAATGGCCTTCTTGCTAGGAGGCAACTCACATAAAGACTAGGTACCATTTTTTATGATAACATCATATTCAGATTGCATTGCAACCATCCAATGTTTAGAATTTTGTGCTTCGTCAAATGAAATAGGCTCAGTCTCATCACAGAGACTAGAGGTAGCCATAGCATAGCAATCTGATGCAAAAGAGGCACTATGAGAGCCTGAACCAATATGGTATGACTGAGGTGCATCTAATTTGCTATCACGCAAAGTCTACACCAGCCATTTTTGCATAGTTATTGCCTCCTCAATATCAACTCTCTCATCAACAAGTGCATTATGTAAATCTACATCAGAAATAGAATGATATGAATCATCACATGAAACCTATAAAGGCTGAGAAGTTGCCTCATTAGGACCAACACTAGACTGTCCACCTATAAAAAGAGGCAGGAAAGTATCATACATGTCTTTGGAGCTAACAGATGTCTCCTTCGTGCATGAAAGTAAAGGCTGAATAGCATCTTCCACAAAAACAACATCACAACTAACCAAAATGTGTTTAGTGTGTGGACGATATAGACAATAGCCTTTGCTTTCAGAACTGGACCCACCAAAAATACATTTTACTACTTTATCATCCAATTTCCCTCGATGTTGTTCATGCACTAATGCATATGCCATACAACCAAAAACATACATATGAGCAACAAATAGCTTATGTCCATGTCAAGCCTCATATGGAGTGATAGACTACAATGCTTTAGTGGGACACCTGTTAAGTACATATGGTGCACACACGGTAGCCTCAAGCCAGAAACTATGTGGTAAAGCTTGACTCTTGACCATACACCTCGCCATCTCCATGAGTGACCTATTCTTCCATTCAGCAACACCATTCTGTTGAGGTGTATATGGCACTATACACTGATGTTTTATCCTATGTTCAACGAGAAATCCATTAAAGTCAGAAGACACATATTCCCCCCTCAATGAGAATGGAGGGTGCCCATTTTACATGCGGACAAATTTTTAGCCAAAACCAAAAATTGTTTGAAGCACATAAACACTTTGGACTTTTCTTTGAGTGAATATACCCATGCATGCTTGGAAAAATCATCAATGAAAGTCACGAAGTAAAGATAGTTTCCAAAAGAAGGTGTTTGCATAGGACCACAGACATCACTATGCACAAGCTATAATTTATGAGTAGCCTGGACTGAACCATCTTTTGGGAAGGATGAACGTAGCATTTTTCCCAAAATGTAGCCTTCACAAACATGTTTACGAGGTGCCTCAAGTTTGGGAAAAGAGGACACCATTTCAGATTTCTGCAAGTGTAGCAAACTAGCAAAATTTAGATGACCAAAGCATGCATGCCAAAGCATTGCATCTGACATAGCTTGAGAATGTTGGAATCCAGGGCCCCAGGATCCTTCCAATACTAAAACCTTTTGAGCATACGCAGCTTAATTGACAAGATGATAAGTGAGATAGAGAAAGAAAGAGATCTTGAGACAAGGATAGGGAACATAAGCTGGATGCTTACTTCACTAAAAATAATAGATGTCCAAATTACAACATGGGAGTACTACTCAACCATATAAAGTGGTGCACTCACTAATGGAAGAATAAGAAGATGATGATACAAAATTTAGATTATGTCGAAATAATCTAAGTGTGTGTGAAGAGAACGAAGCAACGAAGCTAACAAAATAGTGTAACGAAATTGTAAATCAACCACAAGGTTAACTCACAAAAGATAGTTACCACCACCTCATAGAAGACTTCTTGCTGCGATGAGAGTAGCCTCTCCTTCACCAAAACTTCACCTCCTTCAAGAGTGTGAGAACACTCTGTCTTCAAGAAGATCTCCAAGCTCTAGATCCTTGACTGAGTGAGTTACAGAATGAGCCAAGGGCCATATTATATAGTATTTGAGTATCCATGAAAAGCTCTTCTTCGTAAAAGAAAGCTACGTTCGTTAAATTCATGATCACTTACGAAAAAGAAAAACTCCATCGCAGGTAGCATAGCCGTCCGTGTGCTTTTTAATAAAGCAAATAATAAAACAGAAGCAACTATATTGTTGTCGTGTATGGGATTTGAACCGTGGTCGATTGAGGATGCTTTCAGAGGCCTTGGGCTAAACCACATGAGCGGTCGTTGTGACTTGTTAAAGGAATATAGAACAAATCTATATGCGTACGATACGCCCACCTGCAAGAATATAAAGAAAGCTTCTTATGAAGCTATTTGTTGGACCAATATAAATATTGACTTCCAACAATCCTTCCTTCAATGTCATATTGGTACAAGCTTCAGTAACCTGCAAATCTTCTCATGATTGTCTCTAGTCAATGCTTTGGTAAAAATATCTGCAACATTCTCACTAGAAGGAACATAAACTAGCTCAATGTGCTTCTTAGCTATCTGCTCTCAAATATAGTGGTAGTGTACCTCTATATGCTTTTTCCTTGCATGATGTAGTGGATTCTTAGCTATAGTTATAGCACTCTGGCTATCTGAAAATATCTGAATGGGTTGGTGTACTATGTCATCAAGATAACTGAAAGTCTTTTGCAACCAAACTGACTCTAGAGTAGCTGTAAATGCTGCACGATATTCAGCTTCACATGATGAAGTGGCAATAGTGGGTTGCCTCTTTGAATGCCATGAGATAAGACAATCTCTAAGATAAAAACAAAATCCATTAGTACTTCTTCTTGTGTCTCTATCACCTGCCCAATCAGAATCTGAAAATCCTTTTAGTAACAAATGTGTAGATTTTGAAAATACCATAGCATAATTTGAAGTTCCCTTCAAATAACAAAAGATCCGCTTTACTGCTTTCCAATGTAACACTGTTGGATTCTGCATGAACCTTGATACTTGAGAAACTGCAAACTGTATATCAGGACGTGTATTACAAAGATATATCAAGCAACCCACTGCTTGACTATATAGAGTAGCATCAAATGGCTCTGCATCTGCTACCATTTGTAAAGATATGTTCTGATCCATAGGTGTTTGCATAGGTTTAGAATCACCTATCTGAAACCTTTCCAAAATTTTCTCAATGTACTTCTGTTGTGTCATGTAGATACACTCATCTCGAAACAGAAACTGAATCCCAAGATAATAATGTAAAATGCCTAAATCATTTACATCAAATGTTTGCTTCAATTCTTCTTTGAACATCTGCAAATCTTCATCTCTGGGACTTGTGACTATAATAGCATCCACATAAATGATTGCTATAATCATCATACCTGTTTCAGCTTTGACATAAAGAGTTGAAGCCGCATCTGAGTTATGGAAACCAATGGATAAAAGATATGTACGTATCTTTTCATACCATGCTCTAGGTGCCTGTTTTAAACCAAACAAAGCTTTTATAAGCTTACACACTAAGTGTTTTTTAGCTGTCTCTTCAAAACCTTCTGGCTGTTGAAGATACACATCCTCGTATAAATCACCATTTAGAAAAGCAGCCTTGATGTCAAGTTGATATATATGCCAACCAAAATGTGCTGCTAGAGCAAGTATTGACCTAATAACAGTCATCCTAGACGTGGGAGCAAATGTCTCATCATAATCAACACCTTTTTATTGTGCATATCGTTTGACAACCAACCTTGCTTTGTATCTATCAATAGTACCATCTGCTTTCCTTTTGATTTTGAAGATCCATTTTACACCTATAGCCTTCTTTCCTTCTAGTAACTCACATAGCTGCCAAGTTTGAATCTTATGAATAGAATCAATCTTTTCTTGCATAGCTTTTCTCCAATAGGAATGTTAAGTGCATCTTTAACACACGCAAGTTCATCTTCAACAGTCGTAAGTGCCAAAATATCATGAATCTCAAAGTCTTCAGCAAAACTTACATTATCTTTTTGCTGTCAAGTTTGACTTCTTGTTCTTACATGATCTTGTTGTTGTTGTCTAGTTTGACTCCTTGTTCTTCCAGTAAAAGTCTTTATACCACTATCTTTCCAAGTCTGATATAACCACGTAGGTGTATCCTTGAATAGTGGTGAAACTCTTTCTAAACTTTCAGCTTCCACAGGTTCTGGAACTTGTCTTGCTGAGGTACTAGGACTTTCTGGAACTTTAACTTCTTCCATTTCTGGAATCAAAGTTTCTTGTGGAACTAACTCTGTAGCAGGTTGTGAAATTCCTCTTTCTTCAACTTTTTCTTGAATACTAGGAATCTTAACTCCCTCCTGATATGGTTGAACATGTACATCCAGAATCTTTCTAAAAATTCCATAGTCATTTTCACTAATGAACTCCGGAATTTCTACTTCTTTATCATAAACCTTATCTTCAGCAATATAAGCATTACATGAAAGAATAACTTTACCTGTCTCTGGAACATAAAACCTGTATCCTTTACTTTCAATAGGATATCCAATAAAAACAGCTTTCTTTGCCTTTACATCTAGTTTGCCTCGGTCCTTTTTCTCAATATGTACATAAGAAAGTGATCCAAACACTTTGAAGTAATTCACATTAGTTTTCTACCATAATAAGCTTCATACGGTGTGATTACCTTTAAAGCTTTTGTAGATGACCTGTTCAAAATGTGATTAGCTATATGTACTGCATCAAATCAGAATTTCGGTGAAAGCCTCTTGGATGCCATCATGCTCCGCATCATTTCAACAAGTACTCTATTCTTTCTTTGTGCAACACCATTTTGCTGAGGAGTATAAGCAATAGTAAGGTGTCGAGTAATACCTTTCTCATCAAGAAATGTATGGAACTCATTTGACAAGTATTCTCCACCTCTATCACTTCTGAGAATCTGGACAGTTTCCTGACTTTCATTTTCAACCAATGCTACAAATTTCTTGAACATAGGGAAGACTTCTGACTTCGACTTAAGACCATAGATCCATGAATATCTTTTAAAATCATCAACAAATAGAAAAAAATACATGAAACCCTGAATAGAGTCTGCTCTCATTGGACCATTCACATCTGAATGAATAATCTGCAATTTCATGGTAGCTGTAATATGACTATGTTTCTTGAAAGGTAGTTTATGCATCTTACCTTCAAGAAAACCTTCACATATATCTGAATCATCAGGTAGCTTGAATGAGGTTAAACTCTCAACCATACCTCTGTCTTTGATATTCTTGAGAGCTCTAAAACTGATATGTCCAAATCTTTCATGCTATAGCTTCATATCTTCCACCGGTGACGAAGATTTGACTGCATATGCCTGACTGATTTTTGACAAAATAAAGACCCCTCCTTTATCCTCACCTTGTAAAAGACACTTGTCTTCTTTATGTGATAAGATCTTACAAAGATCTTTCTCAAATACAACTTTAAAACCATCACTTAAAAATGCAGATATAGATAACAAATTCTTCTTCATTTCAGGTACATAAAGGACATCTGCACTTTGAAAAACACCACCTTCTCTTGACTTTAGGGTTACTGTACCTATTCCCACACCATCCAAATCATTGCCATCGGCAATAGTAACTCTTCTACCAGAAGAATAGGAAAGAGAAGAAAATATATCTCTACAACCTGTCATATGCTTTGTAGCACATGAGTCAAATATCCAAGGACTTGTTGAAAGAACTTGTAAAGCTGCTTGATCAAAAGCTACTTTCTCAATGGTGATACAAGCATAAGAATCACCTTGAGATTTCCCTTTTTTATCATCTTCTGCAACATTACCTGATGCCTGTTTCTTTTCTGCTGCAATCCTTCTATAACATTTTGACTTAATATGTCTATGTTTCTTGCAGAAAGAACATATTTTTACCTTCTTCTTAGAAGAATTCTCTTTAGATGTCGTAGATACAGAATCTGAAGTAGAAGGTGAGAGGGACCTACTTTCCTTCTTGGATTGTTTTTCCTTCTTCTTATCCTTCTTCTTCTTTTGACCCTTTGATGAAGATGAAAGTGCTTCTTCATTCTCTTCCATTCCCTTCAACTGATCTTCATCTTGAAGCAACAAGAACTCTAACTCTTCAAATGTAACCTCTCTATCTCTTGTGGTAAGGGTAAGAGTGGTTATGAAAGATCGATATGAAATAGGAAGTGAATTAACCAGCGTATTTACCATTTCTTCATCTGATATCTCAACTCCTACATTTAGCGTTGATCTCTCAAGTCAACGAGTCTCGTAATGTGGGTTTGAATTGACTCACCAGCCTTTATCCTTGTATTTGCTAGTTGTCTCCTCAAGTGAGCTTTCCTAGCAGGATTTCTGCTCTGAAAAAGATTCTCAAGCTTTAACCAAGCTTGACTAGAACTTCCGCAAGATCTGATCTGTGGTAGAATATGCTTTTTGACACTCATTCTGTGGTAGAATATGCTTTTTGACTAGAACTTCTGCAAGATCTGATCTGTGGTAGAATATGCTTTTTGAATGAAAGTGCTAAAGCATCTCTAGCATCCCATCTTGCCTGATCTTCAGTAGGAGGAACTCTAGGTAAAGACCTAGCAGTGACTTTGGATGTCGAAGTGGTTACCTCTTCTTCAGTTGGTTCTGTAATTGTAATTCCAGTACCTCTTGAAGCTGTTGTAGACCCTTCTTCGCCTTCTCGTCTTGGTCTTGTTAAGGATGCATTGACGATTCTCCATAAATCCTTTGTCACTAACAAGTTCATCATCATGAAGCTCCACATGGGATAATTAGAAGATCCATCTAACTTGTCTTCAATCTCAATTCTAATCTCACTCATCTTATCTTAAGTGTGTATGTCAATTATGTAGCTCTCATACCAAGTGTTGGAATTTGGGGCACCAGGATCGTTCCAATACTAAAACCTTTTGAGCATACACAACTTAATTGACAAGATGATAAGTACGATAGAGAAAGAAAGAGATCTTGAGACAAGGATAGTGAACGTAAGCTGGATGCTTACTTCACTAAAAATAATAGATGTCCAAATTACAACATGGGAGTACTACTCAACCATATAAAGTGGTGCACTCACTAATGGAAGAATAAGAAGATGATGATACAAAATTTATATTATGTCGAAATAATCTAAGTGTGTGTGAAGAGAACGAAGCAACAAAGCTGACAAAATAGTGTAACGAAATTGTAAATCAACCACAAGGTTAACTCACAAAAGATAGTTACCACCACCTCATAGAAGACTTCTTGCTGTGATGAGAGTAGCCTCTCCTTCACCAAAACTTCACCTCCTTCAAGAGTGTGAGAACACTCTGTCTTCAAGAAGATCTCCAAGCTCTAGATCCTTGACTGAGTGAGTTACCCGCCTGCAAGAATATAGAGAAAGCTTCTTATGAAGCTATTTGTTGGACTAATATAAACATTGACTTCTAACAGAGAATCATGTATTGCATATATTGAATCATTCATAGATTTTTCATAGTCTATGAGCTTATACAACTCACGATATAAAATGCTAGAAGCAATAATCATGTCGCCATCGGATAGATCGGGAACTGTACATCTGTCATCAACAAATTTCACAACCAAGCCAGTCTTGGCTAATGCAGAAATTGATAACATATTTTTCTTGATCCCTGGCACAAAATAAAGCATCCGACAAAGTGAAAGAACTACCATAAGCAGTAGTCAGAATGATCTTACCAACTCCCATGATAGATAAGAGGATTGGTTGGTGCATGTAACAGTATTCCCTGTAGGGGCAAGCTCGAGTGAAGTGAAGAAATTGCGCAGCAATTTTATATGTTTGGTTGCCCCACTATCAAAGTACCAAACATCTAAGTCTACTATAGACATACACTGTTCAGGAGAAGATGGGTCAAAACTGCAAACAATAGTAAACGTCGATTCTACATTCTGCACAAGATTAGTAGACTCTATTTTTGGTATAGAGGCCTTTGCAACAACCATTCCAACCTCTTTTTTCTTTGCCTCTTTTGTAGCCAGTTTTGGACAGTTCTTTATGACATGATCATTTACTTTATAGTACTTACAAAAGAATTTCTGCTTTTTTTATTTCTTCTCATCTTTGTCTTCCTTCTTTGGATGTGCAACATTTGTAGATTTTTGCTTACTAGTAGATGAGCTTCATTTACCTTTGCCCTTCTGACTAGCCAAGAAAGCTTGATCTGCAAATGCATAATGGACCTGTTCTACCTAGACTGATCTTCCTGCAACAGAACACATGCTAACTCCTCAAATGACAAGGAATTTGGATTGCCTTTCATCATCAAATGAAGGGTAGAAGCAAAAATCTGATATGAATCAGGAAGACAATTTAGAATGGTCTGCACAAGTGAGCTATCTAGTATAACTTCATCAACAGAAATTGACTATTCCTTCAAGTCTTTGATCTTTGTTAGAAGACTATCCATAGAATCACCTTCATTCATATGCTCACTCTCCAACTGTTTTTGGAGGTAAGCAACACGAGCCTCATTCGTAGCCTTGTACAATGTGGCAAATGTATCCCAAGCATCCTTAGCTGTTCTACAAGAGCAAATGTGAGGAATAATGGCACGTTTGACAGAGAAGGCTATCAATGCATGTGCCTAAGCATCTCTACCATCCGAATGAATTTCAATGAATTTTCTCTACAATAGGTGCAACAGAAACCGTAGCACGAATAGGAATCTAAAGAACATGAGCATCTTCAATGTCATCTGCATCAGCTTCAATACTTGTATTTGCAAGTGTAATAGGACGTTTTTCAATACCCTACATAATGTTCCTCAGTCCTTTTGCAACCAATACATGTCTCATCATATAAGCCCACAATGGCTAATTGGTATCATCCAACTTATCCTCAACAACCAACATATGTAATGTTGGAGCAAGTCTATGACAAGCCTAAGTATTGGCTTGAGTCTCACAAAGTCTTAGAAGAAGCTTTAAAAAGAAGACTATGTAAAGTTCACTTGTGAACTACCTCTTGTAATTTTTTGGAGAGTTTACTTAATGTAAAAGTAAGAGAATCTTAAGTGGTTGAGTCCACATGATCAAGAATGGAAAGAGGAGCCACGAATTCGTGATTTGTGGTAGGTAGAGAATCAAATCAATCATTGATTGATTGGAGAGTGATTGAGGGAAGTTAGCCTCCCAAACTCAACTATAAATAGATGGCAGTTTTAGTCGTGGTTAGAGAGACCTATGTGAAGACCTCCAAGAGCTGAGCTTTATGCCATATCAAGGTGTGATTACAAGGCACACATATGTATCAGTAAGTCATTGTATTGTACAAGCAATATACTTTCATTTTCATGATTATTTGAGTTCATCTTTCCATGTTCTTGTGAAGTGTACTACTCACTGCCATTACTCTCAGTTTTGTCAGTCAGCTTGCAGAGATGTTTTCTCTGAGCTTGGTGCATCATTTTCAGTGATTTACCTTGGTAAAGTTAGCTCTATAAGTCTACTATATGCTCATAAATTTTCATGTCATTTGGATGTTGCAATCTTCAGTTATGTTCATTTGAAGTCAACAGGGTCTGTTCATCTTCACCTCTCTATCAGGTACCCGACTTTTTCACTCATCTTGTCAGAGGTGTTTCTCAGTGCTTACTTATCCAACTTCAGTGATTTAAAGCTTGTTGGATTCAGCTTACTGTCTAGTATAGCCATACAAATTTTCATAATCATTGAAATTCTACATTTTGAGTTATGGTGATTTTTCTGCTCACTGGTCTATTTCTATAGCAGCCCGTGAAAATCGGGATGATGTCATCACTTGTTAAAACTCATTCTCAGTGTGTGCTTTGTTATTTTTGATGAGATTACTCTTGAAAGTTAGATATTTAAGCTAACTAGACTTCCCCAAGAGGAATTAAGCTAATTGCTGCTGTGCTCAGAGAATTATGTAAAACACTGGACAGGTGTATGAACCAAGAATAGCAAGTTTTCACCTCTGAGCTAACTCCAACTTATCTGTTTTGATCTATCTTTTTGAGAGTGATCTTCCAAGGTACATAGGGTGTCTAATACATCCATTGGCAAGATAAAAGGGCCCACCATCTACTCCTGGAGTTCATTTGGCTGGTGTAGATCAAGGATTTTGCAACACCTCTTCATCTTCAAACACATACTTATCCATCTCTTCACAGTGGTATCAGAGCAAGGTTGGACAACATGGCAGATGGATTTCCTTCATCAATTGACAAATTAGACAGAGGTAACTACTCAGCTTGGTCATTAAGAATGGAAGCCTATCTCCAAGGTAGAAGTTTATATGGTTATGTGGCTGGAGATGAAGTTATGCCAAGTTTCAGGAACAAAAGTCAACCAACACAAGAAGAGCAAGAAAGATTGAGCACTTGGTGCTCCAAGGATGCACTTGCAAGGTCTTATCTCCTCAACTCTATCTCAGATTTTTTGTTGCCTCACATTAGAAGTTGTAAGACATCTCAGGAAGTGTGGGATGCACTTGAAGCTTTCTTTTCTTCAAGTACCAAAGCTAGGAAGCATCAACTATGGCTGGAGTTCACAACTCTCAAGAAGGCTCCCAAACAAAATGTGACTGATTTTGTCACAAAGCTCAAGGACATAACGGATCAGTTGGGAAGCATTGGAGAGGTAATAGATGAAGAGCAAATTGTAAGGCAGGTGATCAATGGCTTGAAGGCAGATGACAAGTGGGAAGCATTCACCACAGCTATGGATTTGTACATGGACATGCATGTACCTGATTTCAACACACTCATTGGACAACTACTTACTCAAGAGGCAAAGCTTATAAAAAATGGAGAAAGCTCTAAAGGTAATCAATCTTCAGCTTTATACACGGATAAAAGCAAGACTAAAGATAACAAAGGAAAGGCAAAGAAAGTGGATGATGAAGCAGGTACATATCAAGCTAACTATGCAGGTAGAGGAAGACATGGCAGAGGTAGAGGAAGAGGAGGT
The DNA here is from genome assembly GCA_020310875.1 of Ceratopteris richardii. NCBI lineage: Eukaryota > Viridiplantae > Streptophyta > Polypodiopsida > Polypodiales > Pteridaceae > Ceratopteris > Ceratopteris richardii. The sequence continues at coordinate 146,553,045 of CM035429.1, forward strand.
AGACAAGGCAGGGGGAGATCCCAAGACTCCAACTCATGTTCTATTTGTGGATTAACTAATCATACAACTGAAAATTGCTTTAGGAATTCTAGGAATCAAAGAGGCAGAGGATACAATAGAGGAAGTTATGGCTACTCAAGAGGAAGGTTCAACAACTACCATGGCAACTACAACAACTACAATCATTCAAACTATCAAGGAGGCTACAAAGGAAGGAGAGACTACAATAACTACACAGAAGACTCAAACAAAGAGGATTCATTATTGATCATGAACATGGCTATGCCACAAGGTAAATCTGATGAGCATATTTTCTACATAGATTCAGGTTGTTCAAATCATGTGGCAGGAAATGTGGCACTCCTATCAGATTTAGAAGATCCAAGGAATAAGCATGAGGTACAAACAGGAGATGATACAAAACATCCTGTGGAGAAAATAGGCAATGTCAAAGCACCTGATGGAAACATCAACCTACTCAGTAAGGTACTCTATGTCCCTACCATTACAAAGAATTTGATAAGTGTTGGGCAGATAGTAGAGAAAGGGTTGCAAGTCAGGTTCACAAAAGTAGGAGCATTTGTTGAAGATCCAAGTCAAGGATTCAGAAGAATTGCAAAAGGTGAAAAGACAGGTAGATTGTTCACATTTGAATTACAGGACACTAGAAACATTGCTCTCTTTAATTATGGTAGTCAGACACTCACAGAATTGGAAGTATGGCACAAAAGGTTAGCACATATTGGTGAAAGGTCATTAAAGCAAATCTGCAGGGACCAAAGTGTACTTGGACTTCCTAATTTGTCAAAACAACATATGATTTATAAGTGTAGTGCATGTCAATTTGGAAAGTCTCACAGGTTACCATTCATGAAGAAAGGTTATATGCATGGAGATCTCTTGGAGTTGGTTCATACAGATGTATGGGGACCTAGCAAGGAAGCTTCAATATCTGGATCAAGGTATTATGTTTCCTTTATTGATGATTGCAGCAGATGGACTATCCTATTCTTTATGAAACACAGATGAAGTTTTTTCATGTTTCAAAAGATATTTGGCTCTTGTGGAGAATCAAACAGGTAAATCACTAAAAAGGCTAAGGTCAGATGGAGGGGGAGAATACTTCTCCCATGATTTTGATTCTTTTCTTCAAGAAAGAGGAATCAAAAGAGAGGTAACTACAAGGTACACTCCTGAGCTTAATGGAGTGGCAGAAAGGAGGAATAGGACAATTGTTGAAGCTGCAAGGTCTATGTTAAATGAAAAGCATTTACCTAATTACTTATGGGCCGAGGCTGTATCTACAGCCACTTACTTGATTAACAGGTTGCCTTCAAAATCCCTTGATGGGATGACTCCATATGAGGCTTGGAATGGAAGAAGACCAAGCTTAGATCATTGTAAAAGTTTTGGATGTATTGCTTTTGCTCATGTTCCTTCACAGGTTAGAGGCAAGATGGATCCAAAGGCAGAAAGGTGTGTATTTATTGGATATGACAACAATCAAAAGGGCTACAGGTTATACAACCCTACCAACAAAGGATTCTTGGTAAGCAGAGATGTAGTTTTTGATGAGAACAATTCATGGTATGAAGATTCATGCAGGAAGATCAATTTACCATATGATCTTGAAGAAGATTTTCCAAAGCTTGGTAGAGAACAATCAAAGATTGAAGAACAAGACACCTCAGAGGATGATGAAGAATCTAACATGGAAAAGATCAAAGCATGGAAGTCTAAAGGTAAAGCAAAATTGCAAGAACTTGGACATGAGGCAGAATCATCACATCATGGCCTAAGAAGATCTATGAGGGAAAAGAAAAAACTAGAAAGGTATGGGTTTGACACCTCATTAGTAACTAAACATTCTATCTACATAGCACAGGACATAAACCAAGAGGAGCCATCATCATTTGAAGAGGCCAAAGCAAAAACAGAATGGAAGCATGCAATGAAGGAAGAGATTGAAGCACTTGAGGAAAACAACACTTGGGATTTGGTGCCCAAGACTTCATCCATGAAGGTAATAGGCTCAAGATGGGTCTATAAACTCAAGAAGAATTCTGATGGTTCAATTAACAGGTATAAGGCAAGGCTTGTAGCAAAAGGCTTTGCACAAACTCAGGGAATTGATTATGAGGAGACCTTCTCTCCTGTGGCAAAGATGCCTACTATTAGGGTTTTGCTTAGTATTGCCTCTTCCAAGAATTGGAAGATACTTCAACTAGATGTAAAGAATGCATTCTTGAATGGTTGGATAACAGAAGAGGTATATATGGCACAACCACCTGGTTTTGAGCATCAAGTTTATCCTGATTATGTGTGTAAACTTAACAAAGCATTGTATGGTCTCAAGCAAGCTCCAAGTGCTTGGAATTTCAGGCTTGTTTCATTCTTGCAGGACAAAGGCTTTCAACCAAGCAAGGCAGATCCTTCACTCTTTATTAAAAAGAGTAATTCCGAGGTCATCTACCTATGTGTATATGTAGATGATATTAAATTGATAGGAAATGATGCAGATGGTATGAAGAAGATCAAAGATAAGATGAGAGAAGAGTTCAAGATAAGTGATTTGGGTTCACTTACCTACTTCCTAGGTTTGGAAGTTGTCTACAAAGATCATGGTTTGTTTCTCACTCAAAGAAAGTACATTAAGGATATGTTGGCAAAATTCAAGATGCAAGATTGTAAGATTGCAGGTACTCCAATGGAGGTCAATCACAAATTGAGCTCACATGAAGGTGAACTCATAGAGGACATCACATCATATCAAAGTCTAGTGGGTAGTCTCAACTATGCCACATTGACAAGACTAGATATATGTTACAGTGTGAGTGTGCTAAGTCAATTTATGCACACACCAAGGAAACCACATATGGATGCTGCCAAAAGGATTCTCAAGTATCTCAAAGGAACCATAAATGAAGGACTTTATTATCCTTATGTATCTGATTTAGGTTTGAAGCTATTTTCTGATGCAGATTGGGCTGGCTCCAAGGAAGATAGAAGGAGCACTTCAGGTTATCTTACCTTTGCAGGTTCAAAACTTATTTCATGGTCATCCAAGAAGCAACCCACAGTTGCTCTCTCTTCTACTGAAGCTGAATATAGAGGTCTTGCCATAGCTACACAAGAAGCTATGTGGATGAAGACATTATTCAAAGATCTTGGATTGGAGTTTGGAACTCCAACTATTTTTGGTGACAATATGAGTTCTATTCACTTGGCTGCTAATCCTATTTTTCATGCAAGGACTAAACATATTGAAGTTCATTATCACTATGTACGAAAGAAGGTTCTAAGCAAAGAGATTCAAATATCATATGTGTCCACTCATCAACAATGTGCAAATATTCTAACCAAAGCATTGGATGGTACAAAGCTTTGCAAATTCAAGGCTATGATAGGTTTGCAGGTAATCTTGGAAGATTGAAGACCTCAAGCATACTTGGCTTGAGGGGGAGTTGTTGGAGCAAGTCTATGACAAGCCTAAGTATTGGCTTGAGTCTCACAAAGTCTTAGAAGAAGCTTTAAAAAGAAGACTATGTAAATTTCACTTGTGAACTACCTCTTGTAATTTTTTGGAGAGTTTACTTAATGTAAAAGTAAGAGAATCTTAAGTGGTTGAGTCCACATGATCAAGAATGGAAAGAGGAGCCACGAATTCGTGATTTGTGGTAGGTAGAGAATCAAATCAATCATTGATTGATTGGAGAGTGATTGAGGGAAGTTAGCCTCCCAAACTCAACTATAAATAGATGGCAGTTTTAGTCGTGGTTAGAGAGACCTACGTGAAGACCTCCAAGAGCTGAGCTTTATGCCATATCAAGGTGTGATTACAAGGCACACATATGTATCAGTAAGTCATTGTATTGTACAAGCAATATACTTTCATTTTCATGATTATTTGAGTTCATCTTTCCATGTTCTTGTGAAGTGTACTACTCACTGCCATTACTCTCAGTTTTCTCAGTCAGCTTGCAGAGATGTTTTCTCTGAGCTTGGTGCATCATTTTCAGTGATTTAACTTGGTAAAGTTAGCTCTATACGTCTACTATATGCTCATAAATTTTCATGTCATTTGGATGTTGCAATCTTCAGTTATGTTCATTTGAAGTCAACAGGGTATGTTCATCTTCACCTCTCTGTCAGGTACCCGACTTTTTCACTCATCTTGTCAGAGGTGTTTCTCAGTGGTTACTTATCCAAATTCAGTGATTTAAATCTTGTTGGATTCAGCTTACTGTCTAGTATAACCATACAGATTTTCATAATCATTAAATTTCTACATTTTGAGTTATGGTGATTTGTCTGCTCACTGGTCTATTTCTGTAGCAGCCCATGAAAATCGGGGTGATGTCATCACTTGTTAAAACTCATTCTCAGTGTGTGCTTTGTTATTTTTGATGAGATTACTCTTGAAAGTTAGCTCTTTAAGCTAACTAGACTTCCCCAAGAGGAATTAAGCTAATTGCTGCTGTGCTCAGAGAATTATGTAAAACACTGGACAGGTGTATGAACCAAGAATAGCAAGTTTTCACCTCTGAGCTAACTCCAACTTATCTGTTTTGATCTATCTTTTTGAGAGTGATCTTCCAAGGTACATGTTGGAGCAGAACAATCATCAATAGTGATTTTATGAAGATCAAAGTGAGAAGACATATGGAAGAATGAAGATTATTTTCAGAGGAAGAAAATGGAATCAGAAATGTTTCTTTTGTATATTACTCTTGTAAATAGTTCAATATATTTTGAAAAAGATGACGAGTTAAACTCGTATATATATATCTACAGATACGTATTCATGAGAAGAGAGAGTGATATAGATCAGATAGAAAAGAATAGGTGAAGAGGTGATGAACATTGTATGTATCATCAACCATATGTATGAAAAGTAATGAAGAAGAAAAGATTGTAGATTTCTGCGCGTCGATCTTCTCTCCCATTCTCCTTCTGTGTTTAATCTTTTGAAGAATCCTTTTGCACGTATCTAAGTCCATAGCTAATCTATCTATGGCTAGAATTTGAGAGATTAATTTCAATCAGGTTGTGAGAATTTTGCTTAGGAACATTCATATGTGAAGATGTTCTGAGAGTCGAGAAATCTGGCGCACATTTCATCTTCAAAGAAATGGCCAGTGCTCAGTCCACAGTGTAAAGTTTTACACAAATGAGGGCTTAAAATTTAAGTTGGAAGGTAAGCCATCTATGGCTAGAAGATCTTGATGAAACGGGTTCAGAGTTGAGAGAACCAGTGCTAAGAAGTTGCAGGTGTCAAAGTCGCCATTGCAGAGAAGCACTTTCAGACATAGGTAAAGTGTTTCACACATTTCTCAGTGTATGGTTAATCTTTTTGAGAGATTTAACTTGGCAAAGTTGCGCAACCTTAAGGCGAAGTGTTGTGCAAAGTTTTATCAAAAACTTTACAGGATTGATTAGTCAATGAGTGACTAATCTGCAGCAGACTTTTCAGAGAAGTTGGATTTTTCAGAACCTTCAATATTTCTGATAATTTGGTGAAAGATCTCTAAGTTTGGTGGAGTCTAAGGTTAACCTTGATATAGAGGTGATCTAATTTCAAGGTTAACTTGTTCTTTTGGAGATTAACACTCTCCATCAGTGGTATCAGAGCAGGTTGTGTCAAAATTGAAGTGAAGAAGACTCCGACTATTGCAGAAGTACAAAACTTTACATCTTGAAGGTGCAGAAGGGTAAAGGTTGAAGAAAGATCAAAGGAAGACATACAAAGAGCATCAAAAGGATCAGAAGGAGCAACATTCGAAGTAAAGGTACATTTATTATCTGTAAAGGTTAAAGATTTGAAGCTACAGGTGAAGTAAAGATGGGAGATAGTCTCCAAATTGAAAAGTTGGATAGAGAGAACTATCCTGCATGGTCTATGAGGATGGAAGCTCACCTTATGAGCAAAGATCTGATAGGATATATCACAGGAGATGAAGAAAAGCCAGAATTCAGAGATCCTAGTGTTCCAACTAGGGAGGAGCTTGCAGATTTGAAGAATTGGATGAAGAAGGATGCTCAAGCAAGAAGCATCATCTACATGGCAGTCAATGACTATTTGCTTCCTCACATTAGAGGACTTGAAAGTGCTTGTGACATTTGGAATGCTTTGGAAGAGCATTTCCAAAATACAACCAAGTCAAGGAAGGCTTCACTATGGGCAGAGTTTACTACCTTCAAGAAGAAGGCCTCACAATCAATTTCTGATTATGTAACAAAGATGAAGGACATTGCAGATTCTCTAGGTGCAGTGGATGAAGATATTGAAGAAGACAAATTGGTAAGACAAATACTCACAGGACTAAGAGGAGATGAGAAATGGAAGCCTTTCATTTTATCTACAAAACTTTCATTAGATCACTTTACTCCTGATTTGAATCAATTGTTAGGTCATATGCTAACTTTTGAGAATGATATCAAAGGAGATGTTGATAAGAGTGCAGGTCATGCAATGTATTCTAAAGACAAGAAGAAAGCCAACAAAGGAAAGCAACAATCAGGTGAAGAAGAAGGTACATCAAACCAAGCAAACTTCATAAGAGGAAGAGGAAATGGCAGGAGTAGAGGAAGAGGCAGAAACAACAAAGATAATGCAAGAGCTTGTTGGATATGTGGTAAGACCAATCATCTATCTCATGATTGTTGGCACAATAATCAAAACAATGGTAATTATCAGAACTTTAATCAAAGAGCAAGAGGTGGTAGATTTCAGAGAGGAAATTTCAGAGGTAGAGGTGGTAGGAATTCTTTTGGAAGAGGTGGTGGAAGAAGCTTCCAAAATCAATCCTATAATAACACCTACTACAACTATGCATCAGATCAAAAGGAGGATTCGACACTCATTATGAATACATGTGAAACTTCACATGAGGACATGAGAGTGTTTTATATTGATTCAGGATGTAGTAATCATTTAAGTGGAAATATTGCTTTGATGACTGACCTAGATCATAATGCAATTAATCATACAGTACAGACAGGTGATAATACAAAGCATAAGGTAAAGTCAATTGGTTCAGTCAAAGCTAAGGATGGGAGCACTCTTCTGAGTAAGGTACTCTATGTTCCCACAATTCCAAAGAATTTGATCAGTGTAGGTCAAATTGTGGAAAAAGGTTATGAGGTAAGGTTTACCAATGATGGAGTTTATGTGGAAGACCCTAGTCAAGGGTATAAACAAGTTATTGCAGGAAAGAAAGAAGGAAGGCTTTTCACATTGAAGGTACAAGGAAATGTTGGACATGCTATGTTCACATATGGAGAGCAGAAGGTGTCAGAATTGGATCTTTGGCACAAAAGACTTGGACACTTTAATGAAAGAGGTATCAAAGAAATGATTAACAATGATTCAGTGCTTGGAATGCCTAACATTGCAGGTCAACACATGACATACAGATGTGAGGCATGTCAATTAGGTAAGGCTCATAAGCAATCCTATTCCAAGCATGGATTTATGTATTCAGAAAGACTTGAATTGGTGCATACAGATGTGTGGGTCCTTCAAAGGATTTTAGTATAAATGGTTCAAGATATTATGTCATATATGTTGATGATGCTACCAGGTGGATCACAATTTATGTGATTAAGGAAAAGTCAGAAGTGTTTAATACATTTAAACACTATCATGCATATGCAGAAAGGATTACAGGTCAAAAATTGAAGAGACTAAGGTCAGATGGAGGGGGAGAGTATTTTTCAAATGAGTTCAATGATTATTTGTGGAATGCAGGTATAAAGAGAGAAGTTACTTGCAGGTACTCTCCTCAACAAAATGGGGTAGCAGAAAGAAGAAATAGGACTCTTGTTGAGTTTGCAAGGTCCATGATGAAAGAGAAGAATTGCCCAAATTATTTGTGGGCTGAGGCTGTTAATACAGCTACATATTTGGTTAATAGATTGCCTTGTAAAGCTTTGCAGGGTATGACACCATATGAAGCTTGGTGGGGTAAGAAACCTACCTTGGATCATTGCAGAATATTTGGATGCTTGGCATATGCATATGTGCCATCTCAATTGAGGCATAAGTTGGAGCCTAAGGCAGAAAAGTATGTATTCATTGGTTATGATGATAAGCAAATGGGATACAGGTTGTGGAGTCCATCCACAAAGCAATTTATTGTATCCAAGGATGTTACATTTGATGAGCAAGGTACTTGGTATGCAGGTAAATATAATGTACATGCAGATGATGAAGAAGTAGTGGAACAAAGGAAAGGTAAAGCAAAGGTTCAATTACTTGATGAAAGTGAGAGTAATGAAGTGCAGATTGAAGTTGAAGAGAGGCCAAGGTTTGATCCAGAATGTGATGAACCAGAGACCTCAAGAAGTGCAGAAGTTAGAAGATCATCTAGGCACAAATGGCAACCTACAAGGTATAGCTATGACACTTCATTCTTGACTACTAAAGATTATGCTTATTTGGTAAAAGCAGATGAAGACCCTTCTACATATGAAGAAGCCAAAGGGAAGAAGAATTGGGAAGATGCTATGCAAGAGGAGTATGATGCATTGATAGAGAATCAAACATGGGATTTGGTTCCTAAACCTAATAGTCAGAAGATTATTGGATGTAAGTGGGTTTACAAAACAAAGAGATTTGCAGATGGAAGTGTGTCTAGGTACAAAGCTAGACTTGTTGTGAAAGGGTATGCACAGACATATGGAGTGGACTATGATGAGACTTATAGTCCTGTGGCAAAGATGACAACCATCAGGACACTCATTGCAATTGCTGCTTGTAAAGGTTGGAAGTTGTCTCAATTAGATGTTAAAAATGCTTTCTTGAATGGTTACATTTCAGATGAAGTCTACATGGAGCAACCAGATGGGTTCAAAGATCAAGTGAGTCCAAATTATGTGTGTAAGCTCAAGAGAGCTTTGTATGGGTTGAAGCAAGCCCCAAGGGCTTGGAATTATAGGCTTGTAAAATTCTTGAATGATCTTGGTTTTCAAGCATCAAAGGCAGATAGTAGCTTGCTAGTCAAAGCAAGTGAAAATGGATTCATTTATGTGTGTATTTATGTTGATGACATAATACTTACAGGAACAGATGATAAGGGGATACAAATTATCAAGAAGCAGATGGAGAAAGAGTTCAAAATCAGTGATTTGGGGAACCTATCATTCTTCTTGGGAATGGAGATCTCTTATACTCAACATGGAGTATATGTGACCCAAGAAAGGTATCTTAAAAATTTGCTAACCAAATTTAAAATGGAAGATTGCAGGGTTGCACCTACACCTTTGGAAGTGAACCATAAATTGTCTAGGTTTGGAGGAGAAGAGTTCAGAGATATGAAACTCTATCAAAGTTTGGTTGGTAGCTTGATTTATGCTACATTGACAAGGCCTGACTTGTCATATGCAGTTGGTGTGCTTTCACAATTTATGCATTGCCCTAGAAAGGAACATTGGATTGCAGGACAAAGAGTACTTAGGTACATCAAGGGTACACTCAAGGAAGGGTTGTACTATGGGTTTACTTCAGATACAAGAATCAAGATATATAGTGATGCAGATTGGGCAGGTAATGTGGATGATAGAAGATCAACACATGGATACTTGTGCTATGTAGGAGACAAATTGATTTCATGGTGTTCCAAGAAGCAACATACAGTTGCTTTGTCATCTACAGAAGCAGAATATAAAGGTATGGTGGAAGCTGCAAAAGAGGTAATATGGCTAAAGACACTTTTGAAAGTTTTTGATGTGATTCAGAGTACTCCTATTATTTGTGGAGACAATATGAGTTCATTATACTTGGCAGCTAATCCTGTATTTCATGCTAGAACTAAGCATATTGAAATACAGTATCATTTTCTGAGAGAGAAGGTCATTGAGAAAGAGATTGAAGTCATACACACCCCTACAAAAGATCAACTTGCAGATATGATGACTAAAAGTTTGGATGGACCTAAATTGCAGAGGTTTAAAGATATGGCAGGAATAAAGAAGATGTAGGTAATCACAATTGAAGATTGAGGGGGAGCTGTTGGAGCAGAACAATCATCAATAGTGATTTTATGAAGATCAAAGTGAGAAGACATATGGAAGAATGAAGATTATTTTCAGAGGAAGAAAATGGAATCAGAAATGTTTCTTTTGTATATTACTCTTGTAAATAGTTCAATATATTTTGAAAAAGATGACGAGTTAAACTCGTATATATATATCTACAGATACGTATTCATGAGAAGAGAGAGTGATATAGATCAGATAGAAAAGAATAGGTGAAGAGGTGATGAACATTGTATGTATCATCAACCATATGTATGAAAAGTAATGAAGAAGAAAAGATTGTAGATTTCTGCGCGTCGATCTTCTCTCCCATTCTCCTTCTGTGTTTAATCTTTTGAAGAATCCTTTTGCACGTATCTAAGTCCATAGCTAATCTATCTATGGCTAGAATTTGAGAGATTAATTTCAATCAGGTTGTGAGAATTTTGCTTAGGAACATTCATATGTGAAGATGTTCTGAGAGTCGAGAAATCTGGCGCACATTTCATCTTCAAAGAAATGGCCAGTGCTCAGTCCACAGTGTAAAGTTTTACACAAATGAGGGCTTAAAATTTAAGTTGGAAGGTAAGCCATCTATGGCTAGAAGATCTTGATGAAACGGGTTCAGAGTTGAGAGAACCAGTGCTAAGAAGTTGCAGGTGTCAAAGTCGCCATTGCAGAGAAGCACTTTCAGACATAGGTAAAGTGTTTCACACATTTCTCAGTGTATGGTTAATCTTTTTGAGAGATTTAACTTGGCAAAGTTGCGCAACCTTAAGGCGAAGTGTTGTGCAAAGTTTTATCAAAAACTTTACAGGATTGATTAGTCAATGAGTGACTAATCTGCAGCAGACTTTTCAGAGAAGTTGGATTTTTCAGAACCTTCAATATTTCTGATAATTTGGTGAAAGATCTCTAAGTTTGGTGGAGTCTAAGGTTAACCTTGATATAGAGGTGATCTAATTTCAAGGTTAACTTGTTCTTTTGGAGATTAACACTCTCCATCAGTACATAGGGTGTCTAATACATCCATTGGCAAGCTAAAAGGGCCCACCATATACTCCTGGAGTTCATTTGGCTGGTGTAGATCAAGGATTTTGCAACACCTCTTCATCTTCAAACACATACTTATCCATCTCTTCACATGTAATACATCACTGCTTTCAGCCATGGCCACTAACTAAAATACCCTGATGCAGAAAAATGACTACATCTTAAAAAATTTGGACAAAATTATACTGACAAGTTTTGCTAAACTTGTAGCAGACTTTGAGATGCTTATACTAGAAAACTGAAACCTATATATATCTTTGGCACAAAAAGACAAAATATCCTACACAAGCAATGTGATAGTGTGTTCAGAGACCGAAATGAGCTCAAATCGTGATTTCGGCACCAAAAAGTGAAGCAATTTTGATCTCCTAATCATCCTGAGTATGCTCACCAAATTTTGAGCGATTCTGAGACTTTGAGCTCTGATACCAATTGTTGGGGTTAGATGTCTTCGGAAGCACATGAACATCACAAGGAAGAAGAAGAAAAAGCTTGGAGCACACCACACACTACTGAATGTATTACCACTAGAATGTACAAAGATAAGTAACCCATTAGGGTTATAGGTGTATATACAAGTCGGAGGAAAAAACCTCATAAAGAGGGAAAAAAGTGCCCAGACGGCCCTAGTCTGTTCACACACATCACTACCTAGATATATCAATAGTAATTCAATGCACAAACCTATTTCTTTTGTATCGAATCTTTCTCCTTGATGCTCCAAAGTACATAGTGCATTTTATTGCACATATCACATGCATATAAGGTCTATTTGGGTCTCCATAAGCTCAAGGGCTGGTCTTGTGCACGATTGGTTGGACCAAACTTCATCGCTTCACAACTCACGTTTGTACCTCTTACAAGCTTCTCCAAGTTCTTTTAGTGGTTTGAGAGCTAGATCAAGATGGGTGACAACTTTCCCTCAATGATTGAGAAGCTTGATTGACAAAACTATGCGATTTGGCAAATCAAAACAAAGGCCTATTTGCAAGGTAGAAATCTTTATGGAATTGTAGTAGGTGATGAAGCTATGCCTATTCCAAGATCCAAAGGAGGACCTACACAAGAGGAGATAGATAAGCTCATGCATTGGTGCGCAAGGGATGCTCAAGCAAGGTCATACATAGTAAACTCTATCTTTGACTTTCTATAACCACATATTAGAGGATGCATGACATCTCAAGAGGCTTGGGATGCCCTAGAGACTTTCTTTTCTGGTAATACCAAAGCAAGAAAGAATCATCTTTTAAACCAGTTCTAGAAAATGAAGAAGAGACCTAAACAAACCATCATAGAGTTTGTCAACAAGGTCAAGGATGTTGCATATTAGTTAGCATCCATTGGAGAGCTGATTGGAGAAGAGGCTATCATGAGGCAAATTCTCAATGGGTTCGAAGTGATAAGCAATGGCAATCCTTGATCATGGCTTATGATCTCATTATGGATGTGAAAACTCCAGACTTGAACATCTTTCCTGGATAGCTCTTCAATCAAGAGGCCGAAAATAGCATAAAGGAAGGTAACTACTATCATGGTAATTCAGCTGTTGCTCTATATGAAAATAAGAAGTACAATAAGTTGAAAGGCAAGAAGAAGGAAGAAGATGAAGAGGAGAATTCCCAAGCCAACTTCGCAAGCAAGAGCAAGTGGAAAGGGAAGAAGAAACAACAAAAGCATTACAAAGCCAAAGGTTAGAATGTTCAACCTTGTGCAATCTGTGATAAAGCCAACCACGCCACTCAAATGTGTTGGTTCAATGGGAAGACCCAAAAAGGAATTGGAGAAGGTGGATTCGGTAGCGATAGAGGTAGAGGTGGACACAAATTCAACAATAACAATAGAGGCCATAATAGAAGGGACTACAACAATTATTCTAAAGATCAAGCACATGAAGACTTATTGCTTCTAATGAATCTAAGTCACAAAGAAGGTAAAGAAGATGATCATTTGTTATACATAGATTGAGGATGCTCTTCTATTTAAATTGGAAAGTCCAAAGCATAGACATGAAGTAAAAGCGCAGGATGATATGAAGCACAATGTGGAGAAGATTGGTAATGTCAAAGTTTCCAATGGTAGGACAAACATTCTGATAAGGTTCTCTATGTACCCACTATCACTAAAACCCTAATAAGTGTAGGCCAAATAGTTGAAAAAGGTTTGCAAGTTAGGTTCACCCAACATGGGGCTTTTGTCAAAGATCCATGTGAAGGCTTCAAGAAGAAAGCCAGAGGTCAGAAGCATGGTAGGCTCTTTAATTTTGAAGTAGGAGAAACCAAGAACATAACTCTATTCACTTTTGAGTCTCAAACCCTAAGTGAGGTTGAAGTGTGGCATAAGAGACTTGCTCATGAATGAAAGAACGTTGAAGGATATATGCAGGGATCAAAGTGTTCTATGACTACCAAATATATGAAATCAACACATGATCAATAGATGTGATGCCTGTCTAATTGGCAAAGCACAAAGACAACCATTCAACCACAAAGACTGCATCCACAACAACTATCAGATTATAACAACATAATCTGATTCTGTACATCATCAACTTCTTGTCTATTCTTCCATCTAGTGAGTGCACCATCATATGGTTGAGTAGTACTCCCATTTTGTAATTTGGCCATCTCCATTAGTGAGTAAGCAATTTTCTTATGTTGCATATTGTGTTGTCTCAAGTTTCTTTCGATCTCTCACTTATCATCTTGTGTAATTAAGTGTGTATGCTCAAAGGTTGTTAGTATTGGCAGATCCTAGGGCCTGCAAAAGAGGCAAAAAAAAAGAGGCTGGAATGGTTGTTGCAGAGGCCTCTACATAGAAAATAGAATCTGCAAATCTTGTGCATAATGAAGAATGGGCATTTACTACTGTTTGCAGTTTTGACTCATCTTCTCATGAGCAGTGTATGTCTGTAGTAGAATCAGATGTGTGGTATTTTGATAGGGGGCAACCAAACATATTACCAAACACTTCACTTGAGCCTATCCCTACAGGAAAAACTATCACATGCACTAACAACTCCTCTTATCTTATCATGGGAGTTCGTAAGATCATTCTAACTAATCCTAATGGTAGTTCTTTCTGACTCTCATAGTGGCTCTTTTGCATTACATTGTTATGCTATGGCTGCCTCTAATCTCTGTGATGAGACTGGACCTATTTCATTTGATAAAGCACAAAAGTTTGAACATTGGATGGTTGTAATGCAATCTGAATATGATGCTATCATGAAAAATGGTACCTGGTCTTTATGTGACTTGTGTTGGAAATTTAGGTAGGCCAATAACAAATACCACAAGTCCAAGGTTCCATAGGTCCAGCATATACAACATAGAATCTAGCAATCTTCCAATATTTACAAAACATGAACATACCAAACTTAATGATACAAATGATGAGACAAAGATAAAGAGAGATTAGACAACATGTGTAAAGTGTTACGGAAGCTACTCACAATATCATATATACCAATGTTCAATGTACAACGTGGGAGCAAAACTCTCAACCACTCTATGTGAACAGAAATAGATGGATGAGTGAATGTACAAATGTAATAAACATATGCAGATGTATGCACATAAATCTGAATATATATGAGATGTGTGACCTAATAGGTTGTAGAAGAGTGAACTTGAGTGACAGAAAGAGGAAGGATCAGTCAGAAACTGATAATCAACAAACCCTCATCTGCTAACAAGTTTGCTGTCAGAAATCCTCAAAGTCATATGAACATATCTTCTCTAACACGTCATCCAAATGCATAAAGCATACACATACTGATTCTCTTGTACCTATGCCGAATAGGACTCCTCCTGATATGGATGTTACTGCCTCCATAAACTCCAAGTAGTACATGTGTGCATAAAGAGAATATGTACCTGAATTCTTAACATAAGATGTAAATCTTATGTTAACCACCATCCAATGTCTTTGAAGTAACCCGAAATCTTCATGTAGAAGACAATCTTCAAATACATCATGTGAATGGCTGATCCACACCACCAAGCTGCTGCGGGGTAAATCCTCTCCATAGACAAGAATGTGAGCACACTCTTCTTCTCCAAGAAGAACTCCATAGCCACTCCTCAACATGCTCCAAGATAGCACCATGGCTGCCCCATGTGCTAGAAGCATCACCTCTATTGAGGTACCAAAGCTTGGAAGCTTGGTGTTGAACTAGGTGAATGATGATTATAATGTGTCCCCAAATTGCTTCTTTCATAGTAGAGTCTCCATAAAAATAAAGCACTATCAAAAGCATAACACAGCGATTGCTATCTCCAATAAAGCAAGATTGAAAAGCTCTGTCGCTCATCTGTCATATGATTGTTCTAAGAGCATTCTTTTGTGAAAACTGAGAATTAATAAAAAATCTAAAAGCTGACACTACGCGATCTGCCGACGGTGGGATTCGAACACTGGTCGCCGTTTTGAGAGAGTTTTACTCCAGCCAATGCACCAATCTTTGACCAATGGGACATTGTTTCCAACAATCCCCCCTGCAATGTCAAAATGGTACAAACTGGACTGGATCTACAAACTTCATAAGCGTCAAGCTTGTACTCCCGAATTGACCTTCAAACCTTCTCTTCAAAATTCTTCTTCAAAATTGAATTTGACTTTCCTTCAAATTTGAACTTGCTGAATATGAACCATAATACCTGAGAAAATATGCAAACTAGATATCCAATCGTGTACACATCAAGCAATCATTTGCTTGACAACAAATATAGCATGTATTGAATCTGAACCTGCTATCTTTTATCTTCTCAAACCTGAAAACATACACTAGGATCCACATATTTGCATTTACCTTATGAAAGCTTTCTCAACATACTTATGTTGTGTTATGTAGATACAGTAAACAAAATCAAGAACTGAAACCTGGGACCTGTGACTGACAACTCACAACTTAGTGTATTATGAACACTGTTGGTTCATCTCTGACTGTACTCAAGTCAAGTCAACTCAACTCCACTGAAATTAACTGAAATCAACTGAAATCAACTCATCAGTCTCATCAAAAAATCTATGATGTCATCATGTCTTCATCTATAAATCCTTCATACCTCTTTCCTTCAGAACCTAGTATAAACATATATGTGCACACTTCTCAAACATACCTCTCTGAATTATCAAGCTTCTCTTCAATAGAACTCTGGAACCTTCTCCTGAACAGGAACATCCTAACAGGAAATTTCTCCAGACATTCTCCTTCTTCCTTCTTCTTTTGAAGCTAGAACATAAAAAGAACCTGACAAAGGAAATATAGGAATACCTAAAATAGGAATACCTGTAGGCATGACTCTGCATTCTTTCACATATAGCTGAAAATAAGTCTTCATGCTTCATCACCCCCTGGATGACTTAACACTAGTATCCAGTATTCTTTAAAGTATATCAAAGTTTATGAAATCTTGGACGTGCTTCTTCTTTCAATAAATCTGATCTTCAGTGATTTAGCATTGCTTCCTTAACATCAATACCTGTGTCTTGAGACAAAATATCTGAACCCTTTTATTAGCTTTGCAGATGCCAATGGCTTTAACTGTTTACTTTTCAGCTCTCTAAAATCTAGAATAAGGTTAGCTGATCTATATAACAAAAACCTTTTTGAAAGCATTTAGGATTCATAATCTTCTGCAACATAACAAGTATCTTCTTCTATTTTTTTGCAACACAAATCTGATAGAATCTAAATCTTTGACTTACTTCTTCCAATACTAAGAAATTTCTCAAACAAAGGATAGACAACTGACTCATACATACTCAAGATCATTCAAGATCTTTCCAACAAAATACCTGTGTAGAATCTGCATCAAACCTTCATGACTGAATGTTTGATTTGTTACTTGAATGTCTCCAAGTGTCCATGCTTCTTAAAAAGTTGTAAAACTTTTCTTCAAACAAATCCTTCCCAAGAATCTGCAACTCCTACTTGAAACATAAGTGGACAAACTTCTGACCTTGAGAACTCCAAAAGCTGCAAGTTGATACTTCATCTTTTCATATTCTTCTTGGGTGAAATGTGATAGCATGTGCTTGACTTTCTTTTGGCTAACTCCACTTCTCCATCAAGTGATAGGATCTGATGGAACACCTTTTTTGAATACAAGCAATATACTTTCATAAATACCGTTGGAGATAGACGTCTGGGGAAGCACGTGAACAACACAAGGAAGAAGAAGAAGCTTGGAGCACAAACACACAATACTGAATGTATTACTAGAGAATGTACAAAGATAAGTAGCCCATTAGGGCAATAGGCGTATATACATGCCGGGGGAAAAAAACCTCCTAAAGAGGGAAAAAAGTGCCCCGACGGTCCTAGAGTGTTCACACACATCACTACCTAAATATATCAACAAATCCCCCCTGGGAGTGATGCGGTGAACAAGGAGCTAGCACTCATGTATAAGGAAGTGCCAAGCTATGTGGAAATCACTCCACAAAAGGAAGTAAGCCCAAAGCTTTGCGGAAAGCTTCAAACTTCTCCCTAGGCAAAGCCACTGGTGGACACACGAGTGTCATAGCAACCAGCCCAATCTGAGTCAGAAAAAGCATGCAAATCTGGCGGTAGTGATCCCCCCTTGGGATAAAACAACCCAAGTAGCCGAGTACCACTCAAGTAGTGAAAGATGCGCTTAACCGCTTTCCAATGTGTGACTCCTGGGCAATGCATAAACCTGCTCAGCTGTGAGACAGCAAACTGAATATCTGGCCGAGTAATGCATAAGTAAATCAAGCATCCAACAGCCTCCTGATAGAGAACAACATCAAATGCATCTCCTGCATCATGAAGACTCAATCGTAAACCTGTCTCCATAGGAGTGGCAATAGGCTTACAATCTTCAAGGCCAAAACGCTGCAATAATGTGTCAATATATTTCGTTTGACACAAAGCCATTCCACCATCAACGTGCATAAACTGAATGCCCAAATAGTGATGCAAATGCCCCAAATCGGACATCTCAAATGAGGCATGCAAATCAGCCTTAAAATCAGCAATATGTGTCTCAATGGGACCAGTGAGCAGCATATCATCAACATAGACAACAATGATCAGAAGCACATCATTAGCACGTTTAACATATAAGGTGCTTTCAGTTGGACTGTTCTCACTGCGCTGCGAGGTAATATGTTTGGTCGCCCCACTGTCAAAGTACCAAACATCTGAGTCTACTGCAGACATGCACTGATCATGAGAAGATGGGTCAAAACTGCAGACAGTAGTAAACGCCCATTCTTCTTCCTGCACAAGATTTGCAGACTCTGTTTTTGGTGTAGAGGCCTCTGCAACAACCATTCCAGCCTCTTTCTTCTTTGCCTCTTTAGCAGCCAGTTTTGGACAGTTCTTTATAATATGATCATTTCCTTTACAGTACTTGCAGAACAATTTCTGCTTTTCTGATTTCTTCTCATCTTTATCCTGGTTCTTTGATTGTGTAGCATTTGCAAATTTCTGCTTACTAGTAGAAGAGCTCCATTTTCCTTTGCCCTTCTGACTAGCCAGGAAAGCTTGATCTGCAACACGCATAATGGACCTCTTCTGTCTGGACTGATCTTCCTGCAACAGAACAGAGACTAATTCCTCAAATGACAAGGCATTCGGATTGCCTTTCATCATCAACCGAAGAGTAGAGGCAAAACTCTGATATGAATCAGGAAGACCATTCAGAACAATCTGCACAAGTGAGCTATCTGGTATAACCTCATCAGCAGAAATCAATTGTTCCTTCAGGTCTTTGATTTTTGTAAGAAAATTGTCCATAGAATCACCTTCATTCATGTGCTCACTCTCCAACTGTTTTCAGAGGTAAGCAACACGAGCCTCATTCCTAGCCTGGTACAAAGTGGTAAGTGTATCCCAAGCATTTGCTGTTCTGCAAGAGCGAATGTGAGGAATAATGGCACGTTTGACAGACAAAGCTATCAATGCATGTGTCTGGGCATCTCTGCCATCCCAACAAATCTGCTCTGTAGTAGGTGCAACAGAAACAATAGCACGAACAGGAATCTGCGGAATATCATCTTCGACACCATCTTCATCAGCTCCAACACCTGTATTTGCAGTACTTGTCGTTACAGGTGTAACAGGACGTCTTTCAACACCCTGCACAATGTTCCACAATCTTTTTGCAACCAGTACATGTCGCATCATATAAGCCCATAATGGGTAGTTGGTACCATCCAACTTATCCTCAACAGCCAACATACGGAATACATCACTGCTTTCAGCCATGGCAGGTGACTAAAATACCTTGATGCAGAAAATTGACTGTATCTCAAAAAGTTGAACGGAACTGCCCAGACGAGTTCTGCTAGACCTGTAGCAGACTTCGAGACGCTTAAATTGGTGAACAGAAACTGGTATATACCTTTGGCACAAAAGGATGAAATAGCCTGCACAAGCGCTACGATAGTGCATTCGGAGGCCGAAACGAGCTCAGATCGCGATTTCAACACCACAAAGCGAAGCAGTTTTGATCTCAGAAACACCCTGAGTATGCTCACCAAATTTTGTGCGAATCTGAGACTGCAAACGGAGGAGTGTCGACGGTGCCCTAGAAGAAGCGACGACCTACTCTGATACCAATTGTTGGAGATAGACGTCTGCGGAAGCACACGAACAGCACAAGGAAGAAGAAGAAGCTTGGAGCACAAACACACAATACTGAATGTATTACTAGAGAATGTACAAAGATAAGTAGCCCATTAGGGCAATAGGCGTATATACAAGCCGAGGAAAAAAAACCTCCTAAAGAGGGAAAAAAGTGCCCCGGCGGTCCTAGAGTGTTCACACACATCACTACCTAAATATATCAACAAATACATATACACTCCATATATTTTTAGTACACATTTAATAAATATACTAAACACAAACATGAAAATAAAACATAATATATATAAAGTAAAATATTAAAATATATAAACATAAAAAAAGGAAAGAAATAAAATATTTAATATATATAAACTATAAAATGTAAAAAAAATAAAAAATAAAAGAAACCCCTCTCTCTCTCTCTCCCTCTCTCTCTCTCTCTCTCTCTCTCTCTCTCTCTCTCTCTCTCTCTCTCTCTCTCTCTCTCTCTCTCTCTCTCTCTCTCTCTACTCTGCGCAGCGTGCTGTGCCGCCGGTAGAGAGGAGAGGAAAAGGGAGGGAGAAAGAGAGGGAAAAAAGGAGGGAATAAAGGAAAAAAAGAAGGGAGAAAAAGGAAGAGAAAAAAAAGAGGAAGAAGGAAAGAATTAAAGGAAAAAGAAAACAAAATATCCTCCTCACTTCTCTGCAACGTCAAGAATAAAAAAGCAAAAAAATTTGCTTTGCATTGAATGAATTACAAAAGTAAGAGAGATGGTCTTCTCTCTCCTCCTGCCAGAAGGACAACATGGAAATGAGTGAACAAATAACCATAGCCTAGAGCATAGAGTAAATAAAGTACCTGCAAAAATAACATGAGCTTCTAAATACGACTCTCCTCCTTATATACATGAGAATAGCCCACCATAGCCCACATTTTCCCTAAGTTAACTCAATCATGTAGCCTACAAGAACTCCACATCAACTCAACTCTTCTCAACCAAAAAAAAGGCGTGGGTTTTTTCTCTTATTCTTTTTTCCAAATTCACAATAACCACTTAAAATAAATATCCACTTGACCTTAGACTTTTATCATCCATTACTAATTAACATATTTAATTAATCATTTATACTTAAAATATTTTGCTAAGGTTTCATTTATTACATTTCCCTATTTATTAACTCCTTTTAGAGACAAAATCTACTTAATAATCCTCTTAATCATAGGTTTATCCTTAAACTATCCTTAAACCATGTTTTTAACCCTCAACTAATCCAAAAACTAAACTTCTACCCTTCCAAAACCCTTTAAATATCTTAATTAGACCCTTAGTTATCCTTGAAATTAAGATTATACCCTTTAAAACATAACCAAACCCTACATTTGACCCATGAATACCCTTAAATTTACTTTCAAACCTTAAATAAGCCCTTAGATAACCCTTAATTTTTAATCTATACCCACAAGTACATTAGAAAACACCTTTTTAAATACTTCCCATCTTTGCACTGAACATCAAAACTTCTTTTCCTGCAAAATTTAAAATCAAACATAAGTTAAAAATTTCATAAATTATTCAAACTTAATTTAATCAATTAATCTTTTAATTTTTAATAATATTTTAAGAGGAATAAATTCTTTCCGACATCCACCCCCACTAAACCTGCACATCGTCTCGATGGGCCAACCTGCAGATTCAAGTGGAACATATCAAATTCTTTATAAATAAGTTTTAAATTTTCAAAGTTTTATTTTATCATGCATTCATACTTTGTGCAATTAAAAAGGTTAGAACAAATATTTTAAAAATCAAAGTAGATATAAGTCATATAAATATCATGTTATATCGCTGAATCCACATTTAAACAAGCATTTATATGACTAAACCATAAGTGTCATAGTCCTTCTGTTCATGTAACTTGCTTGGAATAAGTAACTTATCCTGCATAGTAGCATATACCAAAACTTTTTCATCAGTTAATGGAATTATTTGACTCCTACTTTTATTTCCTATGGTCTGACTCTATTCATTTCTTTTTTATTTTTCATTTCATTTTTTTCTTGCTTTATTACTTCATTCCAACTTAGCTCTTTATTTATTTTTTTATTTTTTACAAATCCGCCTATACCAAAATTGGGTGCGACTCTTGGACTTGTCCACCTGGCCAAATTTATTCCACTTGTCTGCCAACCCGGTATAGCACACGACAAAACTATGTCAACCCTACATGAAATCGATGTCAGTTCATGGCTCTGGTCACCCGACCAGAGTGACTCCACCCGCCTCCCAATCCATGCAGGCGCATGAAAATATAAAGGTTAGGCCTATGATGAAACTAGCGTCAGCTCGTGGCCTTGATCACCCGACCAAGGTTATTCCACCCGCCTACTAGCCCTACATAGCACACTAACTACAAACACATACATATAGGCTAAATTGGGAATGAAATTTTATTTTTTAATTCATTTAGAGGTCAGATCTCATAAGGAATAAATAATAAGATATAAAAATCCCACTTACTAATGGATAAAATTTTCAGCATATACATGTATTCATAATAAGGCTACCATTTCTTCCACAAGCTTCCAATTCCAAAAGTTTCTATTTAATTATCTGATTTAATTCATATAAATACAAGTTTTTCATGCATCATTCATAAATATATCAGATATTTAACATCTTAAACTCTACTTGATTTTTAAAAAATTTGAACATATCCTTTTAACTCATTCAGTAATGCAGTGCATATACATAAAAATCAAACAAATCTTATTCAAACTTTTTCACCTGATTGTTTTTATTCATTTTTTACGTCGTCTGTCATCCAAACATTTCTTTGATTGCCTGGATTTTAGGCTTCATCTTCTATCTTCAATCTCCAAATTTTATCAAAAGTCTTCAATAAAATTCCTATTGATAATCATAAGCTACAAACTACAAGTTAAGTAGCTTTTATCACTCATCATGTTTCATCAAATTTGTAATCACATCATCATCATATTTTGACATCATAATATTGGTAAAAGAGAATTATATTATTAATCATATTTATCATCATAAATGTTTCATAATTATCATCATAATTTTGGTATAAAAAACTCGTAGTATAAGGTTGGGCAGAGATTCTAGTGACTATGGATATTGCAATTAACAAAGAACAATGGACCCCCCATTGTGACGAAGACAGTTATGATATATCCATCTTCGTTGTAAACCTAGTAAAGGAAGAAACAAAAGAGGATAATCTTGAAGGAGAAATCTCGGAACGGAGTGAGCAAGTGAATGATGAGGATTGGGAAGTAGATTCGGATGGACCCGAATGTTCATCGGAAGAGGAATTTCTAGGCTGGGTAGAAGCCATGTCCCCACACCTCACCACCCCTAGGAAGAAAAAGAAGAGTTCAAGTTCCAGTCAACGAAATCAAAAGATGAGGAAGAAAAAGAACGTGAAAACTGAGGAAGAAGAACCATTGATGGACGTGCCAAAAAGCTTTAGGAAATATGCTGTGGAAGACTGAAAAATCATGATCAAAATGCCAAAAAGAGACAAAAACTTAGGAGAAGCTTATGACAATAAGGAAACCACCAAGATAGTTGTAGTGGCAATTGAGGAAGGAGAAGAACAATGCACGTACATAGGACATGATTTGACTAACGAAGAGGAAGAAAGCTTGATTGCTCTATTGAAGAGGTATAGGGATGTGTGTGCATGGAGTTACAAAGATTTGAAAGGGGTAGATCCTGATATATGTTCCCATAGGATACCTATGACCGCCGAGGTAAGTCCCACCAAGCAAAAGCCCTATACGTATAATGACAATTACACATTGAAAATCAAGGAAGAAATAGATAGACTCATAGAAGTCGGATTCATCTACGAAATAGAACAACCAAATGGGTATCACCCATTGTAGTTGTGCCTAAGAAGAATGGTAAGCTGAGAGTATGCATTAACCTAAAGAAGGTCAATGTTGCTACTATTAGGGATAGTTATCCTTTACCCATTACGAAACATCTGTTGGAAAGAGTCGTAGGCAAGGAAGTGTATAGCTTCCTTGATGGATTCTCAGGCTATAATCAAGTTGCCATTGCCCCCAAGGACCAGCATAAAATGGCATTTTCCATCGAGTGGGGTATCTTTGCATTTTGAGTAATGCCGTTTGGGCTAACGAACACACGTGCAACTTTCCAAAGGTTGATGTGCCATGTGTTTAAAGAGTTTTTGAGAAAAAACCTAGAAGTGTACGTGGATGACTTGTGTGCTCACTCAGTGCATAGACCACAGCATATCCCTGAGCTTGAATGCATCTTCGATAAGTGTCAGGAATATCAAGTCTGTTTAAACCCTGAGAAGTGTGTTTTTATGGTCAGACAAGGCAAGATACTTGGTCATATAATTTCAAAAAATGGAATCTCCACGGATGAAGATAAGGTATGAGTAATCAATGAGTTACCCAGGCCTAAGAACATAAAAGAAGTACAAGCATTTATGGGCCATTGCGGTTATTACCAACGATTCATACATATGTATGAAATCATCGCTAAACCACTCTACAACCTGCTAACAAACTTTGAGTGGACTGAAGAAGGCGAGAGTTCCTTTAGTGAGCTTAAACGATGATTGTGTTTTGCACCTATTCTAGCTGTGCTTGATTGGAATAAACCTTTTCATGTACATGTAGATGCTTCTAATCATGCCATAGGATGTGTGTTGGCAGAACCCATAGATGAGGGAAATATAGATTTACCAATTGCATATGCTAGTAGGCAGTTGAACGCTGTGGAGAGAAATTACACCACTACTAAGAGAGAGGGGCTAGGAATGGTCTATGCAGTGAAGAAGTTTCACCATTATTTATTGGAAAACAAATATAAATTTTTTACAGACCACGAGGCTCTCTTATATTTAGTAAACAAACCATGCAACACAGGTAGATTAACACGTTGGTTTTTACTACTGATGGAGTATGATTTCAAAGTTGTGGTCAAGAAGGGGAAGACACACTTGAGAGCAGACCACTTCTCTAGGATAACTTTGGGAGAAGCAGCTACTGGGGTAGCAGATGAGCTACTAGATGCTTATCTCTTCAATGTCGAGATTGTCCCTGAACAGCCAAATCCTTAATTCCAATATTGACATACGAACCTAAGAGCCCTCAAATGAGAACCCAAGACAAAGAGGTAGTGAGAGCGCAGAGGTACCAACTTCTTGCAGGAAGTATCTATAGGCAAGACCATCAAAATATCCTTCCCTGTTGTGTAGAAGAACAGGAGTATAACAGTTGGTTGCAATCAGCACATGTAGGTGCACTAGAGCAACACCATGCTCGACAAGCGATGCTATTGAACCTGAAAAGGTTTAGAACATGCCACTTTATACTACGTGACCCTAACACCAGACTGGAGCGAACCTTTAGTAACTTACCTAAGGACAAAGACTTTTCCAGAGGACATGACTATAGCACATAAACAAAGCCTAGAAAAAGAGGCATTAGACTACAAGCTCATTGGTGATAATTTGTATAAGTGAGGACGAGATGGTTATCTAAGGATATGTGAGCATGAGAGTGAATATCTTAACCTTTTGGACGCTGCACACCAGGGTGCAGGAGGACATTTTGGACCTGATCGCATTATCAAGGCCATACTATTTTCAAGATAATGGTGGCCCACTTGGCATATGGATGCCCACACCTACATAAAACGATGTGATGTATGTCAAAGGACTCAGTATCCCATACACAGGGATGACATGCCCCTAAGACCCATGATGAGAGGTCGTGCATTCCAAAATGGTGAATAGATTTTGTGGGACCTATTAACCCCCCTACAAGGAATTTCTCATGGTGAGTACATCAAAGTTGCCACTGACTATCTTACTAAATGGGTAGAGGCCAAGTCCACAAGGAAAAACAATGCACACACCACAGCTAAGTTCTTGTCGACCAAACTTACTCTGACCACCAACCTAGTGAAGCTAAACTCTTATTAACCACTACACTCAGACCTAGTTTGACAAGTCCATATCACTACCATCCTTGTAACATACACTAACTTTGTAGGAAATACTCATTCGAGTCAATTGTAAAGCCATGCCCCTCACAAACTCCCACTCATAGTCAAAGCATGCACTTCTCACACTCGCCTCTCATAACGTTAAAATCACATACACTGCACAGGAAGCATGTTGGTGGTGGAAAGGAATGGAGGTCTCATCTTCTAGTGATCTTAATTATTTTCCATGACTAACGTGTTTTCCTCTTCACTCTAGCTTAGGTTCGCTATGCCAGCTTTCAATCATGCAAGTGGATGGGTCTATCAGCGCAACGCTCAGGCAGCCGATAGTTGACTTCTCAGCTCTTCCATTTAAAAGCCTGCCTATTGCTATCTCGATAGAGTTCCAGGGTTTCACAGGACCTATGCCCATCGAAGACCCTCCTCAAGGATAGATAGAAAGGGTAAGCAGCAAGGCACACTGGTTTCAAGGGCTTGCAGGACCCCTGGGAGATGTAGAGTTCATATATGAAGCTAATTTGACTTACGGTGCAAATATGTGGAGGCGCTATCAATTTTTTTCACAAGAGTTTGAGAACCTCATAATAGTGAAGACCTCAGACCCATATGGCAGAGGGCCAGATTCACGAATTACTTCAGTGCACCACTCCCAAAACTTGACTTTTATCGATGTTACTATCTGGTGACTTCTATTAAAGAGCAAGCGCGCAAGGAGTTGGACCTTGTCTTTGTACTACTATCCTTGGTTAATGATCCCCCCTTGAAGAGGTTTACCTTGTCTTTGGACTTAATCAGGATTGCGCTTAAGATTCACGTCAACCACACACCCACAAAGAATGAGCGTCTTATCCCAAAACCTATGAAGTGAAGCGATGTTGATAAATGGCTAGCCATCTCAGCCATCACCCCTCAACTGACCACTCCATTGAGAATATGCCTACAGCATTTTGCCTTCCCTGCGCAGAGCGATTTACGATTCCACAGAAATGTCTATGGTTTGGTTTGTACCTTGCCACTATAGGGCCTCAAACAATTGATATTGATACTTATATCCAGGATCAACTTTTATTGGTCGGACATCGATGGGAGAAGAGAAAGGTTGTTCATGGATGTTGTGCCCTTACACGCATCATATACATGTGTTTGCCTTATGATATTGCTATAGAGAGAGCCCTCCTAGTTGTGCCATCACAACAATATAAAGGCTCCAAGAAAACCACAAGACCCCCCAATACCCGTCGAGTCAAGCACATGTGCGGCACAATCCCTTGCTTTGCAAGTTTCGGAGTCGCCATCACCTCAGCCCACACCTGAAACCTCCCCCCAACGACCTCCAATTCAACCACAACCAGGTGTCCCACCACTCAGAGTCCGCTTGAATGGATCTGCTACACTCCATGAGGTTTCACATGCAAAGACTGTTGTTCCTACCACCATAACAACTACTGCAACCATGACTGTAGAAGCTATCGCGAGACCTTCTACATTTGTTTCGGATTCTTTTACCTTCTCGATTACTAGCTTGGGCACTAAGGATATCAACACTACGTTTGATTTCGAGATCCCGGATGTATTGTCCAACGACTTTCAATTTTCAGATGCCCAAGTTGTTTCTCA
Source organism: Ceratopteris richardii (assembly GCA_020310875.1). Classification (NCBI taxonomy): domain Eukaryota; kingdom Viridiplantae; phylum Streptophyta; class Polypodiopsida; order Polypodiales; family Pteridaceae; genus Ceratopteris; species Ceratopteris richardii. Next base: position 146,580,326 of record CM035429.1, read on the forward strand.
AGAGTTAGAATGCCCTACTTACCCCATTACGCCCTCAGGGGGAGAGCACGCTGATTCAAAAGACGAAGATGACGATCGTACGGTGCCAGATGAAGGAGACGCTGACACTGAGGCTAGTGAAGAAGAAGCACAACAATCGGAAGCACATGCCGATGCTCAAAGGGAAGCTAGCACGTATGAAGAAGAAACGACAGAAGCAGCAACATACACTATTGCCATTCGATGGCTCTAGAATAATATGAATAAAGTTTGGGCACGAACCAGATTAACGGAAGAACAAAGCAAAGCCATCTTGAAATAGGAATTGATCAATGGTGCCTTTGAGGAAAAGTTTATCTCTACCATGGATGAATTGTTTAAATCTATAGGTGTGCCGAAAGCGTTACGATATTGCTAAGGAAGCCCCTACCCAGGTTTGACCCTCGACGGGCTCACATTCTTCAATGACCCGGTAAATATATTCGTGTCCCCACTAATCCTATCACATCAGCACCCCCTGTGGGTTCCTCCACTATTGACTTAGCCGTGGAAGACACTTCCCATGTATATACCCTTAGCGAAACCCGCCCTTCTCACTGGGTTCCAACCCTATCCTCCCCTAATATTGTAGATAGCCCCGAGGTTTGGATTCCTTCCCCTGTTTTTGATTGGCCCTCGATATCCAGCCCAAGTCCGACTACTGCTCCCATCCCCCCTGTTTCCATTCCCTCTATTATGATGCCACCCACCATTTCCCTGCCCCCTCATATACCACTAACCCATTATACTCCTGTAGCATCTCCACATAGCCGACCCCCTTCTATTCCTCCTTCACATCCTTTTTGTGCTCCCAATCTACACCTTTTCCATTTGTACGACCCTCTCAGGAACTTCGTCCATAAGTCCCCTTCTTATGGCCAAGCACACCACCTTACTCACCTCTCACCACACAATTTCACCCACCACGACGCACAATCACACCTGCATCACTCTTTCACATTGCGATCACTGAAGGTACCACTAGCGACATGGACATCTCACCCACCCCTTCACCAGACACATAGTTGCATGCATCCACCACATCATGTAGCACACTTCACACATTACCTTGCATCCTACATCCCTACCTCTACTCCCACTCCCATTGCATTACAAATCACCCCGCATGTATCATTTCCCAACCTTGCATCATCGTCATCATCCACTGTAGCTGCTGCTGTCCAGCAAATGATACAGTGTCTTCAACAGATTAATGTAGAATATTCATCGCTCGGGCAACAACATTCCACCCTACAATGGACTATACAGGATTTGCAAGCATGTTTAGATGCACTCACCTTGTAGAACCAGGACCTTAATATCAAGTATCAAAACTTGGAAACCGAACATCAGAAGCAGCAATAAACTTTTGAAGCTCAAGTACAGGAACACATCAAAGAGGTCGAATCACAGTCAGACGTTTACTTGATGCGCAATGCCCAACTGTCATGGAATATGGTGCTTCTTTGACGACATCTCAATGTAGCCAAGGAGGAAAACCAACACCCTGAGCAACAAAACCGCAAGAATTTTGAAGCCACTTTGGATAATCCAGAGACTCCCCTCAATCCATCTCCCTTTCAAGCTATTCCTCCAAAGTCCATGCCAATTCCACTAGAAGACCATGCACGAGTACTCGAGGATTATGATCGCCTCCAAGAAGAATGCTACACACTCAAGGAGACCAATAAGGACTTATTGCTCAAAGAGTCCTTAGGACCTATGTTGAAGTTGCAGTAGTAGTCCCAAGCCCCTCATCATCTTGCATGGAAGCAAGAAGGAAGGCTCAAGATTGACTCTCCTCTCATCCACCCCTACCTCTAACATGTTCAAGCCATTGGCCATCAGCCCCATGCTATGCCACATGCTTGAAAACATGGAGAGTAGGGAGTCAAGGATCCTAGTCCATGTGTAAAATACAAGTGAAGCAATTACTCTACTCACACAAAGGAAAGACATGCATAGACACACTCACAAAGACACAATACATAAATGTAAATACTCTTGGAGTAAAGGAGAGTATTCTTCCATTCATAAGAGATATTACATGAGAGCACGTCGACCAAAAGCCCCCCTCTTTACAAAAATGAGCCTCTATATATAGGCTAAGCTCTATTTCCCATGTGCTTCTTTGAAAAGTCAAAAAGGGAATATCTCTCTAACTAACATATTTTCTAGGAGATTCCAAGATCAATCTTGTAACAAACAAATCCCAAGAAACTCCATGCGTGGGATTTTTATGTGGCGAACTCCTAGATGTGCCAAAAAGGTGAAATATTAAGAGTCTTCTACACTATGGCATAAGGAAATATTAAAAAGTTCTTTAAGAGAGTGTTCACATGTGACACTCTAAGTATATACAAAAAAGGTTATTCTCATGGTCTAGGGAGGGTTTCCATGCACAATTGAAGATGTGTGCTGTCAGGGGAGCACTAGATTGTGCTCTCTGACTACAGTAGACAAGATTTCTGAAATACACTTATGATTACAAGAACACCCACGTAGGGAAAATGATACAAGAATATGTGACTGATACAAAATGTCCCACAACCCAGGACCAATGGTATGGAAAACTGGACTAGAGATGATATAGGAGATCCCACAACCCGGGATCGTAAGTATGAGACAAGATATCTAGATTACAAGAACTCCCTTCTGGGAGATGAACTGGATACACGAAAGAACTCGATAGGATCTCGTACTACGAGATTACAAGGGGACAAGATAGGATGTCCAAGAACTAGACTAGAACAAGGAACAAGACAAGAACTAGAACTGAAACTTGAAGAGTACTTACTTGGCAACCACGACTCCTTGAGCTCCCAAGACTAGTATCCACAAGACTGATTATGAATGTGGCCAACCCCTCCTTATATAGGTTTTCAAGGGCGGTTCCCAAGGGCGGTTGCGACTTGATGATGTCATCATAATGTCATCAATCCAAAATGGGACCTCTGAATATCAGAACCGAGCGAGTAAGCAGTCGATCTTAGGGTTTTGGCACGTTGTGGACGCAATGGAAGCATTAGTTTGTCCAAAATCTGAACCAATCATGAGATATAGAAATTGACATAGAATATAAGGTTCAAGATGGTTTTCTTTGTGTCCATGACATCACCTCCCCCTCAAGCGATGCGTTCCACGAGGAGCGGCCATGTTCACTAGCTTGGGTTTCATTGGATTCTTCTTATGGAATTCTCGAACCTTGGCTTTTGCTCTCTGAAGATTTTCTATAAATTCACAAGTACGATCACTGATGTCATATGCTTTCCAATGACTAAAGCATTCCAATCCTCCTCGAGAGATTCTTGAATCTAAGACACGATCAACCTTGAATTCTTCATGATCCTTAATCTTGAAATGTGGTGAAGGATTGGGTCTCCCTTGAGCTTCCTTAGCTTCATGACAATATAGGTCCTTTGAGCTTTTAGTGTAATGGTGTGGTGTTTCCAAGATCTTTGATGAAGAGTGTTGAGTAAGCCCACCTCCTTGATTGAACATGAACTCCTCCTTATCCTTTACCTTCTTGATATCTTCATAACATGCATACTCCATATCATTTGTAATGACTCCTTGGGCTTCAAAGGTTCTTGATTCGGATTCTTGAAGAACATTGTCTTGATTATTCAACCCTTCTAGCTCTTGGGCTCGACTTTCTTTGAATAATTGGTTCTCACATTGAACTGCCTGATTGATAGCTTCATCTAAAGTTTTTAACTGAGATGTAGATGATAAACAAACCTTTATTTCATCTCTGAGACCACTTTGAAATCGATTAACTAGACAGTCTTCTTGATATGCAGATCCTTGAAATACAATTTTGAAGTCTGATGCAAATTCTCCAACTGAGCGATCACCTTGTTGTAACCTCCGTTCAAAGTCTCGAAATTTTATATATATATCATCTAGAGTAGACTCGATATTTCTGAGTATGGATATGGAGTCCATCATGCTTGGCACGGTCTTGATGTGGATAGTCTTGCCAAAATGTCAGGGGAGCACTAGATTGTGCTCTCTGACTACAGTAGACAAGATTTCCAAAATACACTTATGATTACAAGAACACCCACGTAGGGAAAATGATACAAGAATATGTGACTGATACAAGATGTCCCACAACCCAGGACCAATAGGTATGGAAAACTGGACTAGAGATGATACAGGAGATCCCACAACCCGGGATCATAAGTATGAGACAAGATATCTGGATTACAAGAACTCCCTTCTGGGAGATAAACTGGATACACGAAAGAACTCGATAGGATCTCGTACTACGAGATTACAAGGGGACAAGATAGGATGTCCAAGAATTAGACTAGAACAAGGAACAAGACAAGAACTAGAACTAAAACTTGAAGAGTACTTACTTGGCGGCCACGACTCCTTGAGCTCCCAAGACTGGTATCCACAAGACTGATTATGAATGTGGCCAACCCCTCCTTATATAGGTTTTCAAGGGCGGTTGCGACTTGATGATGTCATCATAATGTCATCAATCCAAAATGGGACCTCTGAATATCAGAACCGAGCAAGTAAACAATTGATCTTAGGGTTTTGCATGTTGCGGATGCAATGGAAGCATTAGTTTGTCCAAAATCTGAACCAATCATGAGATATAGAAATTGACATAGAATATAAGGTTCAAGATGGTTTTCTTTGTGTCCATGACATGTGCATACCCTACAACCCAACACTCTTCTCCCCCTAGACTTTGTCGTCCTCGACAAAGCTAAGATAAGAGGATCATACGTAGCTGAACTATTCCAAGTTGGTGTCTTCAAGTCTAGAAATCTTCGGGTCTTCAAATCTAGAATTCTTTGGTCTGCAAGGCTTCAGGCTGCAAGTATTAGGTCGTCAGGTCTTCAATGATCTTCAAATCTGAAGCACTTCAATCTTCAAGCAGTCAGTCCTTCCTTCAATCTGCAAATCTGAGTCTTTAGAGTAGGGTGACACAATCCCCTTGGGGGGCAGTCATCCCTACATACATCCCACTGTGTGGTCCTATGTAGGACTAATAGAGCCTCACCAGGGATCCCCCAAACCTAAAATTAAACATACACAAGTAGTCTATTTCTGAAAAAGGGGTAGAATATAGAATTTAGTCCAACTTTTAGTTTCCACTGCATGGAACATCAAGGCCTACAGGACTTGCTCTTCTAGAGAGGAGTCCACATGAAGAGGTGCTTGTTCCTGCAATCCAAAAAATATAGCTCCAAGAGCAAAGACCGAACCTATAGCTCTCCATTTGGTATAGTTTCGCCACACATAATCAAATAGTTAATTCAAAATGTATTATCATAGTAGATCATAATTGTGCTATGGTTCTGTTAAGTGCTCCATGCAAGTATTCAATATGTTTTCATCATTCTTTAGTGTGTGTATGTTATGTGTTTTCTTCAACACGTGTGTAGAGAACAATCAATCCGAGTGATGCACCATGAAATCACACAATTATTCTTCCAGCAACCTAGGAGCGAAATAGCTACCTTTTCAATGTGTAGGGGGACTTTTAGGCGCAATTACTATTAGTGGGTCAATCACATAGAACAACATTTGCAAGCAGCATTCAGACCTATGTGACTTTCACACCTAAATAGCAGAAAGCAACTCTACAACCACTAAGCATTTCCCTATAGTCAATAGCTTTACTAGATCAAGATTCTTCAAATTCTTTGCCTAAGATATTGAGCATGCAGGTGCTGAAGCAAAAGACCATCAAGCCCTTAACACAAAGAGCATAAACAGCCCCAAGCATTCATGAAATGCAAATAATTATACAAAAATAGAGTTCCTTCTAGATGTAGTTTTGGTCACCAACCCCATTTCAAAGCACCACAACCTATCAACCCAGATACCCCCAAGAGCAATTTCTTGCATATTTCACAAGTCATGATGGTGGGCTATATAGAAACCATCTTCAGAGCCATCGATCACTAGAGTCCATGTGTTATGACATTTCATTGATCCTTCCATCATGCTATATACAGATTGGTAGAGTCATTGTAGTATAGCAATAGTAAGCCTCCAAGTTTGAGGAGAAGAGCCTTCCCTCTAGCCATGTCTATCTCCTGAGAATCTATCATGAAGAGCAAATAAGCACTATCTCATTCATATGAAAACAAAATAGTAGAGAGCTATACTCATTCATAAAACACATACACAAGGCTTAGCTTCCTAAGAGCTAGGAACATTTAAAGAACAACAATGCTTTTAAATTAAGATGCATTGCAGGCCCCAACTCCTTTGTTAGTCAGCTTGGTAGGAACCCACATCTCTAGGTTCAATCAGAGGTTCTATCTATAAGCCCAACATAGACCATACTTCTGGATTGCATATCCATCATATGTTGCACCAAGAGTGCAAGGATGCCTCGGATATTTCCACAGAAAACACCCAATCATCGGCATAGAACGCATGGTTTATCCAAGGTGGCTATGACTTGGTGGGTGCAAGGGGAAATGAAAAACTCCTCTCAGGATAATCTGAAGGGTCCTTCCTATTGTTGGAGCTAGATGGTAATCATCCATTGTGTGGTTGTGTATTTCATACTGAGAAATGAAGGGAGTTGCGTCCAGACAAAATAGTCATCATTGAACTAGATAATTTTATCGTATTAAGACTACTCGTATTATATCATTCATAACAACATGGCATTCCTACACATTGACCCATTGATCATAACGAATTACTCTCAAACACACGGTTTGAGGCCCTTGATCAACACCACAATCAAAAAGAGAGCTCTAGTCAAGATGAATTGAGTCTTCATACAGAGGAAAATCACAGACGGCACAACCCCTTCGCAACTTAAGCAAGAGCAGCTACTGATTTAAAACAACCCCCATGGTGAATGTAGCCAACGCAAACTTTGACAGTTGGAGAAGACAAGGGAGCACATGCATATGAATCTCGCACAATGTTGTTCGAAGACTCTAGGAAAGAACATGGGAGCTGGAGAAGCTTGAGAGAGAGCGGACACACGACCCCAACAGTACCAATTGCGAGAAGAATGGGGAAGCAAAACTTTTTGGTTTTCCCAGATTCTGAAGTAGCATAGAGGAGGGAGAACCTTACACACAAAGATGCAGAATCACCGGAGCATTACCTTTTGGCAGAGATGAGATCACCAGCAAATTACTTGAATAGTCACCATTATAGTACTAGATAGATACATAACAAGAAAGGCCCATTTTTGTATCAGTGAACTCGGTTGTTCATAAAATATCTTTAGCCAAGTCATGTAAGTGGTAGATTGCATGAAAGAGTCTTACAACCGACCCATCTCATTCATCAGTCATCAACATCCACTCTGTTGTAGTAGGATTCTCAGGAGAGGCTATGAAAGATGGCTCAAATAGCCATCTACTATGAAGAATGTTGAAGGAATAATGCACAAAATTTCTCCCCTAGTGCAGCACCTGGTGCCGCAAAGCCCAATAGCCAAGAGCTCCTTTTGTCTTCTTCGAGTCATTCGCCTTTATAAGCATCGGTCAAAAAGAGATGGGTTGTAGGACTTACCAAACAAGGGCAGTGATACATTACATGCAGCCAATACTTGATTAAGAACAATGATGCTTGCACATAGTTCTTCCCATGAACACGAGGGCAGAAAAACCAAAAAGACATGCACGAGGTCATTAATCCCCATAACTCCCAATAGATCCTTTCCATGGAAGAACGAGGGTAGAGATGCAACAAGGAACCATGATGGGGAAAGTATGAGTTTGATAGTAGGAGAAACTATAGCGGAGGATGCGATTCGAACTGATTTAGGTGGGGGAGAGTGCTCATCCTAACACAGAGAAGAGGATAGGAGCCTTGCCCAAACTACAGTCATGGATGGTCAAAAGGTAACTGAGCTTCCCTGCCACGGCTCGATGAAGAGCACAACAACCCAGCCTTGTTGTTGATGCACAGAGGAAGGGAAGCCCAACGGTTCCTTGAGCAGTTAATCCAGATGGAGTATGGAGAGCCCAAGGACTTGTCCCCGAATGCAGGGGAATGTGGGAGGAAGAACTTCCCCAAACCGTCCCACCAAGGGCCTAGTCAAAATCCCAACGAGGGGCATGGCCAGATGGGGAGCTCCACGGAGCTCAGCCTCGCCATAGCCCGAGAGTGCAGGGAAGCAGAAGGTTGCCCAACATAGGCAATAGAAAATGGGAGGGAGAGGGGAATACTCCCCTTACCTACTCAGACATAGGTCTGTTGCGAGCCAGAAGAAAGGCAAAACATTCACTTTTACCAACCCATCTCATGAAAAATTGAACCCCGTACCCACTAGCGGCCAGTCATGTCAGATAGTCCTTGAATTCGGTCTACCTTCTCACATGCAAAGTGAGAAAAAAAGCTTCGTTTAGTTCACTCCAGAGTCCCCACATGCTCTCTTAAATTCATATGGGATCCATTTCATTCACACGTGAGATTTCAAACCGTTTGAAATGGATGAAAGTGAGACTCGTGGGAAATGCTAATTGATTTAAGCCACCAAAGTCTTTGAGTTTTTATTTTATTTTTTTGCTATTTTCTTAGAGATTTGAAAAGAGAGAAGGGTCAGAGAGAATGTACTTCCCATCCCCCTATCCAAGGCTATCACAGGAAATAAGAAACGACAAAGATGGAAGGTGATGAGTGTGTGTGTGGATGTGTATATGTATGAGGAAGAGAGAAGGGGGTTGGGAGATTGTTCTTGTGCTTCAAACAAACATGAACAAAAATTACACTACAAAAAACAAGAAATGGGAAGCTAATGGTACAAAGGAAGGGTGAGAGTGCCATGCAAGAACTCAAATCCTACGCAATTAAGCCAAAAAAGAAAATTGCAACACAATACTTTACCACATGTTCTTGAGCTCTCCAAGTGATGAAAGGCCGATGTCCCTGGCAATGGCGCCAAATAATTGTTGAGGTTGTAGTAGTAGTCCCAAGACCCTCACCACCTTGCATGGAAGCAAGAAGGAAGGCTCAAGATTGACTCTCCTCTCATCCACCCCTACCTCCAACATGTTCAATCCATTGGCCATCAGCCCCATGATATGCCACATGCTTGAAAACATGGAGAATAGGGAGTCAAGGATCCTAGTCCATGTGTAAAATACAAGTGAAGCAACTACTCTACTCACACAAAGGAAAGACATGCATAGACACACTCACAAAGACACAATACATAAATGTAAATACTCTTGGAGTAAAGGAGAGTATTCTTCCATTCATAAGAGATATTACATGAGAGCACGTCAACCAAAAGCCCTCCTCTTTACAAAAATGAGCCTCTATATATAGGGTAGGCTCTATTTCCCATGTGCTTCTTTGAAAATTCAAAAAGGGAATATCTCTCTAATTAACATATCTTCTACGAGATTCCAAGATCAATCTTGTAACAAACAAATCCCTAGAAACTTCATGCGTGGGATTTCTACTTGGGGAACTCCTAGATGTGCCAAAAAGGTGAAATATTAAGAGTCTTCTACAGTATAGCATAAGGAAATATTAAAAAGTGCTTTAAGAGAGTGTTCACATGTGACACTCTAAGTATATACAAAAAAGGTTATTTTCATGGTCTAGGGAGGGTTTCCATGCACAATTGAAGATGTGTGCATACTCTACAACCCAACAACCTACTATTGTACAAGAAGTAGCACCACCTACTCTCTTAGATGAATTGAATGTGTTGTGTATGAAAGTACAAGAGTTCAAGACTTAGGTATCCAATATGATGGAACCCCCTCGACCAGATTCGCCACCTGACCTACCTGAACCTGACGAGACGATACCCATACCAGTTGAGGAAACCTTTGAAGAAGAATATGTACCTTTACAAGTTGTTGGAGGACGCTCATCACCCGAAGGACAAGACACATATGAATTACCTCCTCCAGTTTGGTTAAAAATAGTCGAAGAATTGGGCAAGACACACTCTGCACGAGTCGATGCACAACTACATGCGATGGCAAATCTTGAAGAGGTCATTTTTGAAGTCACCCTATTTTGCTGCTATCGCCCCCCGCAGACACATCATGACAAGTGAATTACAATATAAACCATATTTCCTTTTGCTCGAAGAATATAATTTCCAAATTGAGAGCATCAATCAGAAGCGCCCCACGCACGCCAGGCAATTCGAACCCGAAGATGTTCCACCAGAAGTTGAGCAAAGCCACATATATCAACCCACATCGTGTGTAGAGTTACTACAAAAGTACCCCGAAATGATGCACACGTGGATGCATGCACCGATGCACTTGAAGTACAATCCGTGCTATGGACCGATTCCGCGCAGACGTACTTGGAAGGCATTTGCTATTAAGGTTCAAAATAATCGTCAATGTAGAGACTAGATCAATTACCCCGATCTCTCACCTCAATAATACTTCGACTATCGGCAACATGATGGCCACTATTTTTCATTGGTTACCACATCTGCACAAGATGAATGATATTGCTGCTCAAATGACCATGAAAACTTTTTATATGATGCAGATGGTGTTTAAGACCTTTCAATGTGTCAAGGCTCCCACTATAAATACACCAGGATTTGGATATGGGAATTTGGACTTAGTTTATGACATGAGCACGACACCTTCCCTCAAAGTATTCTATGCTTGGCACTACAGACTGAAATATACACATTTGCTACACTTGTTTGCCTGCGAACATATTATGTATTCAGAGCATTATATGTGCCCACCTCTAGACAAACCCCATCCCATTGATTGGGAGAAACTCGAATGTGATCTTATTAGGGGACTTCGCATTACGGAACATACCTTGGCAACCGACTTGCTCACCAACTATATCACTCACATGAAATCAGGTTCTATCAAGGACAACAGAAACGAGGAGGAGGGGAGTGTTCAAGGTAAAGGATCGAGTACTAGCTCTCTTCATAGAAGAAGAGGAAGTACATAAACTACTCTGATTACTTCATCATGGCAATAGTGATTTTTATCACTAAAACAATGTAATATATGTATATACATCCAATTATTGCAAGTGCAACTCCTTTTTGTGCAAGTCGAGGATTCCTTGAGCTTGAGAAGTATAAGTAGAAAGCTCACACCAATTTTTGTAATTTTTGGAAACTGTTAGATAGTTCAAATTAGAGGTAGAACCTATTTTTTAACTATGCCAGTCACTAGATGTGAAACTGATCAAAACTAGGTAAAAACTATAAATTGAGCTAGACAGCTCATCTTGTAGTTGTTGTTGAACTTATGAGCTAGAACTGTAAGAGCTATTGTAATTAGTTAATGATGAATATGAGTATGAGTTCTTTCCTTGCCTTCCATTGATCTCCATCACGACTTTCCTTGTGTGTGTGTGTGCGCATGTGCGTGTATTCTCATTGCATTTCTCACCATCTTCTTCATGCACATCACTTGCTCTTGATCTTCATATCGGCCTAACCTCTACGCGGATTGACAATTACGAGGTGGAGCTCCTCACGTTGGTACTTTCCATTGTGATAGAGTGACATAGAGGAAAGAGAGTGAGAAAGAGAGAAATAGAGTGAGAAATGGAGGAAAGAGAGTGAGAAAAAAGTAAAAGAGCTAAGAAAGTAAGGGAAAGAGAGAAAGAGAGTGAGAAAGAGAAAATGAAATCAAGAGGAAGAGGAGAGAATGAAAAAGAGAAAGTAAGGGAAAGAGAGAAGGAGAGTGAGAAAGAGAGGAAAGAGAGTGAGAAAGAGAGAAAGAGAGGAAAGAAAGTGAGAAGGAGAGTGAGAAAGAGAGCGAGAAAGAGTGAAAGAGAAAAGCAAGGATAAACCTGAAAAGATGAACCAAGGGGGAAGATAAAGAGTTAAAGAAGGAGAGAGAAAGTTAGTTAAGGTTTAATACTGAGAGGGAAAACAGAAAAAGAGTTTTGTTTTGAAACAATCTTACTTCATTGATTGATTTCTAACTCATTCATACCTTGAGATCAAAACATAAAAATTGTGATTAAGAGAAAACACCACAAGACTGGATCTTAGGGAAATGGAAGATAGGAGATGTCATAAGTAAAAAACCACAACAATTCCCTCCTTCGAACTTCTCTATTCTGTTACTTCTTGAGATTATTTCTTCATCCTCCCCTACTCCACTTTCCATGGACATCAAAGAATCCAACTCTTGAAGGTTATTGAGGCAATGGACTTTGCATGAAATTTTCTCTATTAGCCTTTAGTAGCCTAAGGTGCTCACATATACTCCAGGCACCTTGCATGTGAACTCGATCCTTCTGAGATTGTGACGAGATCTCTTTGAAGTTTTTCACAATAGATTGAGTGTTTGTGGTATTTTGTTATGATTAAACTTGGCAATTGTTTGAAAGTGAAAATCTGCCATCTTTCTTCATATGTAATTGTATTTGTATTTTTGAATTGTATTGTATTAGAGCATGAAGTTACTAGAAGAAAAGAAAAGAGCTGACAATCCTCTTTCTCAATATATATGATAAACTTTGTATCACAAACGTGTGTATCTTAATAACTTTATAAATTATCTTGATGTGTTTTAGTGAGTTTCCATGATTGATAACTCTTATATGTGCCTTCTCCCCACATCTCTCTTATGAACAAAAACTCAACCTATCTATTTTAAAAGATGTATGAAATTTGGAATGGAGTCTTCTAGGTTGCAACCAAAACATGATACACAAATGACAAAGTGGAGGTAAAATAAGGCCAAGATTCCATATGGGTAATGGAAAAACATGTAATCTCAAAATGTGAAGAACTTCATATAGTCACATATACATAAATTGCATGGTGGATTATCTTGTGAGCTTATTTTTCTTACATTTTTTATGTGAAATGTTGTTCTGAAGTGGGATCCTATATGGTCCCATGTTGATGCTAATATTTCAAAGCTTTTTCTTCGCTTGAATTGAGGAAAATATTACATTGATAATGTCCTACAATTTTGGGGTCACTTGTTCTCAAACAAAACTTGGGAGCTTGCTCCTTTTTCACATTCAAAAGGTTTTCACCTTGTATAAACATTTGTTTAGGGAAATAAAAAATAACATAAGGATGATGATCAACAAATAAATAACTTAGGTCAAGTGATCCATGGTTAATTCTATCACCATCTTATTCATAGGTTTTCATTGAATCATTAACCTAATTGTTGGTTGGGAAAACTTGTGAAAATCACTCATCACTTTTTCAAGAATACATAAATCAACGATTATGTTTTTTTCAAGAAATAAAAATGCTATTGTTTATACTTATAATAAAAAGAATTTTCAAGCGGCATTTGAGTTTTATCTCATATATTATATAGTCATTCCAAGAATTGTGGGGAACATCTGCTAAGCAATAGCTCAAATAACTCTTCTTAGGAGAAAAATATTAACTGCTTACATGGCTCATCTTGATCTCCCCATTTCCATTGATGAATTCGAGAAGCTATCAACATGTTCATTGCTTAAGCACAAAAAAATTCTTGAGGTTGTTATAGATCATATTTCGAACCATGTTTTCAATAGATTTAGAAATATTATGGCTCCTTATTTGATTTGTGTGTGAGAAAAATCTATTAATCAAATCACTCTTCCTACCCAAGTCACCATAAGTATTAAACACATACACAATAAAGATATTAGGAGGAGTTTGTGAGTTGGAGATCCATAAGTTATAATATATCTAATGTCTATTGAAGAAATATTTCACTATGCCACACCACAACACATAGGCAATTCATTTTCACAATCTTGGATACACCACCATACATAGGCATACATTTTCACATATGTATCACAAGTGCCACATACGTGTGTGCAAAAGTGTGTTTGCATTTGTATGTTGTATATGTGTGTGGACTTTGCAGGTATATATATGTGCATATATGTATGAATATGTGTGTATATGTATGTGCAAGTATGTATTAAGAATATATGTGAACATTTGAATAGCTTTGTATGTGTGTGTATGTGAAGGCATCTATGTGTTTGTATGTGTGTATGTGTGTTTGTTTGTGAAGGTATCTATGTATTTGTGTGTGTGTATGTGAATGTATCTATGTATTTGTACGTGTGTGTGTGTGTGTGTTTTACTTATGATGTGTGTGCAAGCGTGCATGCATGCATGTGGGTGTGCAAGCATGCATTTAGTTTGCAAGAGAGAAAGAAAGAGAGGAGGGGAAAGAGTGAGTGTGTGTGTGTGCATTTTTCTATGTAAATCTATCACATATGCAACTGCACTCAAATTTATTTGCTAATAGATATGCTTACTATGGTGTTCGATTATTGATTTCCATTTCGAGATCTTGAACTTTTCTCCTTCCTTCCTATGCATGTATGTATAAGCTATCAATATGTTAATTTGAGTAGCATTGATAACTGTATGCAATAATGTGTGTACTCATATAATGTCCATCAAAGCGATGAGGCAGATGAGATACTATATAACACCTACTAATTTTCTTTTCGTTTTGTATGGGTGAGTGATGTTGTTTACAGCTTTTTATCTTGTTTACTGAATGTTATCTAGGAAGGCTATCAATGTAAAATTAACATATGGTTTAATAATTGTTTTCTTTTTTTTGGAAGTTATATATAAAACAAGACTATACTGAAAAAAAAAATTGCTTACATAGTTCCATTTTGTTCTCATTTTACGAAGGGGATACAAAAGCTGCCTGCCCTTCTTTTTAAGAGGCGAAAATATTCCATACTCATGTTTTGTCAAAGGGGGTTCTTCTTCGAAATCTAAAATGCCTCTTGAGGTGCGCAGGAAAATATCACGTTGTGAATTTGGGTTTTCCCCGAACACTGTTTAGCTCCCGGTATAGATTTCAGATTGTTCATGCCATGACAGTGATTTTCATCATTGGGAGTGTTATACTTATCCTGAAGTTTAGAAATACTACTCTAAACAGCTACGGACGCGATCATACGGATCGCAAAAAGAGCTAAACGTGAAGATAATCGGCAAAATAGAGAGAGATAAGCAAAAGGTATGCATTCCAAAAGCCTAAACAGAGGATGTGCTTTCCCCTGCCAATACTCATAAGCAGCTTGCAGAAAGCGTTACATGCGACTCTGCCCAGGTAGTACACGACAATGGAAGTTTGATTAGGTTTGTCAAGATATCATGATCAGAATCGAACTGAATTTAAAACTTTTATTTCGGACAATGATCAGAATCGAACTGAATTTAATACTTTAATCGAACTGAACTGAATCATGATCAGATAATGCCCCTGTTTGGTTGAATTTAATACTTTGATTTCGGAAAAATAATGAATGTTACATAAATTCCTGCACGTTGCCTCAGAGAAAATATCTCACAATGGTAGTATGAAACATGTGAAGCAACAGCTTCCAAACAGTACGTAGTAGCCAATACAGGAAACAATAGGGTTCCCTTATCGAGTACTTAAGGCTACAGATATTAAAGGGGTTATCTGATAGAATTATCCATCAATTGGCTACACCATTGTTTTCGTCGGTGCTTGTTGGCCTTGCACATTTCTGAATCTCCAGAGTCACCTGAAACAGAAAGAAGTTAACACCCAGCTCCAAATTCACACCTAAAAGCAGTGTAACTATAAGATCCTGTAGTCAACTGCAAGATACAGCCAAGATCTCCATTATCTATTATGGTATCAACTAAATCGTATGACATCCCCACTAACGTCATCCGTACCCAACTAGTGGGTATGCAAGTAAGAATAAATATTCTCTGTGTGTGTGTGTGTGTGTGTGTGTGTGTGTGTGTGTGTGTGTGTGTGTGTGGGGGGGCGGGTATATAAAGACCCCAAGGACTCTCCTTTTGCAATTTTACCCTTCCAACTAATAGCTCATTTCGAGAGCTTTTTAGATATATTTGTATTATATTTTTTGGACCCCAAATTAGAGAGTTATGGACATTTACATGATTCTTATGAGGAGGATATCTCACGCATCAGGCCAGCCCACGACCACACATGGGCAGATATCGTCAACCACGACTATATGAGGAGGATATCTCACGCATCAGGACAGCCAACGACCACATGATGGAACATCGGCGTACCACCACCCCCTCGGTTGTCTTCCTTCAGGCGGCACTCAGACCACCACCGATGTACCACATACTACACCCATCTCGACCCATCACCAGTAGCTAGGGTGTTTTTACTCACATTATGGATCCCCCATGTATTAGGTGGCCACTATCTGCAGAGTCAGAGCCACGTCTCCCCAGCCTCTTCCAACCCTATATAGCTTTGTGTAGCGTTATACTTTTTATTTCATTTCATCTTCTACACAGGGTTACTACACTTGTATATGATTTTTGTCTCATAGGCCAAGTTTGGCCTCCAAAAGACGTTAATATGACTCTCTCTCTCTCTCTCTCTCTCTCTCTCTCTCTCTCTCTCTCTCTCTCTCTCTCTCTCTCTCTCTCTCTCTCTCTCTCTCTCTCTCTCTCTCTCTCTCTCTCTCTCTCTCTCTCCCCCCCCCCCCTTCTCCTCCCTCCCTCCCTCCCTCCCTCCCTCTCTCTCTCTCTCTCTCTCTCTCTCTCTCTCTCTCTCTCTCTCTCTCTCTCTCTCTCTCTCTCTCTCTCTCTCTCTCTCTCTCTCTCTATGATGTAAGCTGCGACAGTTTGGGCCCCGGGCCTCACAGTCACCCAGTGGAGTGCAATCGAGAGGCCACATGTACGTATGATCTCGCGACTATTTCGCGGGAAACAGTCAGTGCCACATGACATCATCAGGGCAGAGCTACTTGCACCACCCATGGTAGTAGATGCACTATTCCGGACTATCTCCTTTATTCAGAGGATGAGGGAGCTCCCTACAGACAGACTCACACACAGAGCTTTTGAGGCATCTATACAGATATCAGAGTCAGGATATGAGAGAGCTTGGTACACTCAGGTTAGAGTTTGGTTTGATAGTCATGGACTTGATATTGACAGATTGCCCCCTTTTGAGTATGACCCAGACTCACCCCACATCCACCTCTCTCGTCGTGAGAGGAATGTTGTGCTTAGACAGGATCTCTGGCAGCTCTATATTAGTCAGACATGGCACACACCACACATGGGATCGAGACTATCACACTACCGAGACCAGTTCTTGGACATACTAGAGGATAGTTTTATCCAGTGACCACGCTACATGGACACTTACATGCCTCATAGCTCGAGGGTAGCGATTGGCCAGTTGAGAGTCTCATCACACCGACTAGAGATTGAGATGGGCAGAGCCGCAGACATTCCCAGAGCTCAGCTGATATGCAGGGTATGCAGAGTAGAGACAAAGGATGAGGAGCACTTTGTATGCAGATGTAGCGCATATGATGACATCAGAGGCAGATACGAGACTCTCTTTACAGGGCAGCCCACCCTCCGAGAGATCATGGACTCTAGAGACTAGAGACAGCTCGGGCGATTCTTACTAGAGATACAGAATCACAGAGATTCCCTCCTCCAGCCTACTGTAGCAGCCCATACAGGAGGGAGACAGAGTCAGCTCACTGACTTCTTTATTCCACGACGTGCAGCAGCCCTCGCCTCCTCAGCTCACACACCGAGAGGCGTGACTCTTCAGCAGGCTCAGACCTCTCGAGCTAGGAGACGACCCCGTGCTCTAGCATATTGGGCCCCGAGACTTCACCGACACCGGATTGCAGAGATCCAGGCCCGTGACCATCGCGCCATGGAGGAGAGACGATCCCGGATGATGGCTGACCCCGCTGCAGCCATAAGGGTGGCCCTGACTCCACCTCCACCTATGTATCACATCTTACACCCGCCCACTAGCACAGGATGGAGCTAGTTAGTCGTTTTAGATGCATTTTCATGCTTCTTGTACTACCCTTCTGCATATAGATTATCATAGATCTCGCAGTCCATACACCCCGCACTTCCATGGGTATCTCCACATGCATACTACGGAGATTCATATAAGCTTTACCAGTTTTTTCAGCACTTTTTTCTTTTCTGATTGACAAAAGATACACCCATGTACATCGATTTGTCTCATAGGCCGAGTTCGGCCTCCTAATAGACGTAAAAACACTCTCTCTCTCTCTCTCTCTCTCTCTCTCTCTCTCTCTCTCTCTCTCTCTCTCTCTCTCTCTCTCTCTCTCTCTCTCTCTCTCATCGTGCACACCACCATTGAAGAAGAAAAGATGAGACATGCCCGTCGTCTCAATGTACGCATCACGGGCATTGTAGAAAAAGAAGGCTCTACACCCGAGTCCGACGGGAAGACACTATGCAGGATGCTCGGCTACAAAGAGGACTCCCCTCCATTTATCAAGTCTTGGAGAACGGGACGAGACCCCACGAAGAAGAGAGCTCTCATTCTACACTTCCCTTCAGAAGATGTAAGATCTACTTTCCTACGCTAGAGGGTGATTCTGAGTGCACTTGATGGCCCCCCCATCTACCTTGATGATGATCTCACACCCATGCAAGTAGCACACCGCCGGGCATGCATGCCGAGAGTACACCAAGCTCGCAAAGAAGGAAAGAAGGCTTCATACAGAGATGGTCGTGTCATCATTGATGGCAAGGCCATCCCATAGGGATTCGCGGCCTGTGAGACACTCGAGGAGATACACCTTGCAGTTTGGAACTGCAATGGAGATCTATGGACACACCCAGAGAGGTTGGAAGAGGTGCGCAAAGGCAAAGACATCATTATGCTCACAGAGACACATGAGAGCCCGGACCGGGGTCTACCTCGAGTTCACGGTTTCCAGTGGGAGTCCACATACAAAGAGTGTACACGTCAGCACACCACCAGAGGATCAGGAGGAGTAGCCATACTCTTCAGAGATGGACTTCAGAGCAGGATACAGATAGTCACACGTGACTCACAGGCCAGATATCTTTGGATTCGACTCCAGCTCTCACAGGAGCATATCATCTTCATAGCTTTATGCTACTTTGCTCCTTCTAGCTCGCGATTCGCTATCATAGATCGAGAGGAGGACTCACCATACACTTGCTTGTCAGAAGAGATTACAGAGTACTCTGCATTAGGGGAAGTCTTCCTTATGGGAGACTTCAATGCCAGGACAGGCAATGATTAGTGTGAGATATTTGACCCAAAAGACCCACAGATACTACGTACCATAGAGGATTAGTCTACAGCTCGAGCTTCAGCTGACTAGCCTCTATTTATAGGCTCAGCATAATTCCCCATGTGCTCTTTTGGAAAAGTCAAAAAGGAGCACATGGTCATATCTCTCTAGATCTTTCTAACAACCCACTCTAAAGAATGAGCGCGTGGGAAAACTTCTACGTGGGGAACTTGAATTTGTGCAAAAAAGCTACTTTATGGAGAAGGCTTCAATACCATAGACTAAAGGAAATATCAAAAAGGGGTTTAGGAGAGTGTTCATATGGACATCTCCTAAATACAAGAAAAAAGGTACTTTTATGAGGGCTAGAGGGTGCCATTCACTATCCCACCCTTACCGATTGGAGTTGATCACGCATATCTTGCCCTATCCATTCGCGGCTCACCATGCATACCCCACCCCGTCACCATACAGCCACGAGCCCGTACCACCATTCACTTTAGACATGAGCTAGCACATATCTATAGCTCCCATGTTCGAGAGCGCATCTACTCCCTTGATCCCTCTGCCTCCTTGGACACCCTCACCGCCCACTTCTCCTCGATCCTCCATACATCCGCTACTCTCAGCTTCCCATACACCACCCACAGCACTGCACATCCGACACGGCTGGGGCATACACCCCAGAATAGATGGTACGATGAGAAGTGTAGGCGACTATACCGACATCTCAAAGCACAGAGTATCTTGGAATCCATCACAGAGAGGGAGGCACGACGACAGATGCGAGCCCTCACGCCGGAAGCAGCGAGCTTTCGAGGAGCGACAGGAGGCAGAGTTGATCGACCTTCTCATGAGTATGGATTGTGCCACCGCGTGGAGGGCACTACGTGAGCCACGTCCACCTACACCCATAGCAGATCCTTCGACTTGGCACACCTACGCCCAGAGGTTATATGACGTCCCAGGACAGCCACCATTACCGATTCCTTCCACACCGCGTCCGGTGATATCCACCCTCTTCACAGCAGGCATGGTACGACAGGCCATCCATAGGCTACAGCATGGCCGTTCAACAGACCACACGGGGCTACAGGGAGAGCACTTTATATACGCAGTAGATGTAGTTTCCCACTTGATCGCCCATCTCTTCAACCGTGCTTTGGTTGAGGGATTACCCGACTCATGGACTATGCATACCATTACGCCTATCCATAAGTCCGGCGATATGATGGACCCAGGGAACTACAGGACTATTATGATAGGCCATATCCTGACCAAGATCTATGGGGCAGTACTAGAGGCAGAGCTCAGTACACACGCTGAGGCAGCGGGGATCAGAGCACCCGGCCAGGCAGGCTTCCGCCGCACTTTCTCCACCATTGACCACATCTTCGTGCTTCGTTGCTTGATTGAGAGCGCGAAGGCGAGGAAGCAGAGACTATACTGTTGCTTTGTGGATTTCCGCAAAGCCTTCGACATGGTCCCTCGAGAGAGACTACTACGGAGGCTCCAGGAGTTACAGCTTCCATCAGACATGCTATGGGCCATCCACGCTTTGTATGCACGAGTCACAGGCAGGGTACGCTGCCCCGGCGGTCTATCAAACAGCCTTGTTAGCACCATTGGTGTGAAACAAGGTTGCCCTCTCTCACCCACTCTCTTCGGTCTCTACATCGACGAGATCACGGAGTATATACAGCGAGCAGGAGGGCGAGGAGGAGACCTCGGAGGTACGCCAGTACATATCCTATTATATGCTGATGACATTGTCCTGCTCTCAGAGTCACAGGAGGGGTTGCAGTCACATTTACAGGCGCTCGATACCTTTTGCATGGAGAGAGGACTCACAGTGAACCTTGGCAAGACCAAGGTCATGATCTTCCATACCTCCAGGACAGTACGCCATCGCGCCTCTTCCAGAGCAGCTCGAGGACAGATAGAGGTAGTGGACTCCTACGTCTACCTGGGTATCACCTTCTCGGGCAGCACACGGGTATTCTCCATGGCACAGGCTGCGAGAGATAGCTTGACGCGAGGTTATGCGGCACTTGCAGGATTGGAGAGACGCTGCTTTCAGACACATTTTCAGGAGCCCCGGACTAAGGGGTGGCTCTTTGACACTCTAGTGACACCCGCATTGATGTACGCAGCAGCAGTATGGGCACCAGGGATCACAGAGGCGATGTGGACGCAGATTGAGAGGCCCCATATCACCATGATATCACGCTTGCTGCGCAGCAAGCCCTCCGTTCCACATGACATTATACGAGCTGAGCTTGGCACACCACCGATGCTAGTGGAGGCCCTCTTCCAGTTGGTGACCTTTATTCTGAGAGTCAGAGAGCTCCCCACTAGCCGACTCACCAGGCTTGCATTTGAGAGCTCTAGACATTTGGCAGAGACAGGGCATGAGAGAGTATGGTATGCACAGACTTACCGATGGTTAGCAGACCATGGCATGAGCATTACGGATCTCCCCCCTTTTCAGTATGACCTCTCTTCCCCCCACATTACCCTCTCTCGTTCAGAGAGGAATAGGATCATCCGTCATGACCTACTACAGATACACGTCAGGGAGACATGGATAGCACCACGGGAGCCTCTTCCCACAAAGAGGCAACACTACAGAGAGCACTTCCTGACTGTGACAGCGGATGGTTTCATTCAGAGACCACGATACATGGATACATATATGGCACCAGCGAGAGAGTGGCCATTGGGCAGCTCGGAGTATCATCACACCAGCTCGAGATTGAGATTGGGCCAGCCACACATACCCCCAGGGATGAGTGATTATGCAGGATATGTAGAGAGGAGGTGGAGGACGAGGAGCACTACACATGTAGATGCCAGGCATATGAGGACATCAGAGACCGCTACCCACAGCTCTTCAGGGGGCCTAGAGAGATCAGGGCTTTATTGGGGACAGAGGACCAGCGCCCTCTAGGTCGTTTCCTAGTAGAGCTCCAGCACCGTCGCGCATCACTCCTCCAGCAGCAGCAGATGGAGATACACCTGACCCCCCCCCCTCAGACTTATATTACAGATTTTTTCAGACCCACATACACTCGAGGACCCAGCTCGATGCGGGGTGTCACATTACACAGAGCAGAGGAGCTTAGACGACAGCGTCGACGACCGAGACCCCTTGTCCGGAGAGCTCGTCCACATCAGAGAGAGATTCAGGCGATTCACGCACGCCATGACATGGAGATACAGAGACGTCAGCAGCCCACCCCTATCGATTTGGACGCCCAGAGCATTTTGAGGATCGCCATGATGCCTTACCCACCGATGCATTATATCCTACACCCACTCCAGGCATTTAGGGGGTTGTGATACCATCGAGCCTCCCCTCCCTATGCATATCATATTTGTATCTCACCCATTGAGCATATAGAGTGCATACCCATAGCACCCCACACCCTTGATGCCAGCTACTATCCCTCCTTTTATACCCGTTTGCAGTACTCTCACTTTATTTTCGTTTTGGATCACAGTGGATTGGATCATACTGATGTATATGTTTTGTCTCATAGGCCGATTTTGGCCTCTAATAGACGTTAAAAAGTCTTTCTTTCTCTCTCTCTCTCTCTCTCTCTCTCTCTCTCTCTCTCTCTCTCTCTCTCTCTCTCTCTCTCTCTCTCTCTCTCTCTCTCTCTCTCTCTCTCTCTCTCTCTCTCTCTCTCTCTCACACCCAATTCTCTGTGTCTGCCTCTCTTTGCCTGCTACATACACACGCACACACATTTCTATGAGAATGAACTCATAGGAAGCTTTCTAAACTGATTTTCTATCATCTAGAAGTGGTAGGCAAACTCAGCCATAATGAAGCTTAGCACAATATACAAGCTAAATGTAGGAATACTTTTAAAAATACCCCACAAAAATCTTCCTCGGTGATATTGTTGGTAATGAAATTCAAAATTGATAAGGCCACACTAGCATAGGTGCCACTTTTATCATTCATTTTACTGAAAAGCCTGCACATAACCTTCCTCTTATGAGCCTCTCATTATGAAAATGTACTCAAGAAGATTTACCAGGAACATGTTCAATCTCAATAAACAGAAGAAATCCACCTGACTATGTAAATAATCTAATTTATGTGCTTTCAGTGCCCACAGAAAATGCATCTAAGGCTATAGAAGACACAACTCAGGCTATCAAATTTCAACTTCTACACAAAGTACCCTTGCTTCCATCTCATCAGTGCCCATACAAAAAACACATCTAGGGCTATCAAATAACAACTTCTGCACAAAATACCTTTGCTTCGATCTCATCACATGATATGTTACAAATGCACAAGAATTGATGGAAAAACCTGAAAGATATCTCCCGGTCTAAATTCAGACTGCAGTCTATCAGACAAATTCATGAACAGAAACCTATCTCTCATAATCTATGCTCAAGAAGGGTACCTTCATATGGGCAGGATGTGTTCCGATTGCCGCCATCACCTACAAAAGAATGATAAGATATTGGGCACAGTCATCGTATTGCATATATATCAAAGAATATGACACCAAACATCCAACTCCAAATTTCAACAAAGTAGTTTAAATTGGAGATAAGCATCTGCACATATGAATCCAATTTTCCTGCTCCAGGATTCCATAACACATATATGAGAAAATCTGGAAAAGTATAAAAGTATAAATGCCTGTATAAAAGTATAAAAGACACAAGCAAAATATGTCTGGATAGCTCTTGATGAGTTCTATCATTTGAGAGTAAAAATGAATAAAACAAAACTCTTTGGGGCCTTAATCCTCAAACTTCTCCTCTACTTGGAAACGGTCCTTACATTAGATCCAAATGTGACTTTTATTAGTGACTTTTCGAGAACTGTCATCGCAAAGAACTTTAATTTCTAGGCCTAAATCCTGTACCACAAGTGTTTGTCAGCTTTAGGCTAGCTCAAGTTGAAGGTTGTATGTCATTATTGGAGTTGAGCATATTCACTTTGAGTTGGAGAGAACGTAAAATTAATGTGCAAACCTTTATTTGATGTAAATTTAATTATAACATGCCATGTTTGCCTAAAATATCCAGATAACAAGTAAATCTGCTGCGAAAGTTCAGGACTTTGCAGGATTAAGCTATCAAAATAATCTTTTTTGCTTTATATCTATGCTTTTTGCGGCAAAAGCAACACAAAATTGTGGTAATTTTGGACTAATTTTTATTCCTGAAAAATTCTACAAGAAATATTATTAGCTGGACACCCTAGGCAGCCACAAAGGTGGGGTTCTTGCCTTGGGATGAGGCGTCCACGTACGGGAGGAGTGGGGTTATGCACGAGGTTGGGGTGTCTTTGCACTTGGCATAGATGAACATTCAAATAGTATACAAACAAAGGTTGAAATGACCAATCACTCAAGATTACAATAAAGACACAAATTTCAGAAATTGCTAGTCCTATGCTCCCAAATGGTGTGACATGTATGGAGCAAGGGACATGAAAAGAGCTATTGGAGGTATTTTTGGCAAAGACACTACCATGCTACATTCTTGTCAATTGCGTCCTATATCTTGATGGCAGAAATATGGCTTATCAACACCTAAACTAATAAGTGATTTGAATTTTGTTTCGATAAGATTTTGAATTGAGTAATAGATGAATTCATAATTCAATCATGAAGGAAATAATGCATTTTTTTATATGGAATGTGCAGAGATCTCTTGCCATACGCATTCTTTCATAGGATTGTAGTACCCTTGTGAAAGAAATTGGAACACATGGACCCTCTTCCATACAAAGAAGAGAAACAGATTACCTACTGCATAATTGGAACACATGGCCCCTCTTCCATACAAAGAAGAGAAACATATTATCTACTACATTATCTGCTTCATAATTGGAGCGGCTTGTATATTGCCAATGCAACTTGCACCTTCTAGAGAGTGGAAGTTACACAGCGGTAGGTGAACATTGATCATATTGATAAAGATGTTGGAAATTAGGTAGGCCCACAGATTCCAGGATCTTCCAATATTGACAGACATGAAGATACATCACTTAATCATACAATGATGAGACAAAGATAGAGAGAGATTAAACACCATGTTCAAAGTGTTACGTAAGCCACTGCTTACTCACACCATCATATATACAAATGTCAATTTACAACGTGGGAGTCAAAACCTCAACCACTCTATGTGAACAGAAATAGATGGAAGAGTGTATGTACAAAATTTACAAGAATATTCAGATGTAGGGACAGAAATCTGAATATGTATGAGATGTAGGACCTTTGTAGAAGAGTGAATATGAGTGACTGAAAGAGGAAAGATCAGTTTGAAACTGATATTCAGCAAACCCTAATCCGAATTTAGGCTATGGAAGACCCTAAATCAGATGTGTGTGTGATAGATCACATACTTACGGAATTAGCATAGAATGCTAACATGTTGCGGACAGAAATCCTCATACTCATGTGGAAACACCTTCTCTAACATCTGATGCATGTACTGATTCTCCTTTATGGATGCCACTGCCTCCATGTATGCCATATAGGACTCCTCCAAATATGGATGCCAGTGCCTCCATAAGCTCCAAATAGTACCTATGTGCAAAAAGAGAATATGTGCCTGAATAGTTAACATAAGATGCAATCTTATGTTAAGCTGCATCCAATGTCTTTGAAGTACACCATAATCTTCATGTAGAAGACAATCTTCAAATACATCATGTAGATGGATGATCCACACCACTAATCTGCTGATAAGTAATTCTTCTCCATAAACAAGAGTGTGAGCACACTCTTCTCCAAGAAGAACTCCATGGCTTCTCCTTATCTTCTTCTTAAGCTGCTCCATAGCTGCCCATATGTGCACCATGGCTGCCCCATGTGTACATCAGTATGACCATCTCATAAGATCAGCCAAACGATGGTATTGGATGTCTCACCAAGTGACCATAAGCCTTGCTTAAATAGATTCTCAAATTCCATGCGAAAGTCCCTCAAATAAAGCTGATCGTTAAATTAAATCTATCGCAAAAATTTGCTTTATTTTGATCGTTGTTTTTTTTTAATTTATCGCTGAAAATAGCTTTTTACAAGCTTTTTAAATTATTAAATTTGATCAAATTAAATTAGGGTTTTCTCCCACATCTTCTCTCTGATGACTGAATGTCCTATACCATTAGATAGCTCTCAACAAGCTCTACAAGATATAATCATAAAATTTTACCCAAATTTTGTGCCAAAAATGACTAAGTACCAAAATTAGGGTTTCTGCCCTAATAAGGATTTGGACTATTGTGACATTGTTTTCCAACAATCCCCCTTCAACGTCATATTGGTACAAACTGAACTGGATATGCAACTTCATTCTTCTGCAAATTGAATTCTTCTACAAACTGACATACGCTTCAAACTTCTCCTTCAGAATTGAACTTCAAACTTTATCTTCAAGATTGTTCTTCAAAACTGAATTTGAACTTCTTCAAACTTCAAAAATCTGAATTTGCTGAATATGAACCATAATACCTGAGAAAATATGCAAACTAGATATCCAATAGTGTTAGCATACATCAAGCAATCACTGCTTGACAACATATGTAGCATGAATTGATTCTGAATCTCCTATCTCCTGAAATAAGTTTTCTCAAACTTGTAAGAATACACTAGGATCCACATATTTGCATTTAAAAGGTTTCTCAACGTACTCCTGTTGTCATGTAAATACACTAAACAAAATCAGGAACTGAATCCTGGGACTTGTGACTGACAACTCCGAACTTAGTGTATTATGAACACTAGTTGGTTCATCTCTGACTGTACTCAACTCTCATGAGTCTCAACAAAGTTTCATATCTACGTTGTCATTTTGTCTTCATCCTTGTTTTATCTGTAAGTCCTTCATACCTCTTTCTTTCAAAGTCTGGTATAATCATATATGTGCGCACCTCATAAGTAACAGACCTCTCTGAAATATCAAGCTCCTCTGTAATAGATCTCTCTGAAATATCAAGCTCCTCTGTAATAGAACTCTGGAACTTTCTCCCGAACAGGAACACCAAACAGGAACTTTCTCCAGACATTCTCCTTCTCCCTTCATTCTCAACCTCTTTTTACTAGCACTTTAGATGCTAATAGCTTTCACTGCCACTCCTCAACTCCCCATAATCTAGAATAAGGTTAGCTGATCTTATGAAATCATAACCAAAAACTTTGATGAAAGCACTTTAGGATTCATAATCTTCTGCAACATAACAAGTATCTTCTTCTATTTCTCTACAACACTAATCTGATAGAATCATAATCTTTGACTTACTTCTTTCAATGCTAAGAACATTACAAACAAAGGATAGACATCTGACTCAAAAATACTCAAGATCTATGATCTCTCCAACAAAATACCTGTGTAGAATCTGCTCTCATCAAACCTTCATGACTGAATGTTTAATTTGCTACCTGAATGACTCTAAGTGTCCATGCTTCTTACATAAAGTTGTAAAACTTTTCTTCAACTAAATCCTTCCCAAGAATCTAGAACTTCTGCTGGAACACAAGTGGACAAACTCTCACCTTGAGAACTCCAAAATTCGCAAGTTGATACTTCATATCTTCATATTCTTCCCGGGGAATCATAATCTTTGACTTACTTCTTTCAATGCTAAGAACTTTACAAACAAAGGATAGACATCTTACTCAAAAATACTCAAGATCTATGATCTCTCCAACAAAATACCTGTGTAGAATCTGCTCTCATCAAACCTTCATGACTGAATGTTTAATTTGCTACCTGAATGACTCTAAGTGTCCATGCTTCTTACATAAAGTTGTAAAACTTTTCTTCAACTAAATCCTTCCCAAGAATCTAGAACTTCTGCTGGAACACAAGTGGACAAACTCTCACCTTGAGAACTCCAAAATTCGCAAGTTGATACTTCATATCTTCATATTCTTCCCGGGTGAAATGTGATAGTATCTTCTTGACTTTCTTTTGGCTAACTCCACTTCTCAATCAAACATAGAAAAAAAAATCGTGCGAATTTTTATTTTGAGTTAAACCTTGTTAGGTCTACCCGCATGTATTGTTTGAAGTTTCGATCGGCCGACTGCAGCCTTGCGCTCCCATCGAGAGAGAGAGAGAGAGAGAGAGAGAGAGAGAGAGAGAGAGGGAGAGAGAGAGAGAGAGAGAGAGAGAGAGAGAGAGAGAGAGAGAGACCCATCCTTCAACCTTGAAAGTTGAGAGAGCCTAGAGGGAGAGTTCAAACTTCAAACTTCATTTTCAGCTTGTGGCCTGCTTCCTACCCTTTTCTATCCTTCAAAGTTCACTCTTGACTCTTGAGCTTTAGCCTTTATCATCATGGGAAGGACTCCTAATGTTATTCGAAGCCATGTGAAAGAGCTTGGCAAGAATACATGACAATGCAAATATTGCATGGGAGTTTACACAGGCACTGCATCTCGCATCAAAGCTCATCTCCTTGGCTTAAAAGGTGGAGGCATTCGAAAATGCACTTCTATTCTTCCAAGGATTGTTGAGGAGCTAAGAGCTAAGCTTCAATTGAGCGAAGGGGTAGGTAAGATGCCAATTGGTTCATCTTCATTGTCACATAGCAATGAAGAGCAAACCAAAACCAATCCCATTGATGCCGATGATAATGATTATATCCTTAGTTCATCGAAAAGGCCCCGCACTGAAAGCATTAGCTCAGTGAGCATCTGTGAGGATCCTAGACCAAAGATTCCAGAGAGTAATATATTTATGAAAGGCAATGTGAGGGCTTGACTACAGAAACAATCAATGAATGAAGCAACACGAGAAATAACCAAGCTCTTCATTCAATGTGGTATCCCATTCAATGTGGCAAATACACATGCATGGAAGAGGGCCATGAAAGTTGTAAGTAGGATTGGGTATCCTTGGGAGGGTCCATCAGGACAAGTCTTACGTACTTCTTAGCTCTCCAAACAAAAAACATTAGTTGAGACAGAGATGTTGACATTACGGGGCTCATGGGAAAAGTATGGCTGCTCTATTCTATGTGATGGCTGGTCAGACATGAGGAAGAGAAATGTTTACAACATTCTTGTTTCTTCATGCAAGGGCACAATGTTCTTACGTGCCATACCTGCACGTGCACCTAGCACAATGATTACTGGCCAATTCATATTTTCTCATGTGCAAAAAGCCATTGAGGATGTGGGGAGTGAAAATGTGGTGCAAGTTGTGACTAATAATAGGTTTAACTGTGTGTCCATGGGGCGTATGATTGAGGATATGTATCCCAAAATCAAATGGACACCTTGTGCATCACATAGCTTAGATCTACTCATGGAAGACATAGGGGGCATTCCATGGATAAGATCCATCCTAGATAAAGCCAAATTCATAGTGAAGTTTGTCACTAACCGCCCAAAACTCTTAAATATTTTTCGTGCTCACTCCTCCTTAGATTTCCAAAAACCCTCTCTCACCCGTTTTTATTACATGTACATAGTTGTTGATAGAGTCTTTAGAGTGAGGAAGGGTCTTTTACGCACATGTGTTGCAGAAGAAAGGTATCAATTACCGGAAGTTAGAGCAAGGAATCCTCTCTTCATAAAGTTTTCATCACTCGTCATGGGAGAGGATGATCTTTGGGTGAAGGGAGAGATATTGGTAGATGCTATCTAGCCTGTATACATTGTGCTCCGCATTACAGATATGGAGGGTAGCACTCTTGGCCTTGTATACGAGTACATCAACCGTATACAAGATTGCATCCAGCGAGTAGATGGACTATCAGAGACAGAGTAAGTTTAATAACTTTATTGCAATTTGCTACTTATAATTTATTTAATTTTTTATGTTACAACTTACATATATCATTATTCAATGTGCATACATGATACATTATACATGATATATCATATATATAATATGATGTATCATGTATCATGATTCATGTGTGATTGTTGATAATTGCTCAATGCTTATATATGTTTTTTTTTTTTTTAATAGAAAGAACGAGTTATGTGACACTGTCCAGAGACGATGGGATTGGTTTCATAAACCAATCCATGCAGTTGCTCACATTCTTCATCCACTATGGAGAAATGAGGAGCAATGCACAAACGAGATTCTTGAGGATAGCTGGATTGAGTACATCTCGGGATGGACAGGGGGTGATGTAGCCCTCTTGTCTCAGTTGGAGGATGAGAGAGTGCGGTTCCGTAGCATGGAGAAGTATTTTGGACAGCCTACAACACGACTACGAGAGAATCAGCTTTCTCCTGTCAAATGGTGGGAAAATATGGAGTTAGTACTCCTTTATTGGTAAGTTATTTTTTAATAAATATGTCATCTCATTATCAAAGAATCAAGTATAAATTCTAATTAATTTGACTATGTGCGAATCACAGAGAAAACTTGCCTTGCGAATACTTTCGCAAGATTGTAGTACAGGACCTACAAAGAGAAATTGGAGCGCATGGGCTTTATTCCATACAAAAAAGAGGAATAGATTGAGTCCAACACAACTTGAGAAGTTAGTGTATTGCCACTGCAATCTCAAGTTGCTAGAGACTAAAGGGCATAACATTGCTCCTTTACAGGTAAATAAATTCTCTGACATTTATGACTTAATCATGCATTTAAAATTTATATTTTTATTTGATAAACTCTAATCTATAATTTTGAAAATTTTGAATTACAGGTTAATGTAGATTCTATTGATATTGGCCTGGTCAAAGATATCCCTCAAATCCCTCATGAGGAGAGAGAGATCTTTGCCATGCTTGCCATGGAGTCTCAGAGACATGTACGTCATTACCCGTAGTCGCACTTGAAGGGATAGACCTCACATAGGTACAAAGTTTAGATTATAATGTATAGTCTATACTCTATCGATAAGAATACTTTTCATTCTTCATTTTAGTTTCTTAATTCTAATATATTGTTTTATGAAAATATTTTGCGATATGTAGATGATCCATCATTGCCATCTACTAGTCGGCCACGAAAGTATTACGAGACGAGGTGGACGAGGTCGTGGACAGCGTGGTGGGATATCTAGTGTTCGTAATATTGGTGGCCCTAGGACTTCTACAGAGCATGCACATGATTGGGATGAGTTATGAGCCTCGTCTTCTAGCGGAGATGATCTTGGGATCGACGCTACAGCACTTGCAGCTCAGTTTGGACGTTCAGAGTCAGATAGTACATCATCATGGGATAGTACATTTGATGAGGATCCCATAGATGATGACTCCATGGATGACATTGAGGAGTCATCGGTCATGACTCATGATTCATCTTAGATTATAGTCTCGACTCTGTGATAGTGATCACATCATCACTCTATGCTTTTTTGTATGACATTTCCACTTGCTCTATGGTTTTTGTGCCATTGGCTATTGACACTCATGTACATCTTTTACTTTTCATCATTCATGTATTGAAATGTCATTGATCACTATCTCATTTATGATGTAAATTGCAATGTGGAAATGATGTTCATGAGTTATCATTCATTTAAGTTCTATGATGTATCATGTATGGCAGCTCATCAATGTAAATTGTAATGATGTAATGGGGAGGGGTTCTACAGTAGGTATTTTATGTGTTTTTGACACTAAAATGTATACATGAGTCAATAGGGATTGTGCATACCTCAAATATAAGAAAAAAATAAAAATCTCTCTTGATGAATAAAAACCTCGATTTTTATTTTTATTTTTTAAAACCTCTACGATTTTAACGATTTAAATCCCGATTTAAATCTATGATTTAAATCCCGATTTAAATCTATGATTTAAATCTCTACTTTGTACTATGCAATCAAGTGATAGGATCTGATGGAACACCTTTTTGAATACAAGCATGTATCCAAAAGTCAAGACAAACATAGAAAGTAGATTCTCCATCTGACTAGTACATCAAAAAATCTGAATTTTTTTGAATTTTTCTGAAAATACTGAATTTTTTGAGTTTTCCTCCTAAAAAAAACTCAGAATTTTCTGAGTATACTAAATATAGTGAATATGAGGTAACTTTCCAAACAATAAACCTCACTCCAAGTCTCCAACATCTGCTACAAATACTCTTTTACCTCGAGAGTTAGGTAAAGAAGAAAAATACTTCTCTGGAACTTGTCATATACCAAGTAGCTTTGAATTGACATTCCAAGAATTCTTTGAGGGAACATATAAGCCGCCTGCTCAAAATCTTCAACTAAAACATAACTCATACACATATGAGTCAAAACATATAAGCTTTCTTAGATATCTCCTTCTTTTCTTTGTCTCAATGCATTTCTTTGTCAAAACCTACTAAAACATGACCAAGTATAATGCAAAACAAGAAACTGCTTCTTCTTTAAACTATCTTCTTCACACAAGATGTTCTCGCAGACTTTTCTTTGGATGTAGAGGATAAAAGTAGGAAAAATATATGGATAATATAAGAGAAAAAAAGAAGTCTTGCTTTCCCTTTGGAATTGTTGGACCTTCTGCATCTTTCTTCCACCTGATGATGTCAACATCTTCAAACTTCTCTTCCATACCTTTTGTTCTCTTCATCTTGAAGTAGCAAGCACTCTTAACTTCTTCAAATGAATTTTTCTCTTCCTCTAGTGCTAAGAGTAAGAGACAAAACAAACATTGTATATAAATGGAAGTGAAAATAGAAGCATGTTTTACCATCTCCTCATATGCTGAATCAATACTCTGCTCCAAATTTGACTCATATGACTGAATTCACCAACCTTTTCCTTGAGTTGGTTGAATGCTGAATTACCTCTCTAGATACAAAATCTAATAAAAAACTTCCAACCTTGTGTTGGCTGAAAACAAAACTGATCTAATCTCCAAATTTCTCTTCTTAGATGAGCTTTCTTGCCATGAAAGAGATCTTCTATCAAAACTGTCAAGAACAACCTCAAGATACCTGATTTGGTGTAGCTAATGCTTTAACTTTCAAAGTGGTTTAAAAGCGCTTCTTGAATCCTTAAAATCTCTTCATAACTGCTCTTCTAAGATATGACCTACAAATGACAATCTGATAGTAGAACTAATACCTCTGATTTGATGTTGATCTCGTTCCTCATCTTCTCCAAACCATTGTTTTTCCTTGAATTTGAAGTAGCCTTCTTTTCATCAAGTCTTTGTCTTCACACAATACTTCTGTAAAGTATCTTCATTCTTCCAAAAGTGTTTGGCTGCGAACAGATCCTCAGCTTCATACTCCACACTAATAAATAATCATGTGACTGAATTGTCTAATTCTCAAATCTCTACTCATCTAGATTAAGTGTGTATGTCATATGTCATATGTCACATGTCATATGTTGGAAGCTTCTCTGAAATCAAACGTTGGTAGTCTGGGCTCTGAAACCAAATGTTGCAAATTAGGTAGCCCCACAGATTCCACGATCTACAAACACAAATTCGAGGATCTTCCAATATTGACAGACATGAACATACATCACTTAATCATAAACTGATGAGACAAAGATAGAGAGAGATTAGACAACATGTTCAAAGTGTTACATAAGCCACCGCTTACTCACACCATCATATATACAAATGTCAATTTACAACGTGGGAGTCAAAACCTCAACCACTATGTGAACAGAAATAGATGGAAGAGTGTATGTACAAAATTTACAAGAATATTCACATGTAGGGACAGAAATCTGAATATGTATGAGATGTAGGACCTAATAGGTTGTAGAAGAGTGAATATGAGTGACTGAAAGAGGAAAGATCAGTTTGAAACTGATATTAAGCAAACCCTAATCAAAATTTAGGCTATGGAAGATCCTAAATCAGATGTGTGCGTGATAGATCACATACTTACGGAATTAGCATAGAATGCTAACATGTTGCTGACAGAAATCCTCATACTCATGTGGAAACACCTTCTCTTACATCTCATCTGATGCATGTAGCATGCATGTACTGATTCTCCTTTATGGATTCCATAGCCTCCATGTATGCCGAATAGGACTCCTCTAGATATGGATGCCACTGCCTCCATAAGCTCCAAGTAGTACCTTTGTGCATAAAGAGAATATGTACCTTAATAGTTAACATAAGATGCAATCTTATGTTAAGCTGCATCCAATGTCTTTGAAGCACTCCATAATCTTCATGTAGAAGACAATCTCCAAATACATCATGTAGATGGATGATTCACACCAGTAATATGCTAATAAGTAAGTCTTCTCCATAAACAAGAGTGTGAGCACACTCTTCTCCAAGAAGAACTCCATGGCTGCTCCTTATCTTCTTCTTAAGCTGCTCCGTAGCTGCCCATATGTGCACCATGGCTGCCCGATGTGCACATTAGTATTCCATGCGAAAGTCCCTCAAATAAAGCTGATCGTTAAAATAAATCTATCGCAAAAATTTGGTTTATTTTGATCGTTGGTTTTTTAATTTATCGCTGAAAATAACTTTTTACAAGCTTTTTAAATTACTAAATTTGATCAACTTAAATTAGGTTGTTCTCCCACATATGCTCTTTGATGACTGAATGTCCTATACCATTAGATAGCTCTCATCAAGCTCTACAAGATAGGATCATAAAAATTTTACCCAAATTTTGTGCCAAAAATGACTAAGTACCAAAATTAGGGTTTCTACCGTAATAGGGATTTGGACTATTGTGACATTGTTTTCAAACAATAGAAAAGGTCCGTGAGATGCCTAGCATACCTTCAGAGGAGTTAGAACTTTACAATCCGCACTATGAGTTGACAAAGCCACAATATGAGACTCGGTCCCAGAGACATGTTGGAAAAGCAAACTTTCCACAAGAGGGTTGCACATATCTCAAAGAAATTTCAGATAGTTTGGCAAGGACATCAAAAGTCAACCATGGTCAACCGATGGTCAAATATGGTCAAAATGGTCAAATTTTGCTTAAGCAATTTTCATTTCAGAATACTCTTTAAGTGCTTTCAAATTATATAAAACACTTTTCATTCAGACAAATTTTACGGGTTTAAAAGTCAAGCCCTAATTTGCATGGCATGACTTAAAGTTCATTAAAAAGTTAAAATTAAGTTGCAACTTGTCAAAATCTAGGACAATTAAATCCAACGGCTCATATTACTCGTAAGAACAATTCAAAAATATTGAAAAGACCCATTAAAAACTCCCCCCATAATTAGAGCCACAAAATCCAAAAGGCTTCTTTTTTTGAGTTTACATATCATATACTTTTTACCCAAAGAATGTAAAAAATAATTAAAAAAACCCAAAATTAGGGATTCCATAATTTTCATGGTTAGAATTTACAAAAATTATGAGAAACTTTAATTCTAAAAATTATGCAGACTTTATGATTCTTTGTAACATATGCTGTAAATTGGTGCATATGTATGCAGACTTTAAGATTCTTTGTAATGCACATGCACTTCATCTTTTGGAATATATGCCATATATGCAGAGCTTCTCTCCTTCATATCTCTAGGATCTTGTCTATTCTCTCTCATATTTCTATTTCATTTTTGTCTCAAACCAACAAATGGTATCATAGCAGGCAAACATAGATGCACATAGAGCATGTTGAGAATAGTGCAATATATAGAAAGATAAGAGCATTATGATAGACATAAATCAAGCTCAGTTCATTATTTAGCAAGTGGCTACAGGTCCATAAAACGAGCTTGATTTATGATAGACATAAATCAAGCTCAGTTCATTATTTAGCAAGTGGCTACAGGTCCATAAAACGAGCAATCGTCACAAGCTTAAGCTTGTTGGATACATGAACCAAAGGAAGTAAGTTTCCAGAGAGGTCACATCAATCCTGTTTGATTGCGCAAGCAATCACACATTTTGCAGATGTTCTTAATAGATCATATTCAGTTATTATTTCAGATTTTTTGAAGATTTGCAAGATTATCAAGACATATGTTTATGTGAACAAGGGGGAGAAACAGATCTACATTCATAACTTTATGGTGGACAAGTTTTCAACTTCTTGTGTATTTTTCTTGTAATTTTAGATAGCTGAAAATAAAAGCATATGACTAATACATGATAAGTCTTGCCAACCTTAAGAGCTCAAGAAGTATGTTTAAGTCTATACTCTATCTTTTGCTTTCCCTATATTTATCTCTATCCTTCCAAGCAAATAATTGCTTGAGAGGTGTATGGGAAAACTTTCTGATTTCTCCTTTATTTTATGGTATGGAGTGCTCTTCATGTCAAAGTCTTAACATATTTTCATGGACAATGGCATGATCTTTACAAGTACCTACAATAACACTTTTGTCCGCTAGCAGATAAGATTTTTAATCAACCAAGAGAATATGTACCTACCTGGCATATTCCCCTTGTGTCAGATTAAAAGGGGATTGTTGGAAATACAACCTTCTAAAAGAGGAATTGCACATATTTTCAGATTTGATCAGTTATAGACAAAGTCAACCATGGTCAAACTCAAGTCAAAGATTATCAAACTTGGTCAAAGTTTACAATGAGTTTTTATTACATATTTGGATAGTACAAGTCAAGAATCATCTGTTTATATATAATACTTTGAATTTGGACCACATTTAGATAGTCAAAAGTCAAACCCTAATTTTTAAAATTTGTGTGAAAAATAATTTTATGTGTGAAAAGTAGTTTCTTAAGCAAACTATACATTTTTTACCCAAAGACTATAAAAAATTATAAAAAAACCCCAAAGTTAAAGTTTTCATAATTTTTGAAATTAGGGTTTTCAAAATTATGGAACCTTGTTTTTTGAGTTTTCTAAAGGTTTTTTTATCTTACTTTTCATCATAGATCCAAAACTATATAAGCACAATGTCTATGACAAACATCTCATCATCTTTTGGAGTTCAAGCTTGGAGCTTTGCATAAGGAGGTCTTCCTTGAATGTGAGAAGGAGTTGGAGTTAGGGTTTCATTTTCTTCTATAAGCAAAGTAGCAAGGGTTTTTACAAGTTGGTTTATGGTCACCTAGCTTTTAGAAGCTTTTTAGTTTGTTTTTTGTATTAAAAAAAAGGACCCATAGCTTTCCTATGGATGAAAAGCACAAGAAAAGTAAAACTAGGATTTGACATTTGATTGACTTTTTGATGTTAGATGGTGAGGTGTTATATGTCATTAGAAAGCTCTCCATGAGTACCTTCCAATAGTGCAATAAAAAATTTTCACCATGTTTGACCAGATTTTGACTAAGTACCAAAATTAGGGTTGATGGAATTTTTTGACAAATTTGAGAATTCTGACATATTGTTTTCCAACAATCCCCCTTCAATGTCATAATGGTATAAGGTTCAAATGTCTGCATAACTTCTGATGTTTGTCTATGCATAATGCTTTGGTAAATATGTAAGCTACATTTTCACTTGTAGGTATTCACTAGCTCAATGTGCTTTTTTAGATACATGTTCCCTAATTTATGATAGTGAACTTCAATATGCTTTTTTCTCACATGATGAACAGGATTGTTTGCAATAGTAATAGCACTTTGATTATTTAAAAATATCTCCATAGGTAGATGAACATGTACATCAAATAACTCAGAATTTTTTTTTAACCAAATTGTTTCAAGTGTAGCTCTAAGGGCAAGAATCTCCAACATAAAGACTATAACTGCGCATGCTTCTTCTTGTGTCTTTGTCACCTACCCAATCAAAATCTGCAAAACCTTGTAGTAGAAAATGCGACAACTTCATAAATACCATAGCATCATTCAAAGTTTCCTTCGAATATTTAAATATCCTCTTAAGTACTTTTCAATGAATTTTTAGTGGTTTGTGGATGAACCTTGATCCTTGAGAAACTTCAAACTCAATGTCAAGTCGTGTATTACATAGATAGATCACGCATCCAACAACAAGACTATATAATGTAGCATCAGAAGGTTCTCATCCTGCATCTTCAATGAGAAGCGCTTTGATAGAATAGGCACAATACATTACAATCACGTATAGAGGAAGAGGCCTTAATACTCAAACATACCTATCAAAAGCAGAGCCATTCCTAGAATAGTTTGCAAAGAGAAGTCTCCCAAAAAAAAAAAAAAAAAAAGCTTGATTGGACACACTAGATCGATCATAGCAACACAGTCCTCAAGATGAGGTGTTTGAGAGTGATCTTTCGCTGCCAGCACATAGGAAAGGTGAGCTTGTTGCAATTGGAAGGTCTAGTCATTCTTTAATGGGTGATCTTGTAAAAGGTAAGTACTGGTTCTTTCTAAAAAACATCAACTGCAACCCAGAGAAACTATAACTTTGGCTAATAAAAATACTCTGAATGTTTGTAATCTCACATTTGCTGTTGGAGTACCTGTTGTTCCTGGTTCTTCAGAGGGAGAGTTAAATCTGTTTTCTTTGGATGCACATGCCCTTTTCATGTACCATGTACTTCAGAGACAGAAGCATTCTGGTATTCTTGATAAGACAAGTCCTAATGCTGGCTGGTCCTGCTGATGTTTTACAATCTATATTCAAGAAAGAATAGAAAAGAGCTCAAAGTTAACAATCCTCAACCTTAACAGACCTCCACTGCCAGCTCTAATTCGAGATGTCATGCATGAAGGCTTGGAATCCTTTGAATCTCATTCAAGGAAGCAAAGCCAGTAGTTCTGGGCCATGATGCTTTGACAGCCAATGAGCAGAAGGCAAGGACTAGTCTAGGAAGGATTTAAAGCAAGAAGGAGAAGATGCAAAG
The DNA here is from genome assembly GCA_020310875.1 of Ceratopteris richardii. Lineage (NCBI taxonomy): Eukaryota > Viridiplantae > Streptophyta > Polypodiopsida > Polypodiales > Pteridaceae > Ceratopteris > Ceratopteris richardii. Next base: position 146,618,982 of record CM035429.1, read on the forward strand.
TACTATAGACAATGCTCAAAGAAAGATCAAACAATCCCATTCTGAAGATGAAATTGAAGAGATAGAAGTGGGGACATTTCCTTTTGATAATGATACAGACACAGGGATAATTCCATCAGAACATCACAGCTTGGATATGGATGAGACAATCTCAGATTTTGATTACCTGAAGCAGAGGACAAAAGGAAACTAGAGTGATGACGACCACAACGATGATGATGGTGATTAGGAGGAGAAAGAATATCCAATTGATAATGCTGGTGAAAGCTTTTCAGACTCAAAAAAAACTCTTTGCATAATGAGACAGATGACAAAAGAATGCTCGATAAAAGCATGGAAATACACATTAAGTCTTCGAAGACCGGCACGAAAGTTTAGCAGACAGGTTGCCTGGTTGAGTGGGGTTTATCTTATGTTGGGGTAAAGCCCTAAATGACCCCTTTATAGTGTATACATGTGTATAGGCCTATTTATAAAGGCAAAGTCATTTATTCTTTATCTTTGGCCCAAGTTCAATGTGAACTTGGCCAACCCTAAAAGGGTTCTATAAAACATAATAACACTTTTGGCTCTCTCACTTTTTATAGAAGCCTCCCAAAAGCTGATCGATGCTCTCTCTCTCTCTCTTCTACGCAGTTCCGCCTCTATTTTTGCCATGCGCCTCCACTTTTGAGGCACTCTCACGCATCCTCTACCCCTCCAACACCACATCTAAACCCTAACAACTGATATTAGAGCTGATTTAGGGTTTTAGAGCTGCTGCATAGGTGATGTACAGCAAAGAAAACCCCATTTTTCGCGATAATCTTCGATTTCATCGCGAAGAAAGTTGCTCCGGGACCAAGAGGATCACTTTGGGCATCTCAACATCCCATAACAGGCTGTTTTCAGGTGTTTTGTAGGTCTAAACAGGTGTTTCAAAAGTCATCTCAACAATACACAGGTCTATCACCTTATGCATTGAATTGTGGCAAAAGAAATTGCTTATGTACAGCAATTTGTGGCATCTTTTTGAGAGTTTCAAAATTTCTGAAGCAAAATTTGGGGCTTTTGCTCCTATTTGGTTCTAAAGGCTTCGTTATAGCCTTATGCATGCACATTGAGGTCAAAGGAAGTCAAATTTGTTGATTTGAAGCACAAATTTGCTTGCTGGAATTTTTTGCAAGAAATTTAAGAAAATCTCAGATTCTATTTTTGTGCTCCAATCGGCTCGATTTTGCTCCATTTTGCTCTTAGAGGTGTTTGAAGCTATTGTGCACTATCTTTAGAGGTGGTACCCTGATTTTGGTGCATTTTGCCCAAAATTTCAGCACATTAACCTCTTATTTGTGCAACAATAGCATCGTCGTCCTAAGATATGAAGAATCTCTTTGAGATTCGCCGCTTTGAGGGCACAGGATTTGATCTTTGGAAGGAGAGAATTCAAGGAATCTTCTTCTTCAAAGATTGTGAAAGGGCATTGGAAGCAAGAAGGCTGGAAGACATGTCAGATGATGCGTGGCATAATCTGAATAGAAAGGCCGTCACTTACATAAAAATGGCTGTATCTGATGACATTCTTGTAGATCTCAAGGGCATTACTACAGCTTTAGAGTTGTGGACCAAACTTAAGGCTACCTATGAGAACATCATACCTGTTAATCACATACCTAATGAGGAAATTAGTTGGCATGCAGTTGGATGAGTCCAAGAGTGCTGCAGAACACTTGTCTCATTTTACAGGTACTCTCTCGCAGTTACAGGACTCAGGGATGCCTCCCTTTGATGATAAGCTGAAAGCTATCTCTTATGACACTTCCTGATTCTTGGGAGACCTTGGTGGTCTCATTATCAAATAACTCCAATCTTATTTTTGATGGTGTGAGGGGTTCTATATTGAATGAAGAAATCAAAAGAAAAGCAAGTGGTGAAGGAGGCACTTCTGCAAACATGATCAGAGGCAGATCAGAGAAGAAGGGCTCTCATTCACAGAGGAGTAAGAGCAAAAGCAAAGAAAGGGGAAGCAGGGTACTGATGTGACATGTTATCAGTGTGGTAGGAAAGGCCATAAGAAGCCCGACTTTCGATTCTATAAGGCAAAGCTTGAGAGGAAGAAGAATGCTAGAGACAAAAGAAAGGACAAGAAAGAAGACAAGACGAATGGACAGGACAGCCAGAAAGAAAAGTAAAAGGCCAATGTGGCCTCTAGTGTTATTATTGAAGAGCTTTCAGATATGGAAGATATTCTATGTGCTACTATATCAGCTCATGATGCTTATGCACACGATGCCTCTTGTGATGTTCATGTACAGGACATGTCGATCACTAAAAGTGATCTAATTGATGCTTTATTGATTGTGAACGATGCATTATCCCAGACATGGATTGTTGATTCTGGTGCTTCATCTCATGTGACTCCTATCAAGGAGTGTTTTGTTACTTTTCATGCAAGCAGCCATGGCCATGTATACCTAGGGAATAATCATGCACGTCTCATTGAAGGTATTGGCACTATGCATCTTTCAAAAGATGGCACAAATGAGCTGGTCCTGCATAATATGAGATATGTACTAGGAGTCAAAAAGAGTTTGCTCTCTGCTGGCAGATGGATATGCATGGTTACAGTGTTTTATTTGAAAGAGGCTCATGGAAGATGATCAAAGGGTTAGGACTGATTGTTAAAGGCACAAAAAAGGGAACTCTGTATTGCTTGCATGGAAAGGCTTTGTCTGGCAAATTCATTGCATTGGCTGAGATTAATTCTCATATGGAATTGTGGCATAAAAGACTTGGCCATATGAGCCAAAAGGGTCTATCCAAACTTTGTAACTTGAAGAAGCTTGATGTTGAAGAAGCTAGACTTTTGTAATGATTGTCAATATGGAAAGCAAGTGAAAAGTTCCTATTATTCTGGTGTGTCTCATAAGTCTTGTATATTAGATCTTGTCCATTCTTATGTATGTAGCATGCCCACCAAATCTATGGGGGGTGCTTTATACTTTATTTCTTTTGTTGATGATTTTTCTAGGAAAATTTGGGTGCAACTTCTCAAATCAAAAGATGAAGAATTTGCTGCGTTTAAGCGTTTTCATGCGTTTGTGACCACCCAAATAGGTAAAAGGCTGAAACGCCTACGTACAGATAATGGGGGTGAGTACACAAGTGCTGAATTTAAGAAATTTTGTGAAAATTTGGGCATTAAGAGGAAGCTTACTGTTCGATACAGCCCCTCTTCTAATGGTGTGGCTGAACGCTATAATAGAACACTTTGTGAGAGGGTGAGATGCATGCTGTCCAGAGCTAATCTCCCTCATGGATTTGGGGAGAGGCACTCAAAACTGCAGTACATATATGCAATAGATCCCCTCATATGTCTTTGAAAGGTGACATCCCTGAAGAGGTTTGGTCTTGCAAACCTGCTTTATATGATCACTTACGTGTCTTTGGTTGCGAGGCTTTTGTGCATATAAGGCATGAGCCGAGAAACAAACTTGATGCTAAGTCCATAAAAGGCCTCTTCATGGGATATGGTGAAGAAGGTGAGATGGACTACAGAATTTGGATACCTCGGCTCAAGAAAGTTTTATGCAGCCAGGATGTTTTTCATGAGGCGAGGCTACTTCAAAACAATTGTGCCTCAAGAGATGACCATAAAAGGGTCAGATTTCAGCATGACCAGCCACCTGTTAAGCCCAATTTTGACCCTCAGGATGCACCACAAAGGACTGAAAATATTGATGATCTAGTGGTTTTTGAGCCAGAAGATAATGGACAGCAAGATAAGGCTCCTAAAGGGTATATGCAGCCACCTATTCATGCTGAAAACAAGGTTGGAAATGATGTACAGCAGCCCATTAACAATGAAGAAGTTGATGTACCTCCTGATGTAGATCCATTGTCTGATAATGTAGATCATTGGGTGAGAAGATCTACACGTCCTAGGAGGCCACTGAATAGATATGATCCCTCCATACATTACATTATGTTATCAGATGAGGGTGAGCCTCTTACCTATAAAGAGGCAAAGCTATGTGAGCACAAGAAGAAGTGGGAGTTAGCCATGCAGGAAGAGATAAAGGCCTTGCATGCAAATGATACTTGGGATTTGGTTGAGTTACCAAAAGGAAGGAAGGCCATTCCCAACAAGTGGGTATACAAAATCAAAACTGTTGATGGCAAACCCAAGTACAAGGCAAGGCTGGTTGCTACGGGATATGCCCAAAAAGAGGGCATTAATTTCCAAGAGGTGTTCTCTCCAGTGGTTAAAAGCACCACATTACATGTGTTATTTGCTCTCCGAGCTGCCATGGATTTGGAACTATTTCAAATGGATGTTAAAACAGCTTTTTTGCATGGTGATTTAGACGAAGAGCCATACATGAAACCCTTGCAGTCAAGTGCGTTAGCTGCGTTCAATTCGGTGCGCATAAGGTGCGTGAACCGAATGGTATGGGGAGGTAAGGTGCGTTGTACCAAAAAAATAAATAAATTATATATATATATATATATATATATATATATATATATATATATATATATATATATATATATATATATACCTTCATAAGTTCAGAGTTATCCAAACTTACGAACTCAAGATAGAGAACACAAACACATACACATTGGAAAAAATAACAAACAAAAGCAAGAGACTTAAGACCAATATAAGACATGAAAAATACAACCAAGAAAGAAAAAACCAAGAAAGAAAACCAATACAAAAAGAGATGCACACACACTCACATGAACACGAACACACATACACACACACAAAAAAAACAAAAAATAAATAAATAATAAAAATAAAATAAAAAATAAAAAATAAAAAAATAATAAATAATTAAATAATAATAAATTAAAAAAGAAACAAATTAAAATAAAAAATATAAATATATAAAAATAGAATTTAAATTAAAAGAAAATAAATAAAAAATAATAATTTCATAAATAAATAAATAATGATTATATATATATAAATATATGTATATAAGCAAATTAAACAAAAACAAAACGAAATAAAATGTGCATCGTCAACTTCTATGTCTATCCTAAACAAGAAGTATCAGAATTAAACTTTATCATGCATAGCTTGGACAAATAGCTATGACATCCCTACTCACGTCATTAGTGCCCTAGAGTAGGTGCAGACTTTAATAAAGAGTCTTTCTAAATCAAGATCTCTAACAAAGTCAACGAACTGAGTTTCTATCACTTCCGGAAGTGAAGGGCAAACTCAGCCATGATAAAGTCTTGCACAAAGAACAAACAAATAATAAGAAGAAAGGAATTAGAATTATAAAAATTAAAATTAAAATGAATAAATATATAGATAAATAAATATATGAATAATAAATAAATAAATAATAAAAATAATTTTTTAAAAAATATATTAAAAATAATAATAATAAATATAAAGAAATAGCTAAAATAATAATAAAAGTAAAAATGATAATAATAATAAACATCAAAGAACAAAAGACTAGAAAGAAACTATAAATAAAGAGTGAAAAAGAAGGGGGAGGGGGAGGGGGGGGGAAGGAACCACAAAATACCTTATCATTAACCCAAATAGTGTTCCCCTTTTCTATTGAATCTACTAATGATTAATTTGAACACATGAAAAGAAGAAGAACCATAAATGAACTTGTTACGAAGTAAGAAAGTCCTTACCTTCTTTGAAACTTTCTTGAATAAATACCCTTTTTGGACAAGCAAAGAAATTAGTTGACAACATTGAATTACAAATGAAGACAAGCTTGAACATAGACGAGAAAATCTAAACAATTGAGAGCAAACAACGCCGTACTTTGCTAAATGAGAAATATTTGAATCAATATGAGGCATACGTATCATGTTAATGCTAGCAAATTCCGGTTCTAATCTTTTATCATAAATGTCTACTTCCAAACCAAAAGGAGACTGAAATATTTTTAGATCTAGAAAAGCACAAGAATCACCATGTGAAGTACAATTCAGCTCACAAAAAGTTTTGGGATAAATACCACCACCAAAAGCATCATTGTCTAAATACATAAAATCTTGAAAAGAACTAAAATCAAGAACAAACAGATCATCTACAAAGCGTCTAATATTAGAAAGTTTGTGTATAATGATAGGACAGGTATTAGCTAAAACAAGCCCTTCCATAAATTCAAATTCATAAGTAAAAAGATAAAAATTCGCAAGAAAGACAGCACAATTTGTACCCATAGGAATTCCAATACATTGTTTGAATAAAGTATCACCAACTGAAATATACAAGTTTTCTAAAAGAAAATCTAACCAAAGAAGAATGTCGGTTTCATCTACTATTCTAGTGTAACGTTTCTTTTCACTATCTATATCTACAAACTTGGATTTCAACCATAAATAATCAAAATGTAATGCAGATTTTTCTACCACAAGAGCCTTACATCTATCTTTGGTGAATTTAAAAGAGAAAACCTTCCTAACTAAAGAAGAAATCCTATGTTTTAAATCATTTAAATCTAACTTTGTATACAAAGTGGTGAAGTCAAAAGTTTGAAGCCCCAAAGGAACAGATTTTTCTTCTATAGTTCTTGAAGAGTTGAGAAACTTTATTACAGGAACAACACCTAGAGAATTATCTAAGATCCAACTAGAGGAAGTTTGCACATCTGCATCTTTGAGTAATTCCTTCCAAATATCATGAATAGTAGGTAAAATGGCTTTAAAACAATTGCTTAACCATTTGAAAACATCCGTGAGAGAAGTATTACAAGATGCAGCTATAAATCTCGGTTTGATGGGGTTCTTATGGAATTTCCAAACTGTATATAAAAATGGTAAATTTTGATACAATTTGAAACCATAAGATTTACAAAAATCTTGATGACTTGAAATAACTTCTCCAGAAGAAACATTGCAAAATTGATATGTAGAGGACTGAGTTTCTTTCATAAGACACTCTACATAAAACTTTTTACAAGTAAAAACAAAATTATTTGGACATTTATCCACATAAGAAATCACAAAGTTTCTATGAAAATATTTTAGTGAAGTCAAATCACTTAAAGATAAGCTATCTAATGAAGGGGAATTCCTCCCTAAAGCTATATCAACCTTCATCGAAACTTTCTTCATTACTATTGATTTCCAATGTGTAAAAATTCCACGAATACCTAAAGATTCTTCAAATTTTAGAATGAAATTATCAATGCCCTTTTCTATATCTTTAAGGATGCAAGCATCCTTAGAGGTATGAAGTCTATATTTTGTTCCTCTAGAAAAAAGTTCTTTCAAGCTACTAGTAGGAAGAATAGAACAATCGGCAGAAACTATATGACCCAGATCCTTGTTTACGAAAGAGGAAAAGGAACCATTATTGCAACAACAAGATCTTCTAGAAATCGACAATCTATCTTGCTCTCTCGTATTTCTTCCAATATCATTGTAATTGAAAGCTTTTTGATCCAAAGTTTTCAAATATTTGTATGTAACCAAAGGATGGACCCAAAGCTTTCTAACATAAGAAGGAAGAGATTCTATCACTTCTTTTGATTTCAAAATAGAGTTCAAACCAACTTTATCCATTTTTGGAGAAGTAAAGATAGTAATTAGTAAAACTCTTCTTGAAATCAAAGGATTATGAGAAACACAAGAGGATTTTAGAAATTTGGATATGAGAATTCGAAGTTGAAAACTATGGGATTTTCTAAGACTCAAATCCTCATGAGAAAAATTTTCCAAGTTATATAGAAGTTTAAAGAGGACTCTTTTGTTATACTTTTCAAAGATTTTGAAAGAAAAAGACCCCTCTTGCATAATTCTATCCAAGAAAATTAATCTTCTTTTAAAATCACTAAACTTAAGAGATTGATCAGCCAAAGAGCTAAACAAATGTTCATTAGAAGATGATGATGGGAAATCCTCATGAGAAGAGTCTAACCTATAGCATGAACTAAGGGACCTATGGGGAGAGGAAATAGAAACATTAATATTACGATGTGGAACCCAAATTTCTGTATGTTGAGAAGATTGGATGGTTGAGGAAAGTTTTGGGTATCTACCCCATAAAATAGGAGTTTTCTTATTGATAGATTTACTCTTACGAAGGCTAGATTTTCCTTCTAAATTGAAGCCTTTAGGAAAGAAGGTATGTAAAGTTCGCATCCAAAATAACTCCCTAGGCAAAGCTGCTTTGTAAAACTCTTTAGAGTTTCTAAAATTACCTTCTATGTGTTCAATAGGAAAACAACGAAACGATTCAAAACTGTATTTTGCTATGAATGCATAAAGAGGTTTTACTTTTTCAATTAAAATTCTTTTGGAATGAATTTTCCTAGCTTCTCTAACATGCTCTTGGAAACGAATAAATGCAGTCCTAAAAGTTTGACCAACATATAAAAATGAACTATCGTAAATATTATAGATCACATATATGACTTGTGAACAATGAATTGGACTTAAAGGATTATCTTCATGCAAATGCTTTTTTCTTTTTTTTTATTAAACGCCTTAAACGAAGAAGAGCTTTTATTGAATTATTAGTGTAATGAGTATTAACTAAGGCCGTTTTGAAAGAAGACCAATGAATATGACCATTATCTAAGCAATGCAAAGAATTTAAATTAGATCTAGCTAAGAATTTGAACCTTTCTCTTCCACTACTATAAACACGATAAGGAACAAGATTTGAAGAAGAGGTTGAAGCACGTACCTGGTCAAAATTGGAACTCAAAGTCGCTGAATAAGTATTATGAGAAATGTGTATAGTCAGGTCAAAAAATCAGATCAACGCCCGCCTGTAGGCCAAAGATCCTAGGTTAGAGAAAGTGCTAACCACACTCCCCATTTGTGTAGCAGGGCTGCTGCCAAGCAGTGGGGCCCTTAAATAAGGCTGCTTGTTACACTTGAGAGATCATCGACAAAACGTGCGGTCAAGTGCCCGTGATCCTTTGCTAGAATCATTACTTAACTTCCTCTGCCATAAGAAATTGTTCATGAAACTACACAAAGAACCCTTGGTCTAAAATACCCACTTTTTTTTTTTTTAATAAATGAATCAAAAATAAAAAATAAATAAAGCAAATCTAACAAATAAAAGGGAAAAAAAGAAAAGAGAGAGAGAGAAAAAAAAGAGAGAGAGAGAGAGAGAGGACTTAAGAACAAAATAATCAAATAATAAAATACCTCACAACATGCATATAAACACAACACTCATAGAAAACACACAAACCAAAAAGTACAAAAGATATAAACAAAAAAAAAGATTCCCAAATTAAGAAAAAATAAACCAAATTAAAATTAAAAATTATAATAATATGAAACTAAATTTATTTTTAAAATATATATATATATATATATATATATATATATATATATATATATATATATATATATATATATATATATATATATATATATTAATGATTATAATTATTGATAATAAATAAATTATAAAAATTAAACATTTTTATGAATACATATAAAACATATATAAAATTATTATTATTGAAAAAATAAATAAATAAAAATTAAAAATAAATAAATAAATAAAAATAAAATACAAAATAAAAATAAACCCACACACATACATTCATGCACACACTCAAATACATACATACACATACACACCCATGACCGCACGTACACAAACGAACATTCTCACAATCACAAACTCACACACCCAAACATTTAAGTATGAAGAGATTAGCTATCGGGGTATGCACACCCTAAAAAGATATTTCCAATAAGAACAAACAGCTGGTCACAACTCGGACGAAAATCAAAAGATTTGCATGTCCGCTATGTGACTTTGATATATACCTTCATAAGTTCAGAGTTATCCAAACTTACGAACTCAAGATAGATAACACAAACACATACACATTGGAAAAAATAACAAACAAAAGCAAGAGACTTAAGACCAATATAAGACATGAAAAATACAACCAAGAAAGAAAAAACCAATACAAAAAGAGATGCACACACACTCATATGAACACAAACACACATACACACACACAAAATAAAAAATAAATAAATAATAAAAATAAAATAAAAAATAATAAATAATTAAATAATAATAAATTAAAAAAGAAACAAATTAAAATAAAAAATATAAATATATAAAAATAGAATTTAAATTATAAGAAAATAAATAAATAATAATAATTCCATAAATAAATAAATAAATAATGATTATATATATATAAATATATGTATATAAGCAAATTAAACAAAAACAAAACGAAATAAAATGTGCATCGTCAACTTCTATGTCTATCCTAAACAAGAAGTATCAGAATTAAACTTTATCATGCATAGCTTGGACAAATAGCTATGACATCCCTACTCACGTCATCAGTGCCCTAGAGTAGGTGCAGACTTTAATAAAGAGTCTTTCTAAATCAAGATCTCTAAATGACCTTGCTTTGCTTCATGAAGGATAAAATCTCTTGATTTGGCATTGTTTCCAACAATTAGAAGTAGAGATAAGGCCATGAAAAAAAAAAAATATCGATTTAATGATGAGTCTATATGAGACTAGATAGCTATAGCAAGTACACAAAGATAAGCTCTATTATTCTATCCATCTCAAATTCCATTTATCTGTGCTTATTTTTCTTTTTGTTCCATGATTTGAGGTGAGTGATTTGAGCTGAGTTTTTCCTCCTAGAAAAAAACTCAAACAAGAGGACATCATTGATAGTACATTCATTGAAGTGAGATTAACTTTGCAGCTATTGAGTTGCCATAAGAAGAACCAATTATCCTTTAACTTTACTATTCTCATTCCTCTGGCCTTCAACGTGCGTGATCTCCTAAAACTCGATTGAAACAAGCTCTGATACCACTTGTAGTGTACCTCCAACCACGATCTCATAATCACATGAATACAGGGAAAAATCCAATATAAACATAAGACGAGGCAATAAATGGAATGATCAAGAATGAATTAAGCTCCGTTGAAAAATCAAATACAAGATAATAACTTATCTTCAGGAATCAAATGTTGCAATATATAATCAATAGCTTCAAGATGAAGCCTCATCCTCCCGACCACCCCCTAGCTCATCTCAATCTCAATCGCAATCACAATCACAACCTCAATCCCAATCTCAATCTCAATCTCAATCTCAATCTCAATCTCAATCTCAATCACAAAAGCCGAAAAAGAAATCGTGATCAATGCACGACCATAATCTCCGTAGCTCTCAATCTTTGTCTTTGGATCTCCCCTTCCGTCCTCTGAGCTATCGCACTCTCATTCTCATTCTCAATCACTGCAATCACATGGTTATACAATTGTAACCCAAATATCAATCTCAAACTCAATATGACACTGAATCTTAATCTCTTTGTTTGCTTCCATGTCCCCAACGAATAATTACCTCAAGGAGCTTCTCCTTAGTCCCGATCTCGACACCATCATCTTCATCATCAAATCCTTGATCATATCTATCGTAGTCCTACAGAAAATATAATCTCACCAAGATTATGAGAAAAATCAAATGTATGAGCAAAATCATTTCTATTATGAAATCTTATTTTCTCAATTGTGGCACAAAAAGGTTCGCATGAGTTCTCCCAAATCAACGCTGTGTAGCAAGCAAGGACTGCACCCTTCACATAAGCGTGAGCTTGAATCTCATCCCCTAATTATTTCACTGTGATATATAGAATAAGATTTCCTTCGGGTCAGACAAAAAAAAAAAATGCAACAAGTCATTGTCTGCAATCCTGATTATTGATAACTGAATTTCTAGCGTAATCCTTTATGCACGAAACAAGTATACAGAATTCGTTATATATCTTTACCTTGACAAAGAGAAGAAATAAAGTCATTCACATCAAACACTATATGAGCAACCATGGAAATCACATGTGCAAAGATCTAAACCTGGCGCAACAATATATAAAATAAAAGAAATGATCAAACAACTTATCATTTTAGAGCGCATAGTTCTGCTGCAGAGATCATATCTCTGTAGCTGAATTTTCTTTTGGATTTGAAGGAGCTTCAATCCCCTTTGCCTTGAGTGTACGCATCTACATGATTATATCAATGCTCTAGTTTCCCCAAAACTTTATGCCAATTGTTCTTCACAAAGTTTCATGGACGGAAAGAAGCACTTCCCGGTTCATATCTTGAGCAACTCCTCAGCATCTCAACGTAATACATCTCATGGATGGTCGCCAACAAGTCCTCAGCTCTGTGCACATCGTCCATCTCCCATGACCATGTATCTATTGGTGCCTGAAGATATGATGCAGGTGCATGTGCGCACCTCCATACCTTTACATCATCTCTTGTATATTCCACTCTCTAACTCTGATTTGCTGCCTAATAGACTTCCGTGAGGTCTCAAAAAAAAGGAAGACAGAGGTGCCGTGAGATAGTGAAACATAGGGTGGATATTGAAGAACAAAAGCAAAGTGAACCACACTTTGCATGTCCCTACCAGACCTCTCCTTTTATTTTCTAGCTTTTTCTCCTCTTTTAATCTGCAACATTTAATCCCTCCATGTCATGCCCTTTATCTCTAATATGTTGCTTAATTTCCAAATCCAATACTCGCATATTATACATCTACGCTTTGTTTTTCTTTGCTTTATTTTATATTCCTTTTTTTTTTCAGATAAGACATATAGGTTCACACGGATAAATATACACACATCTCAGCGCATACTCATGTATATGACTACGAACATATTTCCAAAAATATACATTAGTGAATATACAGACTCTCTTTACATCCTAAAACTTGCCTTTCACATGCACAACTATCCAAGTTTGGTTAGGAGGAAATTTTCATTAAAGGAAAAACTTGGGATTCAAGTTTAGCTATGGAAAAACACAAAGATAAGCTCTATGTACTTGCTATAGCCATCTAGTCTCATATAGACTCATCATTAAATCGATTTTTTTTTTTCATGGCCTTATCTCTACTTCTAATTGTTGGAAACAATGCCAAATCAAGAGATTTTATCCTTCATGAAGCAAAGCAAGGTCTATTACAATTAATATGTGTTTTACATATACATTCATGATTCATCATTTGACATTGATTCATTAAACAATGAACATTTGTAAATTGTGACTTTGAAATTGAAATACTAAACTTTAAACTTCAAGGGTCAAGTTCAACATATCATTATTCATATAAAAAGACAAGACAAGATTCAAGAATAACAATTTGAGTCTTGACATAGGCATAATGCACACGACACATCGGATATACTGATATATGATAATGTCATACAAAATGTGGCAAAACAAAAGGGACAAAAGCCCTACCACCTTCCAACAGTCAACCTGAAATGATGGAATCTAGATACAAAAGCCTTAAAATGATGTATACCTATCATGTGAATCATAATCACTCTTATTCATCCATGTCGATGGAATGGTCAGATGAAGAAGAATCTGGAGAGGAGAGTAGAATGTCTCCTAGTGTAATGACATTCCCATCATCATCGAACTCTAGTTCCCTAATAGGAACCGTCTCCGTAGCAGACCCTCATGATCACTCGATGCTGAGGGAGCACCTCTCCGTCGGGGGCGCATTTTGCGCCTCCTACAACCCTGGTGATTCTTTCTTATAAACGAGATAATGTGTTTGGCATCTGAAAGGATGGGAGCCAACCATGATAGTTTGGCTATGTCCTCAAACAAAAGGTCCAGACAATGTGCGTTCCACGGGGTCCAGACAATGGTATGGTTGGGAACTCGGCTTCTATCATCTCCCCCATCCTCTTACAATTAGAGGCATTGTCTGTCACTACTTGTACCACATTGGAAACTCCTACTTCTTCTATAGCGGATTTTATATGCTCATAAATGTATTCCCCTATGATACGAGTACCCGAAGCACTACAATCAACTGCTTTCAAAAAATAAGTCCCTAAGCAAGAGGAAACCATTACATTGATAATGTGGTGTCGTCTAAAATCGCTCCATCCGTCGGATAGAATGGAGCGGAATGGAGCAGCCATAGGTCTTCCACCCACTTTTAATGGGTCCTAATTGTAGGTCAATCCTCTCTTTCTCTTCAATGAGCATGGATGTGCGTAGGTGACTATATGGAATCCCATGCCAATCATCATTGGTAGGTCCCACTTGGGATATTGCCCTCACCATCCTCTTCCAAGCATCAATGCCAACAACATTGAAAGGAAGGTTGCATTCAAGTATGCAACACTCAATTTCAATTTCCGCAACTTTTTGGCGTTGCTTCTGTAAGCCCGTACTTAGATAAGCAGAATGGAAGCCCCCTTGTCTAGGTCTCTAGCTTGGAGGCGGGATAGAGCTTTCACTCTCTTCTCGTTGGGTAGATGTACGGCTTCTAAATGAGCTAGCAATGGCACTAGGTCCAACAATAAGTTCACCTTCCAAGTCTTCTAATATATCAGGAGAAGCTGCAGCAGACTCACGCCTACGAGAAGCCACTACCTCTTGGTTGAGATTGTGCTCATGTCGCATAGCCTCGGCTATGTCATTGGGGACTTTTGGACAAGCTGAAATGCCAGATCCTCCTAGTGCTGATACATGTCGAATGAGACGTGTAGTTGTTGTGCTAAATGTTTTTGCACAATACTTGCACACCCACCTCCATGTCCCCGAGCCAGAAACATTGGCATTTACCAATTCATGGCTTGAAGTGTGAAGGGCCCAAAGGTGGGAAATAGTACGAGGCATAATGCAGGAAAAAGCAAAGACCACAAGCCTTAAGGTGTCACGTGTGTGGAAAGCTGAAGCAATAGGGTGTGTGGACCTCAAGGGGATTGGAGCAAGCTGCAAGTGTGTGTCACTCTGTGAAGCAAGGGAGCAAGGGAGCAAGGGAGCAAGGCTAAGCTCTCGCACGGAAGAGAGTTGAAAGAGTGCGATCGTAGCCCATTCAGGGTTTTTTTAAGTCGAATTTTTTCGGCAAGAAATGATGGAGAACCGCATGAACCGGAACGCACAGAATTGTACGAACCGTAAAATGGTACCGGAAAAAGCGGTACGCGTACCGAATCTGCTATGCATGAAATAGCCAGAAGGATATGCCATTCTTGGAAAAGAGCATCTGGTATGCAAACTGAAAAGGAGCTTATATGGGCTGAAATAGGCCCCCAGACAATGGTATAAGAAGTTTGATGCATTTATGCTCAAACATGGGTTTAAAAGAAGCCATGCAGATCACTGTTTGTACACCAAAAAGGATGAAGATGACAGCCCAATCATTCTTGTACTGTATGTAGATGATATGCTGCTGGCTGGGAAGAAAAAGAGCACTTTGAATGTTCTAAAACAGCAGCTACATTCTCAATGGAAGACCTTGGAGAAGCTGAGCATATTCTTGGTATGCGAATAAAACGGGATAGGCAGCAGCATACTTTGCAGGTATCTCAAGAAAAGTACATTGAAAAAGTGCTGGACAAATTTAATGTGCCTGATGCTAAGCTTCTTGGAGTGCCATTGCAGCCACATGTTAAGCTTTCCAAGGATGACTGTCCCAAAGATGATGATGCAGCCAATTACATGAAGAGTGTTCCATATGCATCAGCTTGTGGTTCACTTATGTATGCTATGGTTGCCACTCGGCCACACATTGCTCATGCAGTGAGAGTTGTTAGCAGGTTCATGGCTAATCTTGGTAGAGCTCATTGGGAGGCAGTCAAATCTATCTTCAGATATTTGAAAGCAACTAAAAACAAATGCCTTGGTTATGGAAAAGACCCATTAGAGCTGAAGAGATTCTGTGATTTCGACATGGCAAGTGATGTGGATACACGGAAATCCACAAGTGGCTATATTTTCATGCTTGCAGGTGGTGTTGTATCATGGTGAAGCAGACTGCAAAAGATTGTTGCTTTGTCTACTACTGAGGCTGAATATATTTCAGCTATTGAGGCTTCCAAGGAAGCAATATGGTTAGCACATCTTTGCAGTGAGTTTGCTTTACCTGACAAAGCACCTATACTTGGTTGTGATAGCCAGAGTGCCAAACGTTTGGCAAAGAATGCCATGTTTCATGCACACACAAAACATATTGATGTGCCATATCACTTCATTCGAGAGGTGCTTGAGGATGGCCTTATCACATTGTTAAGGTCCATACATCACAGAACCCCTATTTATAAAGGCTAAGTCACTTGTTCTTTATTTTTTGGGCCAAGTTCAATGTGAACTTATATCACTTCATTCGAGAGGTGCTTGAGGATGGCCTTATCACATTGGTTAAGGTCCGTACATCACAGAACCCCTATTTATAAAGGCTAAGTCACTTGTTCTTTATTTTTTGGGCCAAGTTCAATGTGAACTTGGCCAACCCTAAAAGGGTTCTATAAAACATAACTTAATAACACTTTTGGCTCTCTCACTTTTTAGAGAAGCCTCCCAAAAGCTGATCGATGCTCTCTCTCTCTCTTCTAAGCAGTTGCACCTCCATTTCTTCCCTGCGCCTCCACTTTTGAGGCACTCTCACGCGTCCTCTACCCCTCCAGCACCACATCTCAACCCTAACATCTTATGTCACAAATGGAGATGATCTATACAAGCTGTTCAACAAAGTGTGCTATAAGGGCAAGGAATAACTTGAAGTCTTCTTCATGTACTTCTAGCAAGAAGACCTCCAACAATTCCTGTAGAAGATGTAGAAAATAAGGGAAAGCCTCTGGGATCAAATCAGTTAAACAAGAGAAAAAGAAGATATGGAATAACTAAGAGTGAGCTGCTTAATCCTGAAGCTGAAGGCCTAGTTGTATGGTGGCGTTGAGAGCAATACAGATGATTACAGAGACAAAGAAGGCTCTAAGTGACGAAGGTGTCAATGTCGAGGTGTTGGAGGATCTTACTCCTGGAAAGCTAGAAGAGCAAACCCGATTCTTACAAAAGATTTATAGTTTTGCACATCACACGTAGAGCTACTTGCAATGTCTCGCTCAGCGACAATATGGATGGTTTTTATTTTGCCAACTACATTGGGAGGAATGGAAGAATCTTAGTGTAAGCTCATTGCTTGCGAACTACAACTTGAAAGATGGATATCCAAATGGGCATTTGTTGGAAAACAATATCAAAATGTTCAAATTTGCCGAAAATTCCAGCAACCCTAGTTTTGGGACTCAACAAAATTTGATCAAAGATGGTCAAAAAATTTTATTGTATCATTGGAAAGCTCTCATTGAGAGCATTCTAATGATATATAACACTCCACCATCTGACATCAAAAGTTCAATCAAAAGTCAAACCCCAATTTTTGCTTTTCAAGTGCTTTTCAGCTCATATAAAATCAATGGCTCATATTAAAAGCTTAAAATAAATAAATAAAATAAAATAAATCCAGATCAATCCAATGGACATGATTAATCAACCAGAAAAGCAACTCTCAAAAGCACAGTCGGCCAAAAATAAAGCTAAAAAACACTCTTTTGCAAAATCCACCACAATTCGTGGGTGACTAGTTTTTGTGCTTTTTTTGGAGTGTCCTTTGTAGTTAAGCCTTTATTGTTTGGGCCTACCACACTTCTAAGACTTTGAATTAGAGTATAGTTGCCATACACCCTTGTACTCAAGATCAGTGACTAAAGACATAGATCGAAACAAGAAAACAAACTTGATATATTGTCTAACTATCCAATGTGGATTTTTATGATGAGGAAGATGTTGCTTCTTCATTCAAGAAGGTTGCTACTCCGATTTGTGCTCAACAGATTGAAGAGGAAGAAGAGGAGATTATATCTTCATCCACAAACAGAGAGACAGATGTAGATTCAACGTACAAAAGAGCAATCCACATCCAGATGGATTCTAGAGATGCACAAGCACTCTTATTTATTGCTATGGGAGTCAAGAAGCATATCATTCCAGAGATCAGGTCATGCCCCAACCTCTCGTCAGGCTTGGTTGGAATTAGAGAATCTCTATCACAACAGAAACCTTGCCAAGAAAGCTCATCTCAAAAGACAGTTAGCCAAGAAAGCTCATCTCAAAGACTTACGAGATTAGTTACTCAATATTGGAGTTACAATACATGATGATGAGATGATGAATACCCTCATAAATTCACTTCCATCTACATATCTTTCTTTTATTAATTTTCTTTCTCTCTCTGCAAGAGAGAAAAAAAAAATCATTTGAAGAGTTTCAATTCCTATTACTTCAAAATGAAGACCAACAGAAGAGTATGGAAGAGAACAATGAAACTATGGTATAATCATCCAAAGGAAAAAAGAAGAAGGAGACAACAAAGAAAGAGAAGAAGGGTCAGCAAAACAAGAAGGAAAGTAAATCTTCAACCACTTCTTCTACCACATCTAGTTCCAATACTTCTACCAGTCCTAAAGAGAAGTCTAGTTCCACTACATCCCCCTAAAAGAAAGGTATATGTCACTATTGCAAGAAACCTGAGCATTACATAGCAGAATGCAGAAAAAGAATTGTTAATCAAAAGAAGAAATCGTCAAATAATAATGCTTAAGATGGTTCAAAACCAAAGTCTTCAAACGAAGAATCATATGCACGTTTCGGTATTGAAGTAGCTTTTGATCAAGAAGCATTAAATGTAGTCTCAGAAAATCCTTGGATTTTTTTTTCGAGAGCTACAAAGCATATGACAAGTTGCAAGAAGGTATTTTCCTCCCTTACTAACTCTACATAAAGAAGGGTGACCATAGCATATGGTCATGATCTGGATATTTAAGTGTTGGATTGGATATTGTAAGTGTTGGATATGTTAACCTAAATTCAAGAGCAAGAGGAAATTTCACAATTTCTAATGTTCTTTAATTCTCAGACATGAAGAAGAATTTGTTGTCCATTTCTAGTTTCTTATCATATGGTTATAAAGTCATCTTTAAGAAAGATTCATGCGAGCCCCTTTCTCCAAATAAGGAGCATTGTCTTTTGCAAGGTCAAAACAAAAGTGGAATGTTTGTTTTTTCCAAAATCATTCATGCTAACATTTCCAGATTGTCTACACCTAAGAAGAACATGAAATTATGGCACGCTAGATTTGGCCATATCAATTATACAACTCTCAATCACATCAAAGATCAAAGTATGGTGGAGAGCCTGTCCATATCTGCTTTACCAAATAATGAAGAATCATGTGAAGGATATCTTGAAGGAAAGCTTCACAAGCTACCATTCAAGAAGCATGGATACATCTCAACTACCAGAAAGTCAGCTACCAAAAAGTTACAGATCATATATTCAAATGTTAGTTACTTAATATTGGAGTTACAATTACATGATGATGAGCTAGTGAATATCCTCATAAATTCACTTCCATCTACATATCATTCTTTTATTACTTTTCTTTCTCTCTCTGCAAGAGATAAAGAAATATCATTTGAAGAGTTTCAATTCCTATTACTTCAAAATGAAGGCCAACAGAAGAGTATGGAAGAGAATGATGAAACTATGGTGTCATCATCCAAAGGAAAGAAAGAGGAGAAGACAACAAAAAAAGAGATGAAGGGTCAGCAAAGCAAGAAGGAAAGTAAATCTTCAACCACTTCTTCTACCACATTTAGTTCCAGTACTTCTACCACTCCTACTAAAGAGAAGTCTACTTCCACTACATCCATCTCAAGGAAAGATATATACCACTATTGCAAGAAACCTGGGCATTACATAGGAGAATGCAAAAAAAGGATTTTTTGATGAGAAGAAGAAATAGTCAGATAATAATGCTTAAGATTATTCAAAACCAAAGTCTTTAAATGAAGAATCATATGCATTTATCAATATGAAGTAGCTTTTGATCAAGAGCATTAAATGTAGTCTCAGAAAATCATTGGATTCTTTATTCCTGAGTTACAAAGCATATGACAAGTGACAAGAAAGTATTTTCCTCCCTTACTAACAAGGTCGACCATTGCAGATGGTCATGATATGGATATTGTAGGTGTTGGATATATTAACCTAAATTCAAGATCAAGAGGAAATTTCACAATATCTAATGTCCTTTAAGTTCCAGACATGAAGAAGGAATTGTTGTACATTTCACTTTCTTATCATATGGTTGTAAAGTCATCTTTAAGAAAGATTCATGTTGGCTCCTCACTCCAAATGCGCATTGTCTTTTGCAAGGTCAAAATAAAAGTAGAATGTTTGTTTTGTCCAAAATTAGTTATGCTAACATTTCTAGGTCTTCTATACCTAAGAAGAACATGAAGATATGGCAAGCTAAATTTGGCCTTATCAGTTATACAGCTCTCAAGCACATCAAAGATCAAAAGTATGGTGGAGAGTTTACCCACTTTTGCTTTACAAAATAATGCAGCATCATGTGAAGGCTATCTTGAGGCAAAGCTTCACAAGCTACCATTCAAGAAACATGGATACATCATAGCTACCAAAAAGTTACAAATCATATATTCAAATGTTAATGGACCTATGAGAGGAAATTCCACAGGGTTTCAAGTATTTTGTGACATTTATTGATGATTTTTTAAGATATTCTTGGGTTTATGGTACAAAAGCAAAATCAAAAGTCTTTCCTACTTTCAAGAAGTTCTTAGCTATGATTGAAAATAAAAGTCAAGCTGAAATTCAGATTTTGAGAAGTGATAGAGGAGGAGAGTATTTGTCAGAAGATCCACATATGTTTCAATGTAATATCAAGTTCGATAAATCCTCTTATCATTGGAATGCCCTGACTAAAGAAACATAATCTAGACATCGATTGGGACAAGAATAAAATCATTGTCGAGATATCAAGAAGAACCCGACATATGTAGGACCCAATTCATACATGCCATAAGGAAGAAACGGACATATATGATCTATGCCATACCAGCTCAAGGGTCCAAGAAAAATGATCCAATAAAGCTATCTAGTGAGTACCAAGATTTTCAGGATGTCTTTGAGAAGAATGGAGATATCCTCCCATAGCATAGACCTTATGATTGTGCCATAGAACTTCAAGAGGGAGCAGAACCACCCTTCATACCAATCTATAGACTATTCCTAGAGGAACTTACAGAACTACATAAGAATATTTACGAGAATCTAGCCAAAGGGTTTATCAGACACTCAAAGTCTCTTGCAAGATCCCCTATACTATTTGTAAAGAAGAAGGATGGGACTCTCCGAATGCGTGTAGACTATTGTGTGTTGAATAAAGTTACTATAAAGAAGAGATATCCTCTACCACTCATATCAAAGCTCTTGGAACACCTTGGAAAAGCAAAGTTCTTCACAAAAATTGACCTTTGATGACTTACATGAAGAAGTATATGTATTTAATCCTCGTGGTTTTGTGCAAAGAGGGAATGAAAACAAAGTATGAAGGTGGAAAAAAGACATTATATGGTTTGAAGAAAGCACTACATGCTTGGTACGAAAAGATACATGCCTATTTGATTGCACATGGTTTTGAAAACAGTCCAATTGAAAGCACATTATATGTTAAAAGTGCAGATGATGTACTTTTGACCATCATTGTATATGTTGATGACATGGTGCTCACTAGTCCTAATGAGAAGCATATTGCTGAATTTAAGGCTCATATGCATGCCTCTTTTCAGATGTCAGATTTGGTGCATCTCCATCATTATTTGGGCATTCAAATTATGGAACTTGATGGGGGAATAGCTTTGTGTCAAACAAAATATATTGAAACATTATTGCAACGTTTTGGCCTTGAAGATTGCAAACCTATTGCTAGTCCTATTGAAATAGGTTTACGGTTTGAGTCTTCATGATGCTTGAGATGCATTTGATGTTATTCTCCATCAGCAAGCTGTTGGATGCCTAATTTACTTACGCATAACTCTTCATGATATTCAATTTGTTGTCTCTCGTATGAGAAGGTTTATGCATTGACCAGGTTCAAGCATTGGTAGGCGATTAAGTGCATCTTTCGCTAGTTGAGTGGTACCCGACTACTTGAATTGTTTTATCCCAAGGGGAGATCAAGGGGAGATCATTACTGCTAGATTTACATGTTTTTTTTTTTACTCTGACTCAATTGATTGCTGACAGTCGTGTGTCCACTAGTGGTTTTTGCTTCATGCTTGGTAGCTCATGCATAACTTGCTTGAGCAAGAAACATCCTACTCTGGCCATTTCTAGTTGTGAGGTTGCGTATGTGGTGTTAGAAGTGGGGTCTATGTATGTATGATGTATGTATGCATGTATGTATGTATGTATGTATGTATGTATGTATGTATGTATGTATGTATGTATGTATGTATGTATGTGTATGTATGTATGTATGTATGTATGTATGTATGTATGTATGTATGTATGTACGTACGTATGCATGTATGTATGTATGTATGTATGTATGTGTGTGTGTGTGTGTATGTATGTATGTATGTATGTATGTATGTATGTATGTATGTATGTATATATGTATGTATGTATGAATGTATGCATGTATGTATGTAAGAGAGAAGCCAGATGGCCTTTAACTCTGACAAAATAAATACAACGGGTCAAAATCAGTTCACAATGAGAAAACCAAGACTCAAAAAATTCAGCCACTTAATCAAACTGATGCCCAGGAAGATATTTTATGGATAGAGCCAAAAATAACGTTAATAAAGAGTTGCATAGAGTTTGACATACTCACAGTGTCAAACTTCTCCCCAAAAACACTCAGACGGACGACTTGCATTCCCTTTCGAACTCTAACTCCTTGATAATAATCTTCACTTCCATACACGATTGCACTTGTTGCAATAAGTTGATCCCCCACATCTATTAAACCAGATTTATCAGCATTTCCACCCTTCAATACTTCTGCCACAAAAATGTTCCCAGATTTGTCTTCTTCAAGAATCATACCTGCAGCATGAATGTCAACATTCTTCACATGCCGCAACAATCTCTCACATAATTCAATACCACTATGTATCTAGCTGATATAATTTGTGGACGAAAACTGCGATGAACTCCTCATTATGTAATCATCACCATCAACTATGTACAGCGACCACTTCACAGCTAACCATATGCATCCAATAAAGGAGTATGCTCTCATCATATGTGAAACGAACATAAAAACATGCTTTCCTTGCGGATTAAAAGCTT
Source organism: Ceratopteris richardii (assembly GCA_020310875.1). NCBI lineage: Eukaryota > Viridiplantae > Streptophyta > Polypodiopsida > Polypodiales > Pteridaceae > Ceratopteris > Ceratopteris richardii. The sequence goes on from CM035429.1 coordinate 146,641,957, forward strand.
ATAATTTGGTCACTCACCCAATGGTTTGCTCAGTTCAACTTTCATCCTGGTGCAACCGGGAGGGGGATAATCATTACTTCCGGTATTTGCACTTGATAGACTACTCTCAGATTCAACAGCTGCGTATATAGCTTTCCTTGGTGCCTTTGAGGTGTAGAGGCCAAAGCTTCGATCAGCCCTTTCATACTTATGCGCAGAATAGGCACAACTCGCGTCCCGTCTACTTGAGTGAAAAGCTTTTGGTTGCGCAACCTGCTCTGATCGCAGGGTCTTAAAATCATCAGCTCAACTTGCAACGAAATCCACAGAGGGAACACGACAGATGTGTGAATGTAAATAAAGGAAATACAAAATTTCTTGAATATTGACTAGAAAGTTGACGGTGATACACAATTTCTTCCCCCATGTGTCTTAAAAGTGGCATAACGTGGTGAAATTATGAGATCACAACAAACCGCAGAGATAGGATTCTAATAGTGTGTACATTCACATAGTCGCAGCTTTCTGAAGAGACCACCTCCAGTGTCATGGTCTTCTGATCTTACAATCGTACTACCCAACAAATAAACAAGAATGCAAAATCTTATCACAGCACTCATATACAATTATATGCAAATGATAGTCTCGTTTCCTTTCTGGCCCAGTCCCGAATACAAACGCATGCAAAGGAGGGACTGTAGATTACCAGAAAAGCCTCGAGAGAAACAGATGTTTGATGAGGTAGTAGCAGCAACCGACGAAATAGTTACCCTCATCTCTACCACTCGTCCGACACAACCAAGCACCCGATGTGCTCAAGTGTGTGGGCTGAAATTCGATGAAGATTCTCTTGAATAAAGTTCGACCATGAAGATTAAGATTCTATTCACTAGATGTTGCCACGTCAGCTGAGCATCCACTTGGCATGAACTCCAATAAATACTTAATGTGGGCCAAAATCTATAAGTTGAGTGGTGCAGCTGTTGACCCAACCAGTTTCTCCACCTGAATTCATGTTAAGCATGTGTGTGCCTGGTTTTGTGATGTAGGGGATGGAGGGTCTCTATGCTTATTGTATAATTTGAATTTAAAGTTTCGTCAATAGGGTTGGTTAGCGCACACACACATACACACACAAAGAGAGAAATAACAAAGGAAGCTTTCTCCCATTATGATGTGTTAGGTCGTCGAAATGGATTGTATTTTTATTTATCATATATCGCACGCCTCGAAAAGGCGTAGCGAATAGTTGTAACTTTTTATCCATTAATGAAAGGGCATTACGGTGTTCTTCGGCGAGAGACGAGATCGCCAGACTGTCTGTCTGGGCGACCGTGCTGAGACGCTGTGTTGCAAATTTGCAGATATCTTGAGTATTGTTATTCTGTTCTTGTCGAATTGCAGTGATTCATTATTAACACAGTAACATTGTCTTAACATTAATAAGTCTGTGCGACGTTGTGATTGTTAATTCGCGCGCTAACGTACTGTGTAGCGATAAGTTGTTGCCTTGAAGGATAGTTACTGCTTAGTTGAATGTTAATTTGGGAAAATTACATAAAGGGCGTCTACACTGTTAGACCCCTATCCATTCCCAAGAACCCGAAACGAGATTAAAAGCGACTTGTCGGAAGTGCTTTTAACACTGGCGCCGTCTGTGGGAAGATGGAAACAGATTGGGAGTAAGTAGTAAGGAAAGAGCAGTACGCAAGGCAAGCAGTGGAGAATAGTAACCGCTAGTTGAAGAAGTGATATATGCCGGTTACTCATTCCGGTGAGTCCTATCCAAAGTATAGGCGAGATTAACATCCCTGGGCAGTCCCAAATCTGTTAGAAACACCCCCGGGTGGTAGAAGTACAGGCCAATTAAGTCCAGTTGCAGAAGGATCAGAGCCAGTCAGTAGTGATTCCGGTGCTAGTTCAGTGACACATGATGAGATTCCGATGAATCCGGTACTTTTTGGAGAAGGTACAGTGACTTCTGGGTATACAGAGACGCAGTGCGGAGTTCGTCCGACACTATCTGGTCAAAATTCAACCATTTTCGGTGATAAAGTTATGTTATCGAGTGAGACCGTTTTTGGTGAAAGGGTAACCTGGTTCGGTGAAAGTTCGACAAGTTATGGTGGAAGTTCGGTACCATTTGGTGGGAATTTGAAGTTTTTCGGCGATAGTGCGGTGTTACCTGGTGGACCCATATTACGTTCACCACTGTTCGGTACGAACCTACCTAATTTCAACACCAAAGCTAAGGAAAGGCTACTAGATTTGGATTTAAGTAAGAGATTCAACGACATTTTTGAACCGGAAGGTGAGCAGGTTGATAATACAGATTCTGAAGGACAAGATACACCCCCTCAACATACAGATAAAAACAATACTACCCACAATAGCACCATGAGTGGTTCACAGTCACAGCAGCAAACACCCCCACAGCCACAACCGTAGTTTCAACAGCAGCAACAGCAGCAGCCACAGCCAATCATTCCACCTCGACCGATTCCAACCGGAGTGACATATACAAAATTCGGTGGATTTTCGGGGGATGACCCCGACGCACATGTTCGCACATTCGAGATCAGTTATGCAGCGTTGAATCATCCAGCGGATCCGGCGTACAATGCCATTGTATTTCAGGTCACATTGGTTAATGAAGCAGCAAGGTGATTGATTGAATATGATATTAATTGTTTCGGTAACTATGATGATGTGAGAGACGCGTTCCTACAGAGGTTTCGTTTGAAGAAGAACCCTGCAGAAATCTTTGACTATTTGCAGAACAATCGACAGAAACCACACCAAAGTGTCTAGGAGTATGCGACACTGTTTAGAACCCACTTAAGGCAGCTGCCTCCGGCACATGCCAACCTGCCAGATGATGTCATAACACAATGGTTTATTAACAGATTGAATCCACAGTTAAAACAAATTATGATCATTCGTTGTGTGGGCAGAATGACATTGGATGTTGTCATTGCAATGGTTTTACCGAAGATCTGGAATGGTTGAAAACAAGTAAGAACGTGGCCGAGGATCCATCCAAACAAGTGTATTGTACTAACTGTAAGAATCCCCGTCACACTAGTTCGACATGTGCGCTCAACCAAATGTATTGTGCCATTTGTAATACGACGGATCACTCAACAGAAACTTGTGCATATAACGCAAAGGTGCAGGGCAGAATGGCAGTAAACGCCATAATACAGGAGCCGGGTCAGCCAACAACCCATTATGTGCCGCCATAGTTGCGAACCAACCAGCAGCAAGGATATAGGAACTATCGGGGACAAAGTAACAACAATTTCAATCCAAATCGATGGCAGGCAGGTACATCGGTGGAAGGTACCTCTCTCCCACCCCCTCGATGTCATTTTTGCGGCGAGGTTGGCCATATTCGTAGATTTTGTAAAGAAGCCGCAGAATATGACAAAAGAAAGAAGGAAAGACAGAATCCGATGACCAATATGGTTTATATCTGTTGATATATTTAGGTAGTGATGTGTGTGAACACACTAGGACTGCCGGGGCACTTTTTTCCCTCTTTAGGAGGTTTTTTTCCATTGGCTTGTATATACGTATATTTCCCTAATGGGCTACTTATCTTTGTACATTCTATAGTAATACATTCAGTCTTGTGTGTTGTGCTCCAAGCTTCTTCTTCTTCCTTGTGTTGTTCGCGTGCTTCCGCAGACATCTAACTCCAACAATTGGTATCAGAGCAGGTCATCGCTTCATCTAGGGCGCCGTCGACACTCCTCCGTTTGCAGTCTCAGAATCGTACAAATTTTGGTGAGCATACTCAGGGAGTTTCCGAGATCAAAACGGCTTCGCTTTGTGGTGTCAAAATCGCGATCTGAGCTCGTTTCGGCCTCCGAATGCACTATCGTAGTGCTTGTGCAGGCTATTTCATCTTTTTGTGCCAAAAGTATATACCTATTTCTGTTCGACAGTATAAGCGTCTCGAAATCTGCTACAGGTTTAGCAGAACTCGTCTGGGCAGTTCCCTTCAACTTTTTGAGATACAGTCAATTTTCTGCATCAAGGTATTTTAGTCACCGGCCATGGCTGAAAGCAGTGATGTATTCCGTATGTTGGTTGTTGAGGATAAGTTGGATGGTACCAACTACCCATTATGGGCTTATATGATGCGACATGTATTGGTTGCAAAAGGATTGTGGAACATTGTGCAGGGTGTTGAAAGACGTCTTGTTACACCTGTAACGACAGGTACTGCAAATACACGTGCTGGAGCTGATGAAGATGGTGTCGAAGATGATATTCCGCAGATTCCTGTTTGTGCTGTTGTTTCTGCTACACCTACTGCAGAGCAGATTTGATGGGATGGCAGAGATGCCCAGGCACATGCATTGATAGCTTTGTCTGTCAAACGTGCCATTATTCCTCACATTCGCTCTTGCAGAACAGAAAAGGATGCTTGGGATACACTTACCACATTGTACCAAGCTAGGAATGAGGCTCGTGTTGCTTACCTACGAAAACAGTTGGAGAGTGAGCACATGAATGAAGGTGATTCTATGGATAGTTTCCTAATGAAGATCAAAGATTTGAAGGAACAATTGATTTCTGCTGATGAGGTTATACCAGATAGCTCACTTGTGCAGACCGTTCTAAATGGTCTTCCTGATTCATATCAGAGTTTTGCTTCTACTCTTCGGTTGATGATGAAAAGCAATCCAAATGCCCTATCATTTGAGGATTTAGTCTTTGTTCTGTTGCAGGAAGATCAGTCGAGGCAGAACAGGTCCATTATGCGAGTTGCAGATCAAGCTTTCCTGGCTAGTCTGAAGGGCAAAGGAAAATGGAGCTCTTCAACTAGTAAGCAGAAATCTGCTAATTCTGCATATTCAAAGAAGGAAGATAAAGATGAGAAGAAATCAGAAACGCAGAAATTGTTTTGTAAGTACTGTAAAGGCAATGATCATATCATAAAGAACTGTCCAAAACTGGTTGCAAAAGAGGCAAAGAAGAAAGAGGTTGGAATGGTTGTTGCAGAGGCCTCTACACCAAAAGCAGAGTCTGCTAATCTTGTGCAGGAAGAAGAATGGGTGTTTACTACTGTCTTCAGTTTTGACCCATCTTCTCATGATCAATGCATGTCTGCAGTAGACTCAGATGTTTGGTATTTTGACAGTGGGGCAACCAAACATATCACCTCATAGCGCAATTTCTTCTCTTCACTCGAGCCTGCCCCTATAGGGAATACTGTTACATGCGCCAACAACTCCTCTTACCCTGTTATGGGAGTTGGTAAGATCATTTTGACTACTGCTGATGGTAGTTCTTTCACTTTGTCAGATGCTTTATTTGTGCCAGAGATCAAGAAGAACTTGTTATCAGTTTTTGCAATAGCCAAGATTGGCTTGGTTGTGAAATTTGTTGGTGACAGGTGTACAGTTCATGATCTGTCAGATGGCGATGTGATTATTGCTTCTGGCATTTTATGTCGTGGGCTGTATAAGCTCATAGCTTATGAAAGATCAGTAAATGATTTGGCATGTGTAGTAAACGATTCTCAGGCTATGTCAGATGCAAAGCTTTGGCATGCATGCTTTGGTCATCTGAATTGTGCTAGTTTGCTACGCCTGCAGAAATCTGAAATGGTGTCCTCTTTGCCCAAACTTGAGGCACCTGGAAAACATGTTTGTGAAGGCTGTATTTTGGGCAAAATGCAGCATTCCTCCTTTCCAAAAGATGGTTCAGTTCGGGCTACACAGAAATTGCAGTTTGTACACAGTGATGTCTGTGGTCCTATGCAGACACCCTCTTTGGAAATTACCTTTACTTCGTGACTTTCATTGAGGATTTTTCCAGGCATGCATGGGTATATCCACTCAAAGCAAAGTCCGAAGTGTTCATGTGCTTTAAACAGTTTTTGGTTTTGGCTGAAAATCTGTCAGCATGTAAAATGGGCACCCTCCGTTCTGATCGAGGGGGGGAATATATGTCTTCTGATTTTAATGCATTTCTGGCTGAACATGGGATAAAACACCAGTGTACAGTGGCGTATACACCTCAACAGAATGGAGTTGCTGAACGAAAGAACAGGTCACTCATGGAGATGGCGAGGTGTATGGCAAGAGTCAGGCTTTACCACATAGTTTCTGGCTTGAGGCTGTCATGTGTGCAGCATATGTACTTAACAGGTGTCCCACTAAAGCGCTGCAGTCTATCACTCCATATGAGGCTTGGCATGACCGCAAGACATCTGTTGCTCATCTGCGTGTTTTTGGTTGTTTGGCATATGCATTAGTGCCTGAACAACATTGCAGAAAATTGGATGATAAGGCAGTAAAATGTATTTTTATTGGGTATAGTTCTGAAAGTAAAGGCTATCGTCTGTATCATCCACAGACTAAACGCATTATGGTTAGCCGTGATGTTTTTGTGGAAGATGCTATTCTGTCATTGCTTTCATGTACCAAGGAGACATCTGTTAGCTCCAAAGACATGTATGATACTTTGATGCCTCTTTTTACAGGTGGACAGTCTAGTGCTGGTCCTAATGAGGCAACTTCTCAGCCTTTGCAGGTTTCATATGATGATGTAGATCATTCCATTTCTGATGCAGATTTACATGATGCACTTGTTGATGAGAGAAATGATATTGAGAAGGCAAAAACTATGCCAAAATGGCTGGTGCAGACTTTGCATGACAGCAAATTAGATGCACCTTTGTCATATCGTACTCGTTCAGGCTCTCATAGTGCCTCCTTTGCATCAGATTGCTATGCTATGGCTGCGTCTAGTCTCTGTGATGAGAATGAGCCTGTTTCTTTTGATGAAGCACATAATTCAGAAAATTGGATGGCTGCTATGCAATCTGATTATGATGCTATAATGAAGAATGGTACATGGTCTTTATGTGACTTGCCTCCTGGCAAGAAGGCCATTGGCACTAAGTGGGTATACAAGCTGAAGCGTAAACCTGATGGTACAGTTGACAGGTATAAGGCTAGGCTTGTTGCAAGGGGCTATGCGCAGGAAAGAGGCATTGATTTTGATGAGACCTTTGCACCTACATGTCGTATGACTACTGTTCGGAGCATTTGTGCACTTGCAGCCCATCATGGTTGGAATGTACATCAGTTGGACATTAAAACAGCATTTCTGAATGGTGACTTGCATGAAGAAGTGTATGTTTTTCAGCCCCGTGGCTTTGTGCAGAAAGGGCATGCAAATCAGGTGTGCAGGTTAAAGAAGGCATTATATGGTTTAAAGCAAGCACCACGTGCTTGGTATGAGAAGATACATGCCTATCTGGTTGCACATGGTTTTGAGAACAGTCCAACTGAAAGCACCTTATATGTTAAGCATGCTAATGATGTGCTTCTGATCATTGTTGTCTATGTTGATGACATGCTGCTCACTAGTCCTATTGAGAAGCATATTGCTGATTTCAAGGCTGATTTGCATGCCTCATTTGAGATGTCTGATTTGGGGCATTTGCATCACTATTTGGGCATTCAGTTTATGCAAGTTGATGGTAGAATGGCTTTGTGTCAAACGAAATATATTAACACATTATTGCATTGTTTTGGCCTTGAAGACTGTAAGCCTATTGCCACTCCTATGGAGACAGGTTTACGATTGAGTCTTCATGATGCTGGAGATGCATTTGATGTTGTTCTCTATCAGAAGGCTGTTGGATGCTTGATTTACTTATGCATTCCTCGGCGAGATATTTAGTTTGTTGTCTCACAGATGAGCAGGTTTATGCATTGCCCCCAGATTTGCATGCTTTTTCTGACTCAGATTGGGCTGGTTGCTATGACACTCATGTGTCCACCAATGGTTTTTGCTTCATGCTTGGTAGCTCATGTATATCTTGGTTGAGCAAGAAGCAGCCTACTGTGGCCACTTCCAGTTGTGAGGCTGAGTATACGACAGCTTTCACAGCGACTGTTGAGTGTGTGTGGCTGAGACGCCTTATGGCTGATTTGGGTGTTGGCCAATCTTTTGCCACCACCATCTTCACTGACAGTCAGAGTGCATTGCCAGTTGCGAGGAACCCTGTGTTCCATGCTCGCACTAAGCACATTGAGGTGCATTATCACTATGTCAGGGAGAGGTTCTCTGCTGGGGAGATCAGCTTGGCATATGTGCCCATGCAGGAGAACATTGCAGACTTTTCACGAAGGCTCTACCTAGGGAGAAGTTTGAAGCTTTTCGCAAAGCTTTGGGCTTACTTCCTTTTGTGGAGTGATTTCCACATAGCTTGGCACTTCCTTATACATGAGTGCCAGCTCCTTGTTCACCGCATCACTCCCAGGGGGGATTTGTTGATATATTTAGGTAGTGATGTGTGTGAACACACTAGGACCGCCGGGGCACTTTTTCCCTCTTTAGGAGGTTTTTTTCCCTCGGCTTGTATATACGCATGTTGCCCTAATGGGCTACGTATCTTTGTACATTCTCTAGTAATACATTCAGTCTTGTGTGTTGTGCTCCAAGCTTCTTCTTCTTCCTTGTGCTGTTCGCGTGCTTCCGCAGACATCTAACTCCCACAATATCTCCCCAGTCGAGTCACAAGAAGCTGTGGTACAGACAAGATCAGGAAAACAATTGCAACCAGGAGCTGAGGTTTCGAGCCTGAAATTCGTAAGCAGCAACGGATGTTTGCAAAGGCTAGTCAATGGACAACTAAGGATCCGACTGTGTTCCCTGACCCCATTCCGATAACTCAACCTTCTCTGCCAAATGCAAGAGTGAATACACAAAATTCCACTCCGACAACAACAGAATCACAACCAGAGACGGTAATGACCACAACACACATAGACCAGGTCTGCGACATTATATCCCCTGGACCTTCATGTACTCCGACAACTACGACCATACAACCAGAAATGGATCCTACGGTGGATGATTCAGTACCATTGATCACCGTTTGTTATTAAAACCAGAAGATCACACAAGTTTAATTGATGGCAGGTCGGGTGTGAATATTGCAACAGCTACACTCTGTAAGAAACTGGGTTGGACCCAAATTGAAACCGTGCAGTTCTTTGTGCGAATGGTGGACCAGAGTCCATCCGGTGGGACTAGTACATAATATTCCTATTACCTTGCAGGGAACTACATTTAAAATGACCTTTGTAGTCCCTGAGTTACCTCAATCTAGCCTCGACTACAACTTACTCTTCGGTCGACCATGGCTAAAGAAAGCCAAAGTCATACAGGATTGGTCAGCTCAAGAGTTAATTTTTAAAGACAATCACCGAAAATATGTAGTTACATTGGATGCTATGCAACCTTGTGATCTTCATGCACGACCATATGTAGCGGAGCCAGTCCATATGTTGGATGGGCTATCTGATGATGAGGAGGAACCAATCAGGACCTCATCTCATTAGGTATTGTAGACTTATAGTCGGTAGCAGATACCTGGAGCCTAGCGGCTTGTACGGTCGTGCCACTGACCGAAGAAGTAGCAGCAGATGTCGATATAATTATGGATGAATCGAGCTTACAACAATTGTTGCAGCCAGTTGATGATTTGGTAAAGCCTCGTCAGTTTTATGTATCGGAGGATCAATTGGTAACATACAACTTGGGTGACACGATCCGCCTGAGACCAGTTAAAATTAAGGCAGGATTAGCCATGAAATTCCAAGAAGATTTGGTGCAACTCCTACGCGAGTTCTTAGATGTCTTCAATTGGGATTACAAAGACATGAAAGGTCTTGACCCACAAATTTATCAACATCGGGTGGTGCTGAAGCCAGATGCGTGACCCTTCAAGCAAGCCAGCTACCGGATGAATCCGCATTATGCAGCCCAGGTAAAAGCAGAGTTAGATCGCTTGCTGAAGGTTGGATTCATTGTTCCCATTGAACATGCAGAATGGATCTCACCAATAGTGATAGTGTCGAAGAAAAATAAGCAGTTACGCATTTGTGTCGATTACCGAAAACTTAACGCAGCCACCGTACCGGATCCGTTCCCTCTTCCTTTCCTGGATACGATGCTTGATAGGGTAGTAGGTCACAAAATGTATTCTTTCCTAGATGGCTACAATGGATATAATCAACTGAGGATGGCAGAACAAGCTATACCAAAGACAACATTCATCACCAACTGGGGTGTCTATGCCTGCACCGTAATGTGGTTTGGTTTACGAAATGCCTCGAGTACATTCCAAAGATGTATGCAAGAAGTGTTCTCCCCTTATGTGACAACGTTTATGCAATTATATCTCGATGATTTTTCATTGTTTGGCGACACTTCAGCACACCTGTATCATTTATGGTGTTGCTTTGAAAAATGCCGAGAGTATCAATTATGTTTGAATCCTACCAAATCCGTTTTTGCGGTCTCTTGTGGCAAACTGCTTGGTCATGTCATTTCTAAACAAGGAATACAGGTAGATCCGGATAAAGTAGCAGCAATGCTGGAGGCACCGGTCCCAAAGACACCGAAAGAAGTTATGCGTTTTCTTGGTCAGATCCGGTGGCATGGCAGGCATTTACGGTGGTTAGCTCATCTAGCGACGCCACTTAACAGACTTATGACCAGTACCCCGTGGAAGTATGAATGGACTAATGAGTGTCAAAAGGCATTTGATCGTTTGAAGGTCTTATTGACGCAGGCTCCGATCTTGCAACCGCCTGATTGGGAACGACCATTCCACGTATTTGTAGATGCGTCGGACATAGCGATCGGCAGTGTGTTGATGCAACAAACCGACAAATGGTTTCAGCCTGTGTACTATGCGAGTCACAGATTAGCTCCTGCCGAGAGAAATTATTCTGTGACCGAACGAGTGTCTTGGATTGGTATACTCTGTCAAGAAATTTCGGCATTACTTGTTGGGCCGCAAATTCACTTTCCATGTGGACCATGCCGCATCAACAACATTTAGGTGGCAGATTGGCAAGATGGTTTTTACTATTACAGGAGTTTGATTATGAAGTTGTTCACCGACCAGGTACGACATATGTCTTGGTGGATTTTTTATCTCGACTGGATTCCAGTGAGTCTTCGGTAGGTGTGGATGATACGAAGCCGGCTATTTACGTCACCGAGACAACTTCTAAAGAATCTGCAGAACCTCCTGTTGCTCCTACATACTATGATATGTTAATGATTTTTCTCATTGATGGTTGTCTCCCACCTAATACTCCCACTGCTCTACGCCGAAAAATTGCAGTCTATAGTCGACGATTCTGGTTGATTGTGGGTCAATTGTATTACGTCGATCAGATTGGCGTCCTACTCAGATGTATTCCTCCACATGAATCGGCATCAGTTATTGCTATGGCTCAATCATTGCCCACTGGAGGACACTTTGTAGCTGATCTTACTCACCGAAAAATTTTGCAAAGTGGGCTATGGTGGCCTACAATGTACATAGATGTGGTTCAATTTATGCAGCAGTGTGATGTCTGTCAATGGCCTGGACAGCCCTTGCGGTGACACTTCTTTCCTCTTCAACCGGTTCTACCTTTGGAGCCCTTTCATAAGTGGGGTCTAGATTTTATTGGCCCAATAACACCACTCGCCACCCTCACCACCAATCGATACATATTGACTTGTACAGATTATGCCACTAGGTGGGCGGGAGCTTGGGCTTTATGTTCTGCCACAGCTGTTTCGGTAGCCAAATGTTTGATGAAGGATGTCTTCCCTCGATATGGATTACCTTTGGAAATAGTGACGGATCAAGGTACACATTTTGCAAACACCTTAATTCATGTATTGACTCAGACTTTCCAAATCCTACATAAGTTTAGCTCACCTTACTATCCTTGAGTGAACGGTTTGGCTGAGAGTACCAATAAGACTCTGTTGAATATGCTCCGGAAATTGATTTTGGAATGTCCGAAACGATGGGACCAACTCTTACTTGCAGTTTTGTGGGCTTATCGGACCACGTACAAATCGGCTACCGGAATGACTCCGTTTAAACTCGCTTATGGCATAGAAGCTATTGCTCCAATGGAAGTAGTGGTGCCGAGCCTGCGCGTAGCATTATCTCATAAATTGCTACCGGAAGAATATTTGCCATTTCGGTTGGATGTGCTCAGATCATTGGATGAACACCACTGGGAAAGTCTCATGATTCTTCAAGAAGTTCATCTTCGTCAAGCCCATACTCATGATCGCTTCCTCAAAACCCCTGTCTTTACGGTTGACCAACTCGTTGTATTCTATAATGCTAAAGCCAATCGCTCTGCCGGAAAATTTAAGTTACAGTGGTTTGGACCATACCGGATTGCTGAATATGTGGGACCCTCCACTTTTCGGTTGGCGACCTTAACAGGTGTTCTCCTACCAAAAGTGATTAATGTCTCTAAGCTCCGCCCGTATCACCAGCCGTCTGATAACCTATGAAGTGTACGCAGTTTTTTTTCCTCTTTTTCGCGTGTCACTTGTTTTTCTTTTTACCGCCCCGTATTTCAGTTGACCACTGACCGTAATCTTTCCGTTCTGGTATCTAACTATGATTAATCGCCACCCTCTGTTACTATTTCTGTTCATGCATGCATGCCGTAATTATGAAGGATATCTCTCCAATACGGTGCTATGATTAGGTTTTTTCCGCCTAATGTTTCCCGTGCTCTTACTTAGTCTGGGTTTTTCTATAATAATCGCTATTGTGTTTGTGTGATTGTGCGCTCTTTGTATTATGTGCTTTCGTGTTTACTTGTGCGCACCATGGAAGCTCTCATGAATGTCGCTACCTTCTGTGTGGGTCTCACTCCAGAAGTGAGTGAGTATTTGCGCACTCTTGGTCTGTTGGCCTTCGCTGAATTGCCCTGGCATTCAATGGAGTGTCATCCATTCCACGCGCAAATTATTTCTGCTATTGCCGCCACACCTAGTACAGAGAAGTGTTGGCCAATTACCTGTTTAAACCCTCGTGTAGTCATTACTTTAGTCACATTTGCTGAAGGTTTTCGACTCCCTTGGGAAGGATTGGAGAATGGTCCACTTCTTTCCCTGGCCACCATGAAAGAGTTGTTCCCCCGACACTCATCTAATGAGTATGCCATTCTTTGCAGACCCGAACTAGAGCGCACTACTCTACAATTCCTGGTCGCCACACTCAATCTACAGAAATGCACATATGGCATTTCACGCCCTTTTTATTCCATGATAGATACCGCTTCCATTGAGCCTATAAATTTCACATCCTTCTTTTTTCGGCGCATTCACTGTGAATGTGTAGCGGTTATGAAACAACTCGCTAAGAGTGACCTCCCTCGTTCCCGTTTACCCCATATCCTCACTTTCCTCTTTCCGGTGATCCAAGCCGTGCAACCTCCTCCAAACGCTCCCTTCTTATTACATGAAGAATCTACTCAAATGCTCGAGGACGAGGATGATGACGATGAAGATCTGCTTCAACTATTTCGCCGAAAACGTAGATGTGTTAGTCCCTCTAAAAGTCAGGTGCAGGGATCCACTGCCGGTCATGAAACTGATGTCTTCCACGACATTGGCACATCTCTTCATGTCAAATCATCCGTTCCCTCTTCTCCACTCAACCAGCAGGAACATGGTGCACGCATGGAAGAATCTGACGAAGTCTCGTCTCGGGAGGAATCTCATGAGCAGGATGAGGAAACTGTGCAAGAGATTGTGGCCGAAATCATCCAAGAAGTAATTGCTAATGCTGAGGCCACGATCGAAAGGGCTAAGGCGACAAGTCAGAATGTGACCGGAATAGTCGTGGTGTAGAATACTCTTATCCCCCTTCCTCCGCGAATTAACCCTACTGAGCTTGTTGCAGTACGTCCTAGTGCAATCTCCAATGTAATTCCCGACGCACCCACTCCTCCATCCTCTTCTCCCGATTACTCTCCACCACCCTCCCCTCAACTGTTCTCAGCCTCTTCATCCCAACCACTTCCTGCTCTTCCTCCTCCGCCAGTAATGTTCACCGAATTGGAATCTATGGGTCTCCTCCTAATCTAGTTCTCTCAGCAATTACCTCTTCAAATGAAGCTGGCAACCGAGAATATCTGGCAGGAATTGCAAGGCAAAGTCGATTTGCTAGAAGCGGATATTGCCCCATTACAGGAAGAAGCCAATGCAGTCAAAGCAGAGAACCATGCTCTGCAGGTTCAACTTCAACAATGCCAAACACGAATAGCAGAGAAGGACAACCTGATTGCCCAACGAGATGCCGCTCTTGCTGCGTTGAATGAAAAGAATGTTCTTTTAGACGCTCGCAATGCAGAAATCAACCAGTTAAAACAATTGGTGTAGGACAAAGACGATGCTCAAATTGCTCTAGGCAATTTACTGGGAGAAACGCGTGAAGATCTTGCATTAGTGACACAAAAAGGACAAGAAATGGTAGACTTGGCCATGCAGAACACTGAAGAATTAAAGACAGTGTCCACCGAACTTCACCAGAAGTGTCATGACTTGGATGCACAGACAATCCGGACGATTCAACTAAAGAAAGAGTTGGAAGGAATTATGAAAGAAAGGGATGCGTATTATAAAACCATCCAATATCAAGCTCAGGAACTGGAACACAGAGAAAAGCAGCTAGGTGTTCAAGCGGATAGATTGTTCAGAATAGATGCCCAAATTGCGGATATGAGGCTGAGCAGAGATGCTGCGTTAGCCAACGAATTCTATTTACAAGAAGCATTCTTGCAAACACAAACATATTTACTGATGAGTCAAGTTATCACGGCTAGTTCGGTGAGAACAGACGCACAACTGGTTGAGCCAGAAACTTTGAAGATTATGCTTGATTCTTTAAAGAAAAAAATCACCAGAACCTTTAAACTAGCTAGAACCCTGTACATACAAGGCATAGTTGATGAGCCTTAGTTTATTTTTCTTTGCGGGTTCGAGTCCACCGTGCGTGCCAGTGTTAGGTCGCTATAATGGATTGTATTTTTATTTGTCATATATCGCACGCACTAAAAAGGCATAGCGAATAGTTGTAACTTTTTATCTATTAATGAAAGGGCATTACGGTGTTCTTCGACGAGAGACAAGATCGCCAGACTGTCTATCTAGGCGACCGTGCTGAGACGCTGTGTTGCAAATTTGCAGATATCTTGAGTATTGTTATTCTGTTCTTGTCGAATTGCAGTGATTCATTATTAACACAGTAACATTGTCTTAACATTAATAAGTCTGTGCGATGTGATTGTTAATTCGTGCACTAATGTACTGTGTAGCGATAAGTTGTTGCCTTGAAGGATAGTTACTGCTTAGTTGAATGTTAATTTGGGAAAATTACATAAAGGGCCTCTACACTATTAGACCCCTATCCATTCCCAAGAACCCGAAATGAGATTAAAAGTGACTTGTCGGAAGTGCTTTTAACAGATGTTCAAGGGCTTATTCTCCTTCTTCCCAAGTTGTGAATATTTCTGAAAATGCAAATTGACTAAGTGTATTGCTACACATTCAGAATCACTATCAATCCTTCAATTAATCCCAAAGGAGAGGCATAAGTATCCAAATCTAAACTTTTTTAGTGTAATATTCATAGAGAATTCTTTATGTACAATCAAACACATTCATATATAGCTCTGGTTTAGTTAAGAGGACAAAATAAGCTCTAAAACTTAATTTACCATGTTCTTGCTTTGGAAACAAGCCTTTTCGTATTTTTTTTTTTTAAGCTTGGAAGTAAAGTAGAGTTCCATGCCCTTATCTGTCAAGAACTCTCTTTGTGTAGGGGCTCAAATGCTTGGTCCATGTTTGTAGTATGATCTCACATAATTGCTCGTCATGCAAGTAGGCATCAGTTATCATTATCAAGTACTAACAGAGGTTATGTGTCAGACATTGATCCACAGGGATCAGTGCACGTGATCCACAAGGATCATTGATCCACAGGGATCAGTTCATTTGATCCACATGGATCAATCCATGTGTGTGAGGGACAAGGACCAGCTAGCCAAGGTCCCAAGCACGGGGGATACCCTAAGGTACTTTGGTAGTAATGGGAACTGCATTGGTAGTAATGGGAATAAGTGTTGCACGATGGCCACATGTTCACACTAGAGTATTCCAGATCATTACTATTTTTAGGGTATACCATTGCTATTTTTAGAGTACAAGAGGGTATATATGGATGGGAGGAGAGTCACACACGCATCATTGAAACAGTCCTGGAGCCCAAGGAAAATGTCTGTTTGACTGCTAATTTTATCGTTGTTTTAATTCTTCATCATGAATTATTTCCAAGTTGATGATTAAAACAATTATTTTGCGGCTCTCAAAGAAGAACCGAAACAAATAGTTCACAATCCCATAGATCATTCTCCATACATTGAAATGCACTTTAGAGGAAACTCTTGACTCTTGTGAATTCACATTATTGTGCTCAAAGCCATTACTCAATGATGCCACAACTTTTGGCACAGGTTCAACATGAGACACTCATTCATAAAAAGGAGACTGGCAACAAACTGACCATATATAGATGAGGATGCTCAAAACTTGAGCATACAATACTAAATTGTCATTAGGTACTTTTGTAGAACATTCTTTTCTTTTTACATAAGATACTGACTAGATATTCCTTCTCAAATCAGGTGGAAAAGCATCACTTGCCACGACAATATCTTTAGGCCATGTGATCAGAAACATTGGAAAGTATAAGAACACACACTTGGTAAATTGACCCATTCAATTTTGCACACAAAGCCTGAGCGATGTACTGGAACAATTTCATCACCATCCACAAAATGAACTCCACCCTTGAGATAGCCCTCTGAATCACCTTCTGCTCTTGTATCAATGTGAAACGGTATATGGCAATAGCCTGATTCCAGTGCCATCTTGTACATGTAAGATCGCTCTCTCAATATTCCAACCCCATACATGCAATATATCTCCATATCTAAAGCATGTGGAAACCGAGTCTCTAAGAGATTAACCAATACTTAAACTGCTCATATTTAGTATCATCCAAATCATCTGCTAGACCATGCCAAAACTGACCATCACCACATTGCATAATTGCAGATTCTACATATCTTCACACGTCCATAATATCTCAAGCAGCGAACACATTATGTTCTGCCACAGCCCAAATGCCTTCCCAGCTCATCTCATGATATTCAGTCTATGTATAAACACAAGAAAGATTTGCATTATCTGGATCACGACCTCTAACATTTATGAAAGGCCTTCTGATTATTCTGGATGATGCAAATTCAGAAACTCTTTTTTTTTTTGCTTGCCAAATGAAATTAGTCTCTCTTGATGAGCCATTGGTTTTTTGTGGGCTCCAACATCCTTTGATATTGGATTGTGGTTCTCAGATATGACTTGAATCAAGTAGGCCAAGTAAAACATGTACCCCACCATCATTAAGAATAATTTCTGCTAGTAGCGGTTTCAGCATTATCTGTCATTACCTCATGAGACTAGGACTTGCTTGTCCACTCCATGCTACTGCCCCACCACCCATAGTAGCTGCAGCCTGCGCATAGTGCTCAAGAGCAGGAGGAAAATTTCCCTGTAGTCTGTATGGAAATCCAGGATACCAAATGATTCCTGCAATCTCTGTAAAAGTATCTATGGAACCAAGATTTCGAATGGTAGTTGTTTCATTTGAGATCACTCCCTTGTTACCAAAAGCAATTGCTATATGAGTTGCATCAATATCACTGGTTGACTCACTAACCATATAGCATATGACTGCATGCAACTGAAGACTAAAAAGAAGAACACAAGGATACACGAGAGAATCTCTTCCATTTCTTGTGTGATAAGAAGGCTCAAATTTCATAAGGTATGCCTGAGGGTCTTCAATAGTATACCACTGATTTCCAATATTTGCACTTAGAGAAGATGCACAACCGCCATCTCTTGCAACCACAAGATTGAACCATAGAAAGTCTTTTTTATTACTGAATAAAGTCGGGGTCTCTCGACCTGTTCATTAAGATCTCGAACAACCAAGATGTGCATCACACCCGCTTGTGCTCCCATTCTTCCATTGATTGAAGACATTGATGTGTTCTGCTGTGGGTACATCATCTGATCTCCTTTCATTGCACTAAAAGCAAAAAATACGGTGACTAAAATTCACATAGCCACACATGGTGCACGCCCAATGAACTGTTTATACCATGTTGTAAAGGTCATCTTCCATAGTACTCTGAGACAAACCTTTCACTACAAGAGTCACAGAGGGTGCCACATGAGACTGATCATAAGTGATGGCTTTCCTCCTGATCTCATCTCCACGAGGAATCATGTGACCATCTTGATACTACCCCAAACTGACTTGGACTATAAGTATCTATTTTTGTTTCTCTTGGATTAGTTTTTGCTGAGTTTTTCCTGTTGGTATGAGGAAGCCTAACGCCAAAAGCACCATTTTAAAAAGAGGTTGTTTCTGAAGAAGGACATATAGCGTTGAGAGCAAGTGCTACTCATTCTTGGTACAGAGAGTTTTGTGCTATCATGAGCATCCCTTTCAGTGAACATGTTCTGGTTTGATATGGCATCATCCATGCTTGCTCCATCGGTAGACTGAGCATTTACCTCGATTGTTAAGGTTAAATTGCCTTGCAAACTTTGTTTTGCCATTTTCTGTTATACTCAAATGATCGGTCTTTAGTAAGTTCTTCTCAGCTTGCAATGAAGCTTTATCTACAGGTCTACCATTATTTTCCATACTATGCAATTTGGAGATAGGTTGTATTGGAACAGAAGGTTCCTCTGAAGTCTGGTGAATTTTTTCTGTCCTTTCTTTCTACGTTGGAGGGTTACCAAATACCACCAGAACCACCATGTCAGTAGCAAGGGCTGCAGAGCACTACACCACTGATTGATGCTCGTCTTTCTTAGACATCCCATGATTTTCTTAAGCATTCCCTTGCCTTTGGATGCCCGACTTTGACTGACCTTTCGACAAAACTGTATCTGAAAAAGTCACAACTCCATCAAGATATGGATTGAGCAACTCTGGCCTACAACTCTCACTGAAATTCAAGATTGTTGTTGGAGCATGAGCTTCTACTCGAGCATTCTCGAAATCATCCATGGCTTCAACCAATGTAGGCAGTACCCTTTGATGGACTGGTTTTGAAACTCTGCGTCCAGGTCTCTAGAAAGCTGCCCAATAGTATTAATAACTGCCCAATGTACCTTAGGTTGAGAATCTTGGAAAGAGCTCAAAACCACATTTATTAAAGGCTTCAAGCTCTTGACTTGATCTTAGGGCATCCTTCTGCAATCTGAAACCAAAGCAATCAGAGCAGCATGACGTCTTTTCCAGCATAGACCAGTATCCTCACACTCGGCTTCTGCACTATGCCATGCAGGATCATCTTCAATATCTGTCAACAACTTCATCAAAGCTACAAAAAAGTCTTTCTGTGAAATGAGGAAACTTCTGCATCATTCCAGGAGCCCTCTCTTTAGCCCGTGTAAGTAAAACAAGAAACTTAACTGCCAAATGCTGAGTACTTTCCTCCAAACCCTCTGCTTCTGCAATTTGCAAAATGAGCATCTCTAAAGCATCTTGTGCAATAGATTCCTCATGCACTTCAACAACTTGGTCACTGTCTGCATCATAGCAAGAAACAAATCTTGAAATATATCTCGGACTGTTGCATCTTTCGAAGTCCGAACAAAATATGCTGTTGCCCGCAAGGCGGCACTTCTGACATCAATTGGCATCGATGGAGACAAAGTTTGTTGGAACGGATTGTGAAGAGTAGACAATCGAGGCTGTAGCTCAAGCCCCATATGTTGTGTGAACTGTCCAAGGGTGAGAAAAGCACTCATGTCGAGATGATTCAAGTTAGCATTCACACATTGAAATAAGAATGGTAAAATTTCAATCCCTTGAGCTTCTTCAGTGACATTACCAGCAACCTCAATGGTGTTATCACAAAGCTTTTGAGCACACTTTGATTCTCCTTCTACTGTATGCAGAAAAGAAGTTGCTCTTTGACAAAGGCCTGCAACTGAGCACTTCCCTCTAACGAAGATCCAAGCTACTTCCGCAAAAGAGCGACACATATTGCACGTACATCTTCTCCACTTGCACATGGAAGTGAGTGGACTGTCATAAGCTATCAATCCTCCGTAGTGTAATACAAAACGACCCTGAAGACTTCAACAAAGACTTCATACAACTTGCTCCCACAAGCGCTAGAGTTTATTTAGAGCTTCCATAAGCCAGGCCTACTTTCTTCATCACCACAATTATCTCAAAAAGTCCCCGAGTTAAGCCATACTCTGCTCATATAAAATCGAGCCTCCATCATACCCGCGTTAGCCCCATATATGTGCTGAAAGCCATCTGTTCTACATCTCTCCATAGCTCATCAAGTGGGAGAGACCCCCCCCCCCCGGAGGGAGACACAACCCCCACCCCACGCTACCTTCAAACTCTATCAAAAGCACAAAAAAAGTCTACCCCTGTCACTCTCTGACACATGCCGACGTCGAAGGGTAGTGGGGAAGTAAGGTTGCATTTCATCATTATTTTTCCTTCTTTTTTTCTTCATTTTTTTTTTAAAGAGGTCTTTTTTTTCACCAAAGAAGAATAAGGGCAGATCTTCCTTAAGACATCATGAATCCACAAATACCCGAAAGTTGAGGTTCTGAGAGGGTGCAAATGGTCTTTGGTCACAATTTTAATCCAGAATAAGCACTGAATGATCTTTTTTCATGGCATATCTGAGGGTAACAATCATTCATCAATGTGGGAAGTACTTGCGAACCAGAGCTTTTGATTCCCAAGTAGAGTCAATAAGTGGTAATCCTCTCCAAGCTACTAAATACTCTTGGATGACAGGATTCCTCAATCACTTCTGTCTTTGATCTAGTATCCTGTCTGGAGAATGATCCGTGCTATTACTTTCTTGCAAAGAAACAATACCTTCTATTAGATTAGCCTCCCTAGAAACACTAGATGGACTGACCATATGTGGAGTTCCTATCGTTCGCTGTGATCCAGATCAACCCTCTTCCTCCAGCGCACCTTGACGTAGCTTGATGCAGTCATACCAGCAGTAATACACCGAATTCCATTAGAACTCCGTAGTTAAGCATGCTTGACATGAACAGTACTACCGCGATATCATGCACTGATCCCTATGGATCAATGTCTGACATTATGCATTGTCTAAATGGGTTGTATCACACGATCTATTAATTTTCTCAAATATTAAATCAAATAGCCATCTCCATTTCTGTTATGTGTTCTCCTTAAGGGACTGAAATCGGAACAAACTCTGAAATCTATATTGCGCTCTTGGAAAAAAATCTTGCACTATACTTCAGTCATATGCTTGAGAGACTCTTGATTTTACTTTAAAGCTTACAGAAAAGCTGATTAATTTTTAACCCCTTAGTATTGAACTTCATTGAAGACAAGAAGAGAGTTTTAATGTGATGCCGATTACATCTCAAGGGTATCCTTGAAACATGAATCTCAAAAAACATCTAAAATAAGATTATAATTAAGCTCCTCTAAGGGCATTCAACTTTGGTAAACTATGTCGTTTCATTTATGATGTTTGTACCACCAAGGACATTCACTCTCACAAACTTATTTCTAGGTTATTATCATACTTCTCTAGTTTAGCTTCCTCTTTAAAAAGTTCCTAAAATCTCTTCAACTTCATGAGGGATCTGATATAGAGATGTTTGGCAAGAGAAAAACACGAATCGGAACATTGAGAACCAGGCACTCATCATGGTGATATTAAAAGCTACATCAACTTGATTAATATCGTTGGCATATGATTGTTTTTAATTCCATTGAAATGCCCACCAATCCTTGTTAAAAATATCTAAACCTTCAATGTGCCATCCATATATGGATTGTTCGGCCTATGATGTTTGTTTCATCATATTCTTGTTGAAATTTTGGGAGCGAGAACACACACAAATCGAAGAAGGAAGAAGAAGAAGCTTTAGGAGCACAACATTGAGTGTATTATTAGGTGTGGAGTATACAAAGATAGATATTCCACTAGGTTCATGGACACATATACAAGGTAGAGGGAAAAATGTCATCACTTATGGAATGTTGAATTATATGGTATATTTTATTGAGTTTTTAATGTGATTTGTGCTTTGATGTAGCAAGTGGAGGTTCATGAGGGCACGGATGGGTGTGTACTTATTCATATGCATTTGTACATAAATAGAAGATTATCGTTCCCATTTTTTTGTAAATAAAAGAGCCATGTAGAGGGCTCATTCTAAAAAAGTTTAAGAAATAGTGGTTGAAGATAAGGATTGTTATAGAATGTAACTTTTCTCAATAGAAAAGCTAAGGCTCATCATAAAAGTTAGCAACATTTTCCTCACACACCCATTTTTTCGAAGTGCCTACCCTCATTGTAACTTCTATATTTAGACATAGTGAAATCTATAAATACATGCACTTTGTAGACTCGTCCAAAAATATTTATTGATATATTTTGATAGTGTTGTGCATGAACATGCTTAGGACTATCAAGGCACCTTTTTTCCTCTTACGAGGCTTTTTTCCCCCGCTTGTATATACAGATATTACCCTAATGGGTTACTTGGTAATTCGTTCAGTGTTGTGTTGTGCTCCATGCTTCTTCTTCTTCTTCTTTGTGGTGTTCGCATGCTTCCATATATCTCAATTTCCAATCATTGGTATCAAGCAAGTCATTGCTTCATCGAGGTGTTATCAACACCCCTCCCATCACAGTCTTTAGAATTGCACAAAAATTCCTAAGCATATTCAGGTCATCGAAATTTCTATCTAAGCTCGCTTCAACCTTCAAATGCATGATCACAATGCCTGTGTAGGCGATTTCATCCTTTTGTGCCAAATATATATACAAGTTTTAGTTCACCCATACAAGCATCTCAAAGTTTGCTACAAGTTTAATAGAGCTCAATAGGTTAGTTATGTTCAACTTTTTGAGATACAATCATTTTTTTGCATCAAGATATCTAATCAGTGACCACGATTGAAAACAATGATGTATTCTATATGTTTGCTTATGAGAATAGATTAAATGGTATTAATTACCCGTTGTGGGCATATATGATGTGTCATGTGTTGGTAGCAAAAGGATTGTGGAATATTGTGCAGGGTGTTGAAAAACATCCTACTACACCTACAAATGCAATTATTGAAGGTGATACAGATGGCATTGAAGATGATGATCTTCAAATTCATGTTCGTGTTGTGGTTCCTATTGCACCTATTGAAGAGCAACTTTGTTAGGATGGTAGAGATGCTCAAGCACATGTATTGATAGTTTTGTATGTCAAACATGCCATTATCACTCACAATCACTCTTACAAAATAGCAAAGGATGCTTAAGGATACACTTACTACTTTATACCAAGCAAGAAATGAGGCTCGTGTTGTTTACCTCCAAAAAGAGTTGGAGAGTGAGCATATGAATGAAGAAGATTCTATTGGATATTATTTGACAAAGATCAAATAGTTGAAGGGGCAGTTGATTTTTGTTGATGAAGTCTTGCCAGATACTTTACTTGTGCACACTGTTCTTAACAGTCTTCAAGATTCATATCATAGTTTTTCTTCTACTCTTTGATTAACAATGAAAGGCAATCAAAATGCCTTGACATGTGAGGATTTAGTCTCTGTTCTATTGCAGGAAGATTAGTCCAAGCAAAATAGGTCCATTTTGTGTGTTGTAGATCAAGCTTTCCTAGCTAGTATGAAGGGCAAAGGTAAATGGAGCTCATCTACTAGTAAGCAGAAATCTGTTAACATTGCACAACTGAAGAAGGAAGACAAAGCTGAGAAGAAAATAGAAAAGCACAAACAATTTTTCATATATTTTAAGGGAAATGATCATGTCATAAAGAGTTTTGCAAAAGTGGCTACAAAAGAAGCAAATAAGAAAGAGGCATGGATGGTTGTTGTAGAGGCCTCTATAGCTAGAACAGAGTCTGATAATCTTGTTCATAATGAAGAATGGGCATTTACTACTATATGCAGGTATGATCCATCTTCTCATGAGCAGTGTATGTTTGTAGTAGAATCACATGTTCACATGTTTGGTACTTTGATAGTGGTCCAACCAAACATATGACCTCGTAGCGTAGTTATTGCAGTTTGATTGAGCCTACCCCTGCATGGAATATTTTCACATGTGCTAGCAACTCCTCTTATCCTATAATGAGAGTTGGTAAGATCATTCTAACTAATACTAATGGTAGTTCTATCACATTGTCAGATGCTTTGTATTACCAAGGATCAAGAAAAAATTGTAGTCAATTTCAACACTAGCCAAGATTGGTTTGGTTCTCAATTTTGTTGATGATAGACGTACAATTCATGATCTCTGAAATGGCAATGTTATTATTGCTTTTGGCATTTTATGTCATGGGCTATATAAGCTCATAGGCTATGTAAAATCTGTGAGTGATTTAGTATGTGTAGTTCAAGATTCTCAGGCTATGTTAGATGCAAAGCTTTGACATGCAAACTTTGGCCATCTAAATTTTGCTAGTTTGATATGCCTACACAAACATGAAATGGCATTCTCTCTACCCGCACTTGAGGCACCTTGTAATCATGTCTGTGAAGGCTATATTTTGGGTAAAATGCAACATTCATCCCTCCCAAAAGTGGATTCAGTTCAAGCTAATCGTAAATTGCATCTTGTTCATAGTGATGTTTATGGTCGTATGTAGACACCTTCTTTTGTGAACTACCTTTATTTTTGTTGATATATTTAGGTAGTGATGTGTGTGAACACTCTAGGACCGCCGGGGCACTTTTTTCCCTCTTTAGGAGGTTTTTTTCCCCCGGCTTGTATATACGCCTATTGCCCTAATGGGCTACTTATCTTTGTACATTCTCTAGTAATACATTCAGTCTAGTGTGTTGTGCTCCAAGCTTCTTCTTCTTCCTTGTGCTGTTCGCGTGCTTCCGCAGACGTCTAACTCCAACAATTGGTATCAGAGCAGGTTGTCGCTTCTTCTAGGGCGCCGTCAACACTCCTTCGTTTGCAGTCTCAGATTCGCACGAAATTTGGTGAGCATACTCAGGGTGTTTCCGAGATCAAAACGGCTTCGCTTTGTGTGCCGAAATCGCGATCTGAGCTCGTTTCGGCCTCCGAACGCACTATCGCAGTGCTTGTGCAGGCTGTTTCGTCCTTTTGTGCCAAAGGTATATACCAGTTTCTGCTCGCCAGTTTAAGCGTCTCAAAGTCTGCTACAGGTCTAGCAGAATTCGTCTCGGCAGTTCCGTTCAACTTTTTGAGATACATTCAATTTTCTGCATCAAGGTATTTTAGTCACCGACCATGGCTGAAAGTAGTGATGTATTCCGTATGTTGGCTGTTGAGGATAAGTTGGATGGTACCAACTACCCATTATGGGCTTATATGATACGACATGTATTGGTTGCAAAAGGACTGTGGAACATTGTGCAGGGTGTTGAAAGACGTCCTGTTACACCTGCGACTACAGGTACTACAAATACAGGTGCTGGAGGTGCTGGAGCTGATGAAGATGGTGTCGAAGATGATATTGTGTAGATTCCTGTTCGTGCTGCTATTTCTGTTGCACCTACTGTAGAGCAGATTCGTTGGGATGGCAGAGATGCCCAGGCACATGCATTGATAGCTTTGTCTGTCAAACGTGCCATTATACCTCACATACGCTCTTGCAGAACAGCTAGGGATGCTTGGAATACACTTACCACACTGTACCAAGCTAGGAATGAGGCTCGTGTTGCTTATCTCCGAAAACAGTTGGAGAGTGAGCACATGAATGAAGGTGATTCTATGGACAGTTTCCTAACGAAGATCAAAGATTTGAAGGAACAGTTGATTTCTGCTGATGAGGTTATACCAGATAGCTCACTTGTGCAGACCGTTTTGAATGGTCTTCCTGACTCATATCAGAGTTTTGCTTCTACTCTTCGGTTGATGATGAAAGGCAATCCGAATGCCTTATCATTTGAGGAGTTAGTCTCTGTTCTGTTGCAGGAAGATCAGTCCAGGCAGAACATGTCCATTATGCGAGTTGCAGATCAAGCTTTCCTGGCTAGTCAGAAGGGCAAAGGAAAATGGAGCTCTTCTACTAGTAAGCAGAAATCTGCAAATGCTGCACATTCAAAGAACCAAGACAAAGATGAGAAAAAATAAAAAAAGCAGAAATTGTTTTGTAAGTACTGTAAAGGTAATGTTCATATCATAAAGAACTGTCCAAAACTGGCTGCTAAAGAGGCAAAGAAGAAAGAGGTTGGAATAGTTGTTGTAGAGGCCTCTACACCAAAAACAGAGTCTGCAAATCTTGTGTAGGAAGAAGAATGGGCGTTTACTACTGTTTGCAGTTTTGACCCATCTTCTCATGATCAGTGCATGTCTGCAGTAGACTCAGATGTTTGGTACTTTGACAGTGGGGCGACCAAACATATTACCTCGCAACGCAGTTTCTTCTCTTCACTCGAGCCTGCCCCTACAAGGAATACTGTCACATGTGCCAATAACTCCTCTTATCCTGTTATGGGAGTTGGTAAGATCATTCTGACTACTGCTGATGGTAGTTCTTTCACTTTGTCAGATGCTTTATTTGTGCCAGGGATAAAAAAGAATCTGTTATCAGTTTCTGCATTAGCCAAGATTGGCTTGGTTGTGAAATTCGTTGATGACAGGTGTACAGTCCATGATCTCTCAAATGGCGATGTGATTATTGCTTCTGGCATTTTATGTCGTGGGCTGTATAAGCTCATAGACTATGAAAGATCTGTGAATGATTTGGCATGTGCAGTTCATGATTCTCAGGCTATGTCAGATGCAAAGCTTTGGCATGCACGCTTTGGTCATCTGAATTTTGCTAGTTTGTTACGCCTACAGAAATCTAAAATGGTGTCCTCTTTGCCCAAACTTGAGGCACCTGGAAAACATGTTTGTGAAGGCTGTATTTTGGGCAAAATGCAGCGTTCTTCCTTTCCAAAAGATGGTTCAGTTCGGGCTACGCAGAAATTGCAGCTTGTATATAGTGATGTCTGTGGTCCTATGCAAACACCCTCTTTTGGAAATTACCTTTACTTCGTGACTTTCATTGATGATTTTTCCAGGCATGGATGGGTATATCCACTCAAAGCAAAGTCCGAAGTGTTCATGTGCTTCAAACAGTTTTTGGTTTTGGCTGAAAATCTGTCAGCATGTAAAATGGGCACCCTCCATTCTAATCGAGGGGGGGAATATATGTCTTCAAATTTTAATGCATTTCTGGCTGAACGTGGGATAAAACACCAGTGTACACTGCCGTATACACCTCAACAGAATGGAGTTTCTGAACGGAAGAACAGGTCTCTCATGGAGATGGCGAGGTGTATGATCAAGAGTCAGGCTTTACCTCATAGTTTCTAGCTTGAGGCTCTCATGTGTGCAGCATATGTACTGAACAGGTGTCCCACTAAAGCGTTGCAGTCTATCACTCCATATGAGGCTTGGCATGACCGCAAGCCATCTGTTGCTCATCTGCATGTTTTTGGTTGTTTGGCATATGCATTAGTGCCTGAACAACATCGCAGAAAATTCGATGATAAGGTAGTAAAATGTATTTTTGTTGGGTACAGTTCTGAAAGTAAAGGCAATCGTCTGTATCATCCACAGACTAAATGCATTCTGGTTAGCCGTGATGTTGTCTTTGTGGAAGATGCTATTCAGCCATTGCTTTCATGTACTAAGGAGACATCTGTTAGCTCCAAAGACATGTATGATACTTTGATGCCTCTTTTTACAGGTGGACAGTCTAGTGCTGGTCCTAATGAGGCAACTTCTCAGCCTTTGTAGGTTTCATATGATGATGCAGATCATTCCATTTCTGATGCAGATTTACATGATGCACTTGCTGATGAGAGAGCTGATATTGAGCAGGCAAAAACTATGCCAAAATGGCTGGTGCAGACTTTGCGTGACAGCAAATTAGATGCAACTTTGTCATATCGTACTCGTTCAGGCTCTCATAGTGCCTCCTTTGCATCAGATTGCTATGCTATGGCTGCATCTAGTCTCTGTGATGAGAATGAGCCTGTTTCTTTTGATGAAGCACAGAATTCAAAAAATTGGATGGCTGCTATGCAATCTGAATATGATGCTATAATGAAGAATTGTACATGGTCTTTATGTGACTTGCCTCCTAGCAAGAAGGCCATTGGCACTAAGTGGGTATACAAGCTGAAGCGTAAACCTGATGGTACAGTTGATAGGTATAAGGCTAGGCTTGTTGCAAAGGGTTATGCACAAGAAAGAGGCATTGATTTTGATGAGACCTTTGCACCTACATGCCGTATGACTACTGTTCGCAGCATTTGTGCACTTGCAGCCTATCATGGTTGGAATGTACATCAGTTGGACATTAAAACAGCATTTCTGAATGGTGACTTGCATGAAGAAGTGTATGTTTTTCAGCCCCGTGGCTTTGTGCAGAAAGGGCATGAAAACCAGGTGTGCAGGTTAAAGAAGGCGTTATATGGTTTAAAGCAAGCACCACGTGCTTGGTATGAGAAGATACATGCCTATCTGATCGCACATGGTTTTGAGAACAGTCCAACTGAAAGCACCTTATATGTTAAGCGTGCTAATGATGTGCTTCTGATCATTGTTGTCTATGTAGACGACATGCTGCTCACTGGTCCTATTGAGAAGCATATTGCTGATTTCAAGGCTGATTTGCATGCCTCATTTGAGATGTCTGATTTGGGGCATTTGCATCACTATTTGGGCATTCAGTTTATGCAAGTTGATGGTGGAATGGATTTGTGTCAAACGAAATATATTGACACATTATTGCAGCGTTTTGGCCTTGAAGATTGTAAGCCTATTGCCACTCCTATGGAGACAGGTTTACGATTGAGTCTTCATGATGCTGGAGATGCATTTGATGCTGTTCTCTATCAGCAGGCTGTTGGATGCTTGATTTACTTATGCATTACTCGGCCAGATATTTAGTTTGTTGTCTCACAGATGAGCAGGTTTATGCATTGCCCAGGAGTCACGAATTGGAAGGCGGTTAAGCGCATCTTTCGCTACTTGAGTGGTACTCGGCTACTTGGGTTGTTTTATCCCAAGGGGGGATCACTACCGCCAGATTTGCATGCTTTTTCTGACTCAGATTGGGCTGGTTGCTATGACACTCGTGTGTCCACCAGTGGCTTTTGCTTCATGCTTGGTAGCTCATGTATATCTTGGTTGAGCAAGAAGCAGCCTACTGTGGCCACTTCCAGTTGTGAGGCTGAGTATAGGGCAGCTTTCACAGGGACTGTTGAGTGTGTGTGGCTCAGATGCCTTATGGCTGATTTGGGTGTTGGCCAGTCTTCTACCACCACCATCTTCACTGACAGTCAGAGCGCATTGGCAGTTGCGAGGAACCCTGTGTTCCATGTGTTGGAGAAACACTCACTAATTAGACATATATTTGAAGGTCAAATCTTAGGAAGAAAACCCCATGCCTATGTGAAGGGAAAAATCCACAAATGTATCATATTTGTAAAGTTAGTTCACTTTAGTTCTAGAAGTTTTTTAAAATCACGAGAATACGAAAATCTATATAAGTTAGTTTGTATCAACTGACGCGGAGAGAGAGAGAAGAAGAAGGAGGAAGACAATGAGAAAGTGAGAAGAAATCATTTTTGTATGACTGAGTATAGTCGGGCTTCTCTGAGTGAGAAAGCATTTGTAAAACTTCTGAGTTTTTTATAGTTATGAGAAGAACTGAGTAAAGTTCTGTGTATGAGCCTCTCTCCATCATCTCCATGATTACCTACTGTGTGATGAGTTACAAAGATCAAGTTTTCCAAGCAACTCGATGCCTGGCATCGAATCTCTGTTGATAAGTCATATTTTCTTTTATATTTTTTTTCAGTACTGAAGTGTTTGAAAAACATGATGTTGTTGGAGCAACTCGATGCCTGGCATCGAATTCCAGTTGATAAGTCATATTCTAAGTGTGCATGAAATCACCTCTAGTTTTGGTGTCCAAAAGATCAAGACTTTATGCGGGAAGTCGATGCCTGGCATCGAATCCCTGCTGAAAAGTGGCCAAAAACATCCCAAGTCGATGCCCGGCATCGAATTCTCGTTGCAAGTCGATGCTAGGCATCGAATTCTAATTTTAAACAGGCGCTCTTACTAAAACAGGCAAGTTTTCCAGTTTTGGAAGGTCATACAGGGTCATCTTGTGAGGGCCATAACTTGAGTTCTAGAGCTCCGTTTGATGCATATGATAGCTTGTTGGAAAGCTCTACTCTTCTAGTCTCAGCCTATAAAGTTTCATCAAGAAATAATACTTGAGCTAGGAGAAATTAGCAAAATACTGAAGGTATGTCATTTCAGTGACTAGGAATTTCTGTAGAAGCAAAGTTCTCACTTTAGGCTATCATTTCTCAAAGTTTGGAGTGGCAATGAGTTAATGGTGACTATAGAGGTGTTCTAGTGTCACCTTAATTCATTTCTTGTGGTGTTTCATACATCAACAAGTGGTATCAGAGCAGAAAGATTCTCGAGAGCAGAAGACGACAAAGGTACGAGAAGTTTTGTAAAGTTTTCCATTAAAGTTTGAAAGGTGAAGCATTTGAAGACACAAGGCATCAAAAGGTTACTTCAAAAGTATCCTCATACACAAAGAACTTCAAAAGGTATTATCCTTTATCCTTTAAGCTCACAGGTTGCAGCAGAAGAAAAGAACTATGGCAGATCATATCTCCATTGACAAACTGGACAGAGATAATTACCCCGCATGGGTAATGAGAATGGAAGCCTTATTTATGAGTAAGGATCTCATGGTATATGTAACAGGTGAAGAAGAGAAGCCAGTATTTGAAGATGAAAGCCGACCAAAGAAAGAAGAACTTGATGCTTTAAAGCATTGGCAGAAGAAGGATGCAAGTGCAAAAGCCTATATCTACAATACAATCTCAGATCATTTGCTACCACACATCAGAGGATTGGAATCATCAGAAGATATATGGAATGCATTGGAATATCATTTCCAAAGCACTACTAAAGCACGGAAAGCAAGTCTATGGTCAGAGTTTACAACATTCAAGAAGAAGACAAGTCAAACCATTAGTGATTATGTCACTAAGATGAAGGATCTAGCAGATAGTCTTGGATCCATAGATGAAGATGTTGAAGATCACAGATTGATTGCTCAACTACTTGCAGGCTTGAGAGGGGATGAAAGGTGGAAACCTTTTGTCTTATCAACAGAACTTTCATTAAATCATTATGTTCCAGATTTGAACCAGTTGCTTGGTTTGATGCTCACATATGAGCAAGACTTGAAGGGAGATGGAGATAAAGGTCAAAGTTCTGCAATGTACATGAAGAATAAGAAGAAAGGAGATAAAGGTAAAGCAAAGGATGAAGAGGAGTCTAATTCTCAAGCTTATTATGCAAGAGGTAAAGGCACTGGCAGAGGAAGAGCAAGAGGTTTTGGAAGAGGAAGAGGTAATCAAAATAACAACAAAAAGGCTTGCTGGATCTGTGGATTGAGTAATCATTTGGCTCATGACTGTTGGCACAACCAACAAGGATCAAACCAGAATCAAAACAACAATAGCAGAGGTCGAGGTGGAAGATATCAAAGTAATTTTCAAAGAGGTAGACAAAGTCAAAGAGGAGGCTATGGTAGAGGTGGAGGAAGAAGTTGGGGACAGAATCAATCCTACAACACCACCTACTACAACTATGCAAATGACACACAGAATGAAAGTCATACATCATTGATGATGAATTCAATCAGCACATCAGACAAAGAAGATCTAAAGGTATTTTACATTGACTCTGGATGTTCTAATCATTTGTCAGGAAACATAGAATTGATGTCAGATTTGGAAAAAGGCATTTCTAGTCACACAGTTCAAACTGGTGATAATACAAGACATAGTGTACATTCAATTGGAAAAGTGAAATGCAAGAGTGGAGCAGATTTGCTAACCAATGTTTTGTATGTTCCAACAATACCTAAAAACTTGATTAGTGTGGGACAGATAGTTGAAAAAGGTTTTCAAGTCAGGTTTACAAATGAAGGAGTATTTGTGGAAGATCCAGAGAATGGATATAATCAGATTGTCTCTGGTAAGAAAGAAGGTAGACTCTTTACTTTAAGAGTGCAAGGAAACATTGGTCAAGCTTTGCTCACACATGGTGAAGCAGTGATTACAGAACTTGATCTCTGGCATAAGAGATTAGGTCATTTCAATGAAAGAGGAATTAAAGCTATGGTTGCTAATCAGTCTGTACTAGGATTACCAAATGTGCAAAGTCAACATATGGTTTATAAATGTGAAGCATGTCAAATGGGTAAAGCACACAGGTTACCATTTCAAAAGAAAGGATTCAAACATGATGGAGTACTTGAGCTCATTCATACAGATGTATGGGGACCAACAAAAGAAGGATCTATCAGTGGCTCAAGGTATTATGTTCTTTTCATTGATGATGCTACAAGATGGATAACATTATATGTTTTGAAGGAAAGATCAGAAGTGTTTGGAGCTTTCAAGCATTTTCATGCATATGCAGAGAGAGTCACAGGTCAAAAGCTTAAGAGACTGAGGTCTGATGGAGGGGGAGAATACTTCTCCCAAGAGTTCAATGATTATCTTTGGAATGCAGGTATTAAGAGAGAAATAACTTGCAGGTATACACCACAACAAAATGGTGTAGCAGAAAGAAGGAACAGGACTTTGGTTGAGTTTGCTCGAGCTATGCTAAAGGAGAAGAACTGTCCAAATTATCTTTGGGCTGAGGCTGTAAATACAGCTACATATCTTGTGAATAGATTACCATGTGCAGCTCTGAATGGAATGACTCCATATGAAGCTTGGTGGGGTAAGAAACCAACACTAGATCATTGTAGAGTGTTTGGATCAATTGCATATGCTTATGTGCCATCACAACTTAGGCATAAACTTGAACCAAAGGCAGAAAAATATGTGTTCATTGGTTATGATGAAAAGCAGATGGGTTACAGGTTGTGGAATCCTTTAACCAAACAATTTCTTGTTTCTAGAGATGTTACATTTGATGAACAGAAAAGTTGGTATGCAGATCAAAGTCATACAGCTGAAGAATTTGAAGAAGAGGTAAGAAGATGTGAGAAAGGAAAATCAATTGTGCAGGTAAATAGAGATGAAGACTATATGCAAGCAAGTACATCCAGAAGTGGATTAACAAGAATGAATGAAGAAGCTCCTATATTTGATGAAGAGGTGTATCCAGAAACTTATGAAGAATGTGAACCAAGAAGGTCAAGCAGGACTAGAAGACAATCAGAAAGGTATTCTTATGATACTTCTTACATAACTCAGAAGAACTATGCATATATGGTCAAAGATGATGAAGAACCTCAGAACTATGATGAAGCTAAAGGTAAGAAGCAATGGGAAGAAGCAATGAAGGAAGAGTTCAATGCACTGGAGGAGAACAAGACATGGGAACTTGTTCCTAAACCAAATGGTAAGAAAGTAATTGGAAATAAATGGGTTTATAAAGTGAAGAAGCTTGCAGATGGAAGTATAGCCAGATACAAAGCTAGATTGGTGGTGAAAGGCTATGCCCAGACCTATGGCATAGATTATGATGAGACATTCAGTCCCGTAGCTAAGATGTCAACTATAAGGACAATCATTGCTATTGCAGCTTCAAAAGGATGGACTCTAAGTCAATTGGATATAAAGAATGCATTCTTGAATGGATACATATCAGATGAGGTATACATGGAACAACCTCAAGGATTTATAGATTCCAGGTATCCAAATTTTGTTTGCAGGTTGAGAAGAGCATTGTATGGATTGAAGCAAGCTCCAAGAGCTTGGAACTATAGACTGGTGAAGTATCTCAATGATCTTGGATATCAAAGTTCAAAAGCAGATTCAAGTCTACTTATCAAAAGAACAGAGGAAGGTACAATCTACATTTGTATTTATGTAGATGACATTATAATCACAGGTACTTCAGATGAAGGAATCAAGGAGGTAAAGAGATTACTTGAGAAAGAATTCAAGATCAGTGACCTAGGAAAGTTATCATACTTTCTTGGAATGGAAGTTACTTATACAGATCATGGCATATATGTGTCACAAGAAAGGTATCTTCTGAATTTATTGAAGAAGTTTGATATGGAAAATTGCAGAGAAGCTTCAACTCCACTTGAAGTGAATCACAAGCTCAGTAAATATGATGGTGCAGACTACAAAGATATGAGGAAGTATCAATCTCTTGTGGGTAGTTTGATTTATGCTACACTAACAAGACCTGATCTTAGTTATGCAGTGGGAGTTTTGTCACAATTCATGCATTGTCCAAAGGACCCACATTGGATTGCAGGTCAAAGAGTTCTCAGATATATCAAAGGAACTATAAAGGAAGGATTATATTATCCTTTTACATCAGATTTGAAGTTGAGAGCCTACAGTGACTCAGACTGGGCAGGTAATCAAGATGACAGGAGATCAACTCATGGTTACATGATATACATTGGTGATAAGCTTGTAAGTTGGTGTTCCAAGAAACAACATACAGTAGCATTATCATCAACTGAAGCAGAGTACAAAGGACTTGTGGAAGCAGCTAAGGAAGTCATATGGATGCAGACATTGTTCAAGAGCTTAGGCATTGATCAAGGTACACCTACAATACATGGAGATAATATGAGTTCACTTTATCTTGCAGCAAATCCAGTATTTCATGCAAGAACAAAGCACATAGAGATACAGTATCATTTTCTCAGAGAAAAGGTAATGGAGAAAGAGATTGAAGTGGAATACATTTCTACTAAAGATCAGTTAGCAGACATAATGACAAAGAGCTTGGATGGTGTGAAGACCAGTAGATTCAAAAGCATGGCAGGAGTAAAAGAAAAGAAGATGATATGAAGAAACAGGGAATGTCAATTAGTGATTGAGGGGGAGTTGTTGGAGAAACACTCACTAATTAGACATATATTTGAAGGTCAAATCTTAGGAAGAAAACCCCATGCCTATGTGAAGGGACAAATCCACAAATGTATCATATTTGTAAAGTTAGTTCACTTTAGTTCTAGAAGTTTTTTAAAATCACGAGAATACGAAAATCTATATAAGTTAGTTTGTATCAACTGACGCGGAGAGAGAGAGAAGAAGAAGGAGGAAGACAATGAGAAAGTGAGAAGAAATCATTTTTGTATGACTGAGTATAGTCGGGCTTCTCTGAGTGAGAAAGCATTTGTAAAACTTCTGAGTTTTTTATAGTTATGAGAAGAACTGAGTAAAGTTCTGTGTATGAGCCTCTCTCCATCATCTCCATGATTACCTACTGTGTGATGAGTTACAAAGATCAAGTTTTCCAAGCAACTCGATGCCTGGCATCGAATCTCTGTTGATAAGTCATATTTTCTTTTATATATTTTTTTTTAGTACTGAAGTGTTTGAAAAACATGATGTTGTTGGAGCAACTCGATGCCTGGCATCGAATTCCAGTTGATAAGTCATATTCTAAGTGTGCATGAAATCACCTCTAGTTTTGGTGTCCAAAAGATCAAGACTTTATGCGGGAAGTCGATGCCTGGCATCGAATCCCTGCTGAAAAGTGGCCAAAAACATCCCAAGTCGATGCCCGGCATCGAATTCTCGTTGCAAGTCGATGCTAGGCATCGAATTCTAATTTTAAACAGGCGCTCTTACTAAAACAGGCAAGTTTTCCAGTTTTGGAAGGTCATACAGGGTCATCTTGTGAGGGCCATAACTTGAGTTCTAGAGCTCCGTTTGATGCATATGATAGCTTGTTGGAAAGCTCTACTCTTCTAGTTTCAGCCTATAAAGTTTCATCAAGAAATAATACTTGAGCTAGGAGAAATTAGCAAAATACTGAAGGTATGTCATTTCAGTGACTAGGAATTTCTGTAGAAGCAAAGTTCTCACTTTAGGCTATCATTTCTCAAAGTTTGGAGTGGCAATGAGTTAATGGTGACTATAGAGGTGTTCTAGTGTCACCTTAATTCATTTCTTGTGGTGTTTCATACATCAACACCATGCTCGCACTAAGCACATTGAGGTGCATTATCACTATGTTAGGGAGAGGTTCTCTGCTGGGGAGATCAGATTGGCATATGTGCCCACGCAGGAGAACATTGCAGACCTTTTCACGAAGGCTCTGCCTAGGGAGAAGTTTGAAGCTTTCCGCAAAGCTTTGGGCTTACTTCCTTTTCTGGAGTGATTTCCACATAGCTTGGCACTTCCTTATACATGAGTGCCAACTCCTTGTTCACCGCATCACTCTTAGGGGGGATTTGTTGATATATTTAGGTAGTGATGTGTGTGAACACTCTAGGACCGCCGGGGCACTTTTTTCCCTCTTTAGGAGGTTTTTTCCCCCGGCTTGTATATACGCCTATTGCCCTAATGGGCTACTTATCTTTGTACATTCTCTAGTAATACATTCAGTCTAGTGTGTTGTGCTCCAAGCTTCTTCTTCTTCCTTGTGCTGTTCGCGTGCTTCCGCAGACATCTAACTCCAACAATTTTGTGAGTTTTATTTATGATTTCTCTAGGCATGTATGGGTGTATCCACGAAAAGAAAAGTTTGAAGTATTTATGTGCTTCAAACAGTTTCTAATCATGACTGAAATTCTATCAGCATGAAATCACGATGCTTGTTTTGGCCTTCGATTATTTTGCTAGTATAAGCGCCTTGAAGTCTGCTATAGGTTTAGGAAAACTTGATAGGGTAGTTATATTCAACTTTTTGAGATATAATCATTTTCTACATCATGGTATTTTAGTCAGTGGCCATGGTTGAAACCAATGATGTATTCCATATGTTGGCTGTTGAGGATAAATTGAATGGTACCAATTACCCATTATGGGCTTATATGATGCATCATGTATTGGTTGCAAAAGGACTGTGAAATATTGTGCAAAGTGTTGAAAAATGTCCTATTTCACTTGCAAACATAGTTGTTGAAGGTGATGCAGATGGCATTGACACATGAATTGATAGCCTTGTTTATCAAACATGCCATTATTCCTCACATTCACTCTTGTAGAATAACAAAGGATGTTTTTGGGATACACTTACCACTTTATACCAGGCAAGGAATGAGGCTTGTGTTGCTTACCTCCGAAAATAGTTGGAGAGTCCGCACATGAATGAAGCAGATTTCATGGATAGTTTTTTGACAAAGATCAAAGATTTGAAGGAGTAGTTGACTTCTATTGATGAAGTCTTGCTTGACAGTCAATTCACTTGTGCAGATTGTTCTGAATGGTCTTCTAGATTCATACCAGAGTTTTTCTTCTACTCTTTGATTGATGATGAAATATAATCCAAATGCCTTAACATTTGAGGAGTTAGTCTCTCTTTTGTTGCAAGATGATCAATCTAGGCAGAATTGGTCCATTATGCATGTTGCAGATCAAGCTTTCTTGGCTACTCAGAAGGGAAAACATAAATGGCGCTCTTCTAGTAGTAAGCAAAAATGTGCTAATTTTGCACAATAAAAGAAGGATGATAGAGATGAGAAGAAAATAGAAAAGCAGAAATAGTTTTGCAAATATTGTAAAGGAAATGATAATGTCATAAAGAGTTGTCCAAAACTGACTGCAAAAGAGGCAAAGAAGAAAGAGTCTAGAATGGTTGTTGAGGAGGCCTCTACACCGAAAACAAAGTTTACTAATCTTGTGCAGAATGAAGAATGGGCATTTACTACTCTCTAAAGTTATGACCCATCTTCACATGAACAATGTATTTTTGTAGTAGACTAAGATGTTTGGTACTTTGATAGTGGGGCAACCAAACATATTCCCTCGTAGCATAGTTTGTGCCAGGGATCAAGAAAAATTTGTCATTAGTTTCAACATTAGCCAAGATTGGCTTGGTCGTGAAATTTGTTGATGATAGAAGTATAGATCATGATCTCCCAAATGGTGACATCATTATTGCTTCTGGCATTTTATGTTGTGGGCTATGTAAGCTCATAGATTATGCAAAATTTGTGAATGATTTAGCATGTGTAGTTCAAGATTCTTAGGCTATGTTAGATGCAAAGCTTTGGCATGCACGCTTTGTTCATCTGAATTTTGCTAGTTTGCTACACATGTAGAAATTTGAAATGGTGTCCTCTTTGCCCAAACTTGAGGCACCTAGTAAACATGTATGTGAAGGCTGTATTTTCAGCAAAATGTAGCATTCCTCCTTCCCAAACGATGGTTCAGTTCGAGCTACTTAGAAATTATAGCTTGTTCACAGTGATGTCTATGGTCCTATGTATTCTTTTGGGAACTATATTTAATTTGTTATTTTCATCAATGATCTTTCTAGGCATGCATGGGTATATCCATTGAAAGAAAAGCCTGAAGTAATTATGTGCTTCAAAGAGTTTTTTGGTTTTGGCTGAAAATCTATCAACATGAAAAATGGGCACCCTCCATTCTGATCGAGAGGGGAATATATGTCTTCTGACTTTAATGCATTTCTCGCTTAAAACATAAGTGTACTTTGTTGTATACACCTCAACAAAATGGATTTGCTGAAAGGAAGAATAGGTCACTCATGGAGGTGGCAAGTTGTATGGTTAAGAGTCAGGCTTTACCACATAGTTTTTGGCTTGAGGTTGTTATGTGTGCAACATATGTACTTAATAATGTCCCACTAAAGCATTGCAGTCTATCATTCCCTATGAGGCTTGGCATGGCTGTAAGCAGATCTCTTGTTCACTTGCATGTTTTTGGTTGTCTGGCATATGCATTAGTGCCTGAACAACAACGCAAGAAATCGGATGATAAAGCATTGAAATGTATTTTTGTTGGGTACAGTTCTGAATGCAAAGGCTATCGTCTGTATCATCCACAGATTAAATGCATTTTGGATAGTCATGATGTTGTTTTTGTGGAAGATGCTATTCAACCATTACTTTCATGTACTAAGGAGACATATGTTAGCTCCAAAGACATGTATCACTCTCCAACTATTTTTGGAGGTAAGCAACAAGAGCCTCATTCCTAGCCTGGTACAAGGTTAGGAATGCTTGCTCCAAGTCAAGGTGTTGACAAGATAGTAGCATCTCATAAAGCTAGGCTTTGGGAGTTGTGCATCGACATATGCGTCCAATCCTGTTTTCTGCCATATAGGGCATAGTGCTTTTGCATTTTTGTAACTTTTCAAATTCTCACATAAAAAAGTGATATTTGCCCCACTTGCCATTGTGTGCTAGCTTTGCTTCCCAAAGGTACGATCCTTCGCCCAATAGTCCTACTACTTCAATAAGCCAATGATATTTCTTACCCATAGGTGTGGAATGGCCGCTTGGGTATGATTTGTATGGCTTGCAACTCTTTTGGTCTTTGATTTGGTTCTGACATGATTGCTAAGCTCACTAGATCAACCACTTGCTGGCTCGTGCCTACTTGAGAGTTGGTTCCTGCTATGTGAGCCATGATATCACTAGGAGCGTCTGATGATCTTATCTGCTGGAAGAAGAAAATCACATTAGCATTACATAGAAAACATGATAAAACCGTGTTCCCTTTACAATACCAACATGTCATTCTTTGGGTTAGAAGTTAGTTGAGTGGTGAATTGTGTGGGTGAGTGAAAGTTAGAAGGTCAATGATGTCCCTATATGCATACTTGGTTGTGCAATGTACTTTGATGCATTTAAAACTATGCACAATAGTTTACATGGTGGGGTTAGGTGGTTTATCACAGAGTTTAACTCTCCAAACTTTATGTGTGAGATGGTTTCTTTTGGCTACCATAGTGTTCTCATGTTTTTGAATCATGTCGTCTTGGATTTTGGACTTTTTGGGTACCCATTTCCAATTAGGGCTAGGTGTGGTCGCATGTGTGGAGGGTTGGAAAGCAGATGTGTGTTCTGAAGTGCATCATGTGAATGAATTTAATAGGCGCTTCACGCTTGTCAGCTTATGTGCAATTACTTGAGCATGTAAGTAGGTCTTAGGCACCTAGATTTGTCATGCATTGGGGTCAGCCTTCATTGATTGCTCTGGGACCCAAATAGAAATGGTCCATTTTGGGAGAATTCTAGAACACTCCTTCGTTATAGTCACCCGAGCAGTTGGTTTGGTGCATTGTTGGGGATCTGACACTAGATCAGAGGGTTGTTCACCCTTGTGTACCCAGATCTGCTTCACATTTTGAATCCTATTGCTTTTCAATCTCCTTTGACTATGAGGATAGACCGTCTGCTTCCTCTGCTTCCTATATTACTTTGGTTGCTTTGTCTCGATCATCTTTGGAAGAGACAAGAGTTCCACCAAATCCCTGACCCCTTTATTGAAAACCTCATTATTCTGCATCATAGAGTTTTGGACAATAACAACATCTTTATCTTCATGTGTACTCTTGGAAGGACCAGGATTTGGTGACTTTCCTAGTTCCTTGAGTGCTTTATTTTCTCACTCAATAGTAATGCGATTTTGATTTACCCAAACTTGAAGAAGTCCACTTCTTAAGTTCAGGTTGACTGCATGGTCATAGATCCAGTATTGACCCAAGACAAGAGGTTCAGTGAGATCCTCATCATGACACACTAGCACCTTCACTATCATAAGAATATCTTGAATGTAGAGGGGAAGCTCCACACCTCACCCATGCAAGGGGTTTCCACACCTCCCAATCCTATGAGATATGCGTCTATAGGATTGATGCTTAATTGCAATTCTTGATAGTAAGAAAGTCTAACTGCACTAGTGGCTGCACCTGAGTCAATCAAGGCCCTTACAGTCCTTGCACTATTTCCTTGTCCTAACTCTAGGATCACAAAAGGATGTCGATCGATTATTCTATGGGAACGTACACCTGATGCTTCACACATGAACATATGGTATCTTGGAGCTTCATAAGCATCTGATCTAGGCTCATCTCTACCCTATCTTCTCAATTTCATTCTTTAGATGCGTTCTAAAGCTTCTACATGTGCTTCTTCTCGAATTCATTTTCCTTCTTCCTTATGTTTCTTGGTAGTGTTGAGTCCATTAAGCATTTCCTCAGTGAGGGGTTCTTGATATAATTTGACTCGGCATCCATTGATGTAACTTGCTAGGATGTCACCTTCTAGAGTGGCTAATTGAACTGCTCCACTTGTTGATATTCTGTTAATAAGCATGGGTCCATAGCCATGCTTCTCTAACTTTCTTGCATGTTGCTTCAAGGTGTACACTAGGACTAAATTACTTTTAGGCCTTTATCCTTCACATGGGCATCAAAGTAATCCTTTTGCCTTTTCTTGGCTGCATATATTCCTACAACTGCTCTTAGTCTTGTTTCACATAACAGTTCAAGATCAGAGATTCTAGATGAGAGCGCATGGTCAGTCCAGTGATGCTCTTGTGCTACTCTTAGTGTGGGTATCAGTAAATCTAAAGGTAGCACTGCATTTTGGCCAAATACCATATGAAAGGGTGTGGCTTGGAGTACCTTTTTATAGGCGACTCGATATGACCAAACAACATGATGTAATTGTTTGTCCCAATCAGAGTGTTTATTATTCACCAACTTTGTCAACACATTACATAGAATTTTATTTGTGCTCTCAGCCTAGCCATTGGCTTGGGGGTGATATGGAGCCAACTTCTTGTGAACCACCATGAATTCGTGGCAAAGATTTTCAATGACTTCATTCAAGAAGTGTGTGCCTCTATCACTTACTAACTCAATTGGCAACCCATATGTAGTGAATACATTCTCAAATAGGAACTTAGTTGTAGTTTGAGCATCATTCTTTGTTGTGGCCTTACCTCTACCCATTTAGTCAGATAATCAGTGGCCACAATAATGTATTCAGCATGTGAACCCTTAGCTGGGGGATTAATAGGACTGACAAAGTCTATTCCCCACTTAGAGAATGCACGTCCACCCATCATAGGTTTCAATGGCATCTCATCTTTACGTATAGGATACTGAGTTCATTGAAAAACATCACATCGCTTCACATAGGTATGTGCATCCATGTGAAGAGTTGGCCACCAAAGACCTGTGAAAAGTATTGCCTTGATCACACGATTTAGTCCAAAGTGTCCTCATGCCACACCTTGGTGAGCTGTCTCTAATATCTTAAGATACTCACTCTCGTGGACACATAGCCTAAGATATCCATCTTTTCCTCGTTTGTATAGAGTACCACCTATGAGTGTGTAATCTAGTGCTTCCTATTCTAAACTTCATTGTTTGGTCAATGTCATTTCCTGAGGGAATGTTTTTGTCCTCAAAAAAATTATCA
This sequence comes from Ceratopteris richardii, assembly GCA_020310875.1. Taxonomy (NCBI): domain Eukaryota; kingdom Viridiplantae; phylum Streptophyta; class Polypodiopsida; order Polypodiales; family Pteridaceae; genus Ceratopteris; species Ceratopteris richardii. Next base: position 146,684,113 of record CM035429.1, read on the forward strand.
GTGGTTCACTTCAATTTGGCACTAAAGACACTCGATATAGAGTGGCATGTTCCACGGGTGGGTTGGTACTATAGATTGGGCATTCCTTGCATACCTTATGGACATCTACTTCCATGGTTGGCCAATATACCCCTAGCCTTTGTAGTCTGTAGGGTTCTATGTTTGGAGTGATCTTGTTGTAGTGCACCTACATGTGCAATTTTCAACCACTTTGCATGCTCGTCTTCCTCTACACAACAAGCTAGTATGCCTTGATTGGTGTGCTCATACATATTGTCTACCATTATGTGGCATTTTTGAGATCTAACTACCTCCTTGTCTCTTGCTCTCAATACAGGATGTTTAGGTCCAAATGTTAGAATTGTATATTTTTAGCCCATTTAGGCACTACTTCTAGATTGAACAAATAGGCATCAAGAAGGTCATCCGACACTCCTTGAGGGGACTCTCTTGAAGTTAGTCTAGAAAGGTGATCCACCCTAAGGTGAGTCTTACCCTTCCTGACCATAACTTCAAAATCATATTCCATTAGTAAGAGAAACCATCTTACTAATCAGCCAGTATTACAGGGTTTGTTCGAGGATACGTGTTTGTCTAATGTTTGAATGAGCACAGAGATCATCCACATAGACTTCCAAGTTCTTCCTCAAGAACTCTTTGAACACATGGCACATCAGCCTCTAGAAGGTAGCTGGCACATTAGTTAGCCCAAATGGCATTAGCCGAAAAGCGAATATGCCCCACTCGAGAGCAAAGGCCGTCTTGTGTTGGTCTTATGGAACTATCTCTAATGGTGGTTGCGTTAACTTTCTTCAAGTTAATGCAAAATCATAACTTGCCAGTCTTTTTGGGCACCACTACAATGGTGGATACCCACCCATTCAGTGTGCTCAATCTCATAGATAAATCTTGCTTCTACCAACGGATCTATCTCTTCCTTGATCTTGGCAGCATAGCTATCATTATAAGTGTAAGGCTTCTACTTAGAGGGTTTAGCTTCTGAGGTCATGGCAATTGTATGCGAGCATGGTCTACTCCTTTTAAGTCCTTATAACTCCATGTGAACACATCTCTATATTGTCTTAGCAAGGCTATCAACTCTTGCTCCTCATCGTCTGTTAAATCATGTCCTATGTAAGTGCATCACTCTTCACCTTCCTCTATGGTCACAATGATTTTCTTTGTGGTTTCTTTGTTATCATAGGCCTCTCTTGTGAGTGCTTCACATTTAGGCATCCTTATCACGACTCTTTGATCTTCTATCTTGTACTTCCTGAAATTTCTAGGGACCTCAAACAAAGATTCTTCCTCTTGTGGTGAGGCTTCTCTCTTCTTCCTCTTCTTGCCTTCACTCTTGGCCGTTATCTGTGCGGTTAATCTCACATCATTCATAAACTCTTTGTGTCTTTGAGGGTGAGCTTCTACTTCACACAGGAATTCTTCTTCTAATGCACAAAAAGGGTCCATAATGATTGACTCTAGATTAGAGTAACTTGTTTCCCCAAGTATATCAGTGTTAGGCTCAGATTCTTCAATAACCAAGTCACACAAATTGGCTCTATCATGAAAACTGTAGTGTCATAGCCATCTTCATCACAATGTGGTGTCCATTGTTCTTCATTGATGGCTACATCCATTGTTGCTAGGATTTCTGCCCAACCATGGGGTTCAAATTCTTCATTGAGAAATACAACAGGTGCATAGGTTGGGTCTCGAATTGATCTATGAGTTTCCTTCCCACCTACCTCTCTGGCTTTTTCTCTTTTCTCTTCTTCTTCTGCAACTTTACACATCCATAAGTGGGTGTCTTCATGCATCCATGAGGATACTCATCCTATGGAATGCACTGATTCTATATCGTCTGTGGCTCTATGGATGGGATTCCACTATATGGGGGGCACGTCTCTATGAGAGTAGTCCTTGAGATTGACTTTGGTTGTAACACCTAAGTGTTGAAAACACAAGGAATTAGTTCCCCAATCCTATAATAATTGCAACTCTCTCATGAATGGTTTTCCCAAAATCATCTCATAGGCCTAATTTTTGTTGAAGTCACATATAGCAAAAGTATGCTCGAACTCTACAGTAGTGAGAGTTATCCCTGCTAGCAATCCTAAAGGTCTCTGTATGTGACCATTGGCCATTTGTAGTTTCATTCTTGTCGGCCTGAGTGTTGGTTTGCCCCAACGCTTCCATAGGGAAGTGGTAGCAATTACAACTCCTGCATCTGAGTCCAAAGTAGCCTTGGTGGTGTAACCCTAGTGAGTGATAGCAAGATAGGTGTTTCCTTCTTCTCCTTTGCTCATGTCTCCTATCTTATCTAAGGGTATCTCTGGAACTACTCTATGAGATCCTACCTCGGAGTGTGGTTAGGCTACTTCTTGCACTTGATTGGCTACATCTTTCCACAATTGTGGCCTAACCTTGAGTAGCTCCTCTAAATGAGATTGCACTGTAGTTTAGTGTTCTTTACACTTCTATGTTTGTAGGTATGACTGATTCTTCATTCCTTATCACGATCATGGGAGCTCTCATACAGGTAGACTTTGCCTCCCATGGGCCTGTGAAATGAGGTAATTCGTGCAAGGAATTAGACTCAAAGTCTAATCGCTTGCTAGATTCGATATCCTCTTGTTCTCCATAAATGAATATCTTGTGGGAATCGATCATTCGATCATTGTCTTTTTATTCTCTCTCGGCTGTCTTTCCATGCTCTTTTCCTTTTATTTGTTAGACTCTCAGTCTCACTAACCTCGTAATTCTTTTCCTGACCTACGCCTTGGTTTTGTTGTAATGGCTGAGCTCTCATGACCACTTGCACTGGGCCAGTGGAAGTTACACTTCCTATAGAGTCTACTACTAACCCAATAACATGAATGGGAGTGATCTTTGTTGCATTGTGTGGGTTCTTTGGGCAGTCTCATAAGAGGCTCTTTCCCACAATCTTGACAAAACCCTTTTATTTCCAGTGATTGGGGTTGCATCGGAGCACGTAAAGGACAAACACAAAAGTATTATGTGAATAGGTCATCAACTTGCTCAGCTCTCAAGACTTGCCTAAACTCTTCCACATGATCATATGGGTCTCCTCTACCATCAAAATGATTCTTCATAGACTTGACCAGTTGTGTGGGTCTCAGGGTCCTAGTGTGTTACCTAGGCATTGGCAATGGGAATTTATCTGCATTTCTTTGATTCCTTGGGTCTCTGGCTCTCTCGTTTTTCATTGTATTCATCTCAGTTCTCATTTGTTCTCTTCCTATTGGGTTAACAAAGCTTACTTGGGGTCTATCTCTACTCCTGTCCCTTTGTGTTCCATGAACTTGAGATGTTCCAACTTCTTGGTGACCATAGGAGACATTGGATCTTGGTTGGGGAAAAATAAATTCACCCTTCCAAGTGTGGCATGCCTGCCATGCTCTGAGACCACAAAGACTACCTCTGATGTATTGCCTAAATAGGTCATTTTGCCTAGGCTATCAGGATCTTTAAATTCATAGATGGTAAGTGCTCCCACTTCATTAGGTTGGTCAGGTTTATACCTCCAAAAAGCCTCATCTTTCTCTCGATTTAGTAGTAGATCTATGCTCTTGTTGTCTTGGGGAACCCACTCTAGAGTGATTATTCTAGTCAGGACTGATTTGCCTCGAGGGGTTTTGGGCTCTCTTCCTAAGTTCCCTTGCTCTATGTCACCTATTTAAGCCTCTGAGATCACGTTGCCAAACTCGTCTCTCCTATCTGGGTGGGTGGTGACCACATACATTGTTCCTTCTTTATCTATGTATGCACCATTTTCAAACTTGACTACTGGATGTTCTAGTCCAATGGGTTGGTTTGGATTTTTAATATGGACAACAGATCTTCTCAGGTCATCCTCATAGGTGCAAGCACCTAGATGGTTGGTCCTGATATATTCTAGTTGAGTCTTGTAAGGTCCTTTTGGCTTTTCTAGGTATGCCACTCCTGAGATACCTACGGGTCTCTCCATGTTATACAACATCTCAGAATCACTCTGTTCTAAACTTAGAGTGTCTGGGTAATCACTCAATTGCTAGGCCCAAGACCTAGCTGTGTGATTGACACTAGCTTCAGAAGATCTGAGACTTTTTCTATCTCGTCCTAAATATCTTCCTGACCTAAGGTTCATAAGCCTTGGCTGATATCCCAATTTTTCCCAATACAACCTCATTGCAGAGTTCTTTTGTATTAGTTCCTTGTTCTTTTTAATTTCCTTAGGATGTCACTTCTTGTCCAACAAATTTCCGTCACAAAGAACACTTGAGTTTAATCATTTAATTTAAGTTCTTTTACTTTAGGGTTTTTCACAAATGTAGCCTATTTATGCTTGGACTTGAGTCACTAGGGTTCTAGAACTTGATCATGCTTAACATCACCCTAATTAATCAAAACCTTTATTCGTACTTAGCCTAAGCTAGGAATTGACAGAGGGGGTTGAGAATGATCCGACCTTAAGCTGCTTATCCCTTGCTCTTGAGTGCTCAAGAATGCCATTCTCAAGCTTGCAGTATGCTTGTGCTGTGGACACCCTTTAGTGCTCTCGATGAACCTGTAAAAGTCCCAAAGTCACCCCAAGATTTCAATTTAATTGACTTAACAAACCATGTCCATTCATGTAATACAAAGACCCAATTTTGATTTGCTCTTATGAAACTTCCCTTAGAGATCCCTTAGAAACAAAGTTGGTATGAAGAACTTATGATAGTTCATGGTTTTGGGGTTAAAACAAGGTTAAAACAGGCTAACATGCAAACAGTATCTTTCAACTTACTTGTATAGGGGCCTCACAATGCTCTAATGGCTTGGATTTTATGCTCCAAATTGGCCAAAAATCGAAAAATAAAAAACCCTAAAATTTGGTCGAAATTGGCTATCAATCGCAATGGACAGAGCTGTCCATCATGGCTTATCAATCACGATGGATAGATTCAATCGCGATGGACAGGGGTTGTGATGGATGCTATTAATCACTATGGATAGAACATCTCGGGTTTCTTAATTTATATTGTGTCAATTGTGGCCTATAAGTCACGACAGATAGCTTTTTCACTGCTTTGGGGTGTCAATCACGATTTTTCTATCAGTCGTGATGGACAAGGGTGTCCTTCGTGATGGACACATATCAATCACAATGGACAGCTATCGATCACGATGGACAAGCAGTCCGTTGTGGCATGTTGATCGTGATTGATTGAATTTTCAAGATTTTTTGCATTACCTTCTATCAATCGGGCCTCTATGCATCGTGTTGGACAAAAAATTTACCGTGTTTGAGTGTCAATCGCAATTTTCTCAATCAACCGTGATGGAAAAGTATCCGTTGTGATGGATACTATCAATCGTGATTGATTGGCTATCCATCAAGGTCTATCGATCGTGATGGACAGGCTGTCCGTCGTGATGGACACTATCAATCGTGATGGACAGAGAATTCTCAAATTTTTTGAAACTTTTTGTGGATTAATGATGTGCAAGGGCTCTATAATGTGAATGTGCACTTAGTTTTACCAAATGACCAATTTTTCTATCAATCGTGATTGATAGAGCTCAATGCCCTAGGGACCTGTGTAGACATTTTTTGTACCTATTGGAGCTATTGTAGCTACTGTGGAAGTCCGTACGTGCAAGAACACTCACGAAACATAGAAAAACAACACACACAAATTTGCTCTCTCACTCTCTCACACAAGTAAAATGAGGGGAATGAGGTGAGAAAGGTGATATGACAAAAAAACTCGAATTTTACAAAGGTGGAGATGGAGGTGGGAGATGGTGAGGATAATGATGGTGATGAAGTAAGAAAGACAAAAATAAGGAAAAGTAAAGAAATTACCTACAACTCCAACATCGCAACTCTACATGTTACCATCACACGCTCGTCCTCGAAGCTCTCTCCCTGGCAACGGTGCCAAATTTGGTGTCACTCCCGCACAATGGTAAGTACCAGTGTGAGGAGATCCATCTTATTCCGTGGAGACATGAGGAGTGGTATGAAGACCGTGAGCAAGTGAAGGCACAAGTGCATGAGTGAAAGCACACAAACATGCACACACATACACACATGCGCACAGACTAGGCAAAAACAAAGAGAGGAACAATGGGAAGCTTCTATTACAAAAGAACTCTCTTACAAAGCTCAAATCTCTAACTAGCTAACCTCAAAAATGAGCTCTCTAGCTTTTTTTTATAGTTTTCTACTAGCTTTTCACCCTGTCTAGGCGTAGTGTCCGGCTTAGTTAAAAATTAGGTTCCAGGAATGCTCACACTAAGCACATTGAGGTGCACTATCATTATGTTAGGGAGAGGTTCTCTATTGGAGAGATCAGTTTGGCATATGTGCCCACATAGGAAAACATTGCATACCTTTTCACAAAGGCTCTTGAACTTGGTCTATTTCTGATTGAGTTTTGATCTTTGCTTTTGTTTTTTTGTGTGCAAGAGTACAGAAACAGGAGGATGGTCAGACACTAACAAGAGGTTTGAGATGTTGTTGTAGCTGATTCTTTTCCCTAGTTGTTGAGGGTTTTTTCCCTAGGGGATTGATCGCCTCCACAAGAAAAGGAGCTTTTATGAGGATCCTCTTTTCTTTCCCCCCAACAACAAGAAGCAAAGTTTCATTTTGCATGAAGCACATCTAGTTCACGTATCTAGGAGTTGCCTATTGAAAAATGTAGACATATTTTTTCACATTGAACTCTTTAACCTTTGCATTAGATCAGAAAAGACAAGGTAATAGTATTTCAAGCTCCATCAGTTCATGCATGCATGAATAAAAAGGATTGTTTGTTGTTTTCATGTGAAACCATCTCACTTGCATTAGGAAATTTGCTATTGTGAGCACATAACCATCACTACTCCTTTTACTTGTTGATTCTCTACTTTTACCTTTGCTAGTATTTTGCAATCTTTATACACAAATTTTAAATACATTAAGAAAAACTCCAAAGAACAAACAAATTAATAAAATTAAAATAATAAGAAACAAAGAGAAATTCTAACCCTACGGAAAGGAACTCTAGTCTAAGAATAAGAAAAGAAGAGCAATTCCTTGAAAATATAGGCATCTATTTGAAAAGACTTGAGAATTTTTGAAAGAGTTTTTTCTCTTGGCCAATCAATATAGAGATTTTGGGGCACTTTAAGGAAATTCTAGAACGGATCATATTAGATTTAGTACTTCATCTAGAAGCTTCCAAAAAAGAAGAATGGAGGAATTTTTTAGGGACATGAGTATAGAAAAACAAGGTGCACATACATTGCAAGCAACTTTGTGAGAGAAAGGAAAGTTCATCAGAATGAAGATAATTGAGTACATGGATGCATTCAAAGAACAAGCATAGATCCAAGGGTTACCCAAAGACATACTGGTTCATTAATTCAAAAGGGCAGTCTCTAGGTCAATTTTAGATACCATCCATGTTCATTCAACTAAAAAATGGTGTGACTTCCAAAAAGAACTCCATAAAATGTTCTTTCTCAAAGACTTCAATCACCATAGCAAAGAAGGATTTTTAAGATGGGTAAATTCCACAAAATCTAGTGTGCCTCTAACTCATCTACATTGAGAGTTTATGAGACAATTTGCTCAATTGTTTGAAGCTAAGAGAAAGACACTGAATCCTGACCTTGTCATTCATTTCTTAAAAATCTTAAGACCAGATGATACGAACGAGGTAGAACGAAGGATTGAAGATTCAGGAAAATGATATGGCTTGACAGATAATTGACAAACAATAAGAAGAGAAGCTGCAGCCATTTCTCAGATGAGGCAATGTCAATTTGTACTATATGAAATTGCAGTTTCTAATCAGTATGGGAAGATACCTACTACAGGGCATTCAGATATGCTTGTGACTATAATTGCAACCACGAGCAATATTGTAGTTGCTCTTAAAGCTCCTATGGAGTTTTAGCTTGAAATTCTATGCAAGCAGATGGAAAACATAATAAGTATGCAAGCATCTCTTTCCAAGGAGGTTGCTAACTTAAATAATAAGGTTTTCTCCATGGGCTTGCACAATCCTAGTGCAAGTAGTAGTGGAGTTGGACAGTCTTTTGTGGATCCATTAGTAAATCCTGTGATGCAACAATTCTCTCCTCCACCTACTCAACTAGTATTTCAGAGAAAAATTGGAGCTAATGGGGAATTGGTGGCAAAAGATGTGTTTGGTCTAATGGATATGATCATGCTACCTATGTGTGTGATGAATTAAGACAAGCAAAAGAAAACCAACTTGTGGTAGAAATAGATAGTAAGTTATGCAATTTTCGTACACGGCTTCCTTTGGGCCCTCAATTAGGGCAAAGGAGGTATGAAAAAGCTATATGAAAATCTAACTATCACAAATGCATCTACTAGCACTTTGGCAACTAAATTAGAGCCATTACAAGAACAAAGATTCCATTCAATTGAGAGTCAGGCCACCTATCCTATTGAAAAATTGGTAAAATCTAGAGATGAGATTATGTGAAAAACTGCATGAAAAATCACATGTTGATCAGTTTTTCATATATTCTCATATAGATGATGTTGAAGAAAAAGGAGACGCGATGATATGCATGATGAAGTTGACGAGGGTGATCAAAGAGTGACTAGAAGCTGATAGTATAGAGAAGAAAAAAAGAAGAAAACAAACGATGAAAGGAAGGTTCAGTTTGAGGATACTACAACCTTGATTGAGGAGGAAAAGAGATTAAAGAAGGAAAAAAACCACTTAATGAGGATAACAAATCATAAGATAATCAAATAAACAAAAAAAAAAGACCAAAAAAAGAATCAAAGTATTGACAAAATCTTGGATGATGAAAAGAAACAAGAAGAGGAGAAGATAAAAAAGAAAATGAAGAAGACTCCAAGAGAAATTATGATATCTGAGATTGAAAAGAAAAATGACATCAAGGAAATTCTGAATGATATACTATTAAAACCCAAGTAACAATGTCCCTTGAACATATGTTTTCCATAGTAGAACCTGAGTTCAAGAACAATTTTATTAGGCTAGTGAGGAGAAGATGATTTCTTCTTCCTAAGGACAAAGATATGCACGATGTTACTGATGAAACTCTTGCAATGAATGATACACTCACATTAAGTGATTCATTATATATATATATATATATATATATATATATATATATATATATATATATATATATATATATATATATATATATATATATATATATATATATATATATATATATATATATATATATATATATATATATAGTGATAGTGACGAAGAGGAGGAGATTGAGATGGGAAAAGTGAATAGAAATTTTCTTGGTCCGATTCCTCTTGATGACTAGATGAACAATGGAGAGAGCCAATTTGATAAGAATTTTTGGGCACGAGGAACCCTAGAGATCAAAATTCAGATTGCAGATGAAAAAAATCATGTCTAGCTCTCGCTTTGATTGATTCAAGATAAAAGATAAACATGATATCTAAAAACTTTTCCGATAAATTTAGATGGCCCATTGACAAGGACCATGGATGGAGAACGAGAATGGAAGGCAATGGTTATGGGATCTTGCTAAGTGTGTATGCCTATGTGCCTATCATGATAGGAGGAGTCCGTGAGGAACTCAACTTCTTTGTGCAAGATAATTGCTCATATGAGGTGATACTAGGGCAACCTTTTACAACAGAAATGCGGTTGGAGATGAAGGTCATGAATGATGGTTCAATATATGCTAGAATTCCTTCAAAATCTAGATTGGATTCTCTACAAGTGATGAGTATCTACCCAAATCATTCAAGGAATAGGAGAAATTTATGAAGAAATCCCGCTGACTCTTATGATCATGTGTGTGATAATTGTCCACTAGTAAGAGAATTTGGGACATATTATGATCAAAATTTATGTTAGGTTCCACTATAGGACAAGACAATAGTGGATGATGGTTTGATGTCTTGCATGAAGATGTACATAATTTCGAGGATTTCTTAGTATGTACCCCTGCATCTAGTTTGCACTTTATTAAAAAAGAAAAACTTCCAAGCAAATTTAGAAAAATGAATGAAAAACATTACAAAGACCTAAGATTGATTTCATCTCAAGAAAACATTGAACGTATGACTGAACTTACAAAAAGTCTGACTTTGATGGAAGATCCCGAAAATACTCTCGAAGAAAAAATTGAATCAAAGGTTATCATTCTTGACTCTATTAAAGAATATCAGCTGATTACAAATTTCTTAATAGAGCACGAAGTCAAGATTGATATGAAATACAAAATAGTTAAAAACAAGGTAAAACCAGCTACCTAAAGAAAACTTTGATATAATTAGAAGAGTTTTTGAGGATCCTATTCTTAGAGATCGATCTAAGATAAGGCATAGATTTACTGACGAATCTATGAAACATATAAATTTTGGAGAATGTTAGAGACCCTATGGTTATTGTAAGAATGGAATAGGGACATCTTGACTTGTGCCTCCTCGTAGAGGTAAAGCTTATTTTATATAGGTAGACTGCCTTTGTCTCTAAAACAACTTGGCTAGTGAGGTCCTGGTTCTAGTTGTAGCACGCTTCTAGATCCTCTTCTCTGGTTAGGAATAAGGCCTTTTTCCTTTAATAAAAAGTTGCGAAGAAAAAAGATAAATAAAAGAAACAATATATCAATGGTTGGTACAAAGTGAAAAAGAGAAAAAGAAAAATAAAGAAAAGATAAAGAAAGATAAAGAAAGATAAAGAAAGAAAAAGAGAAAAAAATATAAAAAATAATTTTCGTGGCTTAGATATGGTCTCAAAACCACTTCTAAGATTTGCTAAGAGAGCTCTACAAGGTGGATGTATGTTGTAGAGGAATTAGTTAATAGCACCTTATGGCAAGTGGCTAAGAAAGTGTTGATATATTTAGGTAGTGATGTGTGTGAACACATTAGGACCGTCCGGGTACTTTTTTTCCCTCTTTAGGAGGTTTTTTTCCCCTGGCTTGTATATATGCCTACTGCCCTAATGGGCTACTCATCTTTGTACATTCTCTAGTAATACATTCAGTATTGTGTGTTGTGCTCCAAGCTTCTTCTTCTTCCTTGTGTTGTTCGAGTGCTTCCGCAAACGTCTAACTCCAACAATTTGTATTAGAGCAGATCATCGTTTCATCTAGGGCACCATCGACACTCCTCCGTTTGCAGTCTCAGAATTGCACGAATTTTGATGAGCAATCTGAGCTCGTTTTGACCTCCGAACGCATTATCACAACGCTTGTGTAGGCTATTTCGTCTTTTTATGCCAAAGGTATATACCAGTTTCTGTTCGCCAGTATAAGCGTCTCAAAGTCTGCTATAGGTCTAGCGGAATTCGTCTAGGCAGTTCTAGTCGAATTTTTGAGATACAATCAATTTTCTACATCAAGGTATTTTAGTCACCGGCCATGGCTAAAAGCAGTGATGTATTCCGTATGTTGGCTATTGAGGATAAGTTGGATGGTACCAACTACCCATTATGGGCTTATATGGTGTGACATGTGTTGGTTGCAAAAGGACTGTGGAACATTGTGCAACTATTACAAAAAATATCCTATCACACCTGCAACTATTACAACTGCAGGTACTGAAGCTGATGAAGAAGGTATCAAAGATGATGATATTTTGCATATTCCTCTTCGTGCTGCAGTTTTGTTGCACCTACTATAGAGCAGATTCGCTGGGATGGCAGAGATGACCAGGCACATGCATTGATAGCTTTGTCTGTCAAACGTGCCATTATTCCTCACATTCACCCTTGTAGAACAACTAAGGATGCTTGGGATACACTTACCTCATTGTACCAAGATAGGAATGAGTCTCGTGTTGCTTACCTCCGAAAAGAGTTGGAGAGTGAGCACATGAATGAAGGTGATTCTATGGACAGTTTCCTAACAAAGATCAAAGACTTGAAGGAACAGTTGATTTCTGTTGATGAAGTTATACCAGATAGCTTATGGTCTTCTTGATTCATACCAGAGTTTTGCTTCTACTCTTCGGTTGATGATGAAAAGTAATCCAAATGCCTCATCATTTGAGGAGTTAGTCTCTGTTCTGTTGCAGGAAGATCAATCTAGACAGAACAGATCCATTATGCGAGTTGTAGATCAAGCTTTCTTGGCTAGTTAGAAGGGCAAAGGAAAATGGAGCTCTTCAACTAGTAAGCAGAAGTCTGCTAATTTTGCACATTCGAAGAAGGAAGATAAAGATGAGAAGAAATCAGAAAAGAAGAAATTGTTTTGTAAGTACTATAAAGGGAATGATCATATCATAAAGAACTATCCAAAACTGGCCACTAAAGAGGCAAAGAAGAAAGAGGCTGGAATGGTTGTTGCAGAGGCCTCTACACCAAAAACAAAGTCTGCCAATCTTGTGCAGGAAGAAGAATGGGTGTTTACTACTGTCTGTAGTTTTGACCCATCTTCTCATGAGCAGTGCATGTCTGCACTAGACTTAGATGTTTGGTATTTCGACAGTGGGTTGACCAAACATATTACCTCGCAGCCCAGTTTCTTCTCTTCACTTGAGCCTGCCCCTACAGGAAATACTGTTACATGCACCAACAACTCCTCTTATCCTGTTATGGGAGTTGGTAAGATCATTTTGACTACTGTTGATGGTAGTTCTTTCACTTTGTCAGATGCTTTATTTGTGCCAGGGATCAAGAAGAATCTGCTATCAATTTCCGCATTAGCCAAGATTGGCTTGGTTATGAAATTTGTTGATGACAGGTGTAGAGTTCATGATCTGTCAAATGGCGATGTGATTTTTGCTTCTCGCATTTTTATGTCGTGGGCTATATAAGCTCATAGACTATGAAAGATCTATAAATGATTTGGTATGTGCAGTAAATGATTCTCAGGTTATATCAGATGCAAAGCTTTGGCATGCACGCTTTGGTCATCTGAATTTTGCTAGTTTGCTACACCTGCAGAAATCTGAAATGGTTTCCTCTTTGCCCAAACTTGAAGCACCTGGAAAAAATGTTTGTGAAGGCTGTATTTTGGGCAAAATGAAGCATTCGTCCTTTCCAAAAGATGGTTCAGTTCGGGCCACTCAAAAATTGCAGCTTGTACATAGTGATATCTGTGGTCCTATGCAGATACCTTCTTTTGGGAATTATCTTTACTTCGTGACTTTCATTGATGATTTTTCCATGCATGCATGGGTATATCCATTGAAGGCAAATTCTGAAGTATTCATGTGTTTCAAATAGTTTTTGGTTTTGGCTAAAAATCTGTCAGCATGTAAAATATACACCCTCCGTTCTCATCGAGGGGGAGAATATATTTCTGATTTAATGAATTTTTGGCTGAACATGGGATGAAACACTAGTGTATAGTGCCGCATAAACCTCAACAGAATGGGGTTGCTGAACGAAAGAACAGGTCAGTCATGGAGATGGCGAGGTGTATGGTCAAGAGTTAGGCTTTACCACATATATTGTGGCTTGAGGATCTTGTGTGCAGCATATGTACTGAACAGGTGTCCCACTAAAGTGCTGCAGTCTATCACTCCATATGAGGCTTGGCATGATCACAAGCCATCTGTTTCTCATCTGCATGTTTTTGGTTGTGCATTAGTGCCTGAACAACATCGCAGAAATTGTACTTTTGTTGGGTACAATTCTGAAAGTAAAGGCTATCGTCTATATCATCCACAGACTAAACACATTCTGGTTAGCCGTTATGTTGTTTTTGTGGAAGATGCTATTCAGCCATTGCTTTCATGTACTAAGGAGATATTCGTTAGCTCCAAAGATATGTATGATACTTTGCTACCTCTTTTTACACGTGGATAGTCTAGTGCTGGTCCCAATGAGGCAACTTTTCAACCTTTGCAGGTTTCATGTGATGATGCAGATCATTCCATTTCTGATGCAGATTTACATGATGCACTAGTTGATGAGAGAGCTGATATTGAGCAGGCAAAAACTATGCCAAAATGGCTGGTGAAGACTTTGCGTGACAACAAATTAGATGCACCTTTGTCATATCGTACTCGTTCAGGCTCTCATAGTGCCTCTTTTACATCAGATTGCTATGCTGTGGCTGCATCTAGTCTCTGTGATGAGAATGAGCCTGTTTTGTTTGATGAAGCACAAAATTCAAAAAATTGGATGGCTGCTATGCAATCTGAATATGATGCCATAATGAAGAATGGTACTTGGTCTTTATGTGACTCGCCTCCTCGCAAGAAGGCCATTTGCACGAAGTGGGTATACAAGCTGAAGCGTAAATCGGATGGTACAGTTGACAGGTATAAGGCTAGGCTTGTTGCAAAGGGTTATGCATAGGAAAGAGGCATTGATTTTGATGAGACATTTGCACCTACATGTCGTATGACTACTGTTCGGAGCATCTGTGCACTTGCTTCTCATCATGGTTGGAATGTACATCAGTTGGACATTAAAACAACATTTTCTGAATGGTGACTTGCATAAAGAAGTGTATGTTTTTAAGGCCCATGGCTTTGTGCAGAAAGGGCATGAAAACCAGGTGTGCAGGTTAAAGAAGGCATTATATGGTTTAAAGCAAGCACCACGTGCTTGGTATGAGAAGATACATGCCTGTCTGATTGCACATGGTTTTGAGAATAGTCCAACTGAAAGCACCTTATATGTTAAGCGTGCTAATGATGTGATTCTGATCATTGTTGTCTATGTTGATGACATGTTGCTCAATGGTCCTATTGAGAAGCATATTGCTGATTTTAAGGCTGATTTGCATGCCTCATTTGAGATGTCTAATTTGGGGCATTTGCATCACTATTTGGGCATTCAGTTTATGCAAGTTGATGGTGGAATGGCTTTGTGTCAAACAAAATATATTGACACATTATTGCAGCGTTTTTGCTTTGAAGACTGTAAGCCTATTGCCACTCCTATGGAGACAGGTTTATGATTGAGTCTTCATGATGATGGAGATGCATTTGATGCTGTTCTCTATCAACAGGTTGTTGGATGCTTGATTTACTTATCATTACTCGGCCAGATATTCAGTTTGTTGTCTCACAGATAAGCACGTTTATGCATTGCCCAGGAGTCAAGCATTGGTAGGCAGTTAAGAGTATCTTTCGCTATTTGAGTGGTACTTGGCTACTTGGGTTGTTTTATCCCAAGGGGGGATCACTACTGCCAGGTTTGCATGCTTTTTCTGAATCCGATTGGGCTGGTTGCTATGACACTTGTGTGTCCACCAGTGGTTTTTGCTTCATGCTTGGTAGCTCATGTATATATTGGTTGAGGAAGAAGCGACCTACTGTGGTCACTTCCAGTTGTGAGGCTGAGTATAGGGCAGCCTTCACAACGACTGTTGAGTGTGTGTGGCTCAGATACCTTATGGCTGATTTGGGTGTTGGTCAAACTTCTGCCACCACCATCTTCACTGACAGTGAGAGCGCATTGGCAGCTGCGAGGAACCCTATGTTCCATGCTCACACTAAGCACATTGAGGTGCATTATCACTATGTCAGGGAGAGGTTCTCTATTGGGGAGATCAACTTGGCATATGTGCGCATGCAGGAGAACATTGCAGACCTTTTCATGAAGGCTCTGCCTAGGGAGAAGTTTGAAGCTTTCTTCAAAGCTTTGGGCATACTTCCTTTTGTGGAGTGATTTCCACATAGCTTGGCACTTCCTTATACATGAGTGCTAGCTCCTTGTTCATCGCATCACTCCCAAGGAAGATTTGTTGATATATTTAGGTAGTGATATGTGTGAATACATTAGGACTGCCAGGACACTTTTTTCCCTCTTTATGAGGTTTTTTTCCCCCGGCTTGTATATACGCCTATTGCCCTAATGGGCTACTCATCTTTGTACATTCTCTAGTAATACATTCAGTATTGTATGTTGTGCTCCAAGCTTCTTCTTCTTCCTTGTGCTCTTCGAGTGCTTCCGCAGATGTCTGACTCCAACGGAAAGTAAGTGATAAAATACTTATATAAGATAAACATTACTTATGAACAAAGTCAATAGAAGGGAGAGTACCATGACTATCTAAATGATTTGTATAGGATTTTCTTACACTTTTTTTCTGTTTCATACATTGAATGAAAAATTTTTAATTCAAGCTTGAGTAATTTTAAAGTTTCTTTACTGTAAGAATCTGTAATTTTATTTAAAAGCAACCATTTGGAAAAATTCAGAAATAGTTTTTTCAAAAGAATTTGATACCACCTTCACTAATCTACAGGTTGGCCCATCGAGACAATGTGCATGTTTAGTGGGGGTGGATGTCAGATGGATTTCTCCACTCTGACTTACATTCAAAAAAATTAAAATCTTGTAAAAAATTGGTGATATCTAAACCTCTCAAAATGCGTTCCATGTGAATTTTTTATTTGAATTTAAGGAATCTCAAAATTGTTTTTACATATTTAGTAAGAGGATTTCATTCTCTACATATCCATGGACCCTATGAACACCATGAAGGACTTTGGCGAGTCACTTCTACCCAAGGTACCACTCGAGAAATAGCTAGAGCACTTGTAGCACGAACTTCAAGGCACTCAAAAGGAGATCTGCATCGACAACCTTTACATGGAAGGATGGTGACACTGTCACTACCTATGTAGACACATGAATGTTTTTAATTGCACCTTTGCAATCTTACGATGTTATACTTGGTATGCCTTTTCATCATAATTATAACCCATGCATTGACTACCATACACATACCTTTAACTTTGAATATAAATGTCAAATCATTACTTTGTCTGCACAACATGATTTCCAACCATTTCCATTGATTAGTCATACTCAAGTAAAATGTTCATTTAGGAAAGGATACAATTCATGCATTGTCTTTGTCAATGTCCTTAATAATTATACTCATACACTTCCCGATGCACATAAACCTTTCATGAATACTTATAAGGATTGTTTTATGTCTGATTATTCCTCTGAACTACCATGATCTCGATGATCCTTTTACCATAGCATAGAGTTAACTCTTGGTAGTTCTCCTCCTCATAAAGCACCTTATAGGCATGGACCACTACACCAAAAGAAAATAGAAAACCAAGTTAAAGACTTACTCTACAAAGGACTTATAAGGCCTAGTTCTTCCCCATTTGGAGCAACAATTCTCTTGATAGAGAAGAAAAATAAATCTTATCGAATGTGCATTGATTATAGAGCCCTTAACAAGATCACAATAAAGAATAGATACCCTATTCCTCAAATAGATGATCTCTTAGATAAATTACAAGGAGCTCAGGTCTTTAGTGAAACTAATCTTAAATCAGGTTACCATCAGATATGTATGATGCATAGCGATATTTTTAAGACTACATTTAGAATTCAAACTGGCCATTATGAATTTATGGTAATGCCCTTTGGAGTTACCAATTCTCCTTCTACATTTGCACAAATTATGAACAACATTTTTCTTGATTACCAAGTTTTTATTCTCGTATTCTTCGATGATATACTTGTTTACAGTAAGAATGATAGTGAGCATGAGAAGCATCTTAAAATAGGTTTTCATTTGCTATGAGAGAACACACTTTATGCTAATCTTGAAAAGTGTTACTCCTTTCAACATAAGCTAGAATATCTAGGACATATTATTCCAAGTGAAGGCTTGCATGTCAATTCAAAAAAGATTCAAGTTATAGTAGAATGACCAACACCTCAATCAGTCAATGATGTTCGTCCTTTTCTTGGATTGGCTAGTTTTTATGGGAAGTTTGTTCAATTTTTTTCTTATTTAGCATTGCCTCTTACCTTATTATTGAAAAATAAAATAAAATTTGGATGGGGACTTACCCAACAACAATTCTTTGAAAAACTCAAACATGCACTTTCACATGAACCTATTTTATAGTAACCTGATTTTTCACAACCATTTCATGTCATTACTGATGCTAGTAGTTCATGAATAGGTCCTGTTTTAATGCAAAATGATCATCTCATTGCATTTGAGAGTAGGAAGCTTAAGATCTCATAAAAGAATCATAGTACATATGATAAAGAATTGTTAGATGTTGTGCATCCTTTGGGAATTTGGAAACACTATCTTATGGGATTTGAGGTATCAATCAAAACCAATCAACATGCTATTAAATATTTATTAAACCAGCCCTTAATATCTAATCGACATCTTAAATGGGCTTCATTCATTCAAAATTTCCAACCCATGATCCAATATCAACCTAGGAAAGCTAATGTCATAGCCAATGCTCTTAGCCATTTTCCTTCACATTATGTTGTTTTACATAATATTATGCCATCCAAATTCATTTTTTTTTAAGAAATGATTTCCACTTATCCATCTGATTTGTATTCCTCACGTGCATGTCGTGACTTCAAAAATTATGGACCTTTATTTGATGAACATTATACATTTCATCATGGTTTACTTTATTTTCAACATAGATTATGCATAACACAAGCTTTTAAAGATTTTTTCATCAAAGAAATGCATTGAACCATCTTACATGGGTTATAGAAGCTTATAGAGCAGCATTTCTGCTTGCAAAGATTTCTTCTTTTGGCCCCATATGGAAAAAGATATTGCACAATATGTTTCTCAATGCATTTTATGTCAACATGTAAAACATAATCATGGCAAAGCAATTCGATTATTAATGCCCCTTCCCATTCTGAGTGAACCATGGAAACAAATTTCTAAGGATTTTATCACTATTCTTCCTATCACTTCATCACATAATGATATGATTTGGATGATATTTGATAGTTCTAGTAAATATGTATGTTGTGGGGAGATGGTTTGGATCAGTCCAGAGATGAACTCGTGTTGCATAAAACCTACTCTACACCTACCAAGTTGACTCCAAGGATGCTTAGTAGACTCCTCTGGCTTCACAATTATTAATTTATACCCACTAGGTACTTTGAAACATCATTCCCAAAAGTTTGTACCAAAACAAATAACTTGCATGTACTAGAAATCTGAATAAACCTTCCATTTTGGGAATAGAAGTGCTGAATGTTTTACTCAGAGCTCACAATCTCGTATGAACTGACCAGAGAGCTTTTTCACATATCTTATTCAAGTGTATAGCTAACTAAAACAAGTTATTTCATGAATTTAGAGGCCCTATACACTGAGCAATGAGTTTAACAACTCAAGGGGGTGATCCCGACATTTCAGGAACAAGATGATGTGCAGACATAGTGGACTTCATCAATTCATATCTCAAGATTGGCTAAACCAAAAATAATGAAACTTTATGGTATATAGTAGATACTTCACTCTACCTATACTAAGTTAAAGTGGAGAAAATAATCAAGTACACTTAGAGAAATCTTTTCTACAGGATCACTAAGATAATGAAGATATGACAAAGAATAGTAGACATAGATGATCATGAAGTAATGCATCAATTGGTATTTGATGATGCACACATGATACAAGGGAAGTATATAGGAAAACTCATACTATAAGTTGAGCCTAATGTATGCTCAATTATGTTGCTTCAAGTCTCTCAAAAATGGCAAGCTTGCCCTGCGACTAGATCACACCTATCTATACTCACTCATTGAGTTTAAATTTTGAATTTCCCTCACCTAAAACTGTTCCTAAAATTTAGGGGTATTTTAAATTGATTCTTTCTACCAACCAAGTCATGGATTAAATCTCCTAAATCTAGAAGATTCCATCTTCTCTTACTTTTACATTTATCCAAAGGTAAATACACCTTTATTGAAAAGAAGTTGTACATATGAGATCCTCTATGTGAGATACATGGCTTGAGCAATAGTCCTAAATATTTAGCCAAGAATTTAGGCTTGCTAAATGTATCAATACCTTCCCTTCAAGCCTAATATACTTGAGTCTTCAGTCCTTTATAAGTTCCTGCAAACCAATCAATGATTTGAACCTATCTAATTTACTTCCATCCAATGCCTTTGTCATCATATCTGCACATTGTTGATGTGTGGATACATATGAGATTTGTATCTCCTTAATCATGATCTTTTCTCTGCCATAATGGTAGTGAAATTCAATGTTTTTGGTATTGGCATGATAGATAGGGTTAGCAGTAAGATGCAATGAACTAATGTTGTCTCCAAATATGTGTGGATTTGAAGTATTCAGCCCTAAATCTAAGTATAGGATCCTGATCCACATAACTTCTCGAGTAGCATTTTCAAGTCCTCTATATTCAGCTTCATTTGATGAGAGAGCAACTATAGGTTGCTTCTTTGATGATCAAGAAATTAATTTGGTACTTGCAAAAGTGAGATGGACTGATGTGCTTCTTCTATCATCTTTGACACCTACCCAATCTGCATAAGAAAATAGCTTGACATCTAAATCAGAGGTATAAGGGTAATATAACCCTTCATCATTTGTACCCTTCAAATACTTCAAGATTCTTTTGGTTGAATCCATGTGAGGCTTCCTTGGAGGGTGCATAAATTGACTTAGCATACTAACTCCATAGCATATATCAACTCTAGTTAGAGTAGCATAGTTCAAGCTTCCAATAAGACTTTGGTAAGCAGTCACATCTTCAATTAGCTCACCTTCATGAGCACTTAGCTTATGATTTACCTCCATTGGTGTACCTACAACCTTTGTATTATGCATTTTGAATTTGGAGAGCATATCTCCAATGTACTTTTTCTGAGTTAAGAACACACCTCTTTCTGTATATAGCACTTCCAAACCTAGGAAGTAAGTGAGTAGGCCAAGATCACTGATCTTGAACTCTTCTTTCATCTGAGCTTTGATCCCCTTGATTCCTTTTAATCATTACCTCTAATGATTATATCATCCACATAAACACATAGGTATATGACCTCTGAATGGTTCCTCTTTATAAGGAGGGAAGGGTCTGCCTTGCTAACCATAAATCCTTTATCCTACAAGTAAGTAACCAATTATGATTCCAAGCTCTAGAAGCTTGCTTCAAGCCATATAAGGCTTTCTTCAACCTGCATACATATTCTGGATATGATTGATCTTAAAAACTAGGAGGTTGAGTCGTGTATACCTCCTGTGAAATCCAACCATTAAGAAAAACATTTTAACATCCATTTGATAGATATTCCAATTCTTAGAAGATGATATTGTTGGTAGTAGTCAAGGAGGTCAAGGCCTTACGAGACAGGGAAGTCAATGAAGGGACTTAGAACCGAGAGAAGGATTAAGCAACAAAGCAATCAACATAGATCCGGAAGGTAGGTCATATACTTTTTCATGAAGAAATATTTCCCAAATAGTGATTTTAGTCACTTCAAACCATTGCAATTACCAATTCCAGTTATTCCTACTCCATTTGTGCAAGCCAAAGAGTCCTAAAGCTTGAAGAGTATTAGAAGTAGCGACATACCAATTTTCATAATTTTTAAACTCCGTTTGAGCCCTCCCATTTTTCATGATAACATCATATTTTGGTTGCATAGCAACCATCAAATTTTCAAAATTTTATGCTTTATCAAACAAAACATGCTCTTTCTCATAAGAAAGACTAGAGGCAACCATAACATAGCAATCTGATGCAAAACAAGCACCATGAGAGCCTAAACGAGTAGGATATGACATAGGTGCATCTAATTTTCTATCACACAAAAATTGCACCAGTCATTTTGGCATAGTATTTGCCTCCTCAATATTAGCTCTCTCATTAATAAGTGCATCATGTAGATGTGCATCAAAAATGGAATTATCTGTGTCATCACATGAAACCAGTAAAGGTTGAGAAATTTACTCATTCAGAACAATGCTAGACTATCCACCTATAAAAAGAGGTAGCTGAGTGTCATACATATCTTTCGAGCTAACTGATGTCTCCTTAGTACATGAAAGTAATGGCTGAATAGCATCTTCCACAAAAACAACATCACGGCTAACCAAAATGCATTTAGTCTATGGATGATACAAATGATAGCCTTTGCTTTCAGAAATGTACCCAATAAAAATACAGTTCACTGCTTTATCATCGAATTTCTTGCATTGTTGTTTAGGCACTAATGCATATGCCAAACAACCAAAAACATGTAGATGAGCAACAGATGGCTTGTGACCATGCGAAGCCTCATATGGAGTGATATACTATAGTGCTTTAGTGGGACACATTTTAAGTACATATGCTGCACACATAACAACCTCAAGCCAGAAACTATGTGGTAAAGCTTGACCCTTGACCATACACCTCACCATCTCCATGAGTGACTTGTTCTTAATTTCAACAACTCCATTCTGTTGAGGTGTATATGCCACTATACATTGATGTTTTATCCCACATTCAGCCAAAATGCATCGAAATTAGAAGACAAATATTGCCCCTCTCGATCAGAATGGAGGATGCCCATGCTACATGCTCATAGATTTTCAGCTAAAACCAGAAACTATTTGAAGCACATAAACAATTCAAACTTTGTTTTCAATGGATATACCCATCCATGCTTGGAAAAATTATCAATGAAATCACAAAGTAAAGATAGGTCCCAAAGGGTGTCTCAATAGGACCACATACATGTTGGAGATTGAGGTCTGTGGAAGCATGCAAACAACATAAGGAAGAAGAAGAAGCTTGTTGCACAACACACAATACTGAATGTATTACCACTAGAATGTACAAAGATAATTAGCCCATTAGTGTATATACAAGCCACGTGAAAAAACCTTCTAAAGAGGGAAAAAAGAGCCCCAATGGTCCTAGTGTGTTCACACAAATTACTACCTAAATATATCAACAAATCCCCCCCTGGGAGTGATGCGGTGAACAAGCGGCTGGAACTCATGTATAAAGAAGTGTCAAGCTATGTGGAATCAATCCACAAAAGGAAGTAAGCCCAAATCTTTGCGGAAAGGTTCAAACTTCTCCCTCGGTAGAGCCTTTGTGAAAAGGTCTGTAATGTTCTCTTCTGTGGGCACATATGCCGAACTGATCTCTCCAGCAGAGAACCTCTCCCTAAAATAATGATAGTTCACCTTAATGTGCTTATTCTGAGCATGGAACATAGGGTTCCTTGCAACTTCCAATGCACTCTAATTGTTAGTGAACATGGTGGTGGCAGAAGACTGACCAACACCCAACTCAGCCATAAGGCATCTGAGCCACATGCACTCAACAATCGCTGTGAAAGCTGCCCTATTCCTAGCTTCACAACTAGAAGTGGCCACAGTAGGCTACTTCTTGCTCAACCAAGATATACATGAGCTACCAAGAATGAAGAAAAAGCCACTAGAGGACACACGAGTGTCATAGCAACCAACCGAATCAGAGTTAGAAAAAGCATGTAAATCTAGTGGTAGTGATCCTCTGTTGGGATAAAACAATCCAAGTATCCGCATACCACTCAAGTTGTGAAAGATGCGATTAACTACCTACCAATGCTTGACACCTGGGCAATGCATAAACTTACTCATATGTGAGATAGAAAACTCAATATCTGACCGAGTAATGCATAAGTAATCAAGCATCCAATATCCTATTGATAGAGAACAACATCAAATGCAGTTTCAGCATCATGCAGACTCAATCATAAACCTGTCTCCATAGGAGCGGCAATAGGTTTATAGTCTTCAAGGCCAAAATGCTGCAATAATGTGTCATTATATTTCATTTGACTCAAAGCTATTCCACCATCAACTTGCCCCAAGTTAGACATCTCAAATGAGGCATGCAAATCAGTCTTACAATCAGCAATATGCTTCTCATGAGGACCAATAAGTTGCATGTAATCAACATACACAACAATGATCAAAAGCACATCATTTGCATGCGTAACATATAAGGTGCTCTCAATTGGACTGCTCTCAAAACCATGTGCAATCAAGTAGGCATGTATCTTTTTATACCAAGCACGTGGTGCCTGCTTCAAACCATATAATGCCTTTTTCAACCTGCACGCTTTGTTTTCATGCCCTTTTTGCATAAAGCCATGGGGCTGAAAAACATACACTTTTTCATGCAACTCACCATTTAGAAATGTAGTTTTAATGTCCAACTGATGTACATTCCAACCATGATGAGCTGCAACTACATTCAATAAGTAGGAGCAAAGGTCTTATCAAAATCAATGCCTCTTTCTTGAGCATAACCTTTGCAATAAGCCTAGCCTTATACTTGTCAACTGTTCCATCAGGCTTATGCTTTAGCTTGTATACCCACTTAGTGCCAATGGCCTTCTTTCTAGGAGGCAAATCACATAAAGACCAGGTAACATTCTTCATTGCAGCATCATATTTAGATTGCATAGCAGCCATCCAATTTTTTGAATTTTGTGCTTCATCAAACAAAATAGGATCGTTCTCATCATAGAGACTAGAGGTAGCCATAGCATAGAAATCTGATGCAAGAGAAGCACTATGAGAGCCTAAACAAGTATGATATGATAGAGGTGCATCTAATTTGCTATCTTGCAAAGTTTACCCTAGGCAATTAGGCATAGTTTTTGCCTCCTCTATATCAGTTCTATCATCAAGTGCATCATGTAAATATGCATCAGAGATGGAATGATCTCCATCATCACATGAAACTTGTAAAGACTAAGAAGCTTCCTCATTATGACCAGCAGTAGACTATCCACCTATAAAAAGAGGCAGCAAAGTGTCATACTTGTCTTTCGACCTAACTCATGTCTCCTTAGTACATGAAAGTAATGGCTGAATAACATCTTCCACAAAAGCAACATCACAACTAAGAAAATGTGTTTAGTCTCTAGACAATACAGACGATAGCCTTTGCTTTTAGAACTCTACCCAACAAAAATACATTTCATTGCTTTATCATCCAATTTCTTGCGTTGTTGTTCAGGCACTAATGCATATGCCAAACAACCAAAAACACAGAGGTGAGCAACAGATGGCTTGCGGCCATGCGAGGTTATATATGGAGTGATAGACTACAATGATTTAGTGGGACACCTGTTAAGTACATATGCTATACAAATAATAGCCTTAAGCCAAAAATTATGTGGTAAAGCCTGACTCTTGACCATACTGAAGTATTTCGATGGCCATCCACCACAGTGCGCTCTCCTTGTCGAGAGCTCCATGATGATATCCTTAGAGTAGAAAATTGAGCTCCTAGGGCCGCACACGGTACTCCACACAGAGGGTGCAGAATACGCAAAAAACATAGTAAACATGGAGCACGAACACAGACTTCTTAGGTGTTACAAATGCTGTCAAACTTAAAGTCTATGGTTGACTAGGCCACTATATGTTTTATTGAAGAACATATACAAAGAAGTGTCCGGTGGCCATTTGGCCGTTCACATGGACACTAATGATAACAATCTCCCACTAAAGGCCAATATGGCCAAAGAAACTATGGGAGAAAAATAAAGAATGATAAAGAATACCTAAGTGTAAGTATACAAACTATACCTCCCACCTATGGGCATGTTACACATCAAGTGACAGTAGTGTCGAAAGCTATCATGTGGTAGAGCTTTAGTCAAAGCATGTGCAACATTATCTCGAGTGTGAAACTTCTCAAGAATAATGCACTCAATGTCTAAGCTGTTGGAACATCAAGCTTACACTATGCTTGAGGTGGATTTGATCTACATCAAAGGCTATCACGTCAAAAGAATTTCCGTTGGAGACTTCTTTTACTTATGCTCATTTATTGTATTTTTTGAGAGATTTTTGATGGTTCATTTACCATTGTAAAAGCCTTGAGCTTTACACATGTAAAGGTAGAAAGGTAGAGCCCAAACCCACGAATTTGTGGTGGTTGAAGTTGCATTCAATCAAACAATCAATCACCTAAAAGTAGATCAAACTAGATCTTCACTTTTCCTAGATTGTAGGAAAGTGATTTGATTCCCTCCAACAACCATTCCCATCTTCATTTGAATTCAAACTTCACTTGTAGAAGTTGTGGAACACTCCTAGAGTCTATATAAAGACTTGAAATCACTTGTACATTACATGGAAGCAATATACATACACTTGTGACCATCATTGTCTTGCTCCTTCAATTCTCTGCATCATCTTCTTCGCCAACAGTAATATTGCAGATGCTGTTGCTCTCTTCAGAGCTCCAAATTGAGTGAAAGATGGCTCATTGGAAAGATATTAGTGTTTAGTTTATGCCTATAAACTTTCATAACATTTGGTTTAGTAGATTGGGAGAAATCCGAGTTTTTCTATCTCGGGGTCAATCTCTACGTATTCTTGAAAAATAGGAAGTACCACCGGTGAATGCCTCATTCATTTCTAAAGCATATTTTGCTTATTTCTTATAATTTTCTACATTCTATACACTCAAACCTATGTGTATTACTCCCATAAAAGGATTTTTTCTAATTGTAATCACGCTAGTCGCTATGGGCATTTGAAGTGCATTGTCTGTTCCATAGATAGTAAGTTTTTTGAGCTAGTTGACTCGCGAACCTATCTGTTTTGTATCAACTCATTCTCCTTGATGATCCAAAGTACATAGTGTGTTTCTTTGCACTTATCACATGCTTATAAGGTCTACTTGAGTCTCCATAATCTCAAGGGCTGGTCTTGTGCCGGTTGGCTAGACCAAACTTCATCGCTTCGAAAAACATTTTTCTACCTTCTACAAGATTCTCCAAGTTCTTTCAGTGGTATCAGAGCTAGATGAAGATGGGTGATGGCTTTCCCTCAATGATCGAGAAGCTTGATCGACACAACTACGCGGCTTGGCAAATCGGGATGGAGGCCTATTTGCAAGGTAGAAATCTTTATGGAATTGTAGCAGGTGATGCAGCTATGCCTATTCCAAGATCCAAAGGAGGACCTACACAAGAGGAGACAGATAAGCTCACACTTTGGTGCGCAAGGGATGCTCAAGCAAGGTTGTACATACTAAACTCTATCTCTGACTTTCTATTACCACATATTAGAGGATGCAAGACATCTCAAGAGACTTGGGATGCCCTCGAGACTTTCTTTACTGCTAGTACCAAAGCAAGAAAGAATCATCTTTGGAACGAGTTCAACCAAATGAAGAAGACACCTAAACAAACCATCACAGAGTTTGTTACCAAGGTCAAGGAGGTTGCGGATCAGTTAGCATCCATTGGAGAGCTGATTGAAGAAGAGGTCATCAAAAGGCAAATTCTCAATGGCATTCGAAGTGATAAGCAATGGCAATCCTTCACGGCGGCTTATGATCTCATCATGGATGTGCAAACTCTAGACTTCAACATCTTTCTTGGACAACTCTTTAATCAAGAAGCCAACAATAGCATAAAGAAAGGTAACTCTTATCATGGTAATTCAACTAGTGCTCTATATGCAGATAAGAAGAAGCAGAAAGGCAAGAAGAAGGAAGAAGATGAAGAAGAGACTTCCCAAGCCAACTTTGCAAGCAAGAGCAAGTGGAAAGGGAAGAAGAAAGGACCAAAGCAAGACAAAGCCAAATATCAGAATGTTCAACCTTGTGCCATATGCGATAAGACCAACCACACCACTCAAAATTTTTGGTTCAATGGGAAGACCCAGAAAGGAAGTGGAAGAGGTGGATATGGCAGCAATAGAGGCAGAGGTGGACACAACTTCAACAATAATAATAGAAGCTATAATAGAAGGGACTACAACAATTATTCAGAAGATGAACCACATGAAGATTCATTGCTTCTTATGAATCTAAGCCACAAAGAAGGTAAAGAAGATGATCATTTGTTCTACATAGATTCAAGATGTTTGAATCATGTTGCAGGCAACATTGCTCTTCTATCTCATTTGGAAAGTCCAAAGCATAGACATGAAGTGCAAACAGGGGATGACACAAAGCACAATGTGGAGAAGATTGGTAATGTCAAAGCTTCCAATGGCAAGACAAACATTCTAAGTAAGGTTCTCTATGTACCCACTATCACTAAAAACCTAATAAGTGTAGGCCAAATAGTTGAAAACGGCTTGCAAGTTAGGTTCACCCAACATGAAGCTTTTGCGGATGTAAAGGCTTCAAAAAGATAGTCCGAGGTGAGAAGCATGATAGGCTCTTTACTTTTGAAGTAGGAGAAACCAGGAACATAGCTCTATTCAACTTTGGGTCTCAAACCCTAAGTGAGCTTGAAGTGTGGCATAAGAGACTTGCTCATGTGAATGAAAGAACCTTGAAGGATATATGTAGGGATCAAAGTGTTCTAGGACTGCCGAACATATCAAAGCAACACATGATCAACAGGTGTGATGCATGTCAAATTGGGAAGGCACAAAGACAACCATTCAACCACAAAGGCTACATCCACAACAACTTATTGGACTTAGTACATACAGATGTATGGGGACCAAGTCAAGAACCTTCATTGGCAGGATCAAGGTGTTATGTCTCATTTATTGATGACCATAGTAGATGGACTGTTCTATACTTTATCAGGAGTAAGAATGAAGTGTTTGATTGCTTCAAGAAGTATCTTTCACATGTGGAGAATCATACAGGTAGATCACTAAAGAAGCTCATATTTGATGGAGGGGGAGAATACTTCTCCAAAGAGTTTGATGAGTTCTTGTAGGACAAAGGTATCAAAAGGGAAGTGACTACTAGGTACTCTCCTCAACTAAATGGAATTGTAGAGAGGAGAAACAAGACACTGGTTGGATCAGCTCGAACAATGCTTAAAGAGAAGAAGTTGCCACATTATCTATGGGCAGAAGCTATTTCAACTGCTGTGTACCTTGTCAATTGATTACCATCCAAATCACTTCAAGGTATGACTCCTTATGAAGCATGTCATGGAAGAAAACCTAGTCTTGGACATTGCAAGGTTTTTGGTTGTGTAGCTTATGTTCATGTACCATCACAAATAAGAGGTAAGCTAGATGAAAGGGCAACAAAGGTAGTGTTTATTGGATATGATTCAACTCAGATGGGTTATATGTTCTTCAATCCTTCAACCAAGCAATTCACTACAAGTAGAGATGTTGTGTTTGAAGAACGCAGGTCTTGGTATGATGAAGACAAGCAAAAGGTAACACTACCATATGATCTTGATTCTGACTCTTATCAATTAGGAAGCAAGCATGATACACAGGTCCAGGATCCAAGAAATGATATAGACGATGACCAAGATGAAAGGGAAAAGGATTACAAGCTATGGAAGTCAAGAGGCAAAGCAAAGATGCAAGAGGTTGGAGAATGCTCCAAACAAGCACCTAGAAGATCATCAAGAGAGAAGAAACAACCAGAAAGGTATGGATATGATTCCACATTTGTTACGAAGCATTCAATATACTTGGCAAAAGACTCTATTTCAGAGGAACCCTCAACCTATGAAGAGGCAAAGCGAAACCCTAATTGGGAAAAGGCCATGAAAGAAGAGATAAATGCATTGAAGGAAATGGACACTTGGTATTTGGTTCCAATGTCACCAAATCAAAAGGTAATTGGTTGCAGATGGGTATATAAAGTTAAAAGAAACTCAGATGGATCAGTTTGCAGGTACAAGGCAAGATTACTTGCCAAAGGATGCTCACAAACTCATGGTATAGACTATGAGGAAACATTCTCACCAGTTGCAAAGATGACTACAATCAGGACATTGATAAGTGTAGCTGCTGCAAGGAATCAGAGACTCCTCCAACTTGATGTGAAAAATGCATTCTTAAATGGTTGGATAAATCAAGAGGTATACATGTCACAACCACCAGGTTTTGAAAACCCTAATCATCCATCTTATGTTTGCAGACTTAAGAAAGCATTGTATGGATTGAAACAAGCTCCAAGAGCTTGGAATTACAGGTTGGTTACATATCTTCAAGATCAAGGGCTAGCTAGCAACTCAGATCCTTCTCTATTCATCAAAAGGGATCACAATGAGGTTATCTATCTATGTGTATATGTAGATGATATTATTGTGACATGTGATGATCTAAATGGCATTCAAAGGATCAAGAGACACATGCAAGAGGAGTTCAAAATCACTGACCTAGGTGAGCTCACATATTTCCTAGGTATGTAGGTGATATATGAGATGAAGGAATGTATTTGACTCAAAGAAGATACATTCAAGGTCTTCTTCTCAGGTTCAAAATGGAGAACACTAAACCTGCAGGTACACCTTTGGAGATGAATCATTATCTTAGTGTTTATGAAGGTGAGAAAATTGAAGACCTAAAAGAATATCAAAGCTTGGTAGGTAGCTTGATACATGCTACTCATACAAGGGCAACATCTCATATAGTGTGGGAGTGCTTAGTCAGTTCATGCACTCACTGAGAAGACCACACATGGATGCAGCTAAGAGAGTACTTAAGTATCTCAAAGGTACAATCAATGAAGGTATATTCTATCCTTACTCTTCAGATTTGGATATCAAAATATACTCAGATGCAGATTGGACAGGAGCTAAGGATGATAGAAAAAGTACATCTGGTTACTTAGCATTTGCAGGTTTGAAGCTAGTGTCATGTGGTACCATCGTCTAGGGGATTGTTTAAGTCCATACAAGCTCTTCTTGAGCTTACAAACTAGACTTTCCTTGTTAGGAACTACATAACCCTTTGGTTGTTCCATATAGATCTCATCTGTAAGATCTCCATGCAAGAGAGCAGTTTTCACATCCATTTGGACTAGCTCTAAGTCCTCCATTGCAACAAGTCCAAGCAACATGCATAAGGTAGTCATCTTGACCACTGGAGAGAAGATTTCTTCAAAATCAACACCATGTTGTTGCTTAAAACCCTTTGCAACAGATCATGCTTTATACTTTGGAGAAACACTATCTGATGTGAATTTCAGCTTATATACCCATTTACATGGTAAAGCTTTCCAACCTCTTACAAAATCCCAAGTACCATTCTTGTGAATAGGATCCAACTCACTCTTCATGGCATGCTCCTAGTTGACATGATCCTTTGTCTGCATAGGTTCTTTGTAGCGAGAAGTCTCACCGGCATCTATTAGCATAACAAAATCTAAACTTGGAACATATCTATCAGGTGGATGTGAGACATGTATAGAGCATCTCAATGCTTGCTGAACACGAACATCTGCAGACTGATCTGATCGGACATTCTCTTGAACATCCCTATGTGCAGCATTTTTATGTATGCTAACTGGAGGACTAGTATGCCCAAACACCACTCTTCTCACTTCAACCTCCTTAATGGGCTGTTTATGCATCTTAGACTCATTGAAAATGTCATCATTACTTCTGATCATTGACCATGTTTTAGGATCCCATAAGCGATATCCAAATTATGCTTCTCGACCACATCCAAGAAAAATGCATTTCTTTGACTTATGGTCCAACTTTTGCCTAAGATTCTTGGGTATATGAACATATGCTTCACACCCAAAAACTCGAAGATGATCATAATATGGTGGCTTCCCTGTCCATAACTCTTGTGCCACTTTCAGACCTTTTTCAGTATTAGGTGAAAGGTTAATCACATGAATCGCAGTCAGTACTACTTCTACCCAAAACCCTTGTGAGAGGTTTGCATGATGCAACATAGAAACTACTCTATCTTGAATAGTTCTATTCATCCTTTTAGCTACACCATTTTGTACTGGGATATAAGGAGTTGTAAACTCTCTACGGATCCCTCTAGATTGACAGAAAATGTTGAATTCATGTGAGGTGTACTCACCCCCATTATCTGAATGTAAAGCCTTAAGCTTAGTTCCTTTTTCAGTCTCAACTGAAGCAAGCCATTTTTTGAAACTAGGGAATACCTCATCTTTCGATTTGATAGGATATACCCAAACTTTTCTAGTAGCATCATCTATGAAAGTGACAAAGTAAAGACAACCACCTAAGGACCTATTGGGCATAGGACCATACACATCTGTATGAACGAGATCTAAAGGCTGAATTGAAGCGTCAATGTGCATTGTATGCACATTTTTGGTTTTCTTTCCATATGGACAATGCTCACAAAATGAAAAATCATAGAAAGATAACACAAGTAAGTAGCCATAATGAGAAAGATTTTCCATTCCACCATGAGATAGATGGCCCAAAAGATGCCAAATACAAGCCATAGGATGTTCAGTAACATCTAACAAGTGTTCTTTCTATTATACAAATAAAGGATAAAGTGAGCCAACTTTGCTTCCTTTTGCAATAACCATATTGCCCTTTGATATACGAAAGGACTGATCATAGAAGACCACCTCATAACCAAGGTCATCAAGTTGACCAATTGACATCAAACTGTGTGATAAATGAGGTACATGATGTACATTATGCATAGTAAATTTTGAACCATCAATGAACTACACAGCCACATCTCCAATACCCACAACGTCACATTGGTAAGAGTCGCCAAGTCTCATGGTACCAAGAGACTTTGCTACATAATTAGAGAACCATTCTCTCTGTGGTGTCACATGGAAAGAAGCACCAGAATCTAGCAGCCATGTGTGGGAAAGAGAATTCTTCATAGTCGAAGTAGATGTTGCAGGTAACTGTTTAACATGCCCATCAACATTCTATCCTTTACCTTTAGCATTCTTTACTGCATAACAATCTTTCTTCATGTGTCCTTTTATGAAAATAATGGCATTCGATATCCCTCTTCCTTGATTTACTTTTACTATTATTCCATTGACCATTCTTTTCCTTGTTCTTGCTCCTCCCATGTTGCTGATTCTTTCCTTGGTAAGAATCACGAACATTATATGCATCTCCACTCTGAGTGCCAACCATGGATTTTTTGTGAATCTCCTCACTCAAGAGTGCTCCACATATATCATCATAGACGAGTTTAGCACCAAGTGCACTATTGCTAGTAACTGTGAAAAACATATCCCATGATGATGGCAAGGTGCATAACAACAATACTGCTTTTGTTTCATTACCCATATCCATTTTTTGAGCCTATAACTGGGAGAATATAGCACCAAACTCATCTAGATGAGCAACAACACTATCTCTATCCTTCATGCAAAGGTCATATAATTTTCTCATCAGATACACTTTATTTGATGCTGTCTCTTTTTCATATGTATTGCATAACTTCTTCCTAAGCTCCTCTACACTTTCGCAGTCTAATACTATAAAGTAAACATTATCTGCTAGGTGCAAGCCAATGCTATACATGGCCATTTCATCTAACTCATCCCAATCATCTTCATCCATGTCAACAGGCTTCTTTGAAATCCCATTTACTGGCTTCCATTGCCTCCTTTGAATTAGCACATCTTTAATCTGATTCTTCCATAGAGCAAAGTTTGTGCCATCAAATTTTTGGATCTCAAAATGTTCTTTGCCCTGCAAGTTATAGCCCCTTCTCGAAACACTAGCACTAGAACCTGATCAACCAGATGTGCCTGAGACCTCTGATGCCATGATGGTAGGGAACCAAATAGAATGATAATGGAGCTAGAAGAGCCCAAAAACCAATGAATAAGTGTATCAAGGAGTAATTCGACCATTGTATAGTTGACAAAACCAAAAAATCCAGAAAGATTTTTGCCAGAGTATCCTCTGCAAAATGAGTGTATGACGAGTGTCAAAATTACATAAAAATGAAAATACAGATATGTTTACCAGCATAGTGAATCACTGACTCCATTGCATATAATCAATTAGCCAATACAAGCCAACTAGGCTTATCGAGCACCTATGAACAACTATCATACGAGGCTGGGTAAGTCTTCCACCTACACACTGAAGAGACCTCGACATTTGGGTGTTTCCCAGTTAAGAAAACCTCACCACGACCCTCTTTATCAAACGTAAAAGGCTTTATGAAAAAAACGTAACCGCTATATCAATGACCACATGGGCGTACATAAGTGGTATCCATAGAAGCGTACATGGTGTGTATATGCTCAATATATGCAGTAAAATGACACTAAAAAGCTGAATGCATAGCCCAGAAACTAGCCAACAATGCTTGCAAGTGTCTATCAACTTTGATGTGTTAGGCTCAAAAACCTGCATAATAGCCTAAGGTTAGATGAGGGTTTGTTGATTATGTGTTTTAGACTGATCCTTCCTCTTTTTGTCACTCATATTCACTCTTCTACAACTTATTAGGTCACACATCTCATATACATTCAAATTTCTATCCATACATCTGAATATGTTTGTTACATTTGTATATTCATTCATCCATCTATTTCTGTTCACATAGAGTGGTTGAGAGTTTTGGTCCCACATTGTACATTGAACATTGGTATATATGATAGTGTGAGTAAGCAGTGGCTTACATAACACTTTACACATGTTGTCTAGTCTTTCTCTATCTTTGTCTCATTGTTTGTATGATCAAGTGTAGTATGTTCATGTTTTGTCAATATTGGAAGATTGTTGGAATATATGTTGTAGATGCTGGACCTATGGAACCTTGGACCTTTGGTATTAGTTATGGGCTTACTAAATTTCCAACATTTGGTATCAAAGCTCTAAGGTTTTGGTATTAGAGCTTTAGGGCTTTGGCATCAGAACAATCAGGCTCTCAGATTCCCAGGTTCTTAGACTTCCAGGTTTACAACATATGATTTAAGAGAATCTTCTAATATTTGATATTTTACATACACACTTAATCTAGATGAGTAGAGATTTGAGAATTAGACAATTCAGTCACATTTTTATTCATTAGTATATGAAGTTGATGATCTATTAGCAGTCAAATACTTTTGGAAGAGTATGAAAATACTTTACAAAAAGTATTGTTTGAAGACTTAGATTTGATAAAGAGAAGGCTACTTCAAATTCAAGGAAAAACAATGGTTTGGAGAAGATGAAGGAATCAGATCAACATCAAATCACAGGTATCAATTTTTACTCTTAGATTATCATTTGCAGGTCATGTCTTAGAAGAGTAGTTATGAAGAGATTTGAAGGATTCAAGGAATGCATTTATACTTTCATTATTTGAAAGTTAAAGGCTACATCAAAATAGGTATCTAGATGTTTTTCTAGAGAGTTTTGAGAGATCTCTTTCATGGCAAGAAAGTTCATCTAAGAAGACAAACATGGAGAGCATTAGTTTTATTTTCAGCCAATTTTGTGTTGTAAATTGGTTGGATATCCAGGTACAAAATTTGATCTAGAGAGGTAACTCTAGAATGGTAAATTCATCATTCAGACAAAAGGTTGCTGAATTTAGTCATTTAACACATTTGAAGCAGAGTTTCTATTCAGAGATATGAGGAGATGGTAAAACATGATTCTATATTCACTTCCATTTGTATACCATGTTTGTTTTGTCTCTTACTCTCAGCGCTAGAGGAAGAGAAAAACTTCATTTGAAGAAGTCAAGAGTGTTCGCTACTTCAAGATGAAGAGAGCAAAAGGTATGGAAGAGAAGTATGAAGATGTTGACATCATCATCAGGTGGAAGAAAGATGCAGAAGAAAGTCCATCATTTCCAAAAGTAAAGTAAGGCTTCCTTTTCTCATATATTTCCCATATACTTTTCCTACTTTTATCCTCTACATCCAAAGACAAGTTTACGAGAACATCTTGTGTGAAGATAGTGTAAAGAAGAAGTATTTTCTTGTTTTGCATTACACTTGGTCATAATTTAATAGATTTGACAAAGAATCGCATTGAGAGAATGAAAAGCAGCAGATATATGTTTTGACTCATATGTGTATGAGTTGTGTATAAGTTGAAGATTTTGGGCAGGCAGCTATATGTTCCCTCAAAGAATTCTTGGAGTGTCAATACAGAGCTACTTGGTATATGACAAGTTGCAAAGAAGTATATTTCTTCTTTATCTAACTCTTGAGGTAAAAGAGTTTTTGTGTAGCAGATGTTGAAGACTTGGGTTGAGGTTTTATGTTTGGATTTTCAAAAAACTTCAAAAAATTCAGTTTTTTGTGAAGTACCAGTGAGTTGGAGAATCTACTTTCTATGATTGTCTAGATTTTTGGATACATGCTTGTTTTCAAAAAGGTGTTCCAATTCAAATCCTATCACTTGATTGAGAAGTGGAGTTAGCCAAAAGAAAGTCAAGTAGGTACTATCACATTTCACCTGGGAAGAATATGAAAAGATGAAGTATCAACTTGCAGCTTTTGGAGTTCTCAAGGTGAGAAGTTTGTCCACTTATGTTTCAAGTAGGAGTTGCAGATTCTTGGAAAGGATTTGGTTATAGAAACGTTTTTACAACTTTATGTGAGAATCATGGACACTTAGAGACATTCAGGTAACAAATCAAACATTCAGCCATGAAGGTTTGATTAGAGCAGATTCTACACAATTATTTTATTGGAGAGATCATTGATCTTGGATGATCTCGTATGATCTCGTATGCTCTTGTAAGATCTTGATAGATCTTGTATGATCTTGCATGATCTTAAATGATCTTGAATGATCATGAAAGATCTTGAATATTTATGAGTCAGTTGTCTATCCTTTGTTTGTGAAGATTCTTAACATTGGAAGAAGTAAGTCAAAGATTTAGATTCTTTCAGATTTGTGTTGCAGAGAGATAGAAGATACTTGTTATGTTGTAGAAAGATTATGAATCCTAAAATGCATTCATTAAGGTTTTTTGTTATCATGTAATAGATCAGCTAACCTTATTCTATAATTTGGGAAGCTGAAGAATGATAGGGAAAACTATTGGCATGTGTACAGTGCTAATAAAAAGGGTTCAGAGATTTTGTTTAAGATACAACTATTGATCAATAAAGATTAGATTTATGAAGGAAGATGTTCCAGATTTCATAAAGTCTGATATATTTGAAGAATTCTGGATACTAGTGTTAAATCATCCAGGGGGTGATGAAACATGAAGAATTATTTTCAGCCATATATGAAAGAATGCAGATTCATACTTACAGATATTCCTATTTCAGGTATTCATATATTTCCTTTGTCAGTTTATCTTTATGTTCCAGCTTTGAAAGAAGAAGGAAGAAGAAGAATGTTTGGAGAAAGTTCCAGTTAGGATGTTCCTATTCAGGAGAAGGTTCCAGAGTTCTTGTGAAGAGAAATTTGATATTTTAGAAAGGTATGTTTTCAGAGGTGCACACATATATGTTTATACCAGGTTCTGAAGGAAAGAGGTATGAAGGATTTACACATTGAACAAGGATGAAGACATGATGACATCATAGATTTTTTTGATGAGACTCATGAATTGAGTTGAGTTGAGTTGACTTGAGTACAGTCAGAGATGAACCAGCTAGTGTTCATAATACACTAAGTTGTGAGTTATCAGTCACAGCTTCCAGGATTCAGTTCCTGATTTGTTTAGTGTATTTACATGACACAATAGAAGTACGTTGAGAAAGCTTTCGTAAGGTAAATGCAAATATGTGGATCCTAGTGTATGTTTTCAGGTTTATGAAGACAAAAGATAGCAGGTTCAGAGATAGTACTTTCTACATTTGTTGTTAAGGAGTGATTGCTTGATGTGTACACCATTGGATATCAAATTTGCATATTTTCTCAGGTATTATGGTTCATATTCAGTAAGTTCAAGTTTGAAGGAAAGTAAAATTCAATTTTGAAGAAGACTTGTGAAGAAAAGGTTTGAAGGAAAAGTTCAGGAGTACAAGCTTGAAGCTTGTGTAGTTTGCAACTTTGATAGTTTGCAAATCTAATTCAGTTTGTACCAATATGACATTGCAGGGGGGATTGTTGGAAAACAAAGGTTTCAATATCCTATTGGTCAAACAATGTTCCATGGTTCATTATGCTCAGAACAATATAGGATGTGTAGCTCTCTTTTATACTTCCTTGTAGAGGAGGTACTGGGGTGCTTACGTTTAACAAATGCAAGCAATATGCTATTCTAGTACTTCGCCTACTCAAGGGAGGTTATCCTTAAGGAAGTATACCCTTTGACATTCCTGTGAGCCGGCACAATCGTAATAGACACACAAAATTGTAGGCACTTAGAAAGAAAGTTAATGACGAATGACAATAGTGAAGGATGAAACCACTCCTTAGTTCGAACATGTGATTACATTAAGCAAAAGGAATGCTCTAAAAGTTGATACTCTAGGCTAACGTGCCATTCCGTATTAACTGTAGAAGTTTCAACTCCTTAAGGAACCTTTCCTTTTTTGGCAGTCTCTTTATATTCGTTAGCCTTGTTATCTAGCTCATGCTTCTTAGAATCCTTCTATACCTCAAATTTCTGTAGCTCTTTCCTAGGCTTAGTCTCTTCAAGGTCTTTCTTAGAACTTGTATTTCTCTTTGCTTGACCCTCTTTCTCATCATCTCTTTTCCTTTTATCATCAATATTAATTTCATGAGCATACATGGAGAACATATCAACTCACTCATTCTAACAAGTATTTGCTTGAATATTAGAGCTTGAAGCATGCAAGGATTGCATCCTCAACTTGCCTTTATTAGTAACATCATACACATGAGCCCATAACTCACCATCTTGATTGTCACCATCAAGCCTAAATTTGTATGTGTTTATGGTAGTTGAAAACATCATAGAACTTACTCAAATCCTCCTTTCTCAAAGTTTCTTCCTGATCGTATTCATGTAATGACCTACCTATCTATCTATTTTAGTGACACAATTTTTATCTTTTGCTTCTTTAAACATGTTGCAAATCTAGTATTTCTGTGTGTCTTTTGCAGCAATGAAATTGTACGATTGGATAACTCAAAATAGCCTTTGTATCATAAAATCTTCTCTTGCTCAGTCTCTGATGTGATCCTTCTTCAATGTCCAACAACCGCATCATTGATCTCCACAAGCTTCGAGCTCCTCATGCTTGGTAATGTCAAAACACTAGAACACAAAAAAATATCAAAATAATTCACACACACACACACACACAGACAAATGAAAGCCACCTTCACGTCAGGTTCAAAGGGGCTTTGAGAGTGTTTGGGGTCCACCCGCTAAGGGTCTAGTTCATGTGCACAATGACCTCAAATACACATGAACGGATGAAATAGAGAGGATGAAGTGATGAGCTCTGGACCTAAGTGAATCTAAAAGTCAGAGAGAGAGTTAGCTTGAGGTTTTCTTCCTATTTGAACATGTATTTTTCTTTTGCCAACGATGGAATTCGATTAGTCTCTTAGCCTCCTACTTCGAGTTTTGAGGTTTATGAACTTCTTTTCATTATAATTCCTAAAGAGTTGAGACTTTTCCATTTGCGTAATGTGCTCTCTATAGTCTACATCAAGTCGATAGATTCTAATTTTAACAAAACATAATCTGATATAGTGTAGGTTTTCCTTACTCAAGAAATTCAAAACCATTTCTCTTCCCATTTATTCTCTTCACTTTCTGTCAAAGTGTTTGTTAAAGCTTCCCTTTCTAAAAAATGCATAGTTCTTAATTACCTTCAGTTTTTCCTTGTATGATAAAAGAAACGAAAACAAAACAAGATCTAAATATGCAAACCTATGAGTACTCAATCATTTTCTTAGAAAAACAATAATTTTATGTTTTTTTAAGCTTCTTTAGGAAAACATCTTGTATTTCTTTTCATTCAAGGAAAATCATACATGTTCTTTTCTAAAAAATTATGCATTATTACTACGAATTTAGAATTAAAAAAAGTAAATAAATAAAGCTAAGGTTCACACTTATTCTAAATGATAATTATTCTAAATGTTATTGAGTTTCATTCGCGTAGATTTTCTCTCATTTAAATATCTAAAATTCACAAGAAAACCATAAAACCTCTCATCAATCATGTGAAAAAGCTTGTTTATAGTATATGTATGGCAAGCATGATTCAATAGACTTCTTGAAATGAAGATTATGATGCACTTGTGCTTCTAACAAGACTTAAAATTTCCATCGGCCAAGTGAATAAACATATGTGGTGATCATCGATTTTGCCAAGAGTAGGAATAGGGTATATGGCATATCCTAGAAATGAATATGCAAATATTTTACAATTAGCCTAGTGTCCGCATTTTTTATTGTCACTCTATTGAGTGGTTGAAGATTTTGGATAAACCTAAGTTTACCAATCTTCGTTTGGCATGGTGAACTAAGGATTAGAATAAGGAGCAGATAAGCATTCTAGGATTTTCAAACTAATTTTCTCCTAGAGAAAATTCATGAAGTCAAGAAGATTTGCTTTTTGTACTCTTATGGGCTTCTCAAAAAAAGATTGTTTTCGGCAAAACAAAGGCATTAGCCTAGATCTAAACCTGTTTATTAGTTTCAATTGTAAATTCATCTCCAATCTTAAATTTCTAAAGAAGAATTGGATCATGAATTACTTTCTATATCATTTCATCACTCAATTTTCATAAAGGTTCTGATACTTGCTTAACCTTTTTATCAAATTTCTTGTATTTTCTCTCAACTTTTGGATCAAAACCATCAAAAGTCTTGCAACATATTGCGACACTCATGTGCCACAATATTTACTTGGTGCATGTGCTAATGAATCAAATTCTATTGGCGGTGATAATGAAGAGCATAACATTTTCATTGATGATGACTATTCATATCCAATAATCTTTAAATCATCCATGATCAAAAGATGGAAAGAAAGGTGTTAGATGAAAAGAATGCTTTTGTCAAGGTTCGTCCTTGTGATCTCCTAAAGTTAGTACAATTTATGACAATTTCTCTTAGTCACCCAAGAAATAAACATTCATTGAGGAAGTTTCCTCTAATGCACATGGAACAATAATTCAAGTATGTATCGCTATTTTGTGGATAAATAGTGGTCCATATGTTATTGACTTCCTATATGAGCTACTATTGCTTTAGAAGACTTTTATTTTTTTTTCTTTGGGAAATATTTCCTTTGTGCATAACAAATCAACTCAAACAAAAATGAACAAAAAATTGTTGAATTTAGTTCGTGATAATCTACACTCATATGTAATTGCTTGTTTTTCTTGGGTACTATGATGATAGGAAATACCCATTCTCAATATTCAATTGGTAGAATGAACCTTACTCTTAGTAGGGGATCAAGATCCTCCTTAACATGCTTAAGAAAATTTGGGTTCCTGGAATAGCATTGTTGAATCACTAGAGAAGCATCTAGTTTCAATTGTATTTCATATAGATGTATGTGAAGATCCAAACCAAACATATCGAAAGAATCCCATGCAAATATATCCTTGAAATTAGTAAGAAGGACTAATAATTTTTTGAGGAATGGGTTTAGCATCTTAGCACCCATCTTAACCTTCTGAGGGCAATTTTTGTTCCTAAGTTTACATAATCTACGTCATCTTCCTAGACATAGGTAATGGTCTATGTGAAGACATCTTCTATTGGAAGCAATGTTGTGTATTCTTATGATTGTGCAGCCTTAGTTTTAGGTTACACCAAAGCTTATAATAGAGGCCCCTATTGATATTGTGCCAACACTTCTCGAATATTCATAATACCTACTAACCATAAATCTTTATTTTCCTCCAAAAATTGAGTTTCTTGATCTTCCTCTAACATGGCCAACATATGAGATGCTTTTGCAATAGAGGGTGTTTGAGCCTTAGGGTATGGTTGGTTATCATCTAAAGGAATAAAATACTTTTTATGCCTTTTCTTAAAAGTGATCACTCAAGAAATCCAATCTTACTAAACTTGTGCCTAGTTTAACCAAGGTAACTCGAGCAATAAACTATAATCATTGTTCTTTCCTATTAATTCAATTACTACAAAAGTATTTTTAAAAGAAGTTTCCTATATTTTGATGGGTATATCTTTAAAGACACCAATAGGTTGAACATGTAATTGATTGGCATACATACATAGAACAAAGCTAATTGAATATCCATCTAGTCCATTTTTTCAGCAAATAGTTAAATTTGCAACATTTACTCCTCGACATCCA
Source organism: Ceratopteris richardii (assembly GCA_020310875.1). Lineage (NCBI taxonomy): Eukaryota > Viridiplantae > Streptophyta > Polypodiopsida > Polypodiales > Pteridaceae > Ceratopteris > Ceratopteris richardii. The sequence continues at coordinate 146,725,718 of CM035429.1, forward strand.
TCAATCAACACTCTAGAAATCTGTCTATTTTTATACCGTACCAAATCAATGGTACTATATAATCTACTAACCAATCCTCTGCACTTTCTAGAGTACTAACCTAGACTAGTTCTTCTTCTGTACTCTTTGCTCCTTGATGGTGTGTTTGCTTGAGAAAAGTATTTCAAAAGAATGTCCTAATTCCGATAGATCAAGGAAGGGTAACTACGTTGTGGATTTGCAAAAACATTTGCCAATCATCTGTTCCAAAACTTTGTGTAGCATTATTTGTTGCAGTAGGACATTGTTCTGTTGTTTAAAAATTATGAGAGTAAGTCTAAGGAGTATTATCTTGCTGAGAGGTATCTTGGATCCTTTGGGAAAACTCATTACTAAAATCAAATCCTTAGTTAGTTGATTCATTTCTTGCCTAGAGATTATTAGCAGATCGGAATTATTCTACTAGAGCCTCTCCTATCCATTTCATTGCTTACTCTTACACCTTATAATGTGCCACAATATTTGAAGGTAAAAGTGGATGATTATTATTATGAGTTTTCCCACTTAGTGAATGAAGAGGTACTATCATTTTTATCAAATCTTGCCAATACCTACACTCTTCGTTAGTGGTCATCCACAATAACTGAGCTTCTTCAAGTTTAATGTCTTTTCCAGAATATGTCTTGACAACGAAGTTGACCTACCTTCATACTACTATCCAATTTTAACCTAGCTACTCCATTCAAAGAGAATTCAAAAGCCCTTGCACCACACATGAATCCTAGGGTTTTCTTTTTCATTCTCTGTCTCATTCCTCCTTGGCTTGCACTCCTTATACACATTTTTCTTGCAAATTTACTCCCTCAAAAGCTAGTTTCATCTCGAGTAGTTGTGTCACTCATGTATATAATAATAGCCCTTTATCTACCAAAGCCCACAATTTCTTAGATATGCAGTCACTTCCCAAAATTCCAGCACCCAAACTATTTATATTTTGGGAAGAACACTATTCCCCCACTGTAGCTCAGTGATGAGTAGCACCTCCTTTAATGTCAATCCGGGAAGACGTGAGGATGGTATGAAGACCTCGAGCAAGTGGAGGCACAAGTGCGTGAGTGAGAAGCACACAAACATGCACACACATACACACACACGCGCACACACGGCAAGACAAAGAGTGAGAAGCAATGGAGTTCTTAAATTACTTTCAAAAAAGCTCTTACAAGTTCGTTTCAATTACAATCTATATCCAAAAATGAGCTCTCTAGCTCCCTTTATAGTTTTTGACTAGTTTTGGCCCTGTTCAGACCTATTGTCCGGCCTAGTTAAAAATTAGGTTCCAGGGCTTATTAGAGGGCTCAAACGAGATCTAAAAAATGTGAAAATTGGCAGGTAGATACTTCTAAAGCTCCTCAAGCTCAAGGACTCCTTGGCTTGCACAAAATGGAGCTACAAAAAGATGAAATGGTATTTACAATGGTGTTTAGTGATGAGAATCACTTTTAATTGGTGTAAAGGTTTTGAAAAATTAAAGGTTGCCTTAGTGCTAGATCTGCGTGAATGCTCATACTTGCTTCTTCATGAAGAGAATTATTGGCCTACTTGCCAGATCTTCTTTGACTGCCATGTCTGCTTGTGCTGTCCCTTCGCTCTGACTCTCTTCGTCTTGTGGCTCCTTCGGTTCCCTGACTGCTGCCAACACCCCCCCCCCCACTCTCGCGTCTGTCGCCCCTGACAGACCCTTGTCTAGAGGATTTTTGAACATAGTATTGGACGACATCGGAGGCTAGGTGGTGTTCTTCGAGGCGCAAGCCGCGTGCTAGATCTGTGAGCAAATCATCCCAATTCACAGGTCCGGGAACATCGGGATGAGGCACCCTCAATTGTTCTGAGTAAATGGTTCTCTCCACAGCAAATAATTGGAGGAGATGTGATGGTCTGGGTATAAAGATTTCGGAGTGATATTCCCAGAATCCTGTGATGAACATCTCCTCAAATGTCTGTTTAAAGCAGGCTGGGAGGTACTTGATTCTGGCGTGCCAAGCATATATTACTTCAATTGACGGGGTGGTACTCATATCGTACACTAGATCCTGGTTTCCTGTCACAAAGCCTGCACCTGAGAAGTGAGGGTCCTTAATGTTCTTAAACGTCCTGAAAGTGATCAGCATTAATTCAAATATTTTCATACACATCTGGGCCATCACATCAGAATTATTGCGTAGCCGAGTACTCCAGTGACGGATTGTAGAAATCATGTAGTTGACCGTGGGGGGTCCTCGTGGAGGTGCTAGATAAACATAATTCAACCATTTTGCACAGGCTTTGATGTCTCTGACGGCAATAGTGAATTCAGGCCAGGTGCGTCGTCGAAGAACTGGAATGTAACAAGGGTTATACTTAATAAACAACGGCATATTATTCCAGGTTCGGACCATTTTTGGATACGTTTCCAAAAGCCTGATTCTCCAGGTGGGTTGATGGATGGACCCACGCTGAGCACTTTTCGGTATATCATCTGGACCAAATTGTGTAGCAAATGTGGAAGGCTTGCCACATTGTCGTTGAATCTCCGCGTTGTAATCGGCCACAAGTATACAAAATGGCACATATTGGTCATTATTGGTGCCGATCCATCTATGATGAGACATGCTTCTGAAATATTCAGACTTTATGACAGTTTCTTCTAAGTTCGTTAATGATTGGATCTGAATGGCCACCCGTTCTTCGTGGGTGTTCGCTGTCCCTGCCAGTGTCTGAAGCCACTCGGGTGCTTCCACTTCCAATGTGTCTAGTCCCTCTGAGGTTCGTCGCCCGCCTGGCATTGGCATAGGAACATACGGTTCCTCGTACGAATCATCTACCTCAATAGGGACCAACTCTTCTTGCTCTGGTTCTACCACTGGAGATGGCTGCCTCTCGTATGTCAGTAACCTCTGCTGTAATTCTGCTACCTGCTCAGTTAAGGCCTTTACTTCGTCTGAGGTGGAGGTTGATGGGACACTCTTCGGTTGTTCTTCCTGTTCCTTAAGTTTGCTCTGAAGTGTGTCACGCTCTCTTTCCAAGTCATCATGGGCTTCCAGGAGATCTGCATAGCTTTCCAAAATGGTTTTCATCGTCTCCGTGGGAACTGCTTTGAACTGCTCTGGATCTATCTCGTGAGGGGAGCCTTCCATTGCCGCTTCCAGATTCTCTTCATTTTGTTTTTGCAGTCTTTTGTTCTCTTCTAGTGCTGTGGCCATATGTTTCCGGAGTAACGCCAAGTTACGTCTGACTCGTAGGTTATCGGCCTGGTATACTTCGAGCAAGGCTTCTAGTTGTTTGACGCCTGATTCTGTCGATGGTTGTGGTGCCTCCAATAGTGTTTGGTGAGCCTGCTCAAGCGTTGTGTAGCGTTGATTCACTTATGCATTTTCCTCTTGTAGAATGTGAAATTGCCTTTGTAAGTTCTGATGGTGTGTTGTCAGTTGTTGATACCGACCGTCCAGAGCTCTGTACTCATTCTGAAGCTGATATACACATTGATTTAATGCTAAAAATATGCTATTTACATTAAATGATGCTGGGAGGGGTGAAGATGCAGGGGGAGTGGGGGCGGGAATGGGAGTTGTGAATGATGTGGATGCAAGTGGAGATGGGGGTGGAGGGGGTATGGGAGATGAAGGTGGCATGGGGGGAGGGAGCGGTGCTGTGGCAGGAGATGTTTCCATAGTGTCAATTGTTTGAGTGACAGTGTAGATGGGGATCGTGGGTGGAGTGGATGTGACGTCAGTGAAAAGAGTGGTGAAAGTGGGCATGGTGACTCCCCCGAATTGGATTCCCGGAGAGAGTGGGATACCCATGACAATGGTTGTGGTAGTGGACGTGGTGGTGCTAGTGTCATGTGGTGGAGTGAATTGTGTAGTGCGAGGTGGGGATGGTGGTGACAGTGGTGCTTCCTGATGTTCGTCTGCTTGCGTTGTCTCTCCTGGTGCTGATACATTGATATGAATTTGTTTCCCGGACCTCCTGGGACGAACGGGAACCCTCTTCTCAAATCTGTGAATGTAAGCCATTGCCTCATGGATGGCCTCATCCACTCCTACGGCGTCGGCATGAAGGTTTATGGACTCAATGAACAAATCGTCCACACCTTCCTCAGCTAGCAACTGGTTCATGAGTTTCTTGCCCGATTCCAGTGACATCTTATGCTGTTCTTGAACTAGTTGCATGGTTCGATATAGTCTTTTGATTTGTGCCAAATACGCAGGGGCACTTGCCAGCTCTGAAAGCTCGTCATATTCTTGTTCCTCGTAGGCTTCTTCTTCTTGTTCTGTCTCTTGTTCCTCGACTTCGACTTCTACCACTTCTGGTCGGGTGGGGGCTGCTGTTGTTGTCTGGGGTTGTGGTTCCTGAGCACGTTCTGTTTCCGTCTCGAGATTAGAATCATAGATCAGTCGGGCTACTTCTTCATCCGTGAGATCATTTAGAGTAAAACCCTGTGGGAATTCCAGATCTGATGGGACGGGTGGAAATACTAGATTAGGTCCATCTGTGCTTGGTCTTGGTAGCCGGATTGTGAATGGCCTAACGCGTCGTGTCTGGGGAGGGGTAATTTCTGGTGTAGTGGTGGCTCCCCTTGGTTGAGCACAGGGTAATTGTACTCCCCCCCTCATCTTCTTTGATAGGGGACCTGCTGCTGATAGTCTTCTCTGGAATTCCTGGGCGCGGGGCCATATGAGTGCCCGCTGAATAGGCACGTCATAGGCCAGACATCGGTAGATTATCTTTGTTAGAGCGCAACATCCATGAAGCACATTTTTCTGCTTCTTGTTCCACCTTTGATGGGCTAGGTGGATCTGATCTATGATCCAATGTGGCACGTTGATGGGAAGGCTTTCTGTCTCTGCCAGATACAAGCTGAACCATATTTTCTTTGGGGGCATTGTGAATCTTTCCTGGGCGGGGAAAGCAAAATGTTGCATGACGGTCCGCAGGTGAAGCGCAATGGTAGGTGTCATCGCTACCATATCCTTTAGCTTATTAAGATCTTTGTGTTTCATTCGTCCTGGAACCATGGTTTCCTTTTCAGTGGGGATGTGCATGCCATACATGCCCAACGCTTCTCGTACCAGATTAAGGGTCAGCTTGAATCTTTTAAGCTCATGACCCGGCAGCAGTGAGGGTAACACAAAGGTGCTGTCGCCTCCCTTGGCCCTGCTTGGCGTGATGGTACTGATAAGATATGAACATCGTAAGAAATCCGGCTTTGGTAAGTGGGCCCTGAAATAACTGTCCACACCGGCTTTGGTCCAAACTGATCGCATGACTTTGGCGTTTTGATAGCTTTCAAACTCACGCATGAAAAAGTGGTAACGTCCCCATTTACCATTAAATTCCAATTCAGCTTCCCAGAAATAGGTTCCATCGCCCAATGGTCCAGCGACATCACTGAACCAGTGAGCGTGTTTACCTACTTGAGAAGTGTGCCCTTGAGGAGGATCCTGAATGGGGAGCACATGCACGGCTTGAAGTTCTTGCGGCCTTGCGATGAGATGTGGCTCGAGGAGGAGTGTTTCTATGTCCACAATCTGTGCACCGGATCCGGCTTGAGAACTGGCACCCCCTGCTTCTGCCATGGCCCTGCTTGCTGGTTGGTTCTGTGAGAATATAGAACCACGTGTTAACATCGTAATGGACAGAATAAATCCGTTGTTGTCCTCGTTACAACATTAACATGAGGTAGATGGTGAGTTAGTGGTTAGTAAGTGCACGAAGACAGTGTGTGTAGTTAATGCTTGGGTAGTCCTAGGAGACTAACGCAGTTAGTAAGTGGGAATGAATTTACAAATTGGGGTCGGGGGGTTTATTACAGGTCTTAGGCTGCCAAATGCTATGGATGGGTTTTGTTCTTGGTTTCGTAGAGACTCTAGAGAGCTTTATAGGTGTATCGGCTTGAAAATGAGGCTTTTTAGGGACCCATTTACAAGCGATTATGTTCGTGCTCATGGGCCTTGGTGTGTTCCTGAGTGTTGAAAACGAGTGGATGCCGGCTGTGCGAGTGAATGGGTTACGCTGTATAGGTTGTGGCCTTGGCGTAGCTATTTGCGCCCGCAAACAAGCCTTAGGCACCCAAATTTGTCTTGATTGTGGGCTAGCTTTCATCGACTTCTTAGGCACCCAAATAGATTTCACGATAGCAGAAGAATTTCTGGAAGACTTCTTATTAGTGTCGTGTTGTTGATTACTAATAAGAGGCTTTGCCCGTGTGGTTGGCTTGAGTGCAACCGGGTGTTCGCCTTTCCGCACCCACACTTGGTTCACTTGCTGAGACATTCTGCTGCGCAGGTACTTTTGATCTCCGGCATAGGTAGTACTCTGCTTCTTCTGCCTTTGATCCACCTTTGGTTGCTGCCTCCTTCTGGCCTTTGGAAAAGAAGGGAGTTCCGTTGCATCCCTGACTCCTTTTTTGCGAATAGCATTCCTCTGCAATACATAGTTTTGGACAAGAACAGCATGGTCAACTTCATGTGCACCCCTGGAGGGACCAGGAGTCTGTGCCTTTCCTAGTTCCTTGAGTGCTCCATTATCTAACTCTACTGTAATTCGACTATGATTGACCCATACCTGAAGAAGTCCACTACTTAGGTTTAAGTTGACTGCTTGGTCATAGATCCAGTCTTGACCCAAGACAAGAGGTTCAGTGAGATCCTCATCTTGACAAACTAGTACTTTAACTGTCATTGCCTCATCATGAATGTAGAGGGGAAGTTCCACCTCGCCCATGCAAAAGGTTTCCACGCCCCCCAATCCTATGAGATATGCTTCCACAGGATTGACAGTTAATTGCAACTTTTGACAGTAAGACAATTTAACAGCACTAGTGGCTGCACCTGAGTCAATCAAGGCTCTTACGGTCCTTGCACTCTTTCCTTGTCCTATATCTAAGGTTATGAAAGGTCGTCGATCAGTTATCCTATGTGAGCTTGTTCCTGCGACTTCACACATTGCCTTGATCTGCATAGTCATTTGTTCTAGGCCGATCTCTACCTTGCCTTCGTAACTTCATCCTTCTGATGCGTTTTAAAGCTTCTACTTGAGCTTCTTCTCGAATTCACTTTTCTTCCTCTTTGCGTTTCTTAGCAGTGTTGAGTCGGTTGAGCATTTCCTCCGTGAGGGGTTCCTGATACAACTTGACTCTGCAACCGCTAATATAGTTTGGGAGAATATCACCTTCTAAAGTGGCTAGTTGTACTGCTCCACTCGTGGAGATTCTGGTGATGATCATAGGTCCGTAGCCTCTCTTTTCTAGCTTCCTTGCGTGTTGCTTCAGTGTATAGACTAAAACTAGATCTCCTGCTTTTAAGCCCTTATCCTTCACATGGGCATCAAAGTATGCCTTCTGCCTCTTCTTAGCTGCATAGATTCCTGCAGCTGCTCTCAGTCTTGTTTCTCCTAATCGTTCAAGGTCAAAGATCCTAGAGGAGAGCTCATGACCTGTCCACTCGTGCTCTTGTGCTACTCTCAATGTAGGAATCAAGAAGTCCAAAGGTAGCACCGTGTTTTGGCCAAATACCATCTGAAAGGGGGTGGCTTGGAGTACCGTTTTGTAGGCAACTCGGTATGCCCAAACAGCATGGTGTAGCTGTTTGTCCCAATCAGAGCGTTTCGTGTTCACTAATTTTGTCAGTACATTGCATAAGATCTTATTGGTGCTCTCAGCTTGTCCATTAGCTTGAGGGTGATAGGGGGCAGACTTCTTATGTATTACCAAGAATTCTTGGAGTAGCTTTTCAATCACTTCGTTCAAGAAGTGAGTGCCTCTATCACTTACAAGCTCTATAGGTAGCCCATATCTCGTGAATACATTCTCAAACAAGAATTTAGCAGTTGTCTGAGCGTCATTCTTTGTCGTAGCTTTTACCTCTACCCACTTAGTTAGATAGTCTGTTGCAACAATGATGTATTCCGCATGAGAACCCTTAGCTGGGGGATTAATAGGACCTACGAAGTCTATTCCCCACTTAGAGAACACACGTCCACCCATCATAGGTTTCAGTGGCATCTCATCTTTGCGTATGGGATACTGAGCTCGCTGACAGACATCACACCGTTTCACATAGGTATGTGCATCCATGTGAAGGGTAGGCCACCAGAAGCCCGCAAATAGTATTGCCTTGATCACCCAATCTGGTCCAAAGTGTCCTCCTGCTACACCTTGGTGAGCAGTTTCCAAGATCTTAAGATATTCACTTTCGTGGACACATAGTCTTAAGTAACCATCTTTACCACGCTTATATAGATTATCACCAATGAGTGAGTAATCCCGGGCTTCTTGTTCTAGACTCCTTTTCCTAGCCAGAGTCATGTCTGGAGGGAATGTGTTTGTCCTCAGGAAGGATACTAGAGGTTCGCTCCAATCTGGCACAATGGATACTTGATAAAGAGTGGCGTGTTCCACAGGTGGTTTAGTGCAGCAGATTGGGCATTCCTTGCACAACTTTTGGACATCAGCTTCCATAGTTGGCCAATGTACTCCGAGTCTCTTTAGGGTCTGTAAAGTTCGTTGCTTTGAGTAGTGTTGCTCCAACGCACCTACATGTGCTAATTGCAACCATTTAGCGTACTCATCCTCTTCTACGCAACAAGCCAAGATTCCTTGATCTGTGTGCTTGTACATGCTTCCTGCCATGATGTGGTACTTTTGGGCTTTTACAACCTCTCTATTCCGTGTGTTTACCATTGGGTGGTTAGGCCCGTATGTCAATACTGGTGCCAATGGCCTAGCCCACTGCGGTACAACTTCCAAATTAAACAAGTAAGCATCAGGAAGGTCATCTGATACTCCTTGTGGGGCTTCTCCCGATGTGAGCCTAGAGAGATGATCTGCTCTTAAATGAGTCCTACCTTTCCTTACCCCAACCTCAAAGTCATATTCCATGAGCAAGAGAAACCATCTCACTAATCTTCCTGTATTGCATGGTTTGTTTACGAGGTATAGCAATGCCTGATGATCAGTAAAAAATTTAAACTTATTTGCAAGCAAATAGTGTCTAAATTTCTTAACTTCATATACCATGCCTAATCCTTCTCGCTCTGTAGTGGTGTAATTCCGTTCAACCGCATTCAATTGTCTACTGGCATAGGCAATTGGAAGATCCATATTACCTTCACCAGTAGGTTGTGCAAGCACACATCCAATGGCGTAATTGGATGCATCCACGTGAACATGGAATGGCTTATTCCAATCTGGTGTGGTCAAGATTGGTGCTGAACATAATCTTCGTCTAAGCTCCTGGAAGGAATTCTCACATTCCTCCGTCCACTCAAAGTTAGTCAGAAGTCCGTACATGGGCTTTGCAATGACAGCATACATGTGAATGAATCTTCGATAATAACCACAATGCCCCATGAAAGCTTGTACTTCCTTGACATTCTTTGGCCTAGGTAGCTCTGCTATAGCTCTCACTTTCTCTTCATCAGTAGATATGCCATTCTTTGACACTATGTGTCCTAGAATCTTGCCTTGCCTGACCATAAAAACGCACTTTTCTGGGTTCAGGCAGACTTGATATTCTCTACATTTGTCAAAGATTTGCCTGAGTTCGGGGATATGGGTTTGCCTAATGTTCGAATGAGCACAAAGATCATCAACATAGACTTCTAAGTTCTTCCTCAGGAACTCTTTAAACACATGGCACATCAACCTCTGGAAGGTAGCCGGTGCATTAGTAAGCCCAAATGGCATTACTCTAAAGGCAAAAATGCCCCATTCCATGGCAAAAGCTGTCTTATGCTGATCTTCTGGAGCTATGGCTACTTGATTGTAGCCCGAGAATCCATCAAGAAAGCTGTACACTTCCTTGCCTGCTACTCGTTCTAAGAGATGTTCTGTGATGGGAAGAGGATAGTTATCTCGAATTGTGGCTGCATTAACCTTTTTCAAGTTAATGCACACACGCAGCTTGCCATTCTTCTTGGGCACCACTACGATGGGGGATACCCATTCAGTGTGCTCAATTTCATAGATAAATCTAGCTTCAACCAGTCTATCTATCTCCTCTTTGATCTTAGCAGCGTAATTATCGTTATATGTATAGGGCTTTTGCTTAGAGGGTTTAGCATGTGAGGTCATGGGGATGGTGTGTGAGCATATGTCTGGGTCAACACCTTTCAAATCCTTGTAACTCCAAGCGAATACATCTCTGTATTCTCTTAGCAAGGCAATTAGCGCATGCTCTTCTTCCTCTGTTAGGTCATGGCCTATGTACGTGCATCTCTCCTCTCCTTCTTCTAGGGCCACTACTATTTTCTTGGTGGTTTCTTTGTTATCATAGGCCTCTCCTGATTGTGCCTCTCGTTTTGCCATTCTGATCATGACTCTCCTGTCATCTATCTCATATTTCTTAAAATTTTCTGGGACCTCAAACAAAGATTCTTCCTCTTCTGGTGAGACTTCTCTCTTCTTCCGTTTCTTTCCTTCTTCCTTCGGGGTCACATGTGTTGCTAATCTTACATCGTTTGTGAGCTCTCCATGCCTCTGGGGTTGAAATTCTACTTCATGGAAGTATTCTTCATCTGATGCAAATGGTGGATCCATAATGATTGACTCTAGGTCGGAGTCACTTGCATCCTCAAATGCATCAGGGTTAGGTACGCATTCTTCTAGAACTGCCTCTCCCATGATTGGCTCTATGGAGAAGACTGAAATGTCATAGCCATCCTCATCACAGTGAGGTGTCCACTGTTCTTCATTGATGGCTACATCCATTGTTGCTAGGATTTCTGCCCAGCCATGGGGTTCAAATTCCTCATCTGGAAAAACTACAGGTGCATAGGCTGGGTCTTGGATTGATCTGTGGGTTTCTTTTGCACCTACCTCTCTGGCTTTTTCTCTCTTCTCTTCGTCTACTGCTACCTTGCACATCCATAAGTGGGTGTCTTCATGCATCCATGAGGATCCTGATCCTATGGAATGCACCGATTCCATATCATCTTTGGCTCTATGGATGGGATTCCATTGGATAGGAGGTACATCTCTATGAGAGTAATCTTTAAGATTTAGTTTGGTTGTAACACCTAAGTGTTGCAGGTACAAAGAATTGGTTCCCCAGTCCTGTACCACTTGCAACTGTCGCATAAATGGTCTTCCCAAAATCATCTCATAGGCATGATTTTTGCTAAAGTCACATATAGCAAATGTATGCTCAAACTCGACACCACAGGTGGTGAGAGTTATTCCTTCTAGCAATCCTAAGGGTCTCTCAATATGACCATCTGCCATCTGCAATTTCATTCTCGTTGGCCTGAGTGCTGGCTTGCCCCAACGCTTCCATAGAGAAGTAGTGGCAATTGCAACTCCTGCACCTGAGTCCAAAATTGCCTTGGTGGTGTACTCCTGGTAGGTGATGGGAAGATAGGTGTTCCCTTCTTCACCTTCACACATATCTCCTATCTTATCCAAGGGAATTTCTGGCACTGTCCTATGGGATCCTACCTGGGAACGAGGTTTGGCTATTTCTGGTACTTGTTTGGCGACATGTTTCCATAATTCAGGTCTAACCTTGAGTAGCTCTTCTAACTTGAGATTGCACTGCACGTTAGTGTTCTTCACTACCTCTGTGTTCCTAGGTATGACTGAATCTTCGTTTCTTACCATGATTGTAGGTGCTCTCATACAGGTGGACCTTGCTTCCCATGGGCCTGTGAAATGGGGTAGTTCTTGTAAAGAATTAGACTCGAAGTCTAATCTTTCTTTAGATTGGATGCTCTCTTGCTCTCCGTAAATGGATGGGATGTCTTGTGGGAATTGGTCATGTGCATCATCCACAAGTTCAATGGGAGGAGGGACTTCACTTTCCTTAGCCCATTTGTCTTCTTGAATCTCACGTAGGAATTCTGGTGTGAACCGATTCATAGAAGATGATGTGTCTGGCTCCGTAGAGTTAGGCACATAGGCTTCTTGGGCAGGAATGCTTACTCTTTCACTTGCCTTGCCCTTGTGTTGAGAGGCTGGTTCCTTTTGTGATTGTGCCATTAGATTCTCCATTCTTTCTAGGGGGGGGGGGGGGGGGAATTGTCTGGTTCAATGGAATTTGGCACATAAGCTTTCGGTGGGGGATGGGTCACATTTTTGCTTGCGTTATCTCTTTCTTGATTTTCTTCTTCCTTGGCCGATCTTGCAATTATGCCCTCTAACTTCTCCAGAAGTCCATCCAAGTGTAATTGCGTCTTGGCTGAGCCCGAGTAATTGAAAAGGCGACTGGCTTCAAACATAGTCTGAGCCAATGCGACCATTTTCGCGCAAAGCTTGGTTCTTTCTATCTCTAGGTCAGCTCTAGGGTAACACTTGTCATGATCCGTGACATTTGGCCCTTCTTGGATTCTGGCCTGATATGCTTTAAGCATCATGTCTATATCTTCAGGAGTGGGATCAGCTAATACAGATCCTACTCTAGGGGGTGGTGGAATCATATGAGGTGGGTCGGAAGGTGGCGGGTCGGATGGCGATGGGAATGGTGGTGGTGGGATAGTGTGAGAGGGGGTTTGAGAGGTGATTTCAGTTATCCTAGCTTTGGTTTCTCTTATGCTTTCCTCGAGTTCACTCATCTTTTTAGCCCATTGTCTTTTCATTCTTTCCCGACTATCTTTCCACGCTCTAGTCCTTTTCTTTGTTATGCTCTCGGTTTCACTAGCCTCTGGGTTCTTATCCTGGTTTACCCCTTGATTCTGCTGTAATGCTTGAGCTCTAGTGACTACCTGTACGGGAGTAGTGGAAGTGACACTTCCTGTGGAATCTACCACTAACCCAATAACGTTGATAGGAGTGATTTTTGGCATATTATTGGGGTTCTTTGGGCAATCTCGCAAGAGATGCTCTTTTCCACAATCTTGGCAAAAGCCTTGGATCGTCACTGACTGAGTTTGTGTAGGTGGAGGTAAGGGACAATCACAAATGAGGTGATCTCCTTGGCATCTGTAGCACGGTCCTCTTGGGAATGGAGGTCTTACGTGCCTAGGTTGAGGTCTAAGATTGGGGTTTGCGTACATGACGTTTGTGTAATCTGACTCCCAACTAGGTTCATTTGGCTCTTCGCTGTAATAGGACTCACCATGTTCTGGAGACTGCATGTAGTACGCCTGGGGACTATCAACATGTGTAGAATCAAAGCTATGGTCACTCGGGTCACTTTCAAAAAGCAATGGTGTTACAGGGACTATCGCTCTATTCAGGTTTTCTTCTACTGCTGCATATTTTACTTGGATCGCATTAGCTGGGGCAGGGGGTTGTTGAGCTAACACAGGCTGAGGCCTTTGTTGGTTTTGGTAGGGTTGCTGATACGGTTGTTGTGGCCTGCCATATGGTTGTGGAGGGTATGGGTTCTGGTACCTTCCCTGCTGAGGGTATGGCTGAGGGTAGGGTTGCCTAACTGCCTGCTTGTTGTATGGGCAATCTTGTGCGGTGTGATTGGTGTATCTCCGTTCTATGGTGCAGTACTGGCTACTAGGATTTACTTGGGGCTGAGCCATAATGGGGCAGACATTCGCCATGTGGTCACCACCACAAGTATAACACCTTTTCACAGGGGCAAACCTTGGGATTTGTTTGCTAGTTACACCTAATTTCTGAGCTACTTTCTCTGCAAGTTCCTCGATTGATGTGGATTGCATGGAAGAGAGGCTAGAGGCACTATCCGAATCTTTGTATATCTTAGCAAGCTCTAACTCCTCCCCTAGGTTATCCTCGATGTCAATGCACGTGCGCACACACTCTTCTATGGTCCTAGGGTCCTTCAAGTACACATAAGATCTCAATTTGGTACTTAGCAATCCATCCAAGAATAAAGCCACTTGCTTAGCTGGTGTAGGTAGCTCTGAAACAGGGCATCTTTCCAAGTATTGCCTAAATCTTCTTCCTGCAAGTCTCACGGTTTCTTGAGGGGTTTGCTTGAAGCTGTGAATCAGCGAGGAGGTATTATGCCTTATGCCACTCTTAGAGAATTCAATAATGAAAGCCTCTAGGAGTTGGTCTATGCTCCTGAACTGCCTCTCATTTAGTGGCTGAAACCAAGTCAGGGCAGTGTTCCTAAGGGTCAGACCAAAGGCATTGTACTGCGTGAATAGATCCTCCACTTGTTCAGCTCTCAAGACTTGTCTAAACTCAGCCACGTGATCGTATGGATCTCTCGTGCCATCGAAATAGTTCTTCATGGACTTAACTAGCTGAGTTGGTCTCAACGTCCTTGTGTGCTCTTTAGGTCGGGGTAGAGGGAACTCATCCATATTTCTTTGATTTCTATGAGCTCTAAGTACCTCAGGTTCTACTCTATTTGTTTCCGTCCTCGTTCTTTCTCTGCCTCCTGTGTTGGCAAAGCTTACTTCTGGTCTATCTCTACTTCTGTCTCTTTGCATTCCATGAGCATGGGATGTTCCAGCTCCAGGGTGACCATAGGATATGTTTGATCTTGGTTGGGGAAAAAAAATTTCGCCCTTCCAAGTGTAAGCATGCCTATCATTTTTTGTCACCACAAAGATCCTCTCCGAAGTGTGATCTAAGTAGGTCACTCTACCTGGGCTATCCGGATCCTTAAACTCATAGATCATGATAGTTCCTATATCCATTGGCCGATCAGATTTATACCTCCAAAAGGCCTCGTCAGTCTCTCGGTTTAGAAGCAGATCTATGCTCTTGTTGTCTTGGGGCACCCATTCAGTTGTGATAATCCTAGTGGGAATAGATTTGCCTCGGGGGGTTCTAGGTTCTACACCCATGTTTCCTTGTTCCAAGTCACCTAAGTCCGCTTCTGAGATTACATTCCCAAATTCATCTGTCCTATCTGGGTGACTGGTGACTACGTATATGGTTCCTTCTTTGTCCAGGTATGCACCGTTTTCGAACTTGACAGCTGGGTGCTCTAGTCCTATGGATTGATCAGGATTCTTAATCTGTACCACAGATCTTCCTAGGCCGTCCTCATAGATGCTAGCACCTAGTCGGTTGGTCCTAAGGTATTCCAACTGTGTTTTGTAAGGGCCTTCTACCCTATACAGGTATGGCACTCCTGAACTACCTGTAGGCCTCTCCATACCTTGAGACATCTCTGATTCACTGGTCTCAGAGCTAGGGTAATGCGAGTGATGACTCAACTGCTGGGCCCAAGACCTTGCAGTGTGATTGACGCTAGCCTCTGAAGACCTAAGGCTTTGTCTCTCTCTTACTAGGTGTCGTCCTGATCTAAGGTTCATATGCCTAACTGATTAGCCCAATTTTTCCAGGTACAACCACGTTTCTGAGTCCTTTTGTATCGGTCACTTGGTTCTTTTTATGTTGATTATCGTGTTTATACTCTTGTCTGATATCATGTCGTTAGGAATACTTGAGTTTAATTTCGCATTTGAGTTTGGTCGTTTTACGTTAGGTTCTTTTCCTTTAAAGTTGTCGTTCACACGCACACAGGTTATCTCTTAACTTGCACTTGATTTTCTTAGATAGTCTTTGATTTATCTCGTGCCTATCGTGCCTAGAATTACTTCTAACACAACCCGCACTTAGCCTAAACTAAGAATTGACAGAGGGTGTTGCGGGTTTTCCAACCTTGAGTTCCTTTCCTTGTATTGTTGCCAAGGTGTGCCCAGGACGCGTATTCCCAAGCTTGCACTTACTCTTGCTTTGCGTGCCCTTCGCTGCTCTCAAAGGACCTGTAAGATGCCCACTGTTAGCTCCAGACTTAAATTCAAAAGATAGAACCAATCACTTTTATTCATGTAACACTTCACTAATTTTGCACTATGATTTTTTGGACACAACTCTAGAGATCCCTGAAACAGGATTTAAGCTAGGTTAACAGGCAAACAGGAATTCTCGAGTCACTTGGGTCGTGCCCTCGTAATGCAATGCTACACCCTAGTGTTTGTCCCACACTTGGCTACAATTTAGACCCCTATTTTTGTCTTAAAAATTTGACCTAATTTGCCCTTCTAACGTGTTCGCAAAGTCTGTCGGTCGCGATTGACAGGTCAGTCGCGATCGACGTGTCGATCGCGATTGACAGGTCCGTCGTGGCTGTCAGTCGCGATTGACTGGTCAGTCGCGATTGACAGGGGTTACGAAAAGTCAATCGATCGTGGTCAAAGGGTCGTTGACTCTGTCGGTCGCGATTGATGGGTCGATCGCGATTGACAGGTCGGTCGCGAGGGTCTGTCCGTCGTGGTCAAACAATCGTTGACTGTGTCGATCGCGATTGACAGAGCCGTCGGGGCTGTCAATCGTGGTCAAACAGTCGTTGACTGTGTCGGTCGCGATTGATGACTCGATCGCGATTGACACGTGTCACGCGTATGGTCCGTCGGTCATGGTCAATCGGTCGTTGACTCTGTCGGTCGCGATTGACAGAGTCGTCGTGGGTTGTCGATCGCGATTGACGTGTCGATCGCGATTGACAGATCTGTTTGTCGTGGTTTGTCGGTCGCGATTGACAGAGCGATCGCGATTGACAGAAATCTGAGGAATTTCAAGAAACTAAACACATTTTTGGGAAGCTCTAGGCCTGTAGATCATGGTTTTGCACTTTGTTTGGTGATTTGAGCGTTTTTTCTGTCGATCGCGATTGACCAAAGTCGACGACACACAGACAGTTACTTCAAAATCCGTACCTGCGCAGAGTGCTGGGGACGATGATGTGACCTGTACCTGCAAGACAGCTCAAGAAACATGCAAAAACAGCACACACAATTTCGCTCTCTCGCTCTCTCTCACAAGTGAAATGAGGGAAATGGAGGTGGAAGATGGTGATGATGATGATGGTGGTGAGGTAAGAAAGAGAAAAATAGGAAAAGTAAAGAAATTACCTACAACGCCCACGTCTCCAATCTACGTCTTACCATCACACGCTCGTCCTCAAAGCTCGATCCCCGGCAACGGCGCCAAAATTTGGTGTAGCTCAGTGATGAGTAGCACCTCCTTTAATGTCAATCCGGGAAGACGTGAGGATGGTATGAAGACCTCGAGCAAGTGGAGGCACAAGTGCGTGAGTGAGAAGCACACAAACATGCACACACATACACACACACGCGCACACACGGCAAGACAAAGAGTGAGAAGCAATGGAGTTCTTAAATTACTTTCAAAAAAGCTCTTACAAGTTCGTTTCAATTACAATCTATATCCAAAAATGAGCTCTCTAGCTCCCTTTATAGTTTTTGACTAGTTTTGGCCCTGTTCAGACCTATTGTCCGGCCTAGTTAAAAATTAGGTTCCAGGGCTTATTAGAGGGCTCAAACGAGATCTAAAAAATGTGAAAATTGGCAGGTAGATACTTCTAAAGCTCCTCAAGCTCAAGGACTCCTTGGCTTGCACAAAATGGAGCTACAAAAAGATGAAATGGTATTTACAATGGTGTTTAGTGATGAGAATCACTTTTAATTGGTGTAAAGGTTTTGAAAAATTAAAGGTTGCCTTAGTGCTAGATCTGCGTGAATGCTCATACTTGCTTCTTCATGAAGAGAATTATTGGCCTACTTGCCAGATCTTCTTTGACTGCCATGTCTGCTTGTGCTGTCCCTTCGCTCTGACTCTCTTCGTCTTGTGGCTCCTTCGGTTCCCTGACTGCTGCCAACACCCACTCCAAATATCACCTACTGCTCTTGATATTTTGTGAAACACATACCTGACTTTGTTGGCATGATCTTAACATAAGATGCAAATCTTATGTTAACCACCATCCAATGTCTTTGAAGTAACCCGAAATCTTCATGTAGAAGACAATCTTCAAATACATCATGTGGATGGTCGATCCACACCATCGAGCTGCTAATATCCTCTCTATAAGCAAGAGTGTGAGCACACACTTCTTCTTCAAGAAGAACACCATAGCCGCTCCTCAACATGCTCCAACAAAGCACCATGGCTTCCCCATGTGCTAAAAGCACTACCTCAAAGAGGTACCAAGCTTCCAAAGCTTTTATTGTAATAGGTGATGGATAAATACAATGATCCAAGCTTGTCTTATATAGTTTTAGATTCTCCCTTGAAAAGCTCCTTCAAAAGCTGTCGCGAGTAAACGCTCCACTAAAGCACAAGCAAAATGCAACGAACACGAGTGTTAGTTCACAATCAGGAAAAACAAAAAACTCCATCCGTCGCTTAATTGATCCATCACCATCGGTGTGTTTTTCAAAAAGCCTTATTCTATTCGCTTTGCTGTGCCATCCAAGGATCGAACCTTCGTGGCAGCTTTAGGAGGCATGTGTTTTATCCAAGGGACCTTCCTGTTTTGATTGTAGAGATGTGTAGCGCTGCAAAATTCTCTCTCTCTCTCTCTCTCTCTCTCTCTCTCTCTCTCCGCAGTGCCTAGTTCCCCCTCC
Source organism: Ceratopteris richardii (assembly GCA_020310875.1). Lineage (NCBI taxonomy): Eukaryota > Viridiplantae > Streptophyta > Polypodiopsida > Polypodiales > Pteridaceae > Ceratopteris > Ceratopteris richardii. Next base: position 146,744,039 of record CM035429.1, read on the forward strand.
CACCACCACCCTGTCATCCCCTCCTACTCCCGCCCGCAGCAGCGCACTGCAACCCCCCCACTTGCAGCTCCCTCTCTCCCCCTGCCTTTGCATACCCGCCCACTCACCACCTCCATCTCCCCCTCCTATACCCACCCGCAACCCCCAGTGCACCCTCCCTCGCAGCCCAATCCCCCAACCACTCCTCCAACCCCCGCCCATAGCCTCGCCTTCCCCTCCCACCACCTCTGGCAGGCCCCCCCCCACCCACCCCTCCTACACCCGCCCACAACCCCGCCTCCCCCTCCCAACACCTCCCGTAGTCCAACCCCCACCCACCCCTCCTACCCCTACCCATAGCCCCACCTTCCCCTCCCACCACCTCCTGCAGCCCCCTCCCACCACCTCCTAGAGCTCCCTCCCACCACCTCCCGCAGCCCACCCCCATGCATCCCTTTTTTTTTCCCCACCCACAGCCTCCAGCAGCTCCCCTCCCCCAAAATCCTCCCACCCACCCACACCATCCCCCCCCCCCCCCCCCCCCCCCAACTCCCCAAACTCCCCCACTCTGCCCCCAACCTCCCTCCAGCCCCCGCCGACCACCACCCTTCAACTGCACCCACTCCACCCCCACCTCCATGCTTGCTGTAGTTCAATATGTAGAAGATGACTCTCCCAAGAGGATTCATTTGGCTCCTCACGTGTTTAAACCGAGTTTTGACTCGAGTCTATTGTACATGACAACCAAGATCATAAATTAGCTCTCTGATCATGCCTTTCATATCGTACATGCCTTGACAAAATCTTCTCATATTGTTAATGTTGATGTTTTTCTTGAGTATGTAGAAGATGACTCTTCCAATTAGGGAATTCATTGGGCTCTTTGATTGGTAGAGTTAGAATCAACCCACCATCCCTCCATCCCTCCATCCCACCGTCCCTCCATCCCACCATTCCTCCTCACCCTCTACCACTCCCCACTCCACCCTCCACTCCACCCTCCCTCAACTCCACCCTCTAGTCCACCCACCCTCAACTCCACCCTCCACTCCAACCACCCTCAACTCCAACCCCAACTCCACCCTCCACTCCACCAACGCCTAACTCCACCCACCCTCAATTCCACCCTCCACTCCACCCACCCTCAACTCCACCCTCCACTCCACCCCCTCAACTCCACCCACACTCCACTCCACCCTCCCCCAACTCCACCCTCCACTCTACCCCCCTCAAGTCCACCCATACTCCACTCCACCCTCCCCCAACTCCACCCTCCCCCAATGCCACCCTCCACTCCACCCCCCCCCCCCCTCTCAACTCCACCCACACTCCACTCCACCCTCTCCCAACTCCACCCACGACAATCTCCACTCCACCCTCCCCCAACTCCACCCTCCACTCCACCCCCCTCAACTCCACCCACACTCCACTCCACCCACGGCAACCTCCACTCTACCCTCTCCACTCCACCCACACTCCACTCGACCCTCTCCCAACTCCAACCACGACAACCTCCACTCCACCCTCTCCCAACTCCACCCACCCTCAACTCCACCCTCCATTCCACCCTCCCATACCTTCCACCACTCCCCACACCACCCACACCACTCACTACCTTCCACCACTCAATATGTAAGATAGAAAAAAGATGATGCTGGAGCTTCTGTGACATCACAAGATGATTTCTTTTGTGATCAGACAGTCAAAAGCTGCTACAAAAAGTATGTGAATTATGTGAGGGATGTGCTTCTGAGGGTCATTACTATATCTCGGGCGGCACATAATGTGGATCTTACAATCTTTTGCTTAGGAGCTCATCCAAGTGATTTGTTTGGTTAAGAAAGAGACCTCATCTCGTATCTAAAAGTGTCAGTAAAAGTGTAAGAGGATAAATGACTGTTGCCGCTAGCCATTCACGACTACTACCTATTTTTGAGGATCCAATTCAAGACTGGTGGCGTATTTATGGGCCAAGGCCGTCTTGGCCTATTGGAACCTATAAAAGCAATCGACTTGTACTCATTGGGATACACATATACGTACGGGCTTCTTTCCGGCATCTCTTGGGGGTCCTCTCTTTGCACTCTGTGGCTACAAGCCTACTGTAGGATGTCACTCTGTGGTGAGGATATAGAGCTTGGACTTCCCATTGGCAAGCAAATAGCACTATAGTGTGAAGAATGTGGCTTGGTTTTGTCATTTGGTCTGAGACAATGGTATTTTCGTGCTCTTTCCCTTAGAGCAAGTCTTCATACCTTTGTATTGATCAGTACCAGTCTCCATCTAGTTGTGTTCACTATATGTAATGGATGGATCTCTTGTATTGATTCTAATTTTGAATGGCACATTAGCCCAGAGTATCAACTTTTAGAGCATTCCTTTTGCTTAATGTAATCACCTGTTCGAACTAAGGAGTGGTTTCATCCTTCACTTTTGTCATTCATCATTAACTTTCTTTGTGAGCGCCTACAATTACGTGTGTCTATTACGATTGTGCCTGCTCACAGGAATGTCAAAGGGTATACTTCCCTACGGAGAACCTCCCTTGAGTAGGCGAAGTACTGGAAGAGCATATTGCCTGCATTTGTTAAACGTAAGCACCCCACTACCTCCTCTACAGTTAATCTGGAATGGCACATTAGCCTAGAGTATCAACTTTTAGAGCATTCCTTTTGCTTAATGTAATCACTTGTTCGAACTAAGGAGTGGTTTCATCCTTCATTATTGTCATTCTTCATTAACTTTCTTTCTGAGTGCCTACAATTCAGTGTGTTTATTACGATTGTGCCTGCTCATAGGAATGTCAAAGGGTATACTTCCCTAAGGAGAACCTCCCTTGAGTAGGCGAAGTACTGGAAGAGCATATTGCCTGCATTTGTTAAACGTAAGCACCCCAGTACCTCCTCTACAGTTTGGCACGCCCATTGGGACCCTTGCATTTTTGTTAGAGGCCCTCAACATAGTAAATAGTCCTTTTCCATTGTTTTTGCCCGATTGCATCTTGCAAGTAGGTGTATGACCCATACAGGAGAAGATAAGGAGCCTCCTCGTGTACGAAGGAGCCTTAAAAAGTCAGCCATATCTTTGAATAGTGAACAAACATCCCCTCTACCTCCTTTGAATTTATGCATTGATTTGGGTGCGACTCCACTATCAAAAGAAAAGCATAGGGGAACCTTAGACTTCTCCTCAGATAATCAGAGGAAACACCTGTGAGGACCTCTCTCATTTACTCTGGAGACTCAATATCAAGTTCCCTACCTTCAAGGGACAAGCTTATGAGGATGCTGATGATCATGTGAGGAGATTCATCTCCTTATGTCGTGGACGAGGTCTGCAGAATAGAAATGATGCAATGCTGGTACTCTTTCCATCCACGATGGAAGGCCTTGCTGACAAATGGTACAGTCAATATGAAAATGGCCATTTTGCTACATGGGAGGCTCTAAAGACGGCGTTCTCATAGACATTGCGACCAAGTGACTCCTCAGAAAGAGCTCTAGGCCAGCTAGAGAACCTAAGGCTAAGATCATGTGAATCTTTTCACGAACTTCACACTAGAACAAAAGCACTTGTTGCACGTTTTCCACATGCTCCATGTGATTTCTCGTTTAAAAAATGGATAGAAAAAGCTCTTCCCAGGGCATCTCAGCAGAAGCTACGTGAGTCTCTTAGATTGGATGCAATCCTTAATGATTTTGTTGCAGCGGCATCATGCATTGAAGAAGCAAGGAAACATTTTGAAGGGGATACACAACCAAATTGTGCAACATAATTAGACCCTATTGGGCAATTGAGGAAAGAACTGGAGGCTTTGAGAATGCAGAAAAATCACCAAGAAGAGAAGGTCTTGCCACCGCGGTCACGTCACACTGATGATGAAGTAGCCCAACTTCGTCGTGAATTAGAAGATTTGCGGACCACTCAGGATATAAGAAGGCAGATTTTGTGTACAATATGTAACAACAATGGACATTCCAATAATAATTGTCCTAACAAGGTAAGTTGTCAATTTTGTGGAAAGGATGGCCACGAAGCTAGAGACTGTTACTACCTCAAGGGTACACAACAACGAGGTAACCCTCAAGCTCTAGATTCATATTATGCGAGCCTCCCCACCAGTAGAAGGTATTACCACCCAGTCTTAAGCTGTTTCATCCTCTTCAATGCCCATGATGACTAGAGCCAGACAAGCAACAACAACCGATAGAGAGGAACAACAAGGAATCTAGGATAGGGAGGAGGAGAAGAAGATGGGATGGAAGGGCCAAGCAGACATTGAAGGAGCTTATGAAAGGATGGCTACTTCACTAAGGGAGCAACCAACAAGTCTGCAAGAAGAGACACATGTGGTAAACATTGAGCAGATCTTGCAAGGTATTCATCAGAAGGTTAGTCTGTATGAACTCATAAAGATGGATTCAAAAATAAGGAGTGACTTATTAAAGATTATACACTCTGCTCACTTGAGCCAACCATCTAGTATAGATGGTTTCATGGTTGATTTTCCCCCTGCACCCCTGGCAGACTACCAAAGCTCAAGGTTATATGTTTTTATAAAGGAGGAAGCCCTCACAGGTGTGATCATAGATGGAGGCTCTGGCATTAATTTGATGCTAGATTTCACAATGAGGAAGCTGAATTTGAACCCCACCAAGATGGCACCATTCACAATTACACTAGCAGATCAACATCGGGTTGCGCCACTTGGCATTATTGAAAAGGTACTGATGATAGTATAGGGTTGTCACTTTGTTCTAGATTTTGTTGTTATTGCACTTCCATAGGAGACTTCTTACCCTTTACTCCTGGGGAGGCCTTGGCTAAGATAAGCAAAAGCTTTGCAAGATTGGGGGAAAAACAAACTGTGGATTTCAACAAACACCAATAGCCAACTGCAATTACATTTGGAAGAAGGAATTGACTCAAGGAAAACTACTGGGTATACTGTGGACACTCAGGTAATGCCCTCTTTACCCCAAGAAGAAGATACATTGTTGAATTGGATGATGGAAATTATAGAGTGTTACACAGTGGAAATCAAAGAAATAGAGGAAACAGTTGTAGATGAAGAAGTTGCAGGAAAAGGCCATGAAGTTCACAAGGAGTTAGGGAATGAGAGTTTGCAAGAGAATACAAACTTTGAAGAAGCAACAAATATAGAAGTATCAAGGAAGGAAAGTTATGAGCCAGAATGTAGAGAAGATCTTCCCTTTTCAGATATACCTCAAGGGTGGACCAGAGAACATATTGCAGAGTATAAGCTAAATTCCACTCCTCCATACAGTGGAGATGATTTCTCAAGCAAGATTAGTCCTGAAACACTTGTTCAAGAAGTAAATCTAGGAGATGAAGAAAACCCTCAAGTAGTCCACTTGGCCTCTTGGATATGGCATTATCCCCCTTTACTGCAACAGGTAACTTCTTTACTTTTTGCTTATAAAAATGTCTTCGCATGGTCCTACAAAGATTTAACACGGATACCAGAGGAACTTGGATTACACTGAATACCCTTAGTTGAAGGAGCCGCGCTTGCAAGAAGTAGGCCGTATTGACTCAATCCAAAGTATGTAGAGGCAGTAAAGTTGGAAATTACAAAACTAGAAGAAACAAGTATAACTGTTCCAGTAGAACACTCCAGGTGGCTTTCTTCTATGGTTATTGTACCCAAGAAAAATAGTGGAAAAATAACAGTTTGCATCGATTTTTGTGCCTTGAATAAGGTAACTGTTCAGGATGGATTTCATCAACCCTTCACAGAGCAAGTACTTGAGGAAGTAGCTGGACACACTTTGTATAGCTTTCTGGATGGTTTTAGTGGCCACAATTAGATAGTCGTCCATCCTAATGATAGGGACAAGAAATCCTTTGTTACTCCCTGGGGCACTTATGTCTATACCCACATGGCTTTCGGCTTGAAAAATGCACCAGCTTCATTTAATAGAACAATGTATCTGATATTGGGCAAGTTGTTAACAACTTTTTTCTGCGCATTTTCATGGATGATGTTTTAGTGTTTTCAGGCACAAATAGAAGAGCAGTATTGCAAGATTTCCATGATCATTTGGAAAATCTAAAGGAAATCTTTGAGAAATGTCTTAGAACAGGTTTGAAGTTAAATCCTGCTAAATGTCACTTTTTGGTCACTAAGGGCACTCTCCTTGGTCACATAGTATCTGCTTAAGGGATAACGGTTGACCCTGCAAAAGTTACTGCTATCCTTTCCATGCCCATTCCACAAACCCCAAAAGAAGTGCAAAGTTTTTTGGGCCATGCACGATACCATAGAAGATTTATATGAATGTATTCTGATATAGCTAAACCCTTGTCTCAAGGCTTACCAGGTAAAAGGTCCTGTGTTTTTCCAGAGGAGGTGAACCTTTTGCTTGAGGCAGCACACAGTGAAGGGCATTTAAAAGGGGAAGATTTGGCTCACAAAATCATCCACAAAGGACTATGGTGGCCTCATGTCTACAGGGATGCGATCAAGTTTGCTAAAGAATGCCACATTTGCTAGAGATGTGCTCCTATGCCAACGAGATTGAATTTTCAACCATTAGTCATATCTACAAGATAGCTACCATTCTAACGATGGGATCTTAACTGGTCAACATGGGGGTAAGAAGTATATTTTGATGGCCACATGTTATGCAACTAAATGGATAGAGGCTAAAGCTACTGTGGACTGCACAGCTTCAATAGTAGCTAAGTTTTTGTATAAACGAATTTTCTCAAGATTTGGTTGCCCACTCAAAATCACTAGCGATAGGGGCACACATTTTGTAAATCAATTGCTCCAATTTATATTTGACAAGTACAAGGTTTTTCATAAAAATTCTTGTGCCTACTATCCAAGGGCGAATGGCCAAGCAGAAAGCTCCAATAAGATTTTTATTGGATTGCGCAAATTATCTTTTGATCATCAAAGCTTTTGGCTACAAGCATTGATCGGTGCAATTTGGGCTTTCAAAAGTACAAAGAGGGGAACCATTGGAGAGAGTCCATTTCACTTAGTATATGGAAAAGAGGCATTGGCACCATTTCAATTTATTATCAAAAGAGAAATTGGAGCTAGAACCATTGGAATTGAACCTCCCATTAGGAGACTAGTGGCATTAGAAGAATAGAGAGAAGGAGCAATGCAAAAACTTCAGGTAACATAAGAAAAGCGCAAAAGATTACACGACAGGTATCTTAGGTCCAATGAAGTACACGAAGGATCCTTGGTTTTGGTGCATCAAAGTCTAGCAGTTTCAACCAAATTGGCACCCAAATGGATAGGACCATACAGAGTGATAAAGGTATTACCACATGGAGAAGTGCATCTGGAGGATTTGCAAGGTAAGAGGATACCCCTGTCTCTAGGGTGAAAATTTACCTACATTAAGTCAAGATGGAAGAACTTCATTCACTGTACATACCACATTTCATTCAATGTTTGGAATTATTCTGGTCTATTCAATAAGCGAATGAATGAAAAGTTGCACCGAGACGGTGCAAAAGCTTGATGTGGGGGTCTCTCTCTCTCTCTCTCTCTCTCTCTCTCTCTCTCCCCTCGTAGTGCCTAGTTCCCCCTCCCACCACCACCTTGCCACCCCCTCCTACTCCCGCCTGCAGTAGCGCACTGCTGCCCCCCACGCACAACTCCCTCTCTCCCCCCGCCTCTACAGCCTCACCCACTCACCACCTCCGTCCCTTCCTCCTATACTCACCCGCAACCCCCAGCGCAACCTCCCCCCCATCCCAATCCCCCACCCACTCCTCCTACCCCTACCCACAACCCCGCCTTCCCCTCCCACCACCTCCCGCAGTCCACCCCCCACCCACCCCTCCTACACCCGCCCACAACCCCGCCCCCCATCCCACCACCTCCCGTAGTCCAACTCCCACCAACCCCTCCTACCCCTGCCCACAACCCTGCCTCCCCCTCCCACCACCTCCTGCAGCCCCCTCCCACGACCTCCCAGAGCTCCCTCCCACCACCTCCCGCAGTCCACCCCCACACGTCCCTTTTTTTTTCCCCCACCTGCAGCCTCCAGCAGCCCCCCCCCCCCCCCCCCCAAACTCCTCCCACCCACCCACACCACCCCCCCACTTCCCAAACTCCCCCACTCCGCCCCCAGCCTCCCTCCACCCCCCGCCCACCACCACCCTTCAACTGTACCCACTCCACCCCCACCTCCATGGTTGTTGTAGTTGAGTATGTAGAAGATGAATCTCCCAAGAGAATTCATTTGGCTCCTCACGTGCTTAAACCGAGTTTTGATTCGATTCTACTGTACAACATAACCAAGATCATAAATTAGCTCTCTGATCATGCCTTTCATATCGTACATGCTTTGACAAAAGTTCTTGATCTTCTGATATTGTTAACGTTGATGTTTTTTTTGAGTATGTAGAAGATGACTCTTCCAATTAGGGAATTCATTGGGCTCTTTGATTGGTAGAGTTAGAATCAACCCACCATCCCTGCATCCCTCCATCCCACCGTCCCTCCATCCCACCCTTCCTCCTCACCTCCTACCACTCCCCACTCCACCCTCTACGCCACCCTCCCTCAACTCCACCCTCCAGTCCACCCAGCCTCAACTCCACCCTCCACTCCAACCACCCTCAACTCCAACCCCAACTCCACCCTCCACTCCACCAACCCCTAACTCCACCCACCCTCAACTCCACCCTCCACTGCACCCGCCGTCAACTCCACCCTCCACTCCACCCCCTCAACTCCACCCACACTCCACTCCACCCTCCCCGAACTCCATTCTCCACTCCACCCCCCTCAAGTCCACCCACATTCCACTCCACCCTCCCTCAACTCCACCCTCCACTCCACCCCCTGCTCAACTCCACCCACACTCCACTCCACCCTCTCCCAACTCCACCCACGGCAACCTCCACTCCACCCTCCCCTAACACCACCCCCCTCAACTCCACCCACACTCCACTCCACCCTCTCCCAACACCACCCACCGCAACCTCCACTCCACCCTCTCCACTCCACCCAAACTCCGCTCCACCCTCTCACAACTCCAACCACGGCAATCTCCAGTCCACCCTCTCCCAACTCCACCCACCCTCAACTCCACCCTCCATTCCACCCTCCCACACCTCCCACCACTCCCCACACCACCCACACCACTCACTACCTTCCACCAATCAATATGTAAGATAGACAAAAGATGATGGTGGAGCTTCTATGACATCACAAGATGATTTGTTTTGTGATGAGACGGTCAAAAGCTGCTACAAGAATTATGTGAATTATGTGAGGGATGTGCTTTTGAGGGTCATTACTATATCTCGGGTGGCACATAATGTGGATCTTACAATCTTTTGCTTAGGAGCTCATCCAAGTGATTTGTTTGGTTAAGAAAGAGACCTTAGCTCGTATTTAAAAGTGTCAATAAAAGTGTAAGTGGTAAAAGTGTAAGAGGATAAATGATTGTTGCCGCTAACCATTCACGAGTGCCTATTTTTCAGGATCCAATTCAAGACTCTTGGCATATTTGATCTACCCCTCCAATTTTGGGGCAATCAATCGGCGCATGTTGAGTGAACATGGGAAATCGGCAATGCCATCTTGGCCTATTGGAACCTATAAAAGCAATGGACTTGTACTCATTGGGGATACACATATATGTACGGGGCCTATTTGGGGGTCCTCTCTTTGCACTCTTATGGCTACAAGCCTACTATAGGAAGTCATTCTGTGGTGAGGATATAAAGCGTGGACTTCCCAGTGGCGGGCTAATAGCATTATAGTTTGAAGAAAGTGGCTTGGTCTTGTCATTTGGTGTGAGATAGTGGTATTTTCGTGCTCTTTCCCTTAGAGCAAGTCTTCATACCTTTGTATTGATCAATACCAGTCTCCATCTAGTTGTGTTCACTATATGTACTAGATGGATCTCTTGTATTGATTCTAATTTGGAATGGCACGTTAGCCCAGTGTATCAACTTTTAGAGCATTCCTTTTGCTTAATGTATCACTTTTACGAACTAAGGGGTGGTTTCATCCTTCACTATTGTCATTCATCATTAACTTTCTTTCTGAGCGCCTACAATTCCGTGTGTCTATTACGATTATGCCTGCTCAGAGGAATGTCAAAGGGTATACTTCCCTACGGAGAACCTCCCTTGAGTAGGCGAAGTACTGGAAGAGCATATTGCCTGCATTTGTTAAACGTAAGCACCCCAGTACCTCCTCTATAGTTAATCTGGAATGGCACATTAGCCTAGAGTATCAACTTTTAGAGCATTCCTTTTGCTTAATGTAATCACCTGTTCGATGTAAGGAGTGGTTTCATCCTTCACTATTGTCATTCGTCATTAACTTTCTTTCTGAGTGCCTAAAATTCCATGTGTTTATTACGATTGTGCGTGCTCACAAGAATGTCAAAGGGTGTACTTCCCTAAGGAGAACCTCCCTTGAGTAGGTGAAGTACTAGAAGAGCATATTGCCTGCATTTGTTAAACGTAAGCACCCCAGTATCTCCTCTATAGTTTGGCATGCCCGGTGGGACCCTTGCATTTCTGTGAGAGGCCCTCAAGATAGTAAAGAGTCCTTTTCCATTATTTTTTCCCTATTGCATCTTGCAAGTAGGTACATGACCCATACGGGAGCAGATAAGGAGCCTCCTCGTGTACGAAGGAGCCTTAGAAAGTCAACCATATCTTCGAATAGTGAACCAACATCCCCTCTACCTCCTTTGAATTTATGTATTGATTTGGGTGTGACTCCACTATCAAAAGAGAAGCATAGGAGAATCTTAGACTTCTCCTCAGATACGTCAGAGGAAACACCAGTGCAAATGGAGGACCTCTATCATTTACTCTCAAGACTCAATATTAAGTTCCCTACCTTCAAGGGACAAGCTTATGAGGATGCTGATGATCATCTGAGGAGATTCATCTCCTTATGTCGTGGACGAGGTCTGCAGAATAGAAAGGATGCAATGTTCGTACTCTTTCCATCCACGATGGAAGGCCTTGATGACAAATGGTACAATCAATATGCAGATGGCCATTTTTCTACATGGGAGGCTCTAAAGACGGCATTCTCATAGACATTTCCACCAAGTGACTCCTCAGAAAGAGCTCTAGACCAGCTAGAGAACCTAAGGCTAAGATCAGGTGAATCCTTGAAGTTGCACATGAAGAAGTTGCAGGAAAAGGCCGTGAAGTTCACAAGGAGTTAGGGAATGAGAGTTTCCAAGAGAATACGAACTTTGAAGAAGCAACAAATATAGAAGTATCAGGGAAGGAAAGTTATGAGCTTGGATTCAGAGAAGATCTTCCCTTTTCAGATATACCTCAAGGGTGGACCAGAGAACATATTGCAGAGTATAAGCTAAATTCCACTCTTGCATACAGTGGAGATGATTTCTCAAGCAAGATTAGTCCTGAAACACTTGTTCAAGAAGTAAATCTAGGAGATGAAGAAAACCCTCAAGTAGTCCATCTTGGATATGGCATTATCCCCCTTTACTGCAAAAGGTAACTTCTTTACTTTTTGCTTATAAAAATGTCTTCGCATGGTCCTACAAAGATTTAATAGGGATACCAGAGGAACTTGGATTACACCAAATACCCTTAGTTGAAGGAGCTGCACCTGTAAGAAGTAGGCCGTATCGACTCAATCCAAAGTATGCAGAGGCAGTAAAGTTGGAAATTACAAAACTAGAAGAAGCAGGTATAACTGTTCCAGTAGAACATTCCACGTGGCTTTCTTCTATGGTTATTGTACCCAAGAAAAATAGTGGAAAAATAAGAGTTTGCGTCAATTTTTGTGCCTTGAATAAGGTAACTGTTCAAGATGGATTTCCTCAACCCTTCACAGAGCAAGTACTAGAGGAAGTAGCAAGACACTGTTAAGGGCACATTGTATCACAGTGTATCTTGCTACCCTTTTGGCTATTCTAGAGTTGAGATTATATTTGTAAGGTTCATTTGGAGGGTTGAGAAAAGGTTGAGTGGGAAGGGCCTTAAAGGCCACCTTCATTTGTATAAATATGGCAATTTTTTAATGAAAGCTCTCTCTTGCTTCATCGCCACTTCCATGGCTTTCGATGTGTATCTTTCTTGTTCTTGTTAATGTTCTTGTTCTTGTCTAGGGTTGCGTGACGAGTAGTTTGTTTATTTGCTGAACGTAGCTATGGCGACGCTCCTTCTCTCCTCCCCTCTCTCTCTCTTTCACTGTTGCAGGGAGGCACGACTTCTCTGTTAACACTTGGCACCGTCTGTGGGACTGTTATGGGCATTATCTTACCTTCCATACCATGGATTTGGGCCATGCACTTTGGTTGGTGGATAATGTTTCATAGGGTAGAAGCATTTAGAAAACCTAGGACATTGGTAAGCACGGTGCGGGTTCGAGTCCACCGTGCGTGCCACTGTTAAGGGCACATTGTATCACAGTGTATCTTGCTACCCTTTTGGCTATTCTAGAGTTGAGATTATATTTGTAAGGTTCATTTGGAGGGTTGAGAAAAGGTTGAGTGTGAAGAGCCTTAAAGGCCACCTTCATTTGTATAAATATGGCAGTTTTTTAATGAAAGCTCTCTCTTGCTTCATCGCCACTTCCATGGCTTTCGATGTGTATCTTTCTTGTTCTTGTTAATGTTCTTGTTCTTGTCTAGGGTTGCGTGACGAGTAGTTTTGTTTATTTGTTGAACGTAGCTATGGCGACGCTCCTTCTCTCCTCCCCTCTCTCTCTCTTTCACTGTTGCAGGGAGGCACGACTTCTCTGTTAACGACAGACTTTGTATAGCTTTCTGGATGGTTTTAGTGGCCACAAGTAGATAGTGATCCATCCTGATGATAGGGACAAGAACAATGTACCAACTTCATTTAATAGAACAATGTATCTGATATTGGGCAAGTGGTTAACAACTTTTCTACGCATTTTCATGGATGACTTTTTAGTGTTTTTCAGGCACAGATAGAAGAGAAGCAGTGCAAGATTTCCATGATCATTTGGAAAATCTAAAGGAAATCTTTGAGCAATGTCGCAGAACAGGTTTTAAGTTAAATCCTACTAAATCTCAATTTCTGGTCACTAAGGGAACTCTCCTTGGTCACATAGTATCTGTTGAAGGGATAACGGTTGACCCTGCAAAAGTTACTGCTATCCTTTCCATGCCTATTCCACAAACCCCAAAGGAAGTGCAAAGTTTTTTGGGCCATGCAGGATACCATAGAAGATTTATATGAATGTATTCTGAAATAGCTAAACCCTTGTCAAGGCTTACTAGTAAAAAGGTCCCCTTCTCATGGAGTCCTGAAGATGAGAAAGCATTTTGTGAACTAAAATTGAGGTTATGTACTGCTCCACTTTTAAGTGTTCCTAATTGGTCATTGGAGTTTCATTTGCATACAAATGCCAGTCTTCATGCTATTGGTGCCGTTTTGGCTCAACCATCATCACTCAAGATTGATAGACCTATCTCCTATGCCAGTAGACTACTTAGCAAGGCAGAAAGGAACTATACTACGACCAAAAGGGAAGGTTTGGTTATTGTATTTGCTCCTCAAAAGTTTTGGCATATCTCGGTGTACATTTTATAGTCATATCTGACCATCAGCCCTTGAAGTACTTGATAAACAAGCCTAGAGTAGCTGGAAGGGTCTGGCGATGGTTACTCCTCTTTCAAGAATTCAACTTTGATATTCATATTAAGCCAGGAAGAGAGCACTACATGGAAGATCAACTATCCAGGGCCGCAATGAGCGAGAAGGCAACAAGTATTAATGATGATTTGGTGGATAGTAATCTCTTCCTACTAGTACCTCAGGCTGAATGGTATGATGGAATTCTCCATTGTCTCACTACTAGAAAACTCCCAAAACACTTAACACCTATAGGAAAGAGAAGATTACGCCTCAAGACCAAAGCATACTCACTTATAAATGGGAATCTATATAGATATTGTCAGGATGGTATCTTGAGGAAGTGTGTTTTTCCAGAGGAGGTGAACCTTTTGCTTGAGGCAGCACACAGTGAAGGGCATCTAAAAGGGGAAGATTTGGATCATAGAATCATCCACAAAAGACTATGGTGGCCTCATGTCTATAGGGATGCAATCAAGTTTGCTAAAGAATGCCACATTTGCCAGAGATGTGCTCCTATGCCAACCAGATTGAATTTTCAACCATTAGTCATATCTACAGGATGGCTACCATTCGAACGATGGGATCTTAACTAGTGAACTTGGGGGTAAGAAGTATATTTTGATGGCCACATGTTATGCAACTAAATGGATAGAGGCTAAAGCTACTGTGGACTGCACAACTTCAACAGTAACTAAGTTTTTGTATAAACAAATTTTCTCAAGATTTGGTTGCCCATTGGAAATCACTAGCGATAGGGGCACATATTTTGTAAATCAATTGCTCTAATTTATATTTGACAGGTACAAGATTTTTCATAAAAAGTCTTGTGCCTCCTATCCAAGGGTGAATGGACAAGCAGAAAGCTCCAATAAGATTTTGATTGGGTTGCTGCACAAATTATCTTTTGATCATCAAAGCTTTTGGCCACAAGCATTGATCGGTGCAATTTGGGCTTTCAGAAGTAGAAAGAGGGGAACCACTGGAGAGAGTCCATTTCGCTTAGTATATGGAAAAAAGGCATTGGCACCATTTGAATTTATTATCAAAAGGGAAATTGGAGCTAGAACCATTGGAATTGAGCCTCCCATTAGGAGACTGGTGGCATTAGAAGAATAGAGAGAAGGAGCAATGCAAAAACTTCAGGTAACACAAGAAGAGTGCAAAAGATTACACGATAGGTATCTTAGGTCCAATGAAGTACGCGAAGGATCCTTAGTTTTGGTGCATCAAATTCCAGCAGTTTCAACCAAATTGGCACCCAAATGGATAGGACCATACAGAGTGATAAGGTATTACCACATGGAGCAGTGCATCTGGAGGATTTGCAGGGTAAGAGGATACCCCTGGTCAATATCTCTAGGGTGAAGAATTTCCTGCATTAAGTCAAGATGGAAGAACTTCATTCACTGTACATACTACATTTCATTTAGTGTTTGGAATTATTCTGGTCTATTCAATAAGCGAATGAAGGAAAAGTTGCACCGACATGGTGCAAAAGCTTGATGTGGGAGTTTATAGCACGACAAAATTCTCTCTCTCTCTCTCTCTCTCTCTCTCTCTCTCTCTCTCTCTCTCTGTCTCGCTTCCCCTGCAACGCCTAGTTCCCCCTCCCACCACCACCCCGCCACCCCCTCCTACTCCCGCCCGGAGTAGCGCACTGCAGCCCCCCCACCCGCAGCTCCCTCTCTCCCCCCGCCTCTACAGCGTCGCCCACTCACCACCTCCGTCTCCCCCTACTATACCCACCCACAAGCCCCATCACACCCTCCCTCGCACCTCAATCCCCCACCCACTCCTCCTACCCCCGCCCATAGCCCCGCCTTCCCCTCCCATCGCTTCCCGCAATCCACCCCCTACCCACCCCTCCTACACCAGCCCACAACCCCGCATCCCCCTCCCACCACCCCCGTAGTCCAACCCCCACCCACCCCTCTTACCCCTGCCCACAGCCCTACATCCCCCTCCCACCACATCCCATAGCCCCCTCCCACCACCTCCTAGAGCTCCCTCCCACCACCTCCCGCAGTCCACCCCCATGCATCCCTTTTTTTTCCCCCACCTACAGCCTTTAGCAGCCCCCCCCCCCCCCCCCCAAACTCCTCCCACCCACCCACACCACCCCCCCCCCCCCCCCCCCCACTCCCCAAATTCCCCCACTCTGCCCCCAACCTCCCTCCGCCCCCCACCCACCACCACCCTTCAACTGTACCCACTCCACCCCCACCTCCATGGTTGTTGTAGTTGAGTATGTAGAAGATGAATCTCCCAAGAGAATTCATTTGGCTCCTCACGTGTTTAAACCGGGTTTTGATTCGAGTCTATTGTACAAGATAACCAAGATCATAAATTAGCTCTCTGATCATGCCTTTCATATCGTACATGCTTTGACAAAAGTTCTTGATCTTCTGATATTGTTAACGTTGATGTTTTTTTTTGAGTATGTAGAAGATGACTCTTCCAATTAGGGAATTCATTGGCTCTTTGATTGGTAGAGTTAGAATCAACCCACCATCCCTCCATCCCTCCATCCCACCGTCCTTCCATCCCACCATTCCTCCTCACCTCCTATCACTCCCCACTCCACCCTCCACTCCACACTCCCTCAACTCCACCCTCCAGTCCACCCACCCTCAACTCCACCCTCCACTCCAACCACCTTCAACTCCAACCCCAACTCCACCCTCCACTCCACCAACCCCTAACTCCACCCACCCTCAACTCCACCCTCCACTCCACCCACCCTCAACTCCACCCTCCACTCCACCCCCTCAACTCCACCCACACTCCACTACACCCTCCCCAAACTCCACCCTCTACTCCATCCCCCTCAACTCCACCCACACTCCACTCCACCCTCCCCCAATGCCACCCTCCACTCCACCCTCCCCCAACTCCACCCTCCACTCCACCCTTCCCCCCCCCCCCCCCCCCCTCCCCTTCAACTCCACCCATAGTCCACTCCACCCTCTCCCAACTCCACCCACGGCAACCTCCACTCCACCCTCCCCCAACTCCACCCTCCACTCCACCCCCCTCAACTCCACCCACACTCCACTCCACTCTCTCCCAACTCCACCCACGACAACCTCCACTCCACCCTCTCCACTCCACCCACACTCTACTCCACCCTCTCGCAACTCCAACCACGACAACCTCCACTCCACCCTCTCCCAACTCCACCCACCCTCAACTCCACCCTCCATTCCACCCTCCCACACCTCCCACCACTCCCCACACCACCCACACCACTCACTACCTTCCACCACTCAATATGTAAGATAGACAAAAGATGATGCTGGAGCTTCTGTGACATCACAAGATGATTTCTTTTGTGATCAGACGGTCAAAAGTTGCTACAAGAATTATGTGAATTATGTGAGGGATGTGCTTTTGAGGGTGATTACTATATCTCGGGCAACATATAATGTGGATCTTACAATCTTTTGCTTAGGAGCTCATCTAAGTGATTTTTTTGGTTAAGAAAGAGACCTCAACTCGTATTTAAAAGTGTCAGTGAAAGTGTAAGTGGTAAAAGTGTAAGAGGATAAATGACTGTTGACGCTAACCATTCATGACGACTGCCTATTTTTGAGGATCCAATTCAAGACTTTTGGCATATTTGATCTACCCCTCCAATTTTGGGGCAATCAATCGGTGCATGTTCAGTGAACATGGGAAATCGGCAAGGCCGTCTTGGCCTATTGGAACCTATAAAAGCAATGGACTTGTACACATTGGGGATACACATATACGTATGGGGCTTGTTTCCGGCATCTCTTGGGGGGTCCTCTCTTGGCACTATGTGGCTACAAACCTACTGTAGGAAGTCACTCTGTGGTGAGGATACATAGCATGGACTTTCGAGTGGAGGGCTAATAGCACTATAGTGTGAAGAAAGTGGCTTGGTTTTGTCATTTAGTGTGAGACAGTGGTGTTTTTGTGCTCTTTCCCTTAGAGCAAGTCTTCATACCTTTGTATTGATCAGTACCAGTCTCCATCTAGTTGTGTTCACTATATGTAATGGATGGATCTCTTGTATTGATTCTAATCTGGAATGGCACGTTACCTCATAGTATCAACTTTTAGAGCATTCCTTTTGCTTAATGTAATCACCTGTTCAAACTAAGAAGTGGTTTCATCCTTTACTATTGGCATTCATCATTAAATTTTTTTCTGAGTGCCTACAATTCTATGTGTCTATTACGATTGTGCCTGTTCATAGGAATGTCAAAGGGTATACTTCCCTAAGGAGAACCTCCCTTGAGTAGGAGAAGTACTGGAAGAGCATATTGCGTGCATTTGTTGAACGTAAGCACCAAAGTTGAAATCCCAAGTTACTTTGGAATTAGAGAAACTTTTTAGCATTAGTTGGAGGAAAAACCAAAAGTTTGTGTAATAAATATCGAGAAAATAGAATTTGACAAACGTGATGCTAAAAAGAATTGTTCAAGTATCCCACAAAGATTTCCATCCGACTCAAGTAGCCCTTCAATTTTAAATTGGTTTTCATCTTTTGTAATTTGTTTGTTCATTTTTCTTTGAGTTGATTTGCTATGTACAAAATGAAATATTTCCTAGAGAAAAAAGAAATGAAAAATCTTCTAAAGCAATAGTAACTCATATAGGAAATCAATAACATAATAGTATCACTATTCAACCAAATAGTAGCAGTACTTGAATAATTTTTCCATGTGCATTAGATGAAACTTCCTGAATAAATGTCTATTTCTTGGGTGATTAATAGAGTATTATCGTAAATTGTACTATCTTTAGGCCATCGCAAGAATGAATCTGGGCGAAAGTATTCTTCTCATCTAACACCTTCTTTTCCATCTCTTGATCATAAATGATTCAAAGATAAGTGGATATTAGTAGTCATCATGAACAAAAATGTTATGCTCTTCATTTCCATCATAAAGAGGATTTGATACATAAGGATATGCACCAAGTAAATATCGTGGCACATAAGTGTACCAATGAGTTGCATAACTTTTGATGGCTTTGAGCCAAAAGCTGAGAGAAGATACAAGATGGTTGATAAAATGGCTAACCCAATATCACAATCTTTACCAAAATGGAGTGATGAAATGATAAAGAAAGTAATTCATGATGAAATTCTTCTTTATAAATCTAAAATTTGAGATGCATTTACAATTGAAACTATTCCAAAACTTTAGGTTAACGCTACTGTCTCCTTTTGCCTAAAAAAAAAGAAATTATTTTTGAAAAGGTCATATGAATACATGGTTATACCTTATGTGTTTATCCGATACATAAAGCACATCTTCTTGAATTGATGAAATCGCTCAAGGAGAAAATTAATATGAAAATCCTAGAATGCTCCTTACTCTAGTCATTGGTTCATCATGCCAAAAGAAGAATGGTAAACTTAGGCTTATCCAAAATACTCAACCACTCTATAGAGTGACAATTATAAATGTGGAAACTAGACTAGTTGTTGACAAGTTTGCATAGTCATTTGTAGATATGGCATTTACTCTATAGAGGATCCCTATTTCTTGCTATGATCAATTCCGAGTTGTGCAAAAATGGAGAACGACCTTACTATGGGCATTGAAAAATATCAAAATTTTATGGAATCTCACATTCACAACTATGAAAATATCTTTGAGAGAACTATTGAAGAGGACTTCACTTTCTCCATAGAAAAAAATCAACTTTAAAGATGAATTAGATGTGCATAGTTGGACATCAATGTGGCTTTTATGATTGATAACCATATGCTTTTATGATTGACAACCATATCCTCCTGAAATGGAAGCAATTAGAAAAATGGCAATCATCTGCAAGGTTTTCGTGTGAAAAGTCTTAGGAGCATGTATCTTGTACTCAAAATATGGATTCCTCACTTTGCACATGTAGTACAAGATTTGTATCGCCTATTATGAAAACATAAAAAAAATTATTTGGCTTGATAAGCATATATATGCTATGAAGAAATTAAAATGAATTTTGATGCATGGGGCCATTTTTAATTGATTTGATTATTCAAATGTAAAGACCATCTTCATGATCTTCGACACTTGTAAGATTGGAATTGGTTGGATAATTGGATAACAAGATAAATTATGAATTAGATATGAAGTTATATTTATTGTCAAGATCCTACAACAATTTTAACACAAATACCCTCAAATTGAAAGGGAAGTTTCGGGAATATTTTCAGTTCTCCACAATGACCAAAATTACTTTATACATGCAAATATTATTTTAGAAAATAACTTTTGCTTAGCATGATAGTTAATGCTGAACTCTTGATATATGCATCTTTTGATGGATTATGTATATCAAACTTATACATAGCATGTAACCCTGCATGAAGCAAAAGAGATGCTGAAAGCATTATGGATCAAAAGTAAATTTTTCTTTGTGAAAAGGCACTGCTTTGGGCCTCCAAAGATTCGAAATGGAGATTGGCTCCTCTTCTGTGATAGTTCATTTGATACACAATATGAAGCAAAACGAAATCAATAAAATCCAATTTTGGTCCCTATATTGTGCATATTGTTAATACAAGCATTATTTATGGTTTAAAAGAACTAGGTGAAATTTTTTGCAAAGTGCCTTTTGGAGGTAGAAAGTTAAAACTTTTGAAAAGCTGAGGTGTGGAGGACTACAGAATCTAGGGACATTGATTGATTCGCTTGGAGATGAAGAAAAGCAAGATGGCTATGAAAGTGAAAGAAGTGAGGAATGAAAAACATGAGGGGAAAGATTTTGTTTGTAAATTCTTCTTTTTTTTACCTTTAATTTTTGCACCATAAAGTACATATGCACATAGATCAAGCATTCATGCATTGCATATTTTGTTTTGAAAAACAAAAAGCACGTTGTGTTTGCACAAAAAATATAAATAAAGGAACTTTATAAAATCTTGCTGCATGGAGAAACATCATCATGAAACCCTTTATCTAATAATCTTTTGCAACATATGAGAAATGCATGGATCTTCCAAGTGAGCATAATACACCAATATTATATGAGCATGCGTGACACAAATTTTGTTTGAAATGTGCACATTCATTTTCACATGCTAGATATAAAGGATGAGTATAACTTCATATGATATGTATGTGAGATGAGAGAGTGACCTCAACATCTGTGTACCGTTTTCATGCACCATTACGTTTTTGTGCACATTAAAAGTATGCATTCAATAGGGTTCATTTCATGGCCATGTAGAGGCACATATGTCTATCATTCTATGCACATGAATGCTACTCATATGATGAAATTAAAGGCTCTCTATGATGGTTAATGCTTCAGGATGAAGCACATATCATTCGGAGGGGTGGGTATCCTCAATCATTTATTCTATAACTTGAAGCAAACTGAAATAAATAAGTCCACTTAGAATTATTATCTTTTGAAAATTGAAAAGGTTCTTATACAGAACATCTATCTAGGATGTTTAATTTAGTTTCTTGGTTCTAATCGGCTAACCCTTGACTTTTATAAAAAAATCAGATACCATATCTCAATCAAATCCAAAAGATTTTGAGAGCGGAAAGAAAGAACTAAAACTCTGTTCAACCAATTCATACTTTGAAGATACATAAACTTGCTACGAGTCAAAGTCTAGATGATTTAGGACTTTTAATTTCTCAAAGATCTGTTTCAACAGGATATTGAAGCATTTTTTCTATCTTTAAGAGAAATAAGCTGGATTCTCAAAAAGATTCAAAGAAAATAAAAAATATCATCCAACCACAGGATACTAGTGTGGCAATTACCATCAGTATGTCGACCCACTGAGGTTCTATTGATGAGTTTTTTTACTCAAATAATGCTAAACTTCAGATGAAGTTCAAGTCACATTCAGTCTAATAATGCTAAACTTCAGACGAAGTTCAAGTTCAAGTTACACTAGGAACTTGATGTTTGACTTAGTCAATCAAATCCTTGGTTGAAAAGATCAACTCAAAATCAAAATCCAACTTCTTTCAGAAATTATAAAATATTTCCAGATTAACAACACTTTATCTTGAAGTGCTTCAAGAAGATCTTGGAAGTTACTTACTTCATATTTTTTGTTTCCTTGACCTTGAAGCTATCTTGAAGTATCTTGAGATACTACTTTCATCCTTCTTGAATTAAACTACTTCTTTGAAGTCTTAATTCCCTTGAGGATCAAACCTAACTTCAAGATCCAATTTAGAACTAAAAGATAATTATCATCCACGGTCTGATGTCCCATACTCTGGTGTCCCATACCACACTATTTTATATTCACGTTAATGTATGGGTGATACTTATCCTAAACTCTAAACCTCTCTTGATAGAGTGCCTTCTTACTTCAATTCTTTTCAAGAGATTTGAAGTTTCAAGTATTACCTCTAACTAAATTTTCTAGGTTTTTGATCCCTTCACATGATTGTTTCATGATCTAGTGCTTTCCTTGAGGAACTTGAAAACCTTTTGATGGAATATCCATCCTTCTCTGCTAGGTTTTTCAAATGAAAACCAATGAAAATTCCAAGTACTTGAATTTTCACAAATTCAAGTTCAATTGGTTTATCCTTGACCAATTTGTAGTGACAAGAGCTTTTGACTTCTTGTCTTTAGATTCCTTTCTTTACTGATGCTTTAGGTACCTACCCCGTGGACTTTATATAGGAATCTCTCTACTGCCTAAGTCTTAAGCATCCGCTCATGCTTTCTGGATTTGTACGAAAATCCCTTTAAGGATAGGTAAAAATTATGTTTTACCTTCCACAGACTTAAGTACCATCTTCACGGTTGCAGACTACATTCTTGGAATTTCTTTACTCTGTTCAGACTTGAAACAACTTACTCTTTTCATAATTTTCCATTGGATAGATGGAACATGAATGAATAATTCCCAAAAGGAATTTTATTACCAATACTTGGGCAATACAACGTAGTTCCAATAGAATATTCTTGGAAAATCATGGCCAAGCTTGATCAAGTCTGGTTTATCTTGCGACTTAAATAAAGACTTAGTCATTATTATTAAGATCTCTTAAGAAACAAAAGCATCTTCGCTTACCCATGGGCTTTTAGAGATCTTTTCTCGAACTTCAGTCCAAGCATACACTGATGCCTCTTAGATTCCAAGGCTAAGAATCTTTGATATACTTTAGGTTATATCACTATTTGGACTTAAGTACCCATACCAAAGGTTTGGGAATTACTAGGAAGTACTTACTATCAACTTACTTGAAAGATTTCAGTCTCACATCTAGGGAGATTTTTCTTTCAAGAACTTTAGATTCCTGCTAAGGAATCAAGTAATACTAAGGCAACGATTCATCTAGGAATCGTTTTCCTTACTAGAATGATCTTGAAAAGAAATTCTTGACTTTTGGACAAGCAACACAGTTTTAAGTCTTGGTCTTGTCCAAAAGATATTTCTTTTATAAAAAATGAAATAGTTAACTAGGCTATTTCATTTTATTGGCTTATCTTTAGGAAATAGCTTAATTCCCAAAGATTACTTTGACGTATCTTTTAGGAAAATATCTTGCCTCCCAAAGATTAATTTGACTTGGGTTTCTTCTTTAAGCTCGAATTAGCTTAAACAAAACCAAGCATACTTTATATCTTGGCAAAACATCTATCCAAAAGAGGTTTTGCCTTCTTCATCTTTCGGCAAAACATCCATAACTAGTAGATGTTTTGTTTTTATCTATCCAATCCATCAATTTCTATCTCGATTGATAGGTGGTATGTCCATTTTGGAAAGATGTGTTTAACAAGAGGTCTAAGACATCATTTTTCGAATGGCATATCTCTTTATACACCTTTTATTAGAACATCATCATTTCTTGATCCTATCATATATTATGAATTTATGTGTATTTTGGGAAGAGTTTATGAATGAACTAAGATCCTCTACTTGGAATGTCTGCCTTCCCAAAAATAGATTCATCTCGAACATGGTAGGACAATGATCTCATATGTAGAATAGAAGGCTTGAATATTTCATTTTAGTGTTTCTCTTTTAGGAAATATCTCAATCCTAAAAGTCAGTTACCAAGGTTTCATCGTGAGATACGAATCTTGAAACCACAAAGAAACTACTTAGAACTTTCGAAATCTTCTAAATAGAAGAGTGCTTCCAAAGTTTCCGTGTTTTCATGGCCCTCTGCATCATTACCACATATGCAAAACATGAACGAAATACAAATCTATTGAACTTCAAAGTTCAATTTGTATTTAAGTTCATCGATTTGGTTGTTGAGTTCCATGGAATGGAAGAGTGCTCATGGAACTTGGAAATATAGCTGAAGTTATCATCCAATCTTGGGATGCTTGAGAAGTTACATAAATTACGTAACTAATCAACTAAAGCTTATCCTGCATGACTTTCTAAATATCACCAATACTTAGCATAAATATCACCAATACTTAGCATCATCATACATCGCAAAACGTTTGCAAGTAATTAAATTTTCTTGGTCATCAAGAAACTCTAATACTTAACTTTCTCCTAGTGCCTACTTATACCTAGTAAGACATCAAACATACTTAATTGTCATTAGGTATTTATATTTGATAACAGAGTATCAACTTGGGAAGGAATCAACTAATTACTTGAGCTATAGACTAGAACTAGCATGTCTTTGCAACTAACTAGTCCTCTGTCTTCCCTAATGTCAAGCCGTGAGCTTTATAATGTAAGCTAAATACTAAGAGAGTACATTTTCATATCTACTTGCAAACAACATCTCGTTCTATCTTGCAAATGCATGTGCCTACATGCAAATCCATATGCTCACATGCATATGCATGCATGTTCCTTGCATGGCCAAAAAAAGTAATGCAACAATCATGCATGAGCTTGATGCATGACTTTTCCTTGTACTAAGAATGTCTATTATGCAATCTTGATCCATGTATATCCTTTCCTTTGTCCTAATGCACTATGATATAAAAACATATCCTTGTGGTGTAATAAAAAAACTTACTCAATGGAAAGGAAATATGGAATTAAACAACCAAAATACATTCTTTGATGCACAAGGATTCTTTTTTAAATCAAGTCTTTCCTTAATGCAAACTAATGCTTGGAATGAGAAGGGGATTTTTTCATTATCCTAATCTGGACTTAATCGATTGAAATCTTGGCTATTTAAATGTGCGTCTAGGATTAAGTGTAGAATAA
The DNA here is from genome assembly GCA_020310875.1 of Ceratopteris richardii. Taxonomy (NCBI): domain Eukaryota; kingdom Viridiplantae; phylum Streptophyta; class Polypodiopsida; order Polypodiales; family Pteridaceae; genus Ceratopteris; species Ceratopteris richardii. The sequence continues at coordinate 146,768,778 of CM035429.1, forward strand.
TGTAAACAAGATAAATCAAGCATTAAGGCCAAGTAGAAACTGGAAAATACTTAGCTTTGATCATAGCTTTGTCCATCCTATGATCTTTGCGAGGAGCTATTCACCACCCTTCTATCTTGAACACTTGACGGTACTTCATGGTCCACTTTGTTTGGAGTAGATAAAGCACCTTCTTTTATCTCCAAAGACTTTGGTTTAGAATCGAACATAAGTTAACTTTGATCACCGAAGGACTTCAAAGTATTCACTCGAGTTTGATCCTCTTAACAAAAATGCGATAGGATGAAAAGAAAGCCTTCTCATGCTCGGTTTTAGCAGAAAATGTGCTTATCCAAGACAAAATAATGCAGATTTAGTCAATATGAAGATCAAATCCCTCATAATCACTTGGTTACAACCATTGACATCTTTGTAAGATGTAGTAAGTTCGATTCTAAGAAAGTTCGTCCAAGCGTTACGGCTGGATTTGTGGCCATTGGTATAGATCAAGCGATTATGTCAGCTCTGAGTCGATCCCCATGGCTCTACAGCACTTCATTTGATTTATTACTTCTCCCAAGGTTCTACAGCAGCGATGCGTCCACAGGCCTCGATCAGTATCGTCCACAGGAGATCTGTGTGATGGCAACATGCAGGATTAATCCCCGATTCCCCCATTATCCCTGCAATATCACGCCAGAAGAGATACAACAACGCGCTAAAATCGAGCAGATCTTGTGTTCGAATCCCGCTAGCCGCTTTTCTGAGTGAGGCTTTTCTTTTTGTAGTTTCCTATAGCACGACGCCAACACCAGCTCTGGATGTATTTTCTTGAGAATAAGCTCATGCAAGAAATGTGCTCTCATGGATAAGGGAGAAATTCCTCCTGAGGGAAGTCGCGGGATCACATCTGCTGTGCCATGCTCAATAATCCATAAGCAAAAGCATTTTTTGTCCTCTCCCGAATGAAGTTGGGGGTTCGAATTTTGCTCATGGGCGCTACTCCTGGCTCGTTTCCATGCAGAGATAGGTAACTCCATGCGTGAACTGAATACCAAAAAGCTGGCGAGTGTGTTGGCCACAACGGCTGGAATGGTTGAAGGAAGTGCTGCGTTCAAATCTCGTGATCGTGAGTCCTCCAAATTCTGCCTCTTGCTACCTAAAACTCATGTGGGAGATTGAACTCATCTGCGTTGGAGAAATAACTCACGCAAAACAAATGACTACAACAAATAATGGTACACAAAGTTTTGGAATAGATAACTCATCTTGCGACTTAAATAAAGACTTAGTCTTTATTATTAAGATCTCTTAATAAACAAAAGCATCTTCGCTTACCCATGGGCTTTTAGAGATCTTTTCTCGAACTTCAGTCCAAGCATACACTGATGCCTCTTAGATTCCAAGGCTAAGAATCTTTGATATACTTTAGGTTATATCACTATTTGGACTTAAGTACCCATACCAAAGGTTTGGGAATTACTAGGAAGTACTTACTATCAACTTACTTGAAAGATTTCAGTCTCACATCTAGGGAGATTTTTCTTTCAAGAACTTTAGATTCCTGCTAAGGAATCAAGTAATACTAAGGCAACGATTCATCTAGGAATCGTTTTCCTTACTAGAATGATCTTGAAAAGAAATTCTTGACTTTTGGACAAGCAACATAGTTTTAAGTCTTGGTCTTGTCCAAAAGATATTTCTTTTTTAACAAATGAAATAGTTAACTAGGCTATTTCATTTTATTGGCTTATCTTTAGGAAATAGCTTAATTCCCAAAGATACTTTGACGTATCTTTTAGGAAAATATCTTGCCTCCCAAAGATTAACTTGACTTGGGTTTCTTCTTTAAGCTCGAATTAGCTTAAACAAAACCAAGCATACTTTATATCTTGGCAAAACATCTATCCAAAAGAGGTTTTGCCTTCTTTATCTTTCGACAAAACATCCATAACTAGTAGATGTTTTGTTTTTATCTATCCAATCCATCAATTTCTATCCCGATTGATAGGTGGTATGTCCATTTTGGAAAGATGTGTTTAACAAGAGGTCTAAGCCATCATTTTTCAAATGGCATATCTCTTTATACACCTTTTATTAGAACATCATCATTTCTTGATCCTATCATATATTATGAATTTATGTGTATTTTGGGAAGAGTTTATGAATCAACTAAGATCCTCTACTTGGAATGTCTGCCTTCCCAAAAATAGATTCATCTCGAACATGGTAGGACAATGATCTCACATGTAGAATAGAAGGCTTGAATATTTCATTTTAGTGTTTCTCTTTTAGGAAATATCTCAATTCCTAAAAGTTAGTTACCAAGGTTTCATCGTGAGATACAAATCTTGAAACCACAAAGAAACTACTTAGAACTTTCGAAATCTTCTAAATAGAAGAGTGCTTCCAAAGTTTCTGTGTTTTCATGGCCCTCCGCATCATTACCATAGATGCAAAACATGAACGAAATACAAATCTATTGAACTTCAAAGTTCAATATGTATTTAAGTTCATCGATTTGGTTGTTGAGTTCCATGGAATGGAAGAGTGCTCATGGAACTTGGAAATATAGCTGAAGTTATCATCCAATCTTGGGATGCTTGAGAAGTTACATAAATTACGTAACTAATCAACTAAAGCTTATCCCGCATGACTTTCTAAATATCACCAATACTTAGCATAAATATCACCAATACTTAGCGTCATCATACATCACAAAACATTTGCAAGTAATTAAATTTTCTTGGTCATCAAGAAAATCTAATACTTAACTTTCTCCTAGTGCCTACTTATACCTAGTAAGACATCAAACATACTTAATTGTCATTAGGTATTTATATTTGATAACAAAGTATCAACTTGGGAAGGAATCAACTAATTAGTTGAGCTGTAGACTAGAACTAGCATTTCTTTGCAACTAACTAGTCCTCTGTCTTCCTTAATGTCAAGCCATGAGCTTTATAAAGTAAGCTAAATATTAAGAGAGTACATTTTCATATCTACTTGCAAACAACATCCCGTTCTATCATGCAAATGCATGTGCCTACATGCAAATCCATATGCTCACATGCATATGCATGCATGTACTTTGCATGGCAAAAAAAAAATAATGCAACAATCATGCATGAGCTTGATGCATGACTTTCCTTTGTACTAAGAATGTATATCATGCAATCTTGATGCATGTATATCCTTTCCTTTGTCTTAATGCACTATGATATAAAAACATATCCTTGTGGTGTAATAAAAAAGCTTACTCACTGGAAAGGAAATATGGAATTAAACTACCAAAATACATTCTTTGATGCACAAGGAACCTTTTTTAAATCAAGACTTTCCTTAATGCAAACTAATGTTTGGAATGAAAAGGGGATTTTTTCATTATCCTAATCTGAACTTAATCGATTGAAATCTTGGCTATTTCAATGTGCATCTACGATTAAGTGTAGAATAATGAAAACAAGATAAATCAAGCATTAAGGCCAAGTAGAAACTGGAAAATACTTAGCTTTGATCATAGCTTCGTCCATCCTCTGATCTTTGCGAGGAGCTATTCACCATCCGTCTATCTTGGACACTTGACGGTACTTCATGGTCCACTTTGTTTGGAGTAGATAAAGCACCTTCTTTTATCTCCAAAGAATTTGGTTTAGAATCGAACATAAGTTAACTTTGATCACCGAAGGACTTCACAATATTCACTCGAGTTTGATCCTCTTAACAAAAATGCGATAGGATGAAAAGAAAGCCTTCTCATGCTCGGTTTTAGCAGAAAATGTGCTTATCCAAGACAGAATAATGCAGATTTAGTCAATATGAAGATCAAATCCCTCATAATCACTTGGTTACAACCATTGACATCTTTGTGAGATGTAGTAAGTTCGATTCTAAGAAAGTTCGTCCAAGCGTTACGGCTGGATTTGTGGCCATTGGTATAGATCAAGCGATTATGTCAGCTCTGAGTCGACCCCCATGGCTCTACAGCACTTCATTTGATTTATTACTTCTTCCAAGGTTCTACAGCAGCGATGCGTCCACAGGCCTCGATCAGTATCGTCCACAGGAGATCTGTGTGATAGCCGCTAGCCGCCATTCTGAGTGAGGGTTTTCTTATTGTAGTTTGCTATAGGACGCGAAGACTAGCTCTCAATGAATTTTCTGTTACAATAAGCTCACACAAGAAATGTGCTCTCATGGAGAAGGGAGAAACTCCTCCTGTGGGAGGACCCGGGATCAAATCTGCTGTGGCATGGTCAAGACTCCAAAAGCATCTTATACTTTTGTTCGTACCGCAGAAGAGATGCAACAATGCGCTAGAATCGACCAGAACTTGTGTTCGAGTCCCGCTAGCCGCCATTCTGAGTGAGGCTTTTCTTTTTGTAGTTTCCTATAGCAGGCAAAAACCAGCTCTGTATGTATTTTCTTGACAATAAGTTGACACAACAACGTGCTCTCATGGATAAGGGAGAAACTCCTCCTGTGGGAGATCGCGGGATCAAATCTGCCTCTATGCTCAAGATCACAAAAGTAGAAGTATTTTTTGTCCTCTCCCGAATAAAGTTGGGGGTTCGAATTTTGCTCATGGGCGCTACTCGTGGCTCGTATCTATACAGAGATCGGTAACTCCATGCATAGACTAAATACCAAAAAGCTGGCGTTTGCTACAACAGCTGGAATGGTTGAAGGAAGTGCTGTGCTCAAATCTCGTGATCGTGAGTCCTCCAAATTTGCTGAGATCCGCCTTTTGCTACCTAAAACTCATGTGGGAGATTGAACTCATCTGCGTTGGAGAAATAACTCACGCAAAACAAATGACTACAACAAATATGGTACACAAAGTTTTGGAATAGATGATTGTCCATTTTTTTGCAAATCCACAATGTAGTTACCTTTTCTTGATCTATTGGAATTAGGTCCTTCTTTTTGAAATACTTTTCTCAAGCAAACACATCATCAAGGAGCAAAGAGTAGAGAAGAAGAACTACTCTAGGTTAGTACTGGAGAAATTGCAAAGAATTTGTTAGTAGATTATATAGTACCATTGATTTGGTAGGGTATAAAAATAGACAGATTTCTAGAGTATTGATTGATGGATGTCGAGGAGTAAATGTCGAGGATATGAATAGTCATCATCAATGAAAATGTTATGCTCTTCATTATCACCATCAATAGAATTTGATTCATTAGCACATGCACCAAGTAAATATTGTGGCACATGCGTGTAGAAATCCCGTGCATGACTTTTGATGGTTTTGAGCCCAAAGTTGAGAGAAAATACAAGAAAGTTGATAAAAAGGTTAAGCAAGTATCAGAACTTTTACGAGAATTGAGTGATGAAATGATATAGAAAGTAATTCATGATCCACTTCTTCTTTATAAATTTAAGATTGGAGATGAATTTACAATTGAAACTATTAAAAAGGTTTAGATCCAGGCCAATGCCTTTGTTTTGCTGAAAAAAATCTATTTTTGAGAAGCCCATAAGAGTACATAAAGCAAATCTTCTTGACTTGATGAATTTGCTCAAGGAGAAAATTAGTTTGAAAATCCTAGAATACTTGTCTGCTCCTTATTCTAATCCTTGGTTCACCATGCCAAAAGAAGACTAGTAAACATATTCAGATCTTCATTTCCTTTTGGTTGCTGCATCATACGAGGAAAGGGAAGTTTTGACAGAAGCTCCGACGGAAAGAAGAGCATAAAAGGAATAGTTGTGGTTTGTAACCAAGCAAAGAAGAGAGAGAGAGAGAGAGAGAGAGAGAGAGAGAGAGAGAGAGAGAGAGAGAGAGAGAGAGAGAGAGAGAGAGAGAGAGAGAGAGAGAGAGAGAGAGAGAGAGAGAGAGAGAGAGAGAGAGAGAGAGAGAGAGAGAGAGAGAGAGAGAGAGAGAGAGAGAAGGCCATCTCCTAGATCATCCACATAATAAATGTATTTTTGTTATTCAAGGTATTTTCGTTTTGTCTGGAAGATGTAGTGGAACGCTGATTTTTATACATTTAACAAGACTTCCATGATCGAGAAGGATCTTTTATGACATTTTATTGAATCTTTTTATTAGTGGGGAATCAAATGTATCTCCTAGTGAGACAAATCGTTCTAATGCATGCATGTTTTGAATGAGGATATAAATTGTTCCATGTAGTATGAAAACTATTCATAGCATAGGTGCATTTGTAGTCCACAATGGTTTTTATATACATTAATTGGTAATCAACATGGTATTTTCGAATGGGGACACGAATGAAGAACATATGTTTTGAGCCCCTTGGCTTTGTGAAAAAATAGTATGAAAACATTTGAGATGAATTAACATGTAGAGACACTCTATTGGTGAGATCAATTTGGCAACTGTGGGCAGAGGTGAAATTTGTGGATCCTATTACAAAAGCTTTGTGTCCTAAGAATTTTGAAGCTTTTGAGGAAGATTTGGGCTCACTCTTTTACGGATGGATCTTACTCCACATTGATTGTCACTTCCTTATACATGAGTGTCCACCCCTTTGCGGATGGATCTTACTCCACATTGATTCTCACTTGCTTATACATGAGTGTCCACCCATTTTCAGTAGATCACTTCTCGATAGGATTTGCTATTATATTTTGCTAATGATCTGTGTGAACACACATAGGACTATCGGTATACTTTTCTTCCCTTGTTTATAGAGTTTTATCTATTCACAGAACTGAGTTTTATTCCATTGGCTTGTATATATTACTACCTAGTTTATCATATTTTGCACTTATATAGGAATCCTTGTGTTGTTCTTGTAAGGTTCTTTGCCTTCCTCGTATTATTTATGTGTGTTCATGATGCTCTTGGTTAATCGAGGGTAATGCTATACTTGCTAAATTGATTGCTCTCTGTAATATAGTCCATCACTTTAAGTGATTCCACTTGGAATCATTAGCCTATTAAGCAAATTTAGTATCTCCAAAAGGAATCTTTCTAATTCCTACTGTACTGGAAATATTCATATTATGGAATCTTCTTCACATGTTGGATGGTCTATATATGTTTGGTTTATTCATATTATGGAATGTTCTTCATTCTTAGTAAAAACGTGTTGGATAGTCTATATATGTTTGGTTTATTCATATTACGGAATCTTCTTCATTCTTAGTAAAAACGTGTTGGATGGTCTATATATGTTTGGTTTGAGTACATATAAAAAAACTTTTATTAGCCAATGGAAACCAATGATTTCCAATGAAAAACGTTTCTTGGTTGATTTGTGCATGGAGATCTTTCACTATATAAAAGACTATGTTACCATCATGCGAGTTGAATTTGCATATGCAAAAGAAATACTCTTTAGTCCATACTCTTATGATCTAGTTATGGAAGCAGGAAATTTTATCAAGCGGACCAATATCGGAATCAAAGACGTTAGATTTTATTCTTCTTGTTTTTATGTATACATCAAAGGATATAGTGATACGTATTGGGTAAGAACCAGGCAACTAGGATATAGTTTCATAATAGGCACAAAAGCGAGCTCGTGGTCATCAAGAATAAACTCACAACTTCTCTGTCATCATAACATGGTGATTTTATATGTCTTTTGGTAATGGATACATCTCGAATAGTGTCTTTGTGGGCTACTTGAAGGACTTCAAAGCAAAAATTACGGGAATTTCATCTCCCTATGGGGACAATATTTCAAGCATCGACCGAAGTACCGATTCGATGTTTCATACTACGATCAAGCATATAGTTGTTCGTTACCTCTTCATTAGAGAAGGTGATGGAAAAAGAATTTGATATAACGTCTTAAGACAATGAGTCATAGACTGGAGGACTGAAGGAAACAATCCGGAAAAAGCTTGAGGGTAAAAAGCTTGGAGGACTCAAAGGAAACAATCAAATTTAAGGATGAGTAAGGAAACAATCAAATTGGAGGATGAGTAAGGAAACAATAAAATTGAAGGTGTTGGAAGAACCAAAAAGAGTTACAAGCTCGTGAGTGGAGAATAGTATTTTCACTTTGATGATGATAAAGAGAATACTATTTCCACGAGTTTGAGCCACCATAATCTATTAATTGAATTTAAAAGAAGCTAGTAAGAAAATAAATCGTCCAACTTTTTGATGTGAATGCATCTCATTCTAGCGAATTCATATGATGAGGATTGCATGTGGGAGTAAGAAGGAAACATAAAAGCAGAAGAATTTATAGCTCATCGAGGAGACAAAACAACGATTCAGGATGCCTCAAGATTATGTACATCCTAAAAAGTATTAATAATTCCTCGATTTGATTGAGATAAAACATCTATTATTCTCGTCAGATCATTGAGCGATACATATGACTAGATTTTGAAAAAGGCCAACAAAGAGAAGAAGGCAGAGTCTTGTGAACAAATTACCATGTGGATCAGAGACTCTGTGAACAGATTATCATGTGGATCATAACTCACGGGATTACATAGTGCTTAAAACGCGGCGATAATGGATGCCGTTACAGTGCGGATTCGCATTCCTTTGAGAACGTCTGAAGTCACATCTTTAGAGGAGTCGCAATCCACCATATCTTCGTCATTCCGAAGAATGAGATGGCAGTCTGTAACGTCGGGCAAGCAACTGTAGAGATCACAACAGTTCGAATACGCAGGAAGCTTCTGATCCCCACAAATCACGTAGTCTGTGTCGTAAAAAACTTGTGCACATATGGCGCCCTTGCACGCTGCAGTTCACGTAAGAACCAAAAAACTCTGAAACTTTATCCATGGGGATATGAAATGATTTCTACTATCTGTATGTATATACTCAGAAATATATAGATTCATACATGCGCCATCATATATGTATGTCTACGCAGAGAGAGAGAGAGAGAGAGAGAGAGAGAGAGAGAGAGAGAGAGAGAGAGAGAGAGAGAGAGAGAGAGACGCAACAAGAACGTGATTTATATAAGAATGTTTTACAGTCTTCTTCTGAACTTTGTAATCCAAAGTCCAGTCACGCAACGTCCTTCGACGTTTGGATTACTATTGTTCGATCTCTTTCTCATTATCTTCTTCGCAGAATGCTGTCTCCATGCTTAGCACTCCCGTACAGTTTGGCGAGCCTGGATGCTTAATTACCATTCCATCCAGAATTGAGCATTTATACGCATTTCAAACTCTACGCTACTTTCAAAAGCTTATCTCCTCTCTTTCTCATAATGCGTCTCCTACGCTACTCACGAAAACACCATAGTCTACTTTTCAAGTGTAGTTCATAATATCCTCCCTGAGCAAAAAGGTTTCATCATAGGGAGATTCGTTCTTGATGCTATCATCTCCCTTTGGAAGGCGATGGAGTATGCCAATGAAATCAACAAGGATTTCTTTTTCTATGATAGAATTGAATGGGATTTCATCCTCCCGTCCGTTCATGACATTAGACCTGGTAAGAATTTTATCGGATATGTTAGTGCTCTTTTTTGTAATGCTCACTTTAGGGTTGTTATTCGTGGTTCCATGATTGACCCTTTCAAGCTCTCTAGGTCCATTAGACAAGGTTTCTCTCTTCCCTCCCCTCTTGTTTGCCATTGCTAGTGACTCTTTGGGCCGGAGTGTTAAAGATGCCATGAATCAGGGTTTCATCAAGGGTAAAAGATTCCCAATTCTTCTACTCGATTTGTATTGCAAATCTTTTTCGAATATACAAACATGGTTACCAAAGTTGATATTCACTCTTCTATTGCTTTTCTTGTTTGTCTAAATATTCTCTATCTTGCTAGTGGCTCCTGGGTCAATCATACTATAACACATTTCAAAGCTTCCAACAACTCCGGGCCAGATTGCATCTCCATAATTGGTTGTGAAATTTTAAAGGAAGGGGTTATATTCAGGTTGTTGGGTATTCCTACGGGGTTTAAGTTCTCATTTCTCCTTAGATGGGAATGGGTCATTGATAAGTTTAGGAACAAAGTGTACAATTGGTATCACTTTAAGTGTTCAATTTCCCACATAATGTCTGTATTAAACCAATATTTGTTAGCTACTCTAACCTATTTTCTTGCTTGTTGGCTCCCTTCTATGAAATAGATGAATTAGGCTATTGGTCTTACAAGAAGGTTTTTGTGGGGTGGAAATTACCAAACTAATGAGATGTTCAAAGTTTCCTAGAGTACTTGTTGCCTTCCTAAAGCTCAAGGAGGTCTTGGGATCATTTATCCTACCAAGATGGCTGCTAACCTGGCTGCCAAATGGGTGGTTAGATGTATAAGCAATGATGACATTTGCGCTCATTTTCTTAAATGCAAGCTTCATCGTTCTCATAATCTAAATCATAACTCTGGGATTGGTAATTCTATTTGGGACATTCATGTTTCTCCTAAAGTTTTTACCTCTTGGCAGCTCTCTTATGTGGAGGTTTGGACCGATTGGATGGTTTGGAACTCAACTTTTCTAGAATGAATCCACTTAGTTTGGATTGCTTGCTATGTGTAATAATACTCCCTTCTACATTTAAGACCACAAATGCTTCAAGAAGGGACTCATTACTTGGAAGGATTTCTATGATGGAGGTGCGTTAATCTCTGAGAACAATATTTTTGCTATTGGGTTTTCCTCTCCATGTGAACAATTTTTGCTCACACAAAGGGGGTTGCTAAAGACCTCAATGGAAAGCTACTACAACAAGAGCATAAAGATTTTTGATGCCGCTAAACTCATCCTGAAGAATTCTAAGTTATCCAAGGGCTCTATTTGCCAAATCTCTAGCTAAATCAATAAAAGATGGTAGGTTCAATGGTCTAATCACCAATGGAGGCACATATTTAAATCTGTTTTGGCCTTCGCTTTAATTATTAAGCATTCCTTTCTCTAGTGGCTTGTAATACATAATGGGCTTTGCATTGGGAGCAAGAGTTAGGAGAGTAAGATGCATGAATGGCTATGAAACGTTTGTGGCAAGGTGGAAGACTTGTCCCACTTCTTTTTGGACTATACTCATGCCAATAAATTTTCGCTTCTGTTACAAACCTATTTGAGTCAAAGTAACATTTGATCATTGGACTATTCTCAAAACCATGTGCAATCAATTAGGCATGTATCTCTTAATGCCAAGCATGTGGTGCTTGCTTCAAACCATATAATTCCTTTTTCAACCTGCACACTTTGTTTTCATGCACTTTTTGCATAAAACCACAGGGCTGAAACACATAAACTTCTTCAAGAAGTTTTCATGCAATTTTTATGTCGAATTCATGTACATTGCAAACATGATGAGCTGCAAGTGCATATATGCTAAAAGCATTGTTCATTCAGCAAGTGGGTAAAGGTCTCATCAAAATCAATGCCTCTATCTTGAGCATAAACATTTGCAATAAACCTAGCCTTATAACTATCACTTGTTCCATCATGTTTATATTTCAGCTTTGAAACCAGAAGTTGATTGTATGAAATAAACTAGTGAGGATTGCATAAATAGATCACATTATAAGAAGAAGCATGAGGAGAGTTTTGGTCAATATCTCTTCAAAGAGAGAGAGAGGTAGAGAGAAGGAATAAGAATTGTTTATAGTCTTTTGAACTTTCTAATCTGAAGTTTGGATTACTATTGTGGACCTCTTTGTCATTATCTTCTTCACATAATGCTTATCATTTCTATACAGTCTAGCAAACCTAGATGCTAACCACTCCATCCAAAATTGAGCATTTATCTTTATGTACCAGTGAAAGTTTTTTGATGGTCTTTATGCTAGGTTCAGATCTTCCTTCCCTGTTCTATTTGGGGTCAAGACTCATGCACTTATTGTATATTCACTTCATTATATAATCTTCTTTTCTTCTTTCTTGAAAATTTGAAATATGTAGACACATGCGTGCATGATGTGAGCAATGAGGTAGATACTCATCTCATCTTGTTTTCTTCTAGGACTCCTAGATGTTCTTAGAGCGGTATGATGCTCCTAATGTGGGTTTTGTTTAGCACACTAATTTCTATGTGACATAATGTTTTCCAGTTATCTAATACTCGGTAGCATGTGTGCTTGTATCCAAATAATGATTAGTACCACTTACTTTACTTGCTTTTCTTTTACTAAGATTAAGTTGGTCATAGTTATGATTGTAATATATCCATAAGTGGTTTCTTTATTTCTACTTGGTAGCTCATGAAAATCTTGGATGAGAATAAAAAACCCTACTCTAGCCACTTCTAGTTTTGAGGATGCGTATAGGGTAGCTTTTGAACCATGATTGAGTGTTTGTATAGGAGACTGTTGAACTACACCCTTAGAGGGATGATTAGGAAGTAATCCTCAACCATGGATTTTGGGGCAAGTAATTAGCCCATCATACTCCTACCCGGTAGGTCATGAGTTCAATTCCCACAATTGTATCAAAGCTTAGGAAGTAGGCTTGGACAAAGTAGATGGAAGGCAGGTGTGTCGCTTTCAAAGATGAGCCCAACAAAGATTAGAGTGTATCTCCCAATTCGTAGGTTGGATTAGATGTATGAGATACCATTGGAAATCTCTTGGAATGAACCTTCCGGTGGAAGTACTAGATTTAGGATCCAAGATACCTAGAATGGGTGAGAACCAGGTTTGAGATTCTGAAGTTAAGAAAAAGGGGCTCAAGAGGCCAAGGTTGCGAACAAGGCAAGTCCGTAGGCAAGTGGCCAAGAAGTGGAAAGACAAGGTTCAAGACACCTGAGTTGAGAGTAAGGGTTCAATGGACCAAGGTTGAGGAAAAGAAGGTTCAAGAGACTATGCAAGGGTGAGGACATCAATTCAAGGGGAGATCAAAGATTGATCATTGAGGGCAATGATCTCTAGAAGGGGAAGAGGGCTTTAAACTCAAGATATGATAGACAGGAGATGATTGAGCGATACCCTAAGAGGGAGGATTTTGAACTAATCCTCAACCATGGCTTTTGAGGCAAGTTGTTAACCCATCACATTCCTAACCAAGAGGTTGTGAGCTCACATCCTTACATTTGTTTTAGAGCCCAGGAAGTAGGATTTGGAAAGGTGGATCGACCCAATGGCCTCTAAAAAAGGTGCTTGGGCACTTTGTCATGTGAAAGGGTAGGAATTGAAAAGGGGGCGCTATCAAAAGTCTATCCAAGAGATATTATTATGTATCTCTCAATCTGTAGGTTAGATTGAGGCATGTAAGATATCATTGGAAATCTCTCGAAATGATCTTTTCAAATCTAATGAGATAGCATGGAAGTGTGGAGTCCTTGGGAAACCTTGCAAGGCACTTATTGGAGTGTTCAAGATAAACATGGGTGAGAACAAGGTTCAAGATACTAAGGTTGAGAAGAGGGTTTAAAACACCAAGCACTACAACATATGAGGGGCATACCAACGTTGCCTATACTGATAGTCACTCCTGACATCGGTATAAATGTTGGAAAAGTCCACTTAAAGATACCGACGGTCAAGTGACCATTGGTATGACCGTTTAAAATAGATCGTCAAGGTATCTTGCGACCCTCGGTATGAGCATCGGTATGGGCATTAGTATGGGCATCGGTATAGGTGTTGGTAATTTACTCAAAGTTACCGACACCCATACCGACGCCCATAGCAAGGTCGTGTTTTAAACATACCGGGAACCCAAGAGCAAAACTAAACATTTTTGCACGTGTTTGAGTACTGTTTGTCTTCTCTCGAACTTGTGCGCGCAAATCAAAATGCGACCTGTATTGTCTTGTGTACACGCACACACACAAATCTCTCTCTCTACACACACAGACACACACACACACACACTCTGTCTTTAGATCTCACATCTTGGTAAACGGTGCGCATACTCTTAGCCTTTGTCTTTCTCTATGCTTTAGATCTTATAATTTCTCTTCTCTTTGATTTTGCAGAAGTTCTTTGGTGTCGATTCTTTGGAATTTGATGATAGACGACATACATTACGCTTTGACGACAACGATCCAAAAGAGGGACATACTTGTAAGTGATTGTTTTGTTCTCTATTTATAAAGAGAGAAAAATAGATAGAAAGAGAGAGAGATGAGAGAGAGAGATAGAGAGAGAAAGAGAGAGAGGGGAGAGAGAGAGAGAGAGAGAGAGAGAGAGAGAGAGAGAGAGAGAGAGAGAGAGAGAGAGAGAGAGAGAGAGAGAGAGAGAGAGAGAGAGAGAGAGAGAGAGAGAGAGAGAGAGAGAGAGAGAGAGAGAGAGAGAGAGAGAGAGAGAGAGAGAGAGAGAGAGAGAGAGAGAGAGAGAGAGAGAGAGAGAGAGAGAGAGAGAGATGAGAGAGAGAGATAGAGAGATAAAGAGAGAGAGAGAGAGAGAGAGAGAGATAAAGAGAGATGAAAGAGAGGAAGATATAGATAGGAAGATAGAGCACACATACACACACATACACACACATGCACACATCTACACATCTACACATGGATACATACACACATACATGTACACACATGCATGCTTACATAAACACAAATATACACACATGCATGCTTACATACACACACATATACACACATGCATGCATACACACACATACAAATATACACACATGCATACATACACACACATGCATACACACATACATACACACATACATACACACACATATATACACATATGCATACATACACATACACACATATGCATACACACATACATACACACACACATATACACACATACAAACACACACACATACATACACATATATACACACATGCATGCATACATACACACACATATACACACCTGCATGCATACACACATACACATATACACACATGCATACATACAAACACATGCATACACACATACATATACACACACATATACACATATGCATACACACATACATACACACATATACACATATGCATGCATACATACATACACATACACATATACACATGCATGCATACATACACACACACATACATATATACACACATGCATACATACACACATGCATACATACACACACACACATGTACACACATGCATACATACACACACATATGTACATACATACATACATACACACACATATACACACATGCATGCATACACTCACACACACACATACATACACACATGCATGCACACACACACATGAATGCATACACACACATGCATACATACACACATGCACACATATACACACATATAAAGCTAGTGTTTTAATTAAATATATATAATTAAATATATACAATTTCGATTTTAAAGTTTTTTTACATCAAATATATAAAATTAGGATTAGGGTTTTTAGGCTATTTACACATACATGCACATATACTTATACACATATATATACACATACACATATATATACACATGCATAAACATACACACATGTTTTAGGTCTGGGTCTTTTCGACTAGGGTTTTAGGGTTTTTACACATGCATAACATATATGCACACATACACATACACATATAATACACATAAACATGTATATACACATGCATACAAAAATATACATATTTTAGGTCTAGATATTTAAGATTAGGGTTTTAGGGTTTAAGCATACATATAATTCAATTACATTTATATTAAGAGAAAATGTAGAAAAAAATAACAAAAAAATCTGAATATATAAATAAATATATATATAAAATAGGATAATTATATAGATAAATAAATATGAAAACAATTAGTGTTTTGAATAAATAAATTAAATATATATAGTTAAATATATAAAAATAGGTTTAATTTTAAGGATTTTAATCAGAGTAAATATATATACACATACACATACACACATATACTTATACACATATCTATATACACATATATATACACATACACATATATATACACATGCATATACATATACACATGCTTTAGGTCTAGGTCTTTCTGATTAGGGTTTTAGGGTTTTAACACCTACATAACATATATACACAGATACACATACACATATAATACATATATACATGTATATACACATGCATACAGAAATATACATATTTTAGGTTTAGATCTTTAAGATTAGGGTTTTAGGGTTTAGGCAAACATATAACTCAATTAAATTTATATAAAGAGAAAATATAGAAAAAAATTAAGAAACAAATCTGAATATATAAATAAAAAATATATAAAATAGCATAATTATATAGATAAATAAATATAAAAAGAACTAGCATTTCAAATAATTTAATTAAATATATATAATTAAATATATAAAAATAGGATTAATTAAGAAAAAAATCTGAATATATAAATAAATATATATATAAAATAAGATAATTATATAGATAAATAAATATGAAAAAAATAGTTTTGAAAATCATAGTAAAATATATATACATACACGTACACACATATACTTATACACATATCTATATACACATATATATACACATACACATATATATACACATGAATACACATATATACATGTTTTAGGTCTAGGTCTTTTTTATTAGGGTTTTATGGTTTTAACACCTACATAACATATATACATACATACACATACACATATAAAACATATATACATGTATATACACATGGATACAAAAATATACATATTTTAGGTCTAGACCTTGAAGATTAGGGTTTTAGGGTTTAGGCATACATATAACTCAATTAAATTTATATAAAGAGAAAATATAGAAAAAAATTAAGAAAAAAATCTGAATATATAAATAAATAAATATATATAGATAATAGGAGAATTATATAGATAAATAAATATAAAAAGAACTAGTGTTTTAAATAATTTAATTAAATATATATATTTAAATATATATAATTAAATATATTAAAATAAGATAAATTAAGAAAAAAATCTGAATAAATAAATAAATAAATAAATAAATAAATATATATATATATATATAAAATAGGAGAACTATATAGATAATTAAATATGAAAAGAACTAGTATTTTAAATAATTTAATTAAATATATATAATTAAATATATAAAAATAGGATTAACTAATAAAAAATATGAATATATAAATAAATATATATATAAAATAGGATAATTATATAGATAAATAAATATGAAAAGAACTAGTGTTTAAAATAAATTAATTAATTATATATAATTAAATATATAAAAATAGGATTTCAATTATATAAGCAATAGACATATATATAATACATATAATACGTATAAACATATATAGGTCTTGAGTATCAGGGTTTTAGGTTTTTTTAGGTGTTTAAGTATTTAAGTTTAATATTTCACGTTTAAGTCTTTAGAAGTATGATTTTTGAGGTGTACTAAAACAATCAAATGCTCTAAAATGTCCATATTGCATCAGATGGCTAGTTTGGATCCGGAGGAGAGAATGGCATGTCCTTGATAAATTTGATACTTGCACTAAGTGCAAGTATCAAATTTATAAAAAATGAGCGATTTATACTGCACATGTTAGAGAGTATGGATCCTTCAATAAAAGTCGACTAGAAAACCTACGCTACCATTCGCATGGTCCCTTAGGTGAGCAGATACATCCAAACGACATTGCACCGGTAACCTCTCATGGACGAAAGAGAACAAAAAAGGAGTTAGACATACAAGCAAGTACTAATAGCATTACACAAAATGAACATATGGAAGAGATGCTCAAAGCATTTTATGATGGACGAAGATCATGATTTTGGAGTCGAGAGTTTCATGGACACAACATAATTTCCACAATCAAAAGTCGATGAAGAATATGAAAACATGCGAAGACTAGCTCATTTACCACTTTACAATGGAGCAAAGACATCTGTACTACATGCGTCACTCGCGATGCTCAATCTGCAATCCATTTATGCATGGTCAGATAGTAGTGTCACTGAATTATTTAGGTAAGTGGATTTGAAATAAACTTTCATTGTTGTATCAAAATAACTTTATTTACTAATATCGTTTTAATTGCTTATTGCAGGATTTTTAAAGATCAAGTTCTGCTAGAGGGCAATGACATGCCTCCAACATGTGGAGATGCAAAAAAACTTTTATAGTCCATTGGAATGGATTATACTAAGATTCATGCTTGTCCGAATGATTGCATCCTTTTTTGGAATGAGTATGAGAATCTCCACGTGTCTAAAGTGTGGAGCAAATAGATTTAGAGAAGACCTTGCAGGTGAAGCAATCCTCGCAAAGGTCCTTCGCCACTATCCTATCATTCCACGAGTTAAGAACATGTTTAGATGCAAATCTATTGCTGAGTTAATGTCATGGCATACAAAGATCAGGTCTGTAGATGGTGTAATGCAAGTTCTTACTGACTCTGATGCTTGGAAGCACATAGATAGTAAGTGGCCAGATTTTGCTAGTGAGCCTCGGTCCATACGTCTAGGCCTAGCTATGGATGGAGTGAATCCATTTGGTTTATGCAATTCTTCATGGAGCACATGGCCTATATGTTTGGTCAATTATAACATCCCACCATGGCTTGCCACAAAGAAAGGTCATTTATTATTAGCTCTTATTGTACCATGTAAGTATAAGATAAAAAACATTGATTTATATCTTGCACTACTTGTGGAAGAACTGCCGACCTCACTCCTGCCGGTGTCACTTCTGCCGGTATCACTCTTGCCGGTGTCACTCCTGCGGGTGGTGCTTCTCCTAACTTTATGACTCCACCATGATCATCTTTTCAGCCATCCCCTACTGGCTCTAGTAGTAGACATGTGCATTTGACATCTCAGCGTGATATAGGTTCTGGCCCGTCTCATAGGTCGAGGTCATGCTCTGGAGCAGGAGGTTCTAGGAGTGGATCTACAGGTAGATTTAGAGGAGATGACTGTTGTGGAGGCAGTGCAATGCACGTTGTGTTGCCCGCTTCTACTCCTAAGATGAGTACCTCAGATGTAGGTATGCCACGTGGTACACCACGTGGAACACCACATAGACCTTGGGGTTTTGATGACCATGATGACTGCATAGTATCCAAGATTGAGCTCCTATGATGGATGTGGCTAGCAAAGCAATCCATGCACATATACGACAACTTTGCTCCATACAGTTTGGACACTCTATCATGTTGAAATGGAGTGAACAAGATAAAGATTGGAAGAATTATATCACATAGATGATTTATCAGGAGTTCGGACCAGCTGATGGACAGCCTCAGTTTAGAGTGGATTCTGCACACCGCACGTGAAGTTATGTCCCATCGATGATTCGAGGCTCGTGATGCTTTCAAAGCAGGCTTACCAAATCCTGTATGGTTAGATGCTGAGGAGTGGGATATGATTGGTGACGTGCAGCAATAGACTCCTGATCGATATCACGAGCAGCGAGATGTCGTAGACACACGTTTAGATACGGTTGGACCGTCACATTTGGGAAGCGACGGATATGGCACGATGTGTCACGAGTTTGTAAGTACCATTTAATTTATTGAATTTGTTTGTGTTAAGCTTCTCATGTATGTTCCTCTAATGTTTTGTATATTTGTTGCAGGAGCTGGCAATGGGTTGTCCCCCAACACGAATGGAGGAGGCTTATGGATATCTTCATGGATTGACTGCACTATTGGAGGATTTGGAGGGACGCGGTGCGGTCATTTCATGGGAGCATTTGTGATGAAGTGATGAGTTTATAAACTTGGGTTTTTCTTGTTGTTTGTAAATTTCATGTGAATTTATCTCATTTCATTAATGTTCTTTGTTGCAGGACTGTTGATATGGAACCTTCTTTGCATGTGTATGGCAATGGCACACCAAAATTTTGTATTTGATTTTTATATGGCAATGCAATGCTTTTTTACATTTTGTAAAAGCGTCATATATGATACTGGTTTGCCACACTCTTGTACATGCTTCATTTATGAAATATATAATTCTCTTTGTACATGTCTCATGGTTCATGGTTCATGGTTCATTCTGATTATCTATTTCGTGTCCAATAATATTCTTTTTTGTGAAATCATATTTTGGTTGACATTAGAGTACACATCATATGTACTCGGTTTTTTTTGGGTAGAGTGTATTGTCTTTTGCTAAGCAACATCATGGTAATGTTGCTGTAGCAAAAGACAACACACTCTGCCCAAAAAAGAATTCTATAGATATGGTCATCGGTATAAGCGAATGTACTCCCAGTAATGTCATCAGAATAAGCGTCGGTACACCCAGTGGGCACCGGTATATGGGATGGTAGACCTAGCAGAGGTGTCGGTATGGTTGTTGGTATGGGCGTACGTATTATCGATGTTTATACGGATGCCTATACCGATGCTCATACTGATGCCCATACCGACACACATACCGGCGCTTTAATACTGACGCACATACTGACACCTACACCGACGTCGGGGCAAAAATACATGCGTTCATTTCCCTCAGTAGAAACCTCGGTATATAGCCGATCTGTTGTACTAAAGGTTGCAAACAAGGTTCAAGAAGTTATGTTGAGGTTGAGGACATCAATTCAAGGGTACCTAGGGAGTTGAAGAACCGATCCCTTAGGGTAGAGGGATACATGAGTAGATCATTGAGGACAATGATCAACTAAGGGGGGCAAAATGTAATAAAGTGATAGGAAGGAGATGGTTGAGCGACACCCTTGAAAGATTGGAGATGGTTGAATTACACCCTAAGCAAGAGGATTAAGAAGTAATCCTCAATCATTGCTTTTGGGCCAAGTGGTTTGCCCATCACATTCCTAACCAAGAGGTTTTGAGTTCATTTCCTCACATTGGTATCAGAGTGGCTCTCATACCAATGCAAGAAATTGAACCCACAACCTCTGGGTTAGGAATGTGATGGCCCCACTTTCCCCAAAATCCATGGTAGAGGATTACTTCCTAATCATTTGTTAAATGTTAAAACCTTTTTACAGTTTAAGAGTCAATTCACGACTGGGTTCCTGGGATGGGCAAGGGTCTGTAAACAGAGGCCCTATTTATATTTTCCCAAACTGCAGATTAAGATTATATGACTTCACTAAACTGAGCGCTAACGTATTATCTTCCAATACTACTCGGAATACGTTGTTAATGCACTTTTACATCAGAAAGTTTACTGTGTAACTCTTCACGTAGTGCATTAATCAAAATTACTTATCACTTCAATTAACTCCACTTAATGATTAAACTTAATCAGTGAGACAGACTCAGTTACATAGAGTTCTACAACAGTGCTCGCTTCTGGCTCCTCGCCCAGACAAACAGTCCGGCGGGTCTACCTTCTGCCTTATGCGACTCTTTCACTTATCAAAGGATACAACGTTGCCCTATGCCTTTTCATCATGCATGCGACTTTTCAGGAGATATTTTACAAGAAATATGAGTTCCTTTCCCCCGGCTTACATCATCTCTCTTAGGATGTAGTTCAACCATCTCGTATGTAGCAAGGGTGTGGTTCAACCATCTCCTGCCTATCACTTTATTACATTGGTCATACCTTTCTTACCACCATATTTATTAATAGTGAGAGCACACTAGAACTTATAAGGAACACACTTTTGCATGGATATACGCAACAAGCACATTGAGATTAATTAACATCATATCAATTTGAGAGACTTAATTTGTGAGATCACTTTGGTATATGTTGTTGGAGTTTGAGGTCTGGGGAAGCATGCAAACAACACAAAGAAGAAGAAGATGTTTGGAGCACAACACACAATACTGAATGTATTACCAAATAAATGTACAAAGTATAAGTGACGTATTGTGGTCCTGATTTGAAGCCAAGCTCAACAATCAAGCATGAAGCACTAATTTGAAGCTCTACTATGGGTACACTATAATCAAGTGAAATGATTACAAGTAGTTGTTGGTGCAATTAATCTCAAGGCTACATACTTGATCACCTCACATAAGCTTGATGTATTGGCATTACACTTGGAAGGCTTCATTTGTACAACCTCTTGTAACTTTGCTTCATAATTACCCATTGTAAAAGTGAAATAAGTCTACGAGGAGTTAGGAAGCATATAATCTCATATCATTAGGTAGTTGAGTCAAGAGAGAATCAATCCTATATTTTAGGATTCACTTTTAGGTATAGATTTGAATTTGAATTCAAATCTTTGGCTCGAACAAAAACTATAGAAAAGGATATGAAAGGCTTGTGTGTATCTCGAGGTTAAGAGATTATAATCATGTACTTTTGTTGAAAAGAGGAGCTCACCTCATGGCTCACTCATTGAGCAATGATTTATTGTCAATGACATTGTACTTTTACATGATTTAATACATACATGCTCATTACTTCCTACTCTCATATCTCTGTCATAACTCATAAAAAAACTCAACTTGTCTGAGCTTGTTCTCACTGTATAGTGGATCATATCTCTTGATTTAAAGCATGATAGCTCAAGCATACTCTCTACCTTAATCCTACAAATTTTCCTTAATAATGCTTCTCGTGATCCTTAGATCTTAATCAATCTCTACTCACTAGTCTATAACAATTAGAGATATTTTGTGTTATCTTTGTATATAATTCAATTCCCTACACTTGATGTATATTTAATTCATTCATTAATGTTCTTTCTTGTTGCCTCAAAATTATGTAGACACACACGTGAATGAAACAAGCAATGAGGTAGATACACATCTCATCTTGTTGTCTTCGAGGAATTGTAGATGCTCTTAGAGCAATGTTGGTGGGATGTCGCTTGAGGTGGGTGGGACGCGTGGCTATGGGTTGTATGAGGCCTCGAGGGTATGCATCACATCACTCCGATCTAAAGGGTGAGTTTTGCATGCTAGGTGCCTCTTCTTGGGGAACGGTATGTTCGAAGGCTCATCATTGTCGGCACGAAAGTGACGGTTGGTGGATCAAGTCAACCGCTCGAATTATCGATGCACCTAGGGTGCTTCTTGCAAAACTCAAGTGATGAACCGTTTCCACTTGTATTGAAAAGGAGATACTTGGAAACAAAATCTTTAGAAATAAAATTCAAATGTTCGTTCACTTCACAAAAGCTTTGTTTACTAGACCATGAAATCGAGTTTCGGATGCATACAAATTAACTAATCATATCAAATGGTTCAATTTGAAAGCTTCTATATATATATATATATATATATATATATATATATATTATATATATATATATATATATATATATATATATAATATATATATATATATATATATATATATATATATATATATATATATATATATATATATATATATATATATATATATATATATATATATATAAACACTTGACACCACAATGTCTTCTCATGATTCATACGCAGTCGCCACCTCAACCTTATCGGAGAGCAAGATTTCACATACGTGGTCTAAGGTGTTGTATATTTTGAACAGGACCATGCAAGCACACAATTATACACTTAACTTATTATCTTTCAGCGTTTTTGTAGCAAAGAAACGGTTTGACTCTCAAATAAACAGTTGGCCCTATGCATGTCAGAATGTTTTTCATGAACTCTATTCCCTTGGTGTGGCCCCTTTCATGTCTTATGAATTATCCAAACTTCGAACAATGTATGGCACAAGTGAACTATGTCATATATCGACACATTACTCTGATTTAGTGAGCCCACGTCAGCAATTCAAGCTCATGCCGCGCTTGTCCTAAATATCAGATCACCATCATATAGCTGAAATCATTATGAGTCTAATGGTATGGTTAGCCCATAAGAATCATTCCATTGGCGTTATCTACAATGGTCAAATCTTCTACAGAGGGCAATTATCAAAAACACATGAGAAAAATAACAAAATATATAAATATACTCTTGCTCTTTCCCTCTCTCTTGCTGCAGATCAATATTTTCAGATATATTCCGTAAGCTTGAGAAGCAGACGAAGGTCCTCCTCATAGCATGGATGCCGAACTATCATACATGCCTCCCTTTCTCCCTTTGCATGGCTCCTCCCTTCAGTTGATGATGAGTCCCGTCAGATATTTCCCCCACATCAGTAGCCCGTCCTTTCTTTTTGGAGATGAGCCCCTTTCTGATTAGCCATCCTTTTTGCTTAGCGCAAATCCTATTTTATTATTCTTTTCAATTAGCAAACCTTTTTGGCATCTTAATACTCAAAATCACCAAAATAATTCTTCTTCGTTACAGCTGCATATATCCAATACTTATCATATATAGAATGTCACTTGTTCATATCTCCATTAGCTGAGCATATGTTCTTCAACAAATTTCTGACCATAACATATATGTAAGCTCATCAACATGCATTGGTTAGATCCTCTCTTCATATGAATTCATATCTGCACATATATGAAATCACTCTATAACAAATCTTCTCTCGGCTTTTATATACCCATGAATCATGCATTAAGAAAAGATGTCCTTCACATCAATATTCAGTATCCTTAAAGTGATGTATGCTCCATGCGCATAAAGTATTCCACTATGTCTCTGAGTTTCATATGTGAATATTGCAATGAGCACAATATGGCTTACATCAATACTCATTGATCTTCTTTGCAAACACCTCAACATCATGTGAGCAAGCCTTCAAAGTTACTATTCATAAGTTCCACACAATTCATGTGTAAAAATAAAGAAATGGAATATTTGCTTAAGGGAGAGAAACTCTCCGCTTGGTTATGTGAGTGCAAAAGCACATCAAATGTGTAATTAGGATAAACCCTAATATAAGCACATATTGTATTCATGAATTTAGACTTGCAACACTTTCATACTAATTAATTTCAAACAAATCTGTTGATCAACAATATATAAAAAGGGTTTAGAATTCATCAATTAATTTGTTTTAAGTTTTCCGACGTCAACTAAAAGGTGCAAGTCTTCCCGACATACGCCCCCACCAAACTTGCACATCGTCATGATGGGCCAACTTGCAGATTGAGGGAAGCAGCATCTTCGATGATCATCCTGAAATTTAACCATATAACAACATCAATTCCTTTATAAATAAATTTTAAAACTGTTCAAATATTTCAATATTTTATGCAACATACACATGAAGTTTATTTAAATTAAATCTGATAAGGAAGCATATTAAATTATAAAATTAAACTATTAACCTGTTCAAACAACAAAACATTAATCTAGATTTCATCCATTTATAAACTTTACAAGGATTAGTAGGAAAAAGATTTCATTTTCATTCACTCAAATGTAGGTTTCCTCATATACATGCATTCACATATGAGCAATCAAACATGCCAAAGAAATCTAATAAATCTACTTGAATAGACATCCGCCTTGTTTGTCCAATTTTTTTTCACTAGATGTGTTTTCCACAACTAGCTTTCTTCATCTTTTTGGCTTCATACAAATGTGATGTAAAATTTCATGTAGATAGTGATTGTAAATACCTTTTTGGGGTGGAAGAAGGCATAGCTTCCATGCATCATATATTCTTTTTCTTTTTTCTTATAATTTTTACATTCGTAACATTTTTGTTTTAAAGGGAAAAGCCTTAGCCCCTTAATTTGAGCTAAGGTTCTAGATGCATGTACGAGAAACACCTAGGATTTCATAGACAAGGATCATGCATCAATATGCTCCTACACATATATAATTACTTCCATTATCTGAATGAACTACAAATTCTTCTATCCATAACAAATCCCACTCGATCCATAAATTTAGAAATATAAATCATGCATGTTTCCCTAGTATGGCTAAGTAGATTCTGTTTACAAAATAATATACCTCATCCCAAATTTTTTTATTAAATTTTATATGAATGCAAGTGACATGCATAGATCAAAACATAAAGAAATTTTAAAACATAAATAAATACGACCCGAAATTAACTGCATCTTCAATCTTCTTTACTACATCTTCATCTTAAATTTGTCATGTAAAGCTTCAATTAATTGGTCAAAATCATCTTCAAGTCCTTCTAAAATATTAACAACTAGATATACAAGTAAAATTAATATCCATAACCATATATTTTCCTTCATCCTGCAAAAGTAAATCCATTGTTTAAAGAAAAAAAGACATACATAAATCATTCATCCTCTTTATCATACTTCAACTCATAGTTTTCATCATATTTGTGTCATATTTTATCATCATTTTTTTTACAAGAAATCATATTAGTGTCATTTTTTTTATCATCATTTTAGTAAAAGAAATCATATTGTTCATAATAATTTGCAAACATACTTGTTCATAATAATTTGCAAACATATTTGTTCATAATAATTTGCAAACTCAAACACATTTTTATTCAAAAGAAATCATAATGTGATAAAAAAATTTTGTTTATATATCATAATGCATCATAATAATGATTCATCATTTGTTTTCTACTTACCTTAATCACTTTCTTTTAATACACTTTACATCATATCATGATTTAACAATAAGGAAACCAAATTTTTGCATCATTGACAATGCATAATCCTTTTATTATCAAGTGAAAATCATAGTTTTCATCATAATTATCAAACATATTTTATTATATGTTTTTTGTTTCAAAAGATAAAGTATATATTTTTATCATATGTGTTTCATATTTTGCATCATAATTATTATCATAATTTTGATAAAGAAAAATCATAGTATATTTGAAATGGAAAGGTCATATTCTTTAACAAAGGGAAAAACATAAAAAATTTGACAAATAGTGTTAAGAAAAAAAAAATCATAAGAACTTTGTATCTTTGAAAAGAAAAGTACAAGCACTTAGCCCATACAGCTTTTGAAATCCAAGATTTTTCATAAACTTTTTAGTTCATTTTTCAGTCAAGAAAAATATTTAGGAGAATGTTCTTAAATTTTTTTCAAGTATCAAATCGATAGTAAATTCATCAAATTTGGAAATATTTATCTTCAATCAAAATTTTATAAAAAATCACAAGAAAATTAATCTCTCAATTTCTTTTCCTTCTTAATACTTCTTGATATTTTGCTCAAGGTTGAATATAGCTTCTTGTACCCATTCCGTTATACCTTTGTCATAATCAAATTTATTATAAATATATGGTTGAACTTTTAATTCATCAAATTTATCTTGATCACAAACATTATCATTCTCTATGTATTTAAGTGAATAATTTGCATCATATATATCTTCTTTTTTATCAATTTCAATTGATTTTTTATCTTCATTTTCATCAGTGTTTATGCTTGCATAAACTACTTTATCAATCCTTTTCTTTTTCAATGAATTTTGACCATACTTTTTATCAATAAATTTAGTTTGATTAATTATTTTACTCATAAATTTAGGTTTTGGGAGATTTTTATCATTGGCAAAGATGTATCTGAAGTCTCAAATTTGCTTATAGAATTTAATTCATAAGAATTTGTTTTCTCATCATAGCACTTAAGTTTTGAATGTGTTGTCTCATGATCGCTTTTAGGATTTGTAATAACTTCTTTTAAAATACCACACATCACCTGAATTGATTTGAAAATGTCACTAAGTTTATTATTTAATAAAAATACTTCTTCAAATTTGGCTTGATTTGATGATTTAAGCTTATCCCCAAGGTCTTTGAATTGAGTTTCAAATCCCAAATTCATATTTTTTAGTCTGTCTACGTCTAAGATCAGCATGGAATTAATTAATTAGTGTCTTAATGAAATTTTTGTTTCATTACTATATCAAGAGCAATTCCATATATAACTATGTGATTAAGACATCAGTGCTTAATCAATTTTCCTACGTTTTCTTTCGTACTCAAGATCTTTGCAACACTATCATATGTAAATGTGCCAAAAAAATGATAAACTATAGAGCACAAAACTTTGACGAAGTTAATCTTTTATCTCAGTTCTCAGACAAAACAAAAGTACGCAAACAGTCTGTGATTCTAATACACAAAAGCATCGAGCTTGATAGAATGAGTTTCGCTGATAATTGCTTTGCTAGTAGGATTCACATGCACAAATAATAATTGAATTATCACATATATCAGGGATGTAATATACAAACAGCATATCGACTCCAGCAGTAGTGTCTTGCTAACATAAGTACAAACATAAAGGGAATAAACGAATGATATATCAGCATACTGCGCAGAGTCCTCTCCTCTTGCTGTTATCATCTGAAGCAAAGATCATTAGTAAATTTAAATATACAGGTTTCGATCTATACTTCATCATCATCCAACACAGTACGGATCCACAAACATTATCTACTCGCTTGAAGATTAGGGACTCACGTAGGTTATCTTAAATACGAATTTAAAAACAACAGTTCTCTATAATAAACAAACAATTTAGCACCTGGAACAGAGAGTTTGAACTTGAAACATTCCGGGAGAAAAAAGACGAGTCTACGATGTAGACACGGGTTTGTCAGACGATTATCATGTAAAGCTTATAATGCAAATTCAGCTCTTGAGATTCGAGCTCTCTATTAAAGCGTAAACCTGTCAAATAAATTGCGCACCAAAAAATAGATAGTTATAGGATTCACCCGTCGATGTATGGATGTAAAATCTAAGTAGCAAACCACAGTGTCTGCTTTTAATATGTATTTGCTGAAGCGGCTACTACTCTTCTCATTGTTGAAGCGGTTGTTAACAATTTGATGGAGTGACACAATAGCAAATGGTGGTGACGGACCTCGAGTAGCAGAAACTTGTCAAATCATAGAGATGATTGTGTGTCAGAGATGGATTTGAAATAGCAAAAACTTATCAAATGATGAGAGCACTTGCTAGGTCTTCGTTCTCCTCAAAATCTTCATTTTATAAATTGTCAGCCAAATTCACTACGTTGAATTAAGCTTCAGACACCCCTCATAACTTCAGTGCTCCATGTTTCCACCTTAGATCTGCAAATTGCCACCTTCAAATCCACTCCTTCTGGTCCCCGCTCGAAATTGTCGTCCTCCTAAAGATATCAGCCATCCTCCCAGCTTCAACACTTCTCCTCCTTGCTAATAATATTGATCAGGCCCCCCCCTATGATCAACGTGGGTCCTCCTCAGAGATTGATGATCTGCCAAATAAGCGAGATGGAAAACGTTAAGCGTTGGCCTCCCTTTGTGTCTGTCTGCACCTTCATTTATGCCTCCTTTGCCGACTCCCCTTCATGCAAAGCTCCACTTCTTTTCTTGAGTTAGCCATCTGTGATTCACTCGATTCCTCCTCTGCGATGTGCTTGCATGCCTCCTTTTCTTGCCAGTCATCGCTTGTTTTGCATGACATGACTCCCCACATCGTGAGTTGTCAGAGCCATCCGTTTCTAGTCTCTTTCTCACTATAAGTAGCAATCAAAGAACTCCCGCTGGGATCGCAAAAAGCTCATTTCAAATTTTATGGAAAAGTTTCATAAAAAATACCGATTGCCATTTTTTTCTAATGAATTGTTAAAATCATTTAAATAATATCTCCTCTTTTGCATGCGAGGTATTTCAGAAGTAAAAAGCTCTTATCATTTGAGCTAACATTAATCATGAACAAAACTCCTTGCACTTGTCTTACCCTCTTGTTTCTTCAAACTCTCAAAACTCTACTCTTCATCATAAGCATCCCCCATCTCTGCTCTTGGAGTTCAATGTTCTCCAAAGGCATAAGGATCCTAAATGTAATTCTGCATAAAATTACGACATTGCTTATGGATACATGCCACATAATTCTCCTAATTACTTCCTTCAGTCCACTTGCTTGCTTCTGCACTTCACTCCGATAGCCGCATCAGCAATGGATGAGCAAGAAAGTGTGTTGGTTTGTAGCATGTAAAGGCAAAAGTAGAGATGAGAATCTCTACGACACTCACCCCCACCAAACCTGTGCTTCCTCCGGATGCATCAACCTGAGAATAAACCTGCCTTCTTCATAACATCAAATTTGTTACAAAATCGTGCAAGTGCATGGGTAAAAATAATAAAGTGCCTTATGCATGGCCATGTATTGGGCCCTATTCAATGCATACTAAAAAATGCATTTATAAAAACTATGGTGCAAAGAAGAAGGGAAAGTAGTTGTCTTCCATAGAAACCATTTAAAATCAAGGTCTTTAATTGGCTCTTGGTTAATCGAGTTTTGGATGCATACAAATTAACTAATCATATGAGATGGTTCAATTTGAAAGCTTCTTTATATATATATATATATATATATATATATATATATATATATACACTTGACACCACAATGTCTTCTCATGATTCATACGCAATCACCACCTCAACCTTGTCGGAGAGCAAGATTTCACATATGTGGTCTAAGGTGTGGTATATTTTGAAAAGGACAGTGCAAGCACGAAGTTATACCCTTAACTGATTATCTTGCAGCATTTTTGTAGCAAAGAAATGGTTTGACTCTCAAATAAACAGTTGGCCCTATGCAAGTCAGAATGTTTTTCATGAACTGTATTCCCTTGGTGTGGACCTTTTCATATGTCTTATGAATCATCCAAACTTGGAACAATGTATGGCACAAGTGAACTATGTCATATGTCGACACATTACTCTGATTTAGTGATCTCAAGTCAACAATTCAAGCTCATGCCATGCTTGTCCTAAATATCTGATCATCGTCATATCGCTGAAATCATTATGATTCTGATGGTATGGTCAGCCCATAAGAATCATTCCATTGGCGTTATCTACAATAATCAAATTTTCTACAGAGGGCAATTATAAAAAACGCATAAGAAAAATAACAAAATATATAAATATAACCATCAGAAACCCATAAGAAAAAAATCGCAGAATTGTGTCACAAATCTATTGTGCTGATAGGAAATCCAGCACTCCGACTATCCTGAAAAACAGGAGATGATGCTCAGAGAATATTCGATTAAAACCTACACTTCATGTATGCTCTGATTCGGCATCAAAACTCATTTGATTTTTCCTTAGTCAAACGAAAAGATTAAAGTGTACTTGAATCACATCTTAGCCATGTTTTTGATGAAAACGCAATAAGATTGAATCTGTTTTTTTTTTTGTTAATACTTCCAATGTTTACGTTCTCTTCACGAATTACAAGCACTAGTCAGAGTTTCATTTAGAACAAACAGCGTAGATGTCATGAACTTAACATCTTGAACTATAGTCATAGAATTTCACTCAGATTTAAACATGCGTTAACCAGACCAATGTCTGTGTACATTTATCATTGCCTTTCACCTCTCCATGTGCATATGGTTCTAAAAGAGCATAATGATAGAAACAGAAATCATCTGCAATCTAAGTCTATAGCGAGAAGAAGGTGATGACATACGGGTTGTGAATTCTTTCTATTTAACAATAACACTGTAATAGCTATTGCGACATCCAAACAGATCATACTTAAGTGCGCAACGGAGCATTACATGTGCAAGGAAACACCAAAAGATAATCACTTGCCGAAAAAAAAATCACCACAGCATACTTATATGAATTTCAACTTCATATCATAATATTATAATAAAATTTACCGTACATCAATTCATTGTTCGTCTATCATAAGCGACAGCACCTAGCCTTATCTTGTCATCATGTCAGTCATGATAAATATAGACCTTCAGTGCAACTCTTCCTCCTTCCCTCTCTCCTGCTGCAGATCAATATATTGATATATATTTCGAAAGCTTCAGAACCAGACCAAGGTCCTCCTCATAGCATCGATGCGGAACCATCATACATGCTTCCCTTTCTCCCTTCGCGTGGCTCCTCCCTTCAGTTGATGATGAGTCCCGTTAGATATCCCCCCCACATCAGCAGCCCGTCCTTTCTTTTTGGAGATAGCCACGCGACAATACCTATGATTAGCATCCATTCTTTTTTTATCAGCCTTTTTGATTAGCCATCCTTTTTGCTTAGCGCAAATCCTTTTTTATCATTCTTTTCAATTAGCAAACCTTTTTGGTATCTTAATACTCAAAATCACCAAAATAATTACTCTTTGTTAGAGCTGCATATATCCAATATTTATCATATATAAAATGTCACTTGTTCATATCTCCATTAGCTGAGCATATGTTCTTCAACAAATTTCTGCCCATAACTTATATGTAAGCTCATCAACATGCCCCACTTATATCCTCTCTTCGTATGAATTCATATCTGCACATATATGAAATCATTCTGTAACAACTCTTCTCTCAGCTTTTGTATACCCATCAATCATGCATTAAGAAAAGATGTCCTTCACATCAATATTCAGTATCTTTAAAGTGATCTATGCTCCATGCGCATAAAGTATTCCACTATGTCTCTGAGTGTCATATGTGAATATTGCAATGAGCACAATATGGCTTACATCTATACTCATTGATCTCCTTTGCGAACACCTCAACATCATGTGAGAAAGCCTTCAAAGTTACAATTCATAAGTTCCACACAATTCATGTGTCAAAATAAAGAAATGGAATATCTGCTTAAGGGAGAGAATCTCTCCGCTTGGTTATTTGAGTGCAAATGCACATCAAATGTGTAATTAGGATAAACCCTAATTTAAGCAGATATTGTATTCATTAATTTAGACCTGCAACAGTTTTATACTAATTAATTTCCAACAAATCAGCTGATCAACAGTATATAAAAAAGGTTTAGAATTCACCAATTAATTTGTTTTAATTTTTCCGACGTCAATTGGAAGGTGCAAATCGTCCCGACATCCATCCCTACCAAACATGCACATCGTCCTGATGGGCCAACTTGCAGATTGAGGAAGCAACATCTTTGATGATTATCCTAAAATTTAATCATATAACCGCATCAATTCCTTCATAAATAAATTTTTAAGCTTTTCAAATATTTCAATCTTTTATGCAACATGCACATGAAGTTTATTTAAATTAAATCTGGTAACAAAGAATATTAAATTATAAAAAATAAACTATTAACTTGTTCAAACAACAAAACATTAATCTAGATTTCATCCATTTATAAACTTTGCAAAGATTAGTATGAAACAGAATTCATTTTCATTCACTCAAATGCAAGTTTCCTCATATACATGCATTCACATATGAGCAATCAAACATGCCAAAGAAATCTACTAAATCTACTTGAATAGACATCTGCCTTGTTTGCCCAATTTTTTTTCACTAGATGTGTTTTCCACAAGTAGCTTTCTTTGTCTTTTTGGCTTCATACAAATGTGATGTAAAATCTTCATGTAGATAAAGATTGTAAATACCTTTTTGGGGTGGAAGAAGGCATAGTTTCTATGCATCATATATTCTTTTTCTTTTTTTATAATAATTGTTACATTCATAACTTTTTTGTTTTAAAGGGGAAAGGCTTAACCCCTTAATCCAAGCCAAGGTTCTAGATGCATGTACAAGAAAGACCTAGGATGTCACAGACAAGGATCATGCATCAATATGCTCCTACACATATATAATTACTTCCATTATCTCAATGAACTGCAAATTCTTCTATCCATAACAAATCCCACTCGATCAATAAATTTAGAAATATAAATCATGCATGTTTTCCTAGTATGGCTAAATAGATTACAAAATAATATACCTCATCCCATATTTTTTAATGAAATTTTATATGAATGCAAGTGACATGCATAGATCAAAACATAAAGAAATTATAAAACATAGATAAATACGACCTGAAATTAACTGCATCTTCAATCTTCTTTACTTCATGTTCAAGTTAAATTTGTCATGCAAAGCTTCAATTAATTGGTCAAAATCATCTTCAAGCCTTGCTAAAATATTAACGACTAGATATACAAGTAAAACTAATTTCCATAACCATATATTTTCCTTCATCTTGCAAAAGTAATTCCATTGTTTAAAGAAAAAAACCATACATAAATCATTCATCCTCTTTATCATACTTCAACTCATACTTTACATCATATTTGTAGCTTATTTTATCATCATTTTTTTAACAAGAAAATCAACTTTTTCATCATCATTTTAGTAAAGGAAATCATACTGTTCATAATAATTTGCAAACATATTTGTTCATAATAATTTGCAAATATATTTCTCACATATTATCAAACACATTTTATTCAAAAGAAATCATAATATGATAAAAAACATTTTATTTATATATCATAATGCATCATAATTGTTATTCATCATTTGTTTTGCACTTACCTTAATCACTTTCTTACAATATACTTTACATCATATCATGATTTGACAATAAGAAAATCAAATTTTTGCATAATTGACAATGCACAATCCTTTTATTTTCAAGTGAAAATCATAGTTTTCATCATAATTATCAAACATATTTTATTATATGTTTTTTTCATAAGATTAAGTATATTTTTTTATCATATTTGTTTCATATTTTGCATCATATTTATTATCATAATTTTGATAAAGAAAAATCATAATGTATTTGAAATGGAAAGGCCATATTCTTCAACAAATGAAAAATCATAAAAATTTTGACAAACAATGTTATTAAAAAAATCATAAACTTTGTATCTTTGAAAAGAAAAGTATAAGCAATTAATCCATACACCTTTTCAAATCAAAGATTTTTCATGAAGTTTCAATCAAGAAAAATATTTAGGAGAATTTTCATAAAATGTTTCAAGTATCAATCGATAGTAAATTCAGCAAATTTGGAAATATTTATCTTCAATCAATATTTTATAAACAATCAAAAGAAAATTAATCTCTCAATTTCTTTTCCTTCTTAATAGTTCTTAATATTTTGCTCAATGTTGAATATAGCTTCTTGTACCCATTCCTTTATACGTTTGTCATTATCAAATTTCTTGTAAATATATGGTTGAACTTTTAATTCATCAAATTTATCTTGATCACAAACATTATCATTCTCTATGCATTTAAGTGAATAATTTGCATCATATGTATCTTCCTTTTTATCAATTTTAATTTATTTTTTATCTTCATTTTCATTAGTCTTTATGCTTGCATAAAGTACTTTATCAATCATTTTCTTTTCCAATGAATTTTGACCATAACTTTTATCAATAAATTTAGTTTGATTAATCATTTTACTCATAAATTTAGGTTTTGGGAGATTTTTATCATCTGCAAAGAATGTATCTGAAGTCTCAAATTTGTTTATAGAATTTAATTCATAAGAATTTGTTTTCTCATCATAGCACTTATGTTTTGAATGTGTTTTCTCATCATCGCTTTTAGGTCTCCATTGGTTTTGCATTTTTCTATTTGTTTTAGGTTTAAATTTACTCTGATCAAAGTATTCTCTCATTCCTCCTCGACCTACGTTTAACTACAAAGGTAGATGATCTTGGAAATCACAAATCTTATGGTTAATTGTAGTGACTAAGTGCAATTTACATGCATCATCATAAGAAAGACAATCTTCATACGTATGACCTAACTAATCACACCAAAAACATCTTGCTGGACGTGTCATTCTTCTATGCATAGCCCTATGGATGGATCTTCTATGCTCAATCATATGGTTTTGATCATGCACTTTTATAGATAAGTTTTGAATTTCATGCTCATGCTTGCACTTGCATCTAGGTAATTCATTTACTTTTTTAGTCAATTCATCAATTTTGCTCTTTCGATTTGTAATAACTTCTTTCAAAATACGATACATCACCTGACTTGAGTTGGAAATGTCACTAAGTTTATTAATTTATAAAAACACTTCTTCAATTTTGGCTTGATTTAAAGATTAAAGCTTTCCCCTAGGTTTTTGAATTGAGCTTCAAATCCCAAATTCGTATTCTTAATTAAGTCTTCCATACTAGAGTTCTTATCATGTGTATTTAAGTTAACTACCTTCTTTTTACCCATTGAAATTTGATAAAAAAGAAGTCTCAAAAGATAGATCAATACCTTATATATGGCTTGAAGAAGAGGCTCAGAATAGCGTTGTTGTGAATTTTAATACATTTATCATCTTTCAATCAAAGCCTAAATACATCTTTTGCTAATATGAGTGCAAATGCATTGTTCTTCAATTGTTGATGAGAGGGGTGGAGAGAGGAGGTTCACTTACTTGCCAATCTTTGTGGAGGTGCTAAGATCAACAGATCAGCCCTCAACACCCAAAAGATTGCAAGTTTTCACGAGATAGCCACCGCTTCCAAGGATGAAGACATTGCTGCACCAATTGTAGAGTCGTATAAATGCATATGCAATGCAAACTCGAAATATCTATCTGAGTTGCAAGCCGATGGTTAATATCTGGTTAACCAATGTCGGCGTGAAAATGATGGTTGGTGGATCAAGTCAACTGCTGGAATTATCGGCGCACCCAAGGTGCTTCTTGCAAAACTCAAGTGATGAACCGTTTACGCTTGTATTGAAAAGGAGATACTTGGAAACAAAAGCTTTAGAAATAAAATTCAAATGTTCGTTCACTTCACAAAAGCTTTGTTTACTAGACCATGAAATCGAGTTTTGGATGCATACAAATTAACTAATCATATCAAATGGTTCAATTTCAAAGCTTCTTTATTTATATATACACACACACACACACACACACACACACACACATATATATATATATATATATATATATATATATATATATATATATATATATATATATATATATATATATATATATATATATATATATATATATATATAAAACAAACACTTGACATTACAATGTCTTCTCATGATTCATACGCAGTCGCCACCTCAACCTTATCGGAGAACAAGATTTCACATACGTGGTCTAAGGTGTGGTATATTGTGAACAGGATAGTGGAAGCACACAGTTATACACTTAAGTGATTATCTTGTAGCATTTTTGTAGCAAAGAAACAGTTTGACTCTCAAATAAACAGTTGGCCCTATTCAAGTCAGAATGTTTTTCATGAACTGTGTTCCATTGGTGTGGCCCCTTTCATATGTAGTATGAATCATCCAAACTTCGAACAATGTATGGCATAAGTTAACTATGTCATATATCGACACATTACTCTGATTGAGTCATTATGAGTCTGATGGTATGGTCAGCCCATAAGAATCATTCCATTGGCGTTATCTACGATAGTCAAATCTTCTACAGAGGGCAATTATAAAAAACGCATAAGAAAAATAACAAAATATATAAATATAACCATAAAAAACGCATAAGTAAAAAATCGCAGAATTGTGTCAGAAATCTGTTGTGCTGATAGGAAATCCAGCACTCTGACTATCCTCGAAATCACGAGATGATGCTCAAAGAATATTCGATTAAAATATACACTTCATGTATGCTCTGATTCAGCATTAAAACTCATTTGATTTTTCCATAGTCAAACAGAAAGATTAAACTGTACGTGAATCATATCCTTGCCATGTTTCTGATGAAAAGGCAATTAGATTGATTTTGTTTTTTTTGTTAATACTTCCAACGTTTACGTTCTCTTCATGAATTAGAAGTACCAGTCAGAGTTTCATTTCAGAGGAAACAACGTAGATGTCATGAACTGAACATCTTGAACTATAGTCATAGAATTTTACTCAGATTTAAACATGCGTTAACCAGACCAATGTTTGTGTACATTTATCATTGCCTTTCACCTCTCCATGTGCATATGGTTCGATTTCTGGAAGAGCGTAATGAATGGAAACAGAAATCGTCTGCAATCTAAGTCTATAGTGAGAAGAAAGTGATGGCATACGGGTTGTGAATTCTTTCTATTTAACAATAACACTGTAGTAGTTGTTGTAACATCCAAACAAATGATACTTAAGTGGGCAGTGGAGCATTACATGTGCAAGGAAACCCCGAAAGATAATCGTTTACCGGAAAAAAATTCACCGTAGCTTACTTCTATGAATTTCAACTTCATATCATAATATTATAATAAAATTTACCATACATCAATTCATTGTTCGTCTGTCATAAGCGATGCTGCTTAGCCTTATCTTGTCATCATGTCAGCCGTGATAAATATAGACCTTCAGTGCAGCTTTTCCTCCTTCCCTCTCTCCTGCTGGAGATCAATATATTGATATATATTCTAAAAGCTTCAGAAGCAGAACAAGGTCCTCTTCATAGCCTCGATGGCGAACCATCATACATGCCTCCCTTTCTCCGTTCACGTGGCTCCTCCCTTTAGTTGATGATGAGTCCCGTCAGATATCCCCCCACATCAGCAGCCCGTCCTTTCTTTTTGGAGATGAGTTGTGCGATCAATACCAATAATTAGCGTCCATTCTTTTTTTATCAGCCTTTTTGATTAGCCATCCTTTTTACTTAGCGCAAATCCTTTTTTATCATTCTTTTCAATTAGCAAACCTTTTTGGCATCTTAATACTCAAATTCACCAAAATAATTCTTCTTCGTTACAACTGCATATATCCAATATT
The DNA here is from genome assembly GCA_020310875.1 of Ceratopteris richardii. Taxonomy (NCBI): domain Eukaryota; kingdom Viridiplantae; phylum Streptophyta; class Polypodiopsida; order Polypodiales; family Pteridaceae; genus Ceratopteris; species Ceratopteris richardii. Next base: position 146,806,761 of record CM035429.1, read on the forward strand.
TATCATATATAAAATGTCACTTGTTCATATCTCCATTAGCCGAGCATATGTTCTTCAACAAATTTCTACCCATAACATATATGTAAGCTCATCAACATGCCCCGGTTATATCCTCTCTTCATATGAATTCATATGCACATATATGAAATCACTCTGTAACAACTCTTCTCTTGACTTTTATATACCCATCAATCATGCATTAAGAAAAGATGTCCTTCACTTCAATATTCACTATCTTTAAATTGATGTATGCTCCATGCGCTCCATGTCCTTCTCATATGTGAATATTGCAATGAGCACAATATAGCTTACATCAATACTCATTGATCTCCTTTGCGAACACCTCAACATCATGTGAGAAAGCCTTCAAACTTACTATTCATAAGTTCCACACAATTCATGTGTAAAAATAAAGAAATGGAATATCTGCTTAAGGGAGAGAATCTCTCTGCTTGGTTAGTTGAGTGCAAAATCACATCAAATGTGTAATTAGGATAAACCCTAATATAAGCACATGTATTCATTAATTTAGACGTGCAACACTTTCAGACTAATTAATTTCCAATAAATCAGCTGATCAACAGTATATAGAAAAGGTTTAGAATTCACCAATTAATTTGTTTTAATTTTTCCAATGTCAAGTGGAAGGTGCAAATCTTCCCGACATCGTGGGTCAAAAAACAAAGAAAAACACCTTTTGCGTATAGATCGATAGTGTAGGAGAAGTGGGTCATCATGGAGCAAGCATGAAAACATGGAATGAAACTAAAAAAACTCCATATTGAAACATTACTCTCATCAACACCCCAGAACTAGATGTATAAAATCAATGTGGATTTTCATCTTCTCCTCTATCACTTCCAATCTTTGTTTCAAATGCTTCTCTTCAGATCATAACAATCTAAAAAGAAATCATGGAAAAATACTCATCATTAGTATTTTTGTGAAATTTATGAAAAAGACATTGGCTATCACTTTATTTTGATCAAATTTGTTTTAATATTTCTTTCAATTTTCTTTTCTTTTGGTTTTTCCCTTTTCTTACAATGCTTGTTTATTTTATTTGTTCTTTTTATTCACTAAAATTAAATCAAAACTTTGAAGTAACAAAAAATAAAGTAAAAATGAAAATAAAACTCCATTCAAATCTCCTTGCAGTTGCAAATAGAAGTCGGATTCCTCCAGTGATTCTTTGTCATATTCATCCTTGCAGAGATTGCGTGCGAAAGCGAAATTGGATTTGTATCCATCACCATAAGCATCCTCATCATTTTTATCAATATGTTTCTTTAAAGGCATTTCTGAGCTTGGAGATTTACTACTACTGCTTGCACCATCTTTATCAAATTCTGAGTCATCAGTATCATCATTAGAGTCATGCTTGAATTCACTAGATTCATCCTCATAGGCCTCCTCATCAGAAGAAAGTTCATGAAGGCCTCTTTTGGATGATGCACGTAAAGAAAGAGAAGGTTTTTGACTATTGCCTCCACCACTACTTCTCCCAAGGACACAAATGCTCACGAGTTCATTTGCATTTATTCAGACTAAGCACAAGTTTTATAGAAAAAAATTTATTGGAGAAACCACTAGTAGTTTTTTGTGGCCTTTATCCTCTTTTTGTTAGTTTTAGTCCCTAAAAATAAAGGATTCTTAGAAGGCCCATGTAGGGTTACTGTTTTCCCCTAAATGTACTTATGGATTATGCATGAATGCAACCTCTCTTGCTAGTAGAGGGATTAGACATGTATTAAATGAATGATTATATATTGATGAAAGACTTTACATTTATGGAAATATAGCCGATTTAATAAACAGTAGTCAAGGATATAATAGTTCAATGACTGATTGCACATATGAAGAGCCTAAAAATATTCATGAAACACCATAAATGAGTATAGATGTAGCAAGATACATAGTTTGCAATGCTATTAATTCATAATGTGTTGCTGATGAATTCTCAATGAATAATGGATGGTGTAGATCTCCAAGAGCACCTTTTAGAGGACAAGGAAAATTTTATGTCCACCTATCATATTTTGTAATGAAAACTCTAATTAAGTGATACTCTTTTCAAAGTAACTTACATAATTAATTTTTTATAAGTTTACTTTTCATTCTTGTATGGATTCATAATGATGTTTATTCATATGTCTAGATTCCAAGGTATGATATTGATGATATCCCACCACAACATTTAGAGATGCAAGTAAGACCTCATTTATCAGAAGCATCCATGATGATGATACACAAAGGGATCCTCTAGAATATGTAAGATTGACAGAACTATATTCAAAAGAATATAAACTACAAGATCTTTGTGATGATGATGCTGATGATGGCATGGCAAGTTTTATTGAGGATTGGTATCAAAACGAAGTGAAAGCGTATATATGAAGGAGGTCGCTTTGACACAGCTAAGTGCAAACTCACTTATTGTCAATTTTCAAGAGCCTTTTGGATGGAGAATTGTATTGGTTTCAGCGCTATCAAGGAATATATTTTATTTTTCTATCTATTTACATATATACACACATACACATATAAATATATACATACACACACATACACACATATATATACACATGCACACATACACATACATACACATACACATACATACACATACACATACATACACATACACATATATGACATGGCGTACATGAATCCTTTTTCCATGTTAGTAGCTATGAAAGTAAGGACAAAGTGATAAAATATAAGGTGATAACAAGAATCTACATCAAATGAACACTTTTTGTCTACCCATCCTCTAGAAAAAAATGCACGGAAAACCAACACGATTTTACATTGTCTAAAAGATAAAATATCAATCAATTTGACAACTTATTCATTTGATCCTTCAACAAGTACTAAAAACTTGAATTACACAAGATAGGAATCCATAATCCTACAAGCATATCACTATTAATCATTGAAGATCCTAAGAGATAAGAAAAGTACCTAACATAATAGAATGTGAAAAAAAAAATGAAAGGCACCTATAAGAAGATCTTCCTCTTTGGCTCTGTCAGATCAAATATTTTTCCATCTTTGATTAGGAACCTTTTAGAATGTTCAAGATAAATTTGTTTCTCCTATTTTTGAGATGACCTAATACCTAGATTGGTATCTACTTCATGAACTTTGAAGAAATGTGTAGGTCCTAGTTAGCAAGATAGGTATTAGTTTTTCTATGAAATAAGAGATAGAAAAGTGATTCAGTAGCCAAGACAAACAAGTCACTACCTATATGCATCAATAATTAAAAAGGAAAACAGAAATTAAATGAACAAATATACACATACACACATGAACACACACACACACACACACACACACACACACACACACACACATATATATATATATATATATATATATATATATATATATATATATATATATATATATATATATATATATATATATATATATATATATATATATATATATGTGTGTGTGTGTGTGCGTGTATCTATATATATATATATATATATATATATATATATATATATATATATATATATATATATATATATATATATATATATATATATACATACATACACACACATACACATATACACACATACATGCATACACATGGACATATCAATGTACACATACATGCATATACACATATACACATACAGACACATACAATGACATACACACATACATACACACATCTACACATATACACACATACATGTATATACATACACACACATACACATACACAAACACATACACATACATACACATATTTATTATTTATTCTCTATCATAATACGTTTTTCATGAACTTTTAGGTTACTATTTAAAACCTGTTTACAAACCAACAATATTCTTCCTACATAACATGATGAAATGAAGAAGATAATCAACAACCTTAGTATAAATTATCATGTACACATGCATGTCTTAATGATTGTATTTCATATAGATATGATTATGTAGAATCTTTGACATGTCCAAAATATCAATCCACTTGATATAAGGACAAAGAGGGTGAAATCCCAAACTATGTATTGATACATTTTTCATAAGCACCACAAATTAAACATATGTTTCAAAGCCCTGAATTTTGAAAACTTTTGACATGGGGAATGTTTTTTTTTTTCAATGAGGTTCTATAGGTGCCTTCTCCACCAACCTTAACCTTGAAAGTACAAATGTACAAGTGGATGACATAGTACCCGT